>BSBM01000636.1:500000-1102500 GCA_027924585.1 Larix kaempferi | reverse complement strand
TCCACCTCCGGACCCGAGTCCAGAGGCCCGTAGGCTATTGCTGGATGAGGCATTTCACGCCCTTGTGGCTGCCTCACCTCCCCCTCCTCACTCGTCGGCCCCTTCTGGCGATGGGTTTATCAAGTGAGCTAAAGCTCCTAAAATCCAAATCATGTCGGTTTCTTCTCATCTAAAAGCTCTCGCTTTGAGTGAAAAAGGTTTGATCGGTTAGTTCACGGGGATCTGGCCATCAACAAAGACAATGGACAACTGGGTAAAGAAAAATTGGATGCCGCCGATTTCAAGCGGTTTGCAACATTGCTTCTGTGGAAAAGGCTTTTTCACCTTCCTATTTGAAAATAAAGAAGATCGTGACCAAATTTTTCGAAGTGGTCCATATTTCATGGGCTCCAGGGGGCTTTACCTCAATCGATGGACGCTCTCATTCGACCTTGAAAAGGATGTCCCTTTTGTTGTCCTTGCCTGGGTCCGTTTTCCCCACCTTCCCTTGCATTGTTGGAATGATGAATCCCTCTAGGAAATCGGGAACTCATTTGGAAAATATATTGATAAAGTCGAGCCAAAAGGTCCATTATTCTCCTGTGCCAGAATCTGTAATGAGGTTGACCTAGAGAAGGGGCTACTGGAAATAGTAAATCTATGTATGGACGGATGGGAACATATTCAGAAAATCGACTACGAACAGTTACCTTTCAAGTGCAAAAATTGCCCTAAAGCAATCCAAGAGACCTAGGAGAAACCCCAAGAGGAGGAATGGCAGCAGGTGAAAAAAGGAAGAAGAATGAACACTGCAAATCCAGATCCAAAAGAACCCCAGCAAGATAAAGGTAAAGCCCAATCCCAACCCGAAAAGGAAACCAACACCAGCAATCATTTTTCTGCCTTGAAAATGGAAGACGGTGAGATTAATGAACCAGATCCCCATTTGGTTGACCCGGGATCAGATCCTCAAATCACTCTAATCCCCAACCCCAATCCCTCAACCCTCGGCGAAGGAAGCTTAGTTATAGCCTCTATGGGTTCCCCTTGTTGCTTGGTTTTTCAACCAAGCATGTGCTAAAGAGCACCTGCTAACTAGTAGCAGCAGTCTCAATAAAAATATGTAAAAACTTTGTTGAATATAAGAAGTAAACAACTAATCTATCATGTGCAAGTAAATAAACTAAATTAAAAAAAAGTAAACAGTGCGATTCATAACGAAAATAGGAAATATAAAATTTGATCTTTTGTATTACCTCAAATGGTGAGGATGGTGAGTTTTGAGCAACTCCAAGGTTGAGGTGCTCCAATGTCCAATGGTCTCTTCTTCTCCAATGCTTCAATGGGGGATCTTCAAACTCGAAATGGAAGGCAAGGGCTCTCAAAGGGAATTTTGCAGCATAAGGATAGGATGAAATGTGGATGAAAAATGAGGAGCCCCTATCACCTTTTTATAGTTTTTTGGTGATGGAGAATACCATTATGGTTTAAGGAAACCAATGGTATTGACCAACATGGTTTAGGTCTCTTTTTCTCTCTTTTTCCTTTTTTGAATATTTTTTGAATATTATTCCCTTTTAATTGTTTTTGGGGAATTTTGGACCCTTTTTTAGGTTCTTTTGTGTTTTTTGAGGAAAAATACATATTTTAAGGGGATAAAAGGTGTATTATGGTCTTTTTGGTGACCTTTTGAAGGTTTTAGAGGCTCAAATGGTGGAAAAGGTGAACAAATGGGTCATGTGAATAAGGGAATGAGCTATTGAGCACTTTTTGGGTGTTAACATATTGCCCCTTGATGTGTGACGGCAGGAGCTCATTGTATGGCTGATAGACATCATAGTTCTTTAGTTTTGTTCCTAGGGCTTGGAGAAGAGAAGAGAGCGATTGGAGACTAGAACAACAGTCTCTTGGAAGCTGCAAAAACTGAAAAAATACATGGCCTCAAAATGAATGAGGAATAATCTCTGATAATGGACGAGGCGGGCATACCCATGCTCATATCAAGACATATACATAACAATTAGGCCCAAGAAGGGGGACCTAAATAATACATAAAAATATGTTGGAACATCATAATGGTCCATAGGGGACATAATGCTGGGACGTAGTCATGGTCATATCATGACTGATCTCAATAATTGATACACTGGAGAAAATCAACAACCATTCCGAATAAGGTTTCAGAAAGGTTGATGAACTGTTGGAGCTTAAGGTGTCCAACATCTGTACGGACTCAATGACTATGAGCCAAATTCTGAGGAATTCATGTAACTGTATACTCGAGGGAGTATAAAAGTGCGGTGCATCTGAAAACTGTCGCCGAGCGCAACCCGAATATCCATAGGAATGTGTAACTGGTTGTTTCCTCAATTAGACTCTCAAATATGGTAGAGTTAGGTGATATCCGGGGTCTTCAACAAATAACTGAAAGGACCAATACCCTGTACGAGTCTCAACGATGCGATCAAGGTGTTGAAGTCGAGCATGTGATAAACAATCATTTGGAGAGGCACTGAGGACTCCTTTCAAAATGATCCGTAGGCACTCATCACTAATGGTGATGAGTCCAAGGCACAGGGACCTCTGGGTCTATCCTCTAGAATAGTTTTGGTTGGCGTCGACAGAGGGAGACCGACAACTACCAAGGCAATGATTTTTCCTTGATAGGAACACGAGGCGTACAACTGAAGTGTGATAGTGCTGATGGTAGGACTGACATACTGTGGGGATGGGGAATAACTGGGGTCATAGAGTGGGTGGACTCAAACTTCCTTTGTTTAGAGCATGATGACATGGTTGACCTGGAAGCATAGGAAACTAACTTTGAGGTGTGAGGATCATAGCTTAAGGGATCAAGGGTATGTATTGCAGACTGGAGTGACTCTGGGGGACAAGCTGATGGATGCTATTGGGAGACTCTCAGGGTGACCTACTGCAGAATACTATGAACAAAGGCGACCATAATGGGGAAGTTGCCATATGAGTAGACATGATCTGTTGTGGCGCTAAAAAGCACCGTTGGGTCCTTCTTCATAGTTTTAATGAGCTCCAACAAGGGATAAAAGTGTGCTCTGAAATTGTACTTTCCTATGGATTTATGCGAGCCTAGGACTATTCATGCTCGTGAGTGCTTTCATTTTTAAGGAGTCTGAAAATGATAAGAAGACTCTGAATTAGTGGAGTAGTACCGTCCTATGGATTTGTACGAGCCCAAGACGGTAATTGCTCGTGGTTGCTTTCAATTTTAGAGAGTCTGAAAGCGGTAAGTAGACTCCATTGGTGTTCTTTTTCATATTTTAGTCTCCAAGGCCCGAAAAAGCATAAAATGATGCAAATGGAGAACTCTTCTAGCCGATGTGACCAGAGTATTCCTTTTCATAATTAGTCTACAAGGTCTGGAAAAGGGGTAAACTTATACCAGGTAGACACCCTTTTAGATACTTTTAGCGAGCATGAAAGGAAGCAAGATTGCTCAGCGATCTTTTCATTGTTTTAGAAGTTAGAAAAGAGCTTAATAGAAACTCCCTAAGTGCATTTTTTGTAAAGGAATTGCTCGGCCCGAAAAAGGGATAAAATTATACCGAACAAAAAGGTATTGGTGAGAACAAGGAACGATCTTGAGCATCGTCACGAACACAGAAAACTGAATCCGACGGTGTGAGAAATGTTTAAAAAAGGGTAGGGGCCGATGTGGCACGCAAACCGAGGCAATGAGGGGCATTTTGAAAAAATGCCCAAAAATTATGGGGGTGAGAGCGAGAATTGATCTCAAGCATCATCATGAGCATGGAAAATTGAATTCGGTGATATAAAGTACGTCAAAAACGGACGACGGTCGATGTGGCATGCAAACCGAGGCGACGAGGGGCATGTGAAAAATGCCTAAAACGGGACATGGTGGAATCGAGAAAATGAGTGGACTATCGTGAAGTTCTCGCCACGTTGATTCCAACAGTACCAATGGTTTGGAAAACGGACGTCGTATGATTTCGAAATGGTTGATTGAAGATTGGTCAAATTTCTATAAATAGCAAGTGGACCCAATGTGACAAGTGTCATTTTCACTGTTGAGTTTTACAGAGTAATTTGATTTAGTCAGAGCATTTTCTTCATTTGTGGGAGATTTGACCGTCGGTTTTCCATTCTGCGAGTTTCAGGTAAGCCTATTTGCCTTAGCCTTTCAATTTATTTGCTTTTTACTGAGCCTCGGGGTCTCGGAAGCTGCGAATATTCCATGTTGGCTTGCCAACGCCGAATATCGCGGGTTTTGGGGCTTTTCGAGCGATGCACATCACGGGTATCGGCTTTATAGCCACGATGTGCATCGCGCCTGTGGGTTCTTACAGCCGCGATGTGCATCGCGGCTGTGAGGGCTGACAGCTGCAATGTGCATCGTGGCTGTGAGGAATTACAACCGCGATGTGCATCGTGGCTGTGTGTGCCGAAAGTCGCGATGTGGATCACTGGCTAGGGAAAAAAAATTATTTTTTATTTTTCTAAAAATTTTCGTGTTTGGTTTAGCAGGATGCTCAAGCGGCCGCAGGCTTCGTGGAGGGAGAGAGATATTGATGAGGAGTTGATGGAGACTATTCGGGTGAGTCCTCATGTGTGGGCGGCGTTAGCTTTGAGCGGACTACTGAAGTTCACGCAGATTCCTCTTATGCGTTCAGTCAGGGAGTTGTTGAACAAGTTGATTGACTTTTGGGACCCAGAGGAGCTAGCTTTTATAGTGCAAGGTGAGCAACTGGATCTCACCTTAACTTATGTATATTTCCTTACTGGCTTGCCTCATTTGGGTGAGATAGGGGATACCTAGCCCAGGATCCCGGCTGGTATGGATATAGAGGATCTCCTTGAGATATTTTGTGTTCGAGGGGCTCGTGCGCAGAATAACACACTGAGTGTCTCAGATATGCGAGAGCTGGACATGTAGGTAGTGGTGGCTTGTGTTTTGTGGGTGCTTGGTGCACAGGCACCCCATCGTTTGTCGGGGGGGGAAACGATGATGGTTCATCGTGTCATGATTGGGACCTATTTTTCTTGGGGTCAGATGTTCCTTGCTTGTGTTCGGCTAGAGCTGAACAAGGTGAGGCATGAGGGAGGAGAGTTCAGTTATGCCTCTTTCCTATGTTGCTTCTTTTTCGAGCGGGTACCTACCTTGCGGCCACGTGTGCCAATTCGGGATGGAATGAGGAGTGAGACGCGGATGGTGTGGTGAGGGGTGATGATGCCCGGGGTGGTGGTGGCATTCGGTGGTTCTTCACAACAGACATGTACGAGCAATGGGAGCAGATGCCAGTCGTGATTGACGACTATCCGTACCAGGGTATGGAATTTCGGGGAGACATCGAGATGCCTCAAGCTCAGGGATAGGCTTGGGGATTAGACGATATGTCTTTGTTTTTGTTGTTCTTATCATATCATGTTTTTTGTATATTTGGTTGTGATGATAGCCAGAGATGTATATATGATGTTGACATGTTTTAGCGTGGTTTACTACAGACGTGGGTCCGCTGCCTCCAGTAGATCATCAGGGCCGTAGGGGACGTATGGTGGTGGTGGTACCTCCACCGGTAGTGGTACCTCCACCTCGTGTACGAGGATTTGTGCGTCACCGAGATGATTCCATAGAGGATGTTTGTGATACCTTTGAGGATCTATTGGGTGATGTACCTGATGATGGTTGGAGAGACCTAGATCGACGTGTATTGGACCATTGTTTCGATGCTCCACGTGAGTGGAGATCGATTTTACTGAGGGTAGCTGTGTTGGCAGCTAAGAAGAGAGCTCGGGATCAGTATGATCCGAAGGAGGAGGAGCCGGAGGAGGTGGCTAACCGTGATGATGATGATTAGGTTATCTTGTACCTGCCCCCAAATGCTAATGAGCATATGGGGACGTTTTTTGTTGATACGCATTTTGTACGCATGGTGTATTTTTTGTATATTGGGGTGCTGAGGGCACTCTTGACATTATGACTATATGATGATATATATATTTATGCATATTGATGCATTTTGATTATACAGTCCTGTATGCACATGGATGCACATCTTTTCATTTCTTTTATGACTTTTTGCACATGGATAAAATGTTATGATGATTTATTTAGTTTGTTTATTCGATTTTTTGATGCCTATGTGATGCATTTTGTGATGTCCTACATGTTTTGGTTGACGTGCAAATCTAGAATGTTGTTAGCCATTTGATCTGCTACACTGTTTAGATTTCTTGGGACATGAGTGAATGAAATGGATTCAAAGTGTCGAATCATTTGTTTAGTGTGCAGGAATTTTCTAGATAGACAGGGATCACGTACCTGGTAATAGTTGTTAAGCAAGGAAACAAGGAGCTGGGAGTCCAGAAAGACACTAAGGTGACTTATGCCCATCTGGAGAGCAGCGGCTAGTAGATCGGTTACGGCATCATACTCAGCTTGATTATTTGTGGCGGAACCTATGCACACTTCGTCGAGGTGGATCAACTCATGTGAAGGGGAATAAAGTACCCAAGCTGCAGAGGCAAGATTTGGAGACCAGTGACTTGCACCATCGGTAAAGCTGATATGGTAGAGTGGAACAGGATCCATTTGTGTTCATGCAGGAAAAAATGAAAATGTAAGGTTTTGAAAGTTTACAGTGAAAAAATGAATTAAAAACTATACAACATGGACTGTGGTGTCCAGGATATTTTTTATGGATAGAATCGTTTGAGGTACAACTCGTTACGGGGGTCGTGCATGGGGTTTCCTTTTGAGTCGGTCAAAATATATGCCCCATGTCCAAGGAAAGTGTGTATGATGTATGGGCCTTGCCACATGGATTCAAATTTTCCTTGCCTGTTTTATCATGGGCTTGGTCGTAAATGAGTACAAGGTCTCCTTCACTAAATGCTCGTGTGTGAACATGTTTATCGTAATGAATTTTTGATCTGTTCTTTGCGGCTTCAATTGTTTGGAGAGCTGCGCGGCGATCTTCATCGGCCTGCTCTAAAAGAAGTAAGCGTTCTTCAATTGGTGAAGTATCCGACAAGAGTTCTATGGAAATTTGTAATGTCGGTATCTAACACTCAATGGGGAGGACAGATTCCATGCCGTGAACTAAATGGAAAGGGGTAAAGCTGGTGTCGGTTTTGGTGGACATGTGGTAAGCCCATAATGTGGGAAAAAGCATGTGATGCCAATTGGACTTATGTCGGTCGACAGTGCGCTGAAGGATGGTATTCAAAATTTTGTTAACAGCTTCGACTTGCCCGTTCCCTTGGGGGTAGTAGGCGGAAGAGAAATGATGGTCAAACTTAAGGAGTGTTGACAATTCTCGCCAAACAGAGTCCTCGAAGTGAGAGCCATGATCCTTCAGGAAAGAAGGGAATATTAGTGGGATACAGCGACACATCAAAAGCCTACCGAATATACTTGCCAGGATTCAAGAATATCGAGATCAGCAGAGACGCAACTTTCGATGAAGATTCAGCATACAACAAATCAAGAAAACTACCTATCGAAGAAAATGAAGAACCTAAAGTTCCCAGAGTCAGAGACACAGTGATAGAATAATCGATTCAAGAGGATCATGAAGACTGCGACATGCCAGAACCACAAGAACCTGTAGATCCACCTCATGAGAAGAACTCCCACAAGAGAAGACCAGCATGGGCATGTGAAGCACCAAGATGCATAGAAGTATGGCACTCCATATGGGATGCATAGAGAAAACAAGAGACCAAGACCACACTCCAGCTATGTGGCCTTGCTATGTGACATCATTGATAAAGAACCTTCCAACTACGAAGAAGCAACAGAGAAGAAGGAATGGAAGGATGCCATGATCGAGGAGTACCAATCAATTATGAAGAATGATGTCTCGGAAATAGTTCCAAGACCATAAGGGAAGTTTGTTGTGACTTTGAAGAGGATCTATAAGATCAAGCATGCTGCAGATGGTAGCATTGAAAAACACAAGGAAAGATTTGTGGCACGTGGATTCTCCCAGAAAGAAGGCATAGACTATGAGGAAACATTTGCACCTGTAGCAAGATACACTTCCATCAGATCTATACGGATTGAAGTAGGCACCTAGGACAAAGTACGACAGGATGGACAGCTTTCTGATGAGCTTAGGATTTACCAAGAGTAAAGCAGATTCCAACCTTTACTTCAAGGCTGAGGGTAGAATACCGATGATACTACTGCTATATGTAGATAACTTGTTTGTGACAGGTGAGGATGAGCTCATTGCAGATACAAAGAGAAGGCTTGCCGCAGAGTTTGAGATGAAGGACCTAGGAATGATGCACTACTTCTTAGGCATGGAGGTGTGGCAGAGTGTGAATGGGATTTTCCTTGGTCAAGGAAAGTATGCAGTGGAGATTCTGAAAAGGTTCAGAATGATAGACTGCGAGGCAATGGCCACACCAATGGCATCGAACTTGAAGCTGTTGTGTGACGCTTATTTAGAGATAGTTGATGCCACGATGTACCGGCAGATGATTGGTTCATTGATGTACTTGACGAACACGAGACCAGACATATGTGTTATCACACTATAGTAGCGGGGCTACTATCCTTGTTCAGCAGATATCTGCACATTCCAAAGCTTCCATTATTCCATAGCATGGCTATATATTTTGGATCACTCATGATCAGAGCAGTATATTATTCAGACGTATGTTTGACCTTGTGTCAAGGCTGAGCCTTGAGAGTTCAGATTTGATGACCGATGTGACCCTTTATCCCATACAATTTCAGTTCAGTGCCTAGAGATGTATTGCAGCAGTGTTTCAGATGGTGCACGATGATTATTATTTTGATGATGTTGTATGATCTATAGATATGTTATCACTGACTGTGGATTATTATCTTGTTGATTTAGTCATGATTACAGCATGTGCTTGGTATATTATTCCTGATGTGGCAAACTGTTTAAAATGAACTGTAAATCATAAAAAGGACAATTGCTTGCACATTTAGGTCATTTAACAAAACCCACTGGTTTTTCACCTTACATAGATATGGTCTTTCCTGACACCAGTTGTCTGCTAGTGTAGGCTCCATATTCACTTGACTCCATCCATACATGACCTTCCTGTTTGACTTTAAACCCTGACTTGTCTCACTTGACTTTCTGATACCGAGGACTTCCCTTTTTTTCTACCTCTGTGTTTGGACCGCATCCCTGTGTATTCAGTGTCTCGGCTCTGAGTTGGTGACAAAACTTGCCTTTGGTGAGTTGGATTGTAGGCCTAAATCATTCTGGTCGGTTGTCCCGATGTTTGGCATTGGCTCGAACTCCCCCTAGTCACTTGAGATGTTGTTGGCTAAAACTGAAAGCTCATGTTCTACCTATGGAAACTTAAAAATTCGCCCATGGAAATAAAAAGGGCAAGAGCGATGAACAGCTAAAAATACTCCTCGAAGAGTATAAAAAAAGGTCCAAAAAGCAATGGCTCTTAAAAGTTATATCTAAACAATTGCTGACCTTGTATGTATAAAAAAAAACATGCCCTGGATGAAAGCTGCAACTAGTTGTGCTTATCAGCACACCTGAGATCCGAAGGGTTATGTACGCCAAAAAGGCCATGAAATAAAAATTGAATGATCCTAATGAACCTGGATCAACTTGATGTAGACATGATGCCTAAGTTGAATAAGCACTCTCTGAACAACTTATCCATTTGTGAGGCACAGCCATTCCCCGTGTTATTTTGTCCAACACAGAGTTTGTAGCTTTCCCCTTTCTCCCAGTCCAAAGTATTTTTGAGTTGAGTTAGACAGGTCAACCTCTTTGCCCAACCTTGTTCCTAGCCTTCACCCTTCACTAGCAGTCTGACCATGTCCAATGGGTGAGTTTGTCATTTGAACTATTGTGCAAACAATTTTATATAACAACGGAATATGTTAACTTGATTAATGCCACTGAATGGAATTTATACTTTGAGCTTAGCTGTGAGAATGATTAGAGAAGCATTGTCTTAGTCTACTGATGTGATTTATCCTTGGTTGTATATTATTGGGATCTATGATGATGTGGACCATGTATAGATGATTATTGATGATGATTGATGGGCCCACATGCTTGATGATGATATCATATGATCGATATATTATGCAGATGATGATTGATCCAGTTCAGCAGGTTTTATTACTTCTTCAGATCAGCAGATTATGCATTGTCCATATATGGTGGACCCTACAGCTGGCCCATTTGGGAAACCCATGGTGTATGAGTACACATTCCTAGTGGATTTGGGCCTTCTGGATCCAATGAGACACTTATCTTTCAGTTCCGGGCACTTCTGACAGTGATTGATGCAGTTTTACACTTGTTGACCAGATTTGGGGCTGATTTCTCAACCTGAGCAGCAGGGGCCCCGAGAGGCCAGTTCACCTAGGGCGCTGATGATGGAGGGGGTGGTCCAGCCACTTGTTTTTACCATTTACCCCCCCCTTCTGGAGAGCCTGGTGGGATCAGATGGACAGCGCTAGCACCCTGGGAGGCAGTTTTGGCACTTTCACAGTTCCCGAGGCAGTTAAAAAATGAGATAAAGTGGTCACTGAGGAAATCGATTTGAGCAATTGAGGCAAGGTTTTGGCATTTGGTTTTCACACAGGTCTTCCAGGGTGGCATCACTATCTTCCAGTCAGTTTTCACCATGTGGGTATGCCCAGATTGATCACAGGAGGACATTTACTGCTTGACTGTCATGGATTCTGAGGACAGTTTTGGTCATTTATATTATATTGGACATATTTTATTATTTTATTGTGCCTTGGGGATGAGCTAGTAAGGATTGATGCCTCCTAGCCCCACCATGAGCTTATATTGTCATGTCCTAGTCACCATGAGGTGGATTTTGGTACTTATGTTTCTCTAGTGGATGACGTCACCCTCTTATTGTACCATTTAGTTGGGGCGCTATTGTTATATTGAGTGATCCATGTGATATATTGTTATGGTTCATCTTAGCCATTGATTGTATGATGAGATCTTTTAATCTCAACCACTCATTTGATGTAGTATTGTGGAGTGGTATAGGGTTTTGGTCTTTATTATCCTATATAAGGAGGAGACCCCCCATTGTATAGCTCACCTTTGGAGCTCTGGAATATTGGAATAGAAAATTTCTTTGTGGAGCACATCTCTCTTGTATTGTGGATTCTCTTGCATATTGAATATACAGTATCTCTTCTATGTATCATTGTGGATTTTGGTGCTTCTACTAATCTTTTTACGGGAAAGTCGAATTGGTGGAGAGGAGGGCGACTTCTTGAGGGTTATTGTTGGAGGGATCCACATAGTCTCTCTTGGGTTGATCTTGTGACAGGGAGTATCATTATTGTATCTTAGTGACATAGTTGATGCTTTCTATTACATCTTTCTACCATTTTCATAATCATCTTGCTTGACTTGTTTCTTTGATCTTGTCTTGTAGGAGGAGGATGATTTGGCTATCTTGGAGAAGGACGTTTTGGTTGGAGCTCTTGGATCTCACTCTTGAATATACACATAGGAGAATGCTATCAATTTGCAAGGTGGCCACAAGCAATTGAGGTAAGATCCAAGGTATGTGCCTCTTTCATCCATTCTATCTTCATTGGTCATAAAACCCTAATTCATTAAAACCCCAATTTTGGTATTTCCTAGATCTACTTAGATCTAGCCTTGCTTTTGAGAAGATCTTGAAAACCCACCACTATAGCATCCACCCCTAGTTGGATCTATAGTTTGGTGGTGATTGGCTTAAAATTAACACACTTTTCAAGGCAAAAATCCCTCTTGAACCCAAATCGCACTTCCTTGTAAGAGGTTTGTTTGGTTAGATCTAGCACATGGGTAGGTGAGATCCCACTTGATTTGCAATCTAGACACTTGATAACCTACCCCCTGATTGTTACTTTGGTGAAATCTACCTTGTGGACATCATTCCATGTTTTAAGGGGCCAAAACCCCCTTTTGAATTTCTTGGCACCTCAAAACTTAGATCTACTAAGATCTAGCCCTTGGATTGACTTGATTTTTGGGACATACATAGATCGGGGTACTAGCTACCTGGATCTATAGTTTGGTGACCATTGGACTTGATTTGGTCCACCAAACCCACCTTTTAACCCTCCTTGAGCAAAGTCGCACTACCTAGGGAAGGTGAGTTTGTCCACTTTTAGGAAGTGGGTGTTTGGGATTCTTGGAGATTTGGAACGGCCATACCTTGAAACCTAGGTCTAGACTATCTTTTTGTCACGATCCACCTTGGGGGTAGCATTCCTTGTTTCAAGGGATTATGGTCCACTTAAGGTTATTACTTGAAAACCTAGATCTAGCAAGATCCAACCATTAGATCTCATTTAGCCCACTTGACTTGGCTTCTAGGTGTCTCGATCTACTCTTTGACATACTTTTTGACCCCATTAGCCCATCAAACAAGGCACTAGTCCTCCTCTAAGCAAGTCGCACTCCTTGGGAATTGTGTCAAACCCTAGATCTAGTATGTGGGTACTCCTAGAATCAACTTAGATCCATAGATCTAGTCTTTACCTGACCTCTAGTACCAATATTGCACCTAACTTCACCTTGTGGGCCCACTTAAGGCCATTTCACACTTCCCAAGAAAAGAAGACCCACTTGTGTAAACATATGGTACTATACCTAGTCATCATACCCCATCATGTGGCCTAAACCATACATAGGTTGAAACACTAACAATCTCTTGTACACCTTCAACCATACTTCAACTTCTAGGTCCACTTAACCTTGTATTGGTTTCCGTAACTCCACATTTACTTACCCTTAGAAACCTCTGTTTGGGTCCAATCACCTGTGATTGGTTATAGGGTCTCCCCCTTGGTCTTGTTACACCCTGACCTAAAGCGAAGAGTGCCTCGGTTGACGTGACTCCCACCTTGCATTGGGAACCGTGGCATCTCTTGGGTCACCTCTTTAGTTGCCTGCCTCCTCTACCGTCCCGGATGGGATACCACTAGGGGCAACTACAAGTTGTGTGATAACAATATGTTTTGCTATGAACACCCTGAGCCAGTTCCTGAAGGATCTGAGACATGTTCACCTGACGGCTGCAAAACATATATTGAGGTACCTGAGAGGTACAGTTGAGTATGGGCTCAAGTATGAGGCGAATCAGAGGATTAACCTGCATGGTTATGTTGATTCAGATTGCGCAGGTAGTGCCACAGACAGGAAGAGCACTTGAGGATGTTGCTTCAGTTTGGTATCCGGTATGATCTCCTGGTTTAGCAGGAAGCAGTCATGCATGGCACTGAGTACAACCAAACCTGAGTATGTTGCAGCTTGTTCAGCTAATTTGAGGCAGTATGGCTTCGAAAGCTACTGCCAAATTTGTCTGATCTTGAGCTCGAGGCGACTTGTATCTTCTGTGACAACCAGAGTTGCGTGATGTTGTCTGAGAACCCGGTGTTCCATGACAAGTCGAAGCATATTGAGATCAAGTATCACTATATCCGGGATATGGTGCAGAGAGGAGCAGTGAAGCTTCGGTATGTGGCGACAGACAAGCAGATAGCTGATGTGTTGACCAAGTCGTTAGCGAGAGTGAAGTTCGAGTACTTCAAAGAGATGCTTGGTGTTATCTAGATCGATGTTCCTCGAAAGAGCGAGTGATGAGATCGAAAGACGTAGGTGCACTAGGGTTGGTTCTCACATGGTGGAAGACGCAGGTGGTCCTCGGGACACAATGCACTTGGGGTGCTCCTGGGCTATATCCACATGTTGGAGACGCTGATAGGTCCACCGGTCACAAAGACACCTAGGGTGTGCATGGGCTGGTTCTCACATGGTGGAAGACGTAGGTGGTCCTTGGGACGTAATGCACCTGGGGTGCTCCTGGGCTGTATCCACATGTTGGAGATGCAGTTTGACCGTGAGAGACGTAATGCACCTGGGGTGCTCCTGGGCTGTACCCACAATGTGGGAGACTGTTGGACATGAGGTGTGCACCTGGGTTGCTCTCCTTGTATGATGATGAGATTATCTGGATACTATGAGATGATAGTAGGAGACGTAGGTGATTGTTGTGGCAATGTAATGTGTGGTTCTGGGTTGTACCTACTTGATGGCTTGCTCGTATAGATGATGAAGACCTAGATGAGAGCTGGGCCTACATCCAGCATGAAAAAGGGCTGGCTATGTAGAACTTCTCATGACGAATAGATTCGAGAGATGTCACTAGTCAATGATCAACGAGATGAGGATTACTGTAGCAACGACGATGATGATCCAGTGTTGATGATGATGTTCCAGCACTGAAGATGATCTAGCGGTGATGATGTTGTCCATAATTTGTGTCCAGATTGATGATGACTATGGCGAGAGAATACCTTCCTAGTTAAGAGGGAGTGTTGTTGTAAATGTAACTTCAGAAGATATTCATTTGTATTTTATTATTATATTATTATTGTATTTTTATTGTACCTCCGTCGGAGATGTTTTTCCTCCGTTCGGGGATGTCATTATTGAGTTTGGTCATGCAAGATTATTGAGGTAAAAACTCCATTGTAAGTCGGGGCATTAGATCCCCAAAGGTCAAATGTAAATTGTATTATTGAGTCTCCCTAAGACAGGTCGGCCTAGTCAAGTTAGTGAGGTCGGCCCCATTAGGAAAAAGGTTACCCACACATAAAGTATAAATAGAGAGGCTTGCTCTCTCATTTGGATACAACACTCACTCAAGCAATTTCGCATAAGGAGAGAGAGAAGACAAGTTCGTTGGAGGAGAAAGAGAGAGAGCTGCAGAAGACATCTTATATTTTGGGTTCTCCATTTTGCTTGATATTGTACTAGTGACGAATCTATCTTTGAGGAAGTTGCGAGGTTTTCTCCTTTATGATTTCCCCGAGGAAAATTCTTGTGTCTTTTGTGTTTTGTTGGGGTTGTCTATCTTTCAGGATAAAGATCTAACTAAATTGAATTAAAGTGCAAACTCTAACAAATGAGCAAGGGGCAATCGAGGGTTAGCAACCAGCAATGACTCTCAGACGTAGGAGATTCACTTTAGTAAAGTGAACTATTAAAGTGAATGTAATTTTGTAATTACTTTATGTAAAGTGATCTAGAGGGCCCATGGTATTTGGTAGCCAATGGTATTGGCCCAAGGTATTGCATATTGTAATGTTATAAAACGCAACCTAGGTGAAAGGAGGACAAACACAACAGTCACATGGAGTGAGTGAGATCTCATTGATTGGTTGGAGACGAACTTTCAGCCAAGTGTGTAGGTGCAGGGGCAATGTTAGAGGAAACAAAGCAAGGGGCAGCCAAGGGTCAACAACCAACAAGATCGGAGAATTGATCTTGAGGTTTGAAGGCTAGTATTCTGTCATTGTATTTTTCTTCAGTGGGCTATTATCCCAGGACGAGAGCCCAAGATTTTATAGATAATAAAATCAATTATTTGCTAGTTTTTCCCCAGTTAGGGGCTTTCCAAGGTAAATCTATGTCAAATGTGATATGATTTCTTGTGTTTTTCCACTGCGTATTTAGTTAAGATTTCAATGTGTTTTCATTAATAATTGTAGTAAATTGTTTGAGACTATTAACCAAGTCTGGGATCAATGAAAACTAACATTGGCTTTAGAGCGCTTGGAGGATAAAATTTTGGGCGATGATGATGGTGACCAGCAGTAGAGATGCCACCCCCATACACTATTAGTGTTCAAGATGCACTAGCTTTGCCTCTAGCTTCACAACCTCCATCGTTGCATGGGGGTCGTGTAGCTGTTGAACATGGTTCACGACCACTTCCACCTACTTAGGATAAGGAAACTCCTACACCCACTCCTCATATATCATGAGAAAAGAAAGTAGAAGTTTCTCGTGACAAGAGTAAATTTTAGTACTTGTCTTTTTCTAGTTTTCAATACTTTGTAAATTGTAACTATTGACTCTTTAATTTTTATGGTATATTTGAAAACATTATATGGCAATTTAAGTTTTGATGTTTGAAGTTGAACCTATCTTTGAAGTCCACTACATGCAGCTTTGCATTATTGATTGCATAATAGCATATTATAATTGTTTGGTAACCAACATAGATCCATCTTAAACCCGTATCTATCAAGCACCGAGAGGGATCCAATTTCTTGAGGTGTATTCTTTTTTTAAATTTAAACTCAAGAAATCTGATCTCTTTTGATTGATAGATCCGGGTTTAAGTTTTAAGTTTTTATTTTATAAATGAACATGTATTTTTTAATTACTTTTCATAATATTTTATTTTATGAATCAACATTGATTTTTTTTAATTACTTTCCATAATTTTTTATTTTATGAGCCGACATGAAAGATTTCTATTATCCAAAATACACGTCATTTTATTATAATGGCCGACAAAATATTAATTATTAGTTTATCACATTATCACTTTTTACTATTAGATGTAACGCTTTTTACGTTTTATTAGATGTAACGCTACATACACGTTACAAGATCTCCCTCATATTATCACTTTTTACTACCACTTTTTACGTTTTATTAGATGTAACGCTACATACACGTTACAACATCTCCCCCATACTGGGCTGTAGAGCACCTCGTTTCACTCGATGGGTGCAATTACTAAAGAATATGTGCTTTGTGAATCGTTTGATTTCATGGTTGATGTTCTCTGTTATAGTTTGGGTACAAGTACAATTTAGTGATGAGTTCGATTAGTCATGACAAATGTTATATATTGAAAATTTGAAACTTTAAGGTTGATGTTACGGTTAATCATTTGATGACAATGCTATAAGTTATAGGTTATAACTACTAGATGACTGGTGTTATATGGTTTAACCTGTGTTTTAAAAATCGGTGAAATCGGAACCGGAATCGGCCGATTCACTGATTTAAGGCAAGACCAGTTCAAACCGGTCTCCAAATCGGATCGGAGGACCGGTTTGGTACCGAACCGGTCTGGTCCACCGATTTTTGACAAAAATTGGCCGATTTTTTGGTGTGGGCCTATGGGCCATTAAAAAATGGTTTTTTTAATTTTTTTTGAATTTTTAACCTATATCCCCATGGTGCTGTAGTACTTAGTGATACTAATGGTAATGTTAAATTCTTAAAAGTAAAAGTGACATTCTCCTTATCTTTTATTTTCCATCCTTTTACTTAAATTTTTAACATTACCATTAATTGTTTCAGGATGTTTGAGAGTGGTTCCAACTTCATCGAACTTCATATGCAAAAAGTAGATTTTTAGATCCCATTCAAAATTCATCATACTTAATAGTTTTCAGGATTTTAGGATTGCAAGGTTTCCACCAGATTCTATCATGTATGTGAAGAAATTTTCTGCTCTTGACTGTTTGCTGGTTTATGTCAACTTTTTGTGGTTTTCACTTACAGCCGGTTATGCATTGGCTGTAAGTTAATTATAAAAAATTACTGTAACGATAAACACACAGTAAAAAGCTTTTAACAGGCTGAAAAAACACATTTTAACATTCACACATGAAAATAATAGACTCAGAGATTTTTGGCCAAAATCAAGCCCTAGAAAAACCCCCATGGGGAAAACCAGTTAGAGAGAGAGAGAGAGTTTTATTTCATCAGCAGAATATTCCAGTACAAATATTACAGTCAAAATGTACTTATCTGACCACCCACAGACACCCAGATTTCTGCCTCGATTTCTGTGCCTCAGTCTCGAAATCTGTGCCACAACTTCTCGAATCTTGTACACAACTCTGCCTCGATTTCTGTGCATGAACAGCACCTCAAAAACTGTGCCAAAATTTCTAGAAAACAATGCAGCAATACCACCTCGAAAACTGTGCAAAAAATGCAGTCCGTACGGACTGTACGGACCTCGATTTATGTGCTTGAGACTGCCTCAAAAATCGTGCAGGAGATCACCTCAAATTCTGTGCTGAGTTCCTCGATTTCTGTGCCTGAAAAACTACCTTGAAACCTGTGTTGTTTCTTGAAAAATGTGCCGAGAAAATTACATGGAAAATCGTGCCCATAAAACTTCCTCGATATCTGTGCCTGCAAATCCGTACAGTACGGTTTTCTTGGAAACTGTGCTGTAGAAAATCTATGCTCCTCGAAATCTGTGCAAGCATTAAATGCTCCTCATACTGCCTCGAAATATGTGCTAGAAGAAAACTCCTTCAATGACTACCTCGATTTCAGTGCACTCTCTCTTCTTGGAAATCGTGCCAAGCAAAAATGCCCTTAGCTCTTTTCCAGCTCCTCTCTCTTCTCAAAAATGTCAAAAGTGATTAGATTTGCCTCCCTCAACTCTTTTTGACTAAACCCTAAGTGAGTCTTTAATCCAACGGTGAATATTGAATCTAATCCGATGGATGAGATTCAATGTGAGTGAAAATCCCTTTTATTTAATTCACATAAATAAAATCACTCACCCACTTAAGATTTATCAAAAAGTGGCTTTAACTTTATAAAGTCTCATTAAGTGACATTTAATGTGAGGGTCACTTTTTCCCCCTTCTAAGTGACTTAAACAAATAGTCACTAGGGGAACACTTCCCTAGGTACAAAACTAACACTCCCTCTTACCGAGGAAGGTGTTCCGCACCACTCCCAACTTATCTCTAAAGAAGACAAACTTCCCCCTCCCCAAAGACTTCGTCAAGACATCTGCAACCTGCTCATCAGTGGATATATACTGTAGCTCAACTGCCCCTCTCTGAACGTAATCTCGAATGAAGTGGTACCTGATCTCAATGTGCTTCGACCTGTCATGGAAAACTGGATTCTTAGAGAGCTGAATGCAACTCTGATTGTAGCAATAAATCACCGTAGGTCTCAGCTGCTGATCAAATAAATCTACCAATAACTTACGAAGCCACAGTGCTTCGCAAGTCGCCTGACAGGCTGCCATATACTCAGCCTCGGCAGAACTCAATGCAACGGACTTTTGTTTCCTGCTGAACCACGACACTGCTGCCAAGCCCAAGCTGAAACAGCAATCGGAAGTGCTCTTCCGGTCCCTCAAACAACCTGCCCAGTCTGAATCTGTGAACCCAACCAAGCTGACTCCATCCAAACCCCTGTAGTCCAGACCATAATCCACTGTCCCTGCTAGGTATCTCAAGATGTGCTTTGCGGCAGTCCAATGCACACTCCTAGGCTGCACCATGAACTAGCTAAGAGTGTTGACCGCAAAGCACAAGTCTGGCCTGGTGTTGACCAGATACATCAACGATCCGATGAGCTGACGATATAGTGTGGGATCCACCAACTTACCCTCTGAAGCATGAAGTTGCTTCAAGTTGGTGATCATAGGTGTAGACATAGGCCTGCAGTCCTCCATCCGATAACCCTTCAAAATCTCCGCTGCATACTTCCCCTGTCCTAGGAAAATATGTCCAGGCTCCTGCCAAACCTCCATCCCCAAATAGTAATGCATCAGCCCAATATCAGTCATCTCATACTCAGCTGCAAGATCTCACTTGCATTGTGCAATAAGATGCTCATCTCCAGTGATAAATAAGTCATCAACATATAACAGAAGAATGAGTGGATCTCCACCAACCACTATGTAGTATAGGTTGGGATCAGCCTCACTCTTTTGAAATCCCATCGAAGTCAAATATGCATCTATCCTGGAGTACCAAGCTCTAGGATCTTGCTTCAGACCGTACAAGGCTTTCCTAAGCCTGCACACATGAGAATCTCTCCCATGTACTCAAATCCCTGTGGCTGCTCTAAATACACCTCCTCCTGCAGAAGACCATTAAGAAATGCGGTCTTCACATCCATCTAATGGATCTTCCAACCCATTTCTGCTGCTATAGATATCACTGCCCTGATAGAGGAATATCGAGCAACTGGAGCAAATGTCTCATCATAGTCAACTCCCTCAACCTGTGAGAACCCCCTAGCCACAAATCGAGCCTTGAATTTCTCCACACTGCCATCTGCAACATGCTTGACCTTGTAAAGCCACTTGGAAGTCACAACTGACTTCCCCTCAGGTCTCGGCACAATCTCCCAAGCATCATTCTTCATGATGGAATGGTACTCTTCCATCATGGCATCTCTCCATACCTGATGATGAGAAGCCTCCTCAAATGTAGAAGGTGCAGAGTCACGAAGACTCGCAATAAGGGCCATCCCATATCTGTCTGGCTCAACAACCGTCCTGATCACCTCCTGAGGTCTACCAAATGCTTATGCTTCCTTCAAGGTGTCCTGAAGCCACTTAGGCTTCTTCTTCCTTGAAGGCTCCTCCCAAACTGGTGTATCCTCATCTAAGGAAGTGCCAGAAGCATGAGGTCTAACACCCCGAGGACCTGTAGCTGATGAACTAGTCCCTGAGGACCCTGTAATCTGTGAGCCTGAAACCTGTGATCCTGAACCTGTACCTATCCCTGAGCCTATCCCTGTACCTATAATCTGAACCACTGATCCTGTAGAAGTTGTGCATGTACCCTGTGATCCAGTCACCCCAGAAACCTGCGGACCTGAAACCTATATCGAAGAAGCCTGTATCAACTGAGGTGTGGGAGTTGGTGGCTCCCCCTGCTCCATCTCTCTCGACTTCCTGAAGGCCCTCTCCTCATCAAACTTCACCTCCCGCCTCACTACAACTCTCCTCTGGCCAGGAATGTAAAGCCGATATGCCTTCGAAGTCTCATCGTAACCCACAAAGATACCTCTCTCTGCAATGGGCTCGAACTTCGTCCTCTTCTCAGAAGGGACGTGAGAGTAAGTCAGAGAGCCAAATATCCGAAAATGTTCTGCAGATACACTGCAGTGTTGCAAGCCTCTGCCCATAGAAAGAACGGCAACCCCTGATCATGAAGCATGGCTCTCGCTGCTCCAACGATCGACCTGTTCTTTCTCTCTGCTACTCCATTCTACTCAGGAGTGTGGGAAACTGTCAACTGTCGCTGTATACCCTCCTACCTGCAGAAAGCATTGAACTCCTTGGAGGTATACTCACCCCCATTATCTGATCTCAACATCCTGATCTTCCTCCCCGTCTGCTTCTCCACAAGGGCTTTGAACCCTTGGAAGACACTCAATACAAGTGGGGACTTCTTGTTCCTCAAGAAGTAGATCCAGGTCTTCCTGGAGTAGTCATCAATGAAGCTGATATAGTACTCATGACCAGTCAAAGATACTGAGGACATAGGACCAAAAATTTCAAAATGAATCAAGTCAAGCACTCCTGCTGCTCTTGTGTCACTGCTGGGAAAAGCAATCTTGGTGTACTTTCCCAAAGCACACCCCCTGCACACATCACTCTGCTCAGTGTCGAACTCAAGTAAACCAGTGACCATGCTCCTCAACAATCTCAGAGCGGGGTGATGTAAATGGGCCATCCTCCTGTGCCATAACTCACATAGCTCACTGCTGCTGTTGTTTTCTAGAGCATGCTGTGGCTGAAACAATAACTTGTACAGTCGTCCACATCTAACTCCAATATCCATGGGGGTAGATACACCTGTGGTCTTGGGAAACACCTGCACTCTCCCATCTGAGAAACACACCCCGAGACCCCTGTCCTCAATAGTGGAAACTGAAACAAGGTTCTTTTTCATCCCAGGGACGTACAACACATCCCTCAAGGTCATGGGACTCATGGACTCCCTCTCAAATGTAATGGTCCCCTGACCCACTGCTCTAACAATGGTGTTGTCACCAAGTACCACCTCCACCTCTCTAGTTGTCCGTGATAGCTCGGAGAACAACTCCTGAGTACCTGTCATGTGTCTCGAGGCTTCGCTGTCAATGTACCACGTACCAGTGGTGGATGGACCTGTCTGATGCCCTATCAAAAATGAATGCTCACTCTCGATATCCATGTCTGTGCTGGTGGCTAAGGAGACTCTCTCTCTCTCAATCTGTCCAGCATATAGGGAAAACTCCCTCTGAAACCTGTCGCCAAAATCATCAACCTCTGCTGAGGCTGCTGTCTGCTGTCCCTGTCCCTTCTTCTTCTTCTTGCTTGGACACTGTGATGCATAGTGCCCAAACGCCTGACAACAATAGCACTTGATTTTACTCAAGTCCTTCTTCTGTCCACCCTGTGGTCGCTGCTGCTGCTGCCTCTTGGCCCCATTCTTCTTGGGACCCTTCTTCTTCTTACCCTTGGCTGTCAGTGCCACGTTCTCCTCATCTGCCCCACCACCTGATGAACTGCCCTGTACGAGACCCCTCCTGGTCTCCTCCTACACAAAGTCATCCCACAGTCTCTCCCAAGATGGTAGGTTCTCTCTGCCCACTATGGCCTGCACAAATGCACTCCGGGACTTTGAAGCCCCATTCACTGTTGTGCGTACTAGCTCAGTAGGAGATACCACCTCACCAACCGCTGCCAGTTCATCCTGAACTGCAGAAATCCTAGTGAGGTAAGCTGTGACTCCCTCTCATCCATTCATCTTGATACTCTTGAGTTTCTCCTTGAGAACCATCTTTCTGTTCTCATTGGAGCTCTCATACAAGTTGGTCAAGGCACTCCACATCTCATGTGCCTTGGTCTTCCCGAAAATGTGAGGGATTATGTGGTCTTTTAGTGCATCAAGGATGATCCTCCTAGCCTTACAGTCCTTCTTGTTGAAGGTTGAAAGTGTTGTAGCATCTGTGCCATCTGGAATGGAAATGGGGTTGGTAGCAGTGTTCCTCACCACCTCCACCCATAGCTCATTCTCCCCCAAAATCAACAAGATTCTGGCCTTCCAAGGCACAAAATTTTCTGTCCCATTCAGCCTATCCTCAATCCTCAGACCTGTAGCCATCTGAACACCAACTCAACAGAACGCTGCCCACTAACAGAAGATAAAAAAAAACTGAAGTTTCTGAGATCTGAAAATTTTTGTGTGTCTGCAAACTATCACTGTTTTTTGCCCCCTTGCTCTGATACCATGAAGAAATTTTCTGCTCTTGACTGTTTGCTGGTTTATGTCAACTTTTTGTGGTTTTCACTTACAGCCGGTTATGCATTGGCTGTAAGTTACTTATAAAAAATTACTGTAACGATAAACACACAGTAAAAAGCTTTTAACAGGCTGAAAAACACATTTTAACATTCACACATGAAAATAATAGACTCAGAGATTTTTGGCCAAAATCAAGCCCTAGAAAAACCCCCACGGGGAAAACCAGTTAGAGAGAGAGAGAGAGAGAGTTTTATTTCATCAGCAGAATATTCCAGTACAAATATTACAGTCAAAATGTACTTATCTGACCACCCACAGACACCCTGATTTTTGCCTCGATTTCTGTGCCTCACAGTGTCGAAATCTGTGCCACAACTTCTCGAATCTTGTACACAACTCTGCCTCGATTTCTGTGCATGAACAACACCTCGAAAACTGTGCCAAAATTTCTAGAAAACAGTGCAGCAATACCACCTCGAAAACTGTGCAGAAAATGCAGTCCGTACGGACTGTACGGACCTCGATTTTTGTGCTTGAGACTGCCTCGAAAATCATGCAGGAGATCACCTCAAATTCTGTGTTGAGTTCCTCGATTTCTGTGCCTGAAAAACTGCCTTGAAACCCTTGTTGTTTCTCGAAAAATGTGCCCAAAAAATTACATGGAAAATCGTGCCCATAAAACTTCCTCGATATCTGTGCCTGCAAATTCGTACAGTACGGTTTTCTTGGAAACTGTGCTGTAGAAAATCTATGCTCCTCGAAATCTGTGCAAGCATTAAATGCTCCTCATACTGCCTTGAAATCTGTGCTAGAAGAAAACTCCTTCAATGACTGCCTCAATTTCAGTGCACTCTCTCTTCTTGGAAATCGTGCCAAGCAAAAATGCCCTTAGCTCTTTTCCAGCTCCTCTCTCTTCTCAAAAATGTCAAAAGTGATTAGGTTTGCCTCTCTCAACTCTTTTTGACTAAACCCTAAGTGAGTTTTTAATCTAACGGTGAATATTGAATCTAATCCGATGGATGAGATTCAATGTGAGTGAAAATCCATTTTATTTAATTCACATAAATAAAATCACTCACCCACTTAAGATTTATCAAAAAGTGACTTTAACTTTATAAAGTCTCATTAAGTGACATTTAATGTGAGGGTCACTTTTTCCCCCTTCTAAGTGACTTAGGAAAATAGTCACTAGGGGAACACTTCCCTAGGTACAAAACTAACAGTATGAGGGTATGGAATTGGCATTTAATCAAGCACATCAACCCCTATATGTACCTTGATGTTGGTGGTGTTGATTGTTGAATTCCTCTGTCATGACCTTAATAAAAATGTACTCTTCACTCATGCAAAATCACTTATCAAGCATCGAAAGCTTTTTCTACGTTATTTTAGCGATTGGATTAGGAAGTTTCATCAAAATTGTAGTGTGTTGAGTCGTTGACTAATGTCCTTGGAGGATCAACTTTGAAATTCGAGTTAGAGGCAAAGGCTAGAGCTTAGAGGTGGGACGCATAGGGTGCTATTGATGAATAGGATCCCAATATAGGCAATGATTCGTTAACATGTATGATTGATGATTTATATTTCACATTCATTTTTGTAAATGTCTTTGCTAATTTATTAATTATATATATATATATATTGCATTTCCTCATTTCCACAATTTTGGGGGTCACGTTTCCCCTGTTTCGAAGTTTCTCCGTTTCGTCCTCGTTTCCTTGTTTCATGCAACTTAGGTTGAAGCTGTTCAAACCCTCGTACAAAAATTTTGAAGCAAACATGTGCCTGTTATGACCTTTGTAGCAGTAAAAAGTCATGAAAATCACCTTAAAGGCTAAAAATAAATTGTGAGCAGTACTGTGGATGAAAGCAGCCCTAAACAACAAGTAAAGGTGCTCTTTGGCCTTCAAACAACAAGTCTAGGTCATAACAACAGTTCTAAAATCTTGAAAATGTTGTTTTTCTTTAAAATTTAAATATTTTATGTATTTTTGAGTAAACCGATTCATTAAATTCAAATCGGCCGATTTATGACCGATTCATTACCGATTCCGATTCCGATTCCGAGTTGACCCTCGACCGATTCCGAGTCCGATTTCGATTTTTCAAACTTTGGGTTTAACACATGTTTTATGCGTTTTGTAACTAATTCAACATTCTACATGATTTTGTTGGCATATATGCATCAAAATATATAAAAATATATATTATATAAAAAATGCTCCTGCCCCAAAAGCTTTTGAAAATTTTCGCTTTTCGCTCCGCTCCCGCTCCCAACAACATAGGTCTAAATCAATAGTGTATTAAAATTACACTTTGTTAGACTCGACAGATAATTAAAAGACTTTCACTTTATAAACAGTGTTCCATGGGGACGCGTCCCGCAGGGTCGGACATACGCTTCCCGTGTTTCCTGCGTCCCGGCGACTCCTGACGAAACGTTTCCCCCCACCCATGCCCTTGAGAATTTTTTTTTATGTTTTTCCATTATTTTCACTTTTTACAATCCCTACTTAGTACTACTTAGAAAATAAATCAATATATTTAGTATTTACATTGCACAATCATGAATATACGTCAAATGAAATATTATTTTTGGTATTTTATTTTATTTTTATAATTTTAGGGACGTCCCCCTATCCCCCTCGAATTTCCCTAAAATTTGGGGGTGGTCTCCACACGTCCCAAATGTGCTTTTCCCCGCTCCCGCGTCCCCCCGTCCCAGAAACTTGGGGGAATATTGTTTATAAATAAAGTGAATTACAAAATAGATTTGACTTTGACAACTTCACGCACGTTTGGCGCTAAATCTGTGCGGAAGTTCTTGTCCAAGTTACAAACATCAACACTCAGTTAATTCCAGTTTAGATGTTGTTCCAGATTTAGCACTTCCAGTTTTATATAGTTTTTCTATTTTCAGAGTTGCTTTTGTAAGTCTGAGTATGCATGATCTATCATTAGTCGAAATACGCAAATCCCTGGAAAGTTGGGGCACTCATGCATGAGGAGTTTCTAGATTTATGTATACAGCATAGATCCCAAGGAGAGAATGCATGCTTGCATGCTCCAACTCATCTTCCAGTTGAGACCCACTTCACCTGGCAGACTTATCCATGCAAGGAGGGCGCACTAGTTGATGTGACTAGGGTTAGGATTGACTAAAGTCATAAGGGGCACTATGTGCATGTGTCTATAAAGGAGAAGAAGGGGGCGACTTTTAAAGAAATGTAACTTCGGAAGATATTCTAATTGTATTTGTTTATTATATTATTATTCCTCCTTCGAGAGATGTCATTGATGTAGTTGGTCATGTAAGAGTCATTGAAAGAGTCAATGTAAACCCTCCTTTGTAAGTCAGGTCAATAGTACCCTTAAGAAACATATTAAATATATTATTGTGTCTCCCTAAGTGAAGTCGGCCCAGTTAGTTAGGT
Organism: Larix kaempferi; assembly: GCA_027924585.1. NCBI lineage: Eukaryota > Viridiplantae > Streptophyta > Pinopsida > Pinales > Pinaceae > Larix > Larix kaempferi. The sequence goes on along the minus strand of BSBM01000636.1, from coordinate 1,076,220 downwards.
GAAGTCGGCCCAGTTAGGGTAAAAGGTCACCCAACAGAAGAATATAAATAGAGAGGTCGAATTCCTCATATGTACCATTCATTCAGTGACTCACTCAAGCAAGTGCGCAAGAGAGAGAAAGAAGAAGTTCGCTGGTGAAAAGTTGTTGTTTTGTCTTGAGGTTTTTACACTGTCTTCGTGAATTCTATATTGAGGAAGTTTTGCCGGGTTTTCTCTCTTGTGGTTTCCCCGAGAAAAATAGTGTGCTCTTTGTGTTGCTGTGCTTGTCTTTCTTTCAGTGATCCTATTGTTGCAAATGATTTAAAGTTATCATGCTAAACAAGTAAAAACTTAACAGTAACCACCGTGGTGGTTAGCAAATTTTTGTTTTTGAGCTTATGCATTGTCTATTTCTTCTTTGCAGTAATAGTATTTCTTGCAATAATAGAACACATGCAGATTTGAGTAGTTCTATCTAGCGTATTTCTGCAGTTCTTCTTTTCAGCAGTATATGTTAGCAGATTAAAGTAATTTGGGTCTATTGATTGGCATTTAATGTTTTAATCTCCCTAAGCTTTAGGGTTTAGTTTCTGAGTCCAGAATCTGATACCATGGTCTGGAAATCAACAAACTCGTGATAAAAGATACATTTCTATATATCTGATGTTATTTTGTATTGTATATCCAATTTTGAGTCCTTGAGGACAACTATCAAGATTCAATATTGCCTTTGATGTATCATTTGGTACCTATATATCTTATATATCAGTGTGTTTTTCATATTTATGTGGCATTCTGATTATTTGAAGAAGTTGTTGGTTTATATTTTTTTAAATGAAAAAAAAAAGTAAAAAACTGAACTTAATTTGTATTTTTTATACTGGACACAATTTTTTCACCGATGTTCCTGATGTCCAATTCCTCAACAATTTTTTGCCCATGCCAATTTTTTCAACACTTGTATTTTCATAGCAGATCCAATAAATGTGATTTGTTGTGTGATAGTTGGCAGATGTCTTACTGCTTGCGTTTATTTTCGGCTTGAAGCAACTGCATTAGTAATTGTTGCGGCTGTTATCAAGTGACATCGTTGCTATGACTTGTTTCTTTAAAATGCGCCCCCACAGAAATCACAATGGTAGTTTCAAAATTCGTATTTTAATGAACCACATATATTCAGGAATCAGGACTTTGTGTTATATCTTTAACAGAAGTAGTGTATCGAATAGGCCAAAAGTTGAATGGCTACCAGTCGAGAATGGCCACCTGCCAAGGGAGTTACTGCCACAGGCAGAAAGAATTTGGCCATAGGCCAGAAAGGTTTAAATTTGGTGACTGGTCTAATACCACTTGTGACATACCTTGCGGTAGTCATGGGATGCCTAAGCACTCAATAGAAAAGGGACAAGATGAAGGGCAGAAACAGTAATTTATAAATGTCAAGGAATTGATGATATGCAGTCTGTTACCCCATATACAGTAATTTATAAATGTCAAGGAATTGATGATATGCAGTCTGTTACCCCATACACAGTAATTTATAACTATCAAGGAATTGATGATATGAAGTCTGTTACCCCATATATTGTATGCAGATTTTTCACTTGTGATTTTCATTACAAGAGCTGGGTTGCAGGTTGATAAGGCCATGGATAGCCCGGTATTAGTGCTTATGCTTCCATGTTGAAGCCTTGTATAGTCTTCATGATGTATTTTCTTGTGGTTGCACCTGGTCATGTATTGTTGGTCCTCCATGGTTAATGATGAGCTTGATGGCTTGTAGGAGCTTTGTGAGAGTCTCCTAGATGATTTGGGTTCATTGGAAGATGCTTTGGCACCTTTCCTTGATGATATCCATGACAATATATATTGCCATTATCTCACCTCATGCACCTCACTATCTTGCTGTTTTGAGGTAAATTCTGCAGCTTTGGTGGCCTGTCTTGAAGAGGGTCATTCTCTAACTGATCCAGGAGGATCCAGGATCACTCAAAATTTAAAAGTCTTCAATGTTGATGAAAATGACACCAAGTCGAAGAGCTCGTCGAGACGATTCCAACACCGATTGAATCGTGTCCAACGGACTCCAAATGAAGAAGATACTCAGTTTTGAAGGTTCGGCGCGACAGTGTTTTAAGTGTGCAAAATGGCAAAAAGGATGCCATGCGGCGCCACTAAAGGGTGCCACGTGGCATGTATGGCGCTGACGTGGCAACCCCACATGGCAGATTGCAGATAACGTGGCAGGTGCTGAATCGGCATCCCAGTGGCAGATACGTGGACGAATCATATCAGGACACATGGCAAGGTAATGCACAGTTGGCATGTACATGGACCAACCAGAATCCGCAATGTGGCAGTCCAGCTGGCCACTTCATAGTCTCATTTACCAAAAAATGTAATGGGGGTTGAGTGTCGACGGAGAGGATTGAACCCGTGACCTCCCATATTACATACAAGCGCCCTTACCATTGCACCACCATATGTTTCTTGTTAGGGCAACAAGATATAACTTATTTATTTTTAAAATGGGGTTTGGTGGTTAAAAAGAGGTGGAGCCCGCAGGTTTGACCCCAGGACTCCCGCCTTATCACCACCATATGCCATTCAAAAACTTTGGTTACGCCATTTAAAACAAATGCCAAGTTTGCAAGGTTGGAATGTGCTATGTTTATCACATGCCACGATGTTGCTGGGTGTTGGAACTTGCGCCAAGGTTGTTGGGTGCCGTCATGCCATATTTTAATGGTGGACTTCATTGTTGTTGCCAAGTGTGGAACGGTTCTAACGAACCATGTTGGTTAGCCCCGAGATTTGGAATGAGTGAAACTATTTCATGCTATGTACTAAAAGGTGGTTTCGATTTGGTTTAAATTTATGCCACCTTTGGGTTGTTGTTGCCACAAAGATGGGGGTGTGGTTAAGACCCCATAGCGCTATATAAGCGCTTCACCCTATTACACAAGGCTTGCCCAAGTCACAAGCATTTGCAAGCAGGCTATTGGGGCCAAGGCCGAGGCCATAGGAACAGGCCGAGAGCTTCAAGGGACCAAGGTGCTCATCATGGAAGCGGGTCGAAAGCTTGGGTAAAAACTTACCTTGTTAATGGTGACTTTTTATTTGGATATTTGTTTATAGTTTCAAGACTATTGAACCCATTTAAAATGTTTCTTGTATGGGTTTTATATCATAGCTTTTATATCAACTATTGAAAGCCCCTTTTGTAATGTTTGCCATATGGATCAATGACATTCAAAGAAACTCTAAGGAGATTGCATGTGCACATTTTATGGTGGAATGATGACCATTGTGTCTACCACCGTTGCACTCTAATTTGCATGGTAATTTTGATGTTGCCATATGAATTATAATGGCAACTAGCAATGTGCTTTTGATAGTGGAATATGAAGATCAAAGAGTCTTGCACCAATGCACTTTGATGGCGATTGTAAATTTGAAATTGATGTTGCCATGTTGTAATGGGCTTGTAGCCACTTCTTGTGAGGCATTATTTTAGCTAAAGCCTATTTGGAAACTTTGTAAACTTGTCCGAGTTTCATAAGCTCTTTGGGACATGTTGAAGCAAGAATGAACTTGCTTAGATCCTGTAGATATATGGTCATGTGATTATCAGCTATAGCATGCACATGGATGCAACGTTGGTCTTCAACATTCTCGATCCGAAGTACAAGGGTGAAGGATCTGGAGGAGAGTGTGGCCTTTCAGAGAGAGTTGTTGTGCAGCAAAAGTAGCTACATGTTGCATATTCTGGGTCCAAAGAACAAAGGTGAAGGATCTTCAAGAGAGTGTAGCTTTTCAGAGACACTTGTTATGTAGTCCAGACAGTGAGCAATTGACTTCTTGCAGGTGAAATTAATTTATGATGTAATCATCTTTCATGCTTTTAATTCATCATGTTAATGGATCGGTTCGCAGTTGAAGCGGGCCTGGAGATGTAGCCAGAAGAGTCTGGTGAACTCCGTTATTACATGGGTGTTCATTTATGTGCTTGAAATTCTATTGCATTGTCGTATGGTTGATTTTGTTTAAAGATGCACAATAATAATTGCTCATGTTCACATGCATATAATCATCAGTAAAGGGTCCTTGTCGAATATTTTATTTGAAAAAGCTCTCACAAAAAATTCTCGGATCACTAACAACCTAGATATGATCGAGGGTTGTGATATATGGGTGGAAAGTTGTTTTCATGAGCTTTTCAGTGGTATGAAAAGCTCTCCCTAGTTCCCTAGGTCGTTAGAGCAAGGGAAGCTTCTTTCTCAGCATCGGATCCTGCTTAAAGAGCCATTTCGGCACATGCTTGTGCCTTTCTATTGGTGATTGAGTTTTGATTTATGGGTTCAACCTTGGCACACATGTAGAGGCATTTATTTTATTATTCTATTGGCCATTGGTTAAGTGTGGGGCTCTTTCGAGATGAGTTAGCATGGTAGGTCACATGTGAGGCACATTGATTATTCTTTATTACATGTGGGTTTTCTCTTTCACATGTGTTCATGCACCATGCCACCTAGGAGGGTTGATGGCACACATGTTGAGGTACCTTCCTATTATTTTATTACATGTATTATAGGCTATGCCTATATTCTTGAGATTCGGTTGAGCATTCATGCCTTGGGAGTTATTAATGGAGGACTTGTGCCATGTGTAGGCTATTCACTTGGTTTTGCACACCATTGTGCGTATATCGATGAGGTCATCCCACTTTGAGCCTTTCATTGTGCTCTTTTCTATGTTGACTTGATAGGAAGTCATTCCACCATTCGTGGTTTCCACATGATATTTTTGGGATGCCTTGCACACTTTATGGAGTTGGTTAGGCTAGCGCGTATCTTGGAGGAACCTTGAAGGCATGGACTTGGTCATTTATTCATATTTTATTCATCATGAGAGCTAGCACTAGTTTGGAGGCTTTATCTAGTGGAGCAACCTCTCTTGAGAGTTATCTTGTGGACATGAGAGCTCTTGACATGGCATTTGATCCTTCTTTCACGGATCTCTCTTGATGGAGATATGTACCACCACTTATTTATTATTGTTGACTTAGTAGTTGGAGGATTTTTTATTTGTTCACAGTTACTCCTCCCTAGGATTATATCTAGGGTTTCACTAGTTTTTATCACTATTCTATTGGAAAGGAAGATGAACTCATCTCCATATAAGAGAGACTCTTCATGATTTGTACTCGTTTTTGGATTGGGGGAGAAATCCCATTGGACTTAATGAAATATCTTTTGGCTCACATGGATGGTTGATGTCAACCCTCCATAGAAGGTCTTTCATATTGCTCCTGCTTCATTAGTTAATGGATCTTCAAATTGTAAATGGCATTGAGATAATAAAAGAGTAGGCTCTCTAACTTTTATGCGGTTGCCATCAGTTGGAAATTTAGTTTAGGTGCACTTTTTTCTGCTCTACTTTATGTGTTTTTCGATGACTTCCATGATAGCATTCCTTCTTAAGTCCATTCGATATTTTCTGCTCTAGAAGTTTCCCTTTGTTTGATTTCTGAAATCGGCCCAACCATTAGAGAGCGGCTAGGTTTGTGCACTATAACCCTAGCCATTTCTAATCTTTTAAAAGAAAGCCTCATGCGATCCTTGGTTGACCCCCATTTGTCCACTGGATAAGACACTGGTCTCCAATCCCTTCATCACTCTTATCGTTTACATTTACAAAAAACACTTTGTTTTGCTAGTTACTCTTATTTTCACCTTGTGCTCCATTGTTGAACTCTAGTAATACTATCCTAGGGACTCCTCCCTTGTGCTAGAGAAGAGCTAGCTTAAAGAGAAGAAGAGGGTTAGGTGTGGTGACATTGGCCTCCCTCTTAGTTGTCTATAAGCTATCATTGATTTTAGGGCTTTAATCTCATCATGCAAGTTTGTGTGGTAACATAGTCTGGTACACAATATTTTGTATAGGGTGTCAAAGACTATTTTTATGACACCTGACAAGACGACACCTATAGGATTTTTATGGACTAGTTTCAAATCATGGGTATTGTCATCATGCACATTTGATTTCTTGGTGCCACCCTTATATGTGGCATTCATGGAGACTTTACGCGATCAGATTGATATGCCCTTTCACTCTCATCAACATGGATTGGCTATGTCTGTATCATTGGTGGAAGTATCTTCAGTTGTACTTCATCTATCTTTCATCTTGATGGAGGCATTTTTCTCATGTCAGATCATTGTTGGAAAGATCTCCCTGATTCTTTTTCCTTGCTCATAATGCCCTAGTCACTACTCTCACTTGGTATTTGCATGTGTTTGTGTCCTCTAGCATGGTGGTGTACTTTCCTAGTGTTGTACCTTGATATCATCCACATTTCATCGTATTTTCAGTTTTTACCTAGGCATAACACATATCACTTCAATGTTCCATCATATTCCCATTTCCTAAGGGGTGCATGAGCAATTTCATCCATTTTCATATCGTTTTCCCTTCATCATTAACCTCTTATTGGTTATATTTGATAATGTCACATTTTCTGTGTGTGAAAATGTCAAAGTGGTTTGGGATATTTTTATTGTTAATTAATTAATCCCAACAGAATGATTGCAAAACCCAGAAGAGTAGGTTCATCAGAATGCTACAAGAATGGTGATCTCTTAGAATAAGTCTTGTATTATGTTTAACGGTTTGAGTATTGAATTGGAAGCCAGAATTTCTCAGTTATTTAATATGAGAATTGAACCATTTGACAAGGGTGTCAAGTATTTAGGTTTCTTTCCAAATCCTAAGGATTACAAAAAAAGTGACTGGTCTTGGCTTATTCAAAAAATTGAAGGAAGAATATATTTCAAGTGTTTTACTTTTAAGTGGTTGCCTCAAGGGGGCGATTAGTCCGTGTCAAATCTGTGCTTGAAAGTATCCCAGTCTATTGGCTTTCTATTGCCCATATTCCAAAAGGAGTTTTGGATCAAGTTTGGAAGAAATGCTACAGGTTTCTTTGGTCTAGAAAGAAAGAGGAGGAGGGCATTCACTTGTCAAACGGACAAGGATTACCAAACCCAAAGCTTTTGGTGGGTGGGGTTCAAAAAATTTCTATCTGTTCAGATAGGCATTAGCGGCTAAAAGTCTTTGGAGGCTTTTATTTAATCAAGGTCTGTGGGAAAAGGATAGAAATCAAAGTATCTGGATAGCTGTAATCCTGAGGAATGGATCAGACATGGCACGAAATCCTTTAAAGGCGCATCCAATGTATGGAAAGGTCTGTAGAATTTTCGGCACTAAATTGTCTGCTGGTTTGTGTTAACAATTTGTGGATTTCACCTACAGCCGGTTTTGGATTGGCTGTAGGTTACTTATAAATTTCTCTGTAACAGTCAAACACACAAAATAATGCTACTAACAGGCTGTAAACACATTTAACAATCACACATAAAAATTTGACTCAGAGATTTTTGGCCAAATCGAGCCCTGGAAAAACCCCCACGGGGAAAACCAGTTTGAGAGAGAGAGATATTATTTCATCAGCAAAATATTCATCACAACATTACAATGAAGAATTTAACTTATCTTCACCACTCAGCAGAATCTTTCTGGAAAAAATGTGCACCAAACTGAACCTCGTTTTGTGTGCCCACAGCCTAGAAATACGTGCCAGAATTGACTCATAAACTGTGCTGGAAAATACACAGTCCGTACCACTGAGTTCTCCTCGAGTTCTGTGCCAATGTACCTCGAATTCTGTGCAAAGAACAATGACTGAAATCACCCTCGATTTCTGTGCTGATAGTTCCTCGATTTCTGTGCTGAGATCTTTCTAGAAAATCGTGCTGATATCTTGAAACCCGTGCCCTGTACCTTCTACACAAGCTGAGCAGAATCTGCCTTGGGAATAGTGCCCAGAATCTCTGTCTAGAAACCTGAGCCTGTCTTGGTAAATGAGCCCGTGAACTCCCTTGAAAACCGTGCTGGTTATCTTGGTAAATGTGCCCAGAAACTCCTCGATTCATGTGCTGCTGTTCTCGGTCTGCGTGCCCAGGACTTCCTCGACATTTGTGCCCAGATATGCAGTACGGCCGTGTGGGGAAATGTGCCCAGAAATTTGCTGAAGACTCCTTGATTTCTGTGCCCTGGCTGCTCCTTGGAAATCGTGTAGGCTGCTGTCTCTCTCGACTCTCTCTATCTCAAAACTCACAATGAATTAGGTTTTAGCCTCCCTCAACCTTTTTGTCTAATCCCTAAATGGGAATCTAATCCAACGGTGGTGATGACATCAATCTGATGGCTGAGATTAGATGTGAGAAAAATATCACATTATTTAATTCACTTAAATAATATTTACTCACCCACTTAAACTTTAGCAAAAAGATGACTTTAAAATTATAAAGTCTCATTAAATGTGTTTTTAATGTGAGGGTCACTTTTCCCCTTCCTTAGTGACTTAGGCTAGGAATCACTAGGGGAACACATACCAAGGTACAAAAACTAACAAGGTCTGGTAAAATCTTTTGACATCCTCGGCTCCTGGGTGGCCCGTAAAAATTGGTAAAGGTAATAATTTATAAATTGATCATTGGTGAGGATACTTGGATAGACTGCAGTGGAAATTTCAAGCTGTCCAAGCGCTTAAAACAGTCACTGAAGGATAAAGGTGTCTTTAAACTGGAGGATGCTGCAGGATTTGACGTTCAAAGGGCTGGAATTCAGTGTTGGAAGTCTACTGAGGATCTGGAGTTGCAAGGGGAGCAGGCAGAGGAGTGGGAGCAATACATTCTTTCAAAACATAATGCAATCACTCTCAGGGATTGTGATGATGAGCTGATATGGTCTTGGTACAAAGCTGCTGGGGTCCTCACTGCCAAACTTGGTTATGATGCAAAAATAAGTGAAGGTGAGGAAGAAGAGAGAAGGTGGTGATAAAACTTGTGAGGAAGTTAAACAGTCCCCTTAAGATCAGAATCTTCCTTTGGTTGGCCTTGGTGAAGAAAATCTTAACTTGGGACAATGGCCAAAAAAGGAATTGGATCGGCCCTAGTTGGTTTTATTTGTGCCAAAGAGCAAAATGAGATTGTTGATCATCTTCTAGCTACTTGTTCTTTCTCAAAAGCTGTTTGGAAGGACACCTGTAGAGTTTCAACATTCAGCATCAATGGGACAAAGGAATCTTACTGGAGTGCTTTGAAGCCTAGATTCTTGACAGGTCTGTTGGTAAGCACAAAGCTCTTCCATGTTATATTTTATGGGGGTTCAGGTTAACCAGAAACAGGTCAATCTTTGAAGGAAAGGAGGCTCAGATGGATATTTTAATGCATCAGATTAGGTCGTCCTATGGTGAAGGTAAGAAGCCTTCATCTCAAAAAGTCCCAAGATGGCTGAAGCATCCGAGTATAAATTTCTCTTGTCCTTGGGACTTCTTTGATGGAGCCAGCCAAGAGTCTCCTACTAGATGTCGGGCAGGGGCATTGCTTTTTCTTGCAAATTCATACTTTGTTTGGTTGAAATATGGAGCAGGGCACAAACAAATTACAATAGAGCAGAGTTCTATACTCTGTGGGTCCTCTTACTTGCTGCTGTTGAAAGAAGCATAAAACGTTTACAGGTCTTAAGAGATTCAAAACTTCTCATGGATTGGGGCACAGGAAAATGTCAAATTACTAATCTTATCCTTGAGCCAATTATGGACATAGTGCTGGAAAATAAATCTCATTTTGAGCAAATCTCTTTTACTCATGCTACAGGGAATTCAATCATAAAGCTCATCATCTCTCAGAGGAAGCGCTGGAATTACAAGAGAGAATTCTGATTGAGCAAGATTTTATAGACAATATTCTTCAAGAGCTTGTCCAAAAGACTCTTTTTTCATGATGTTTTTTAATTTAGGTTATAGCTTAGCAGAAAAGAATGAAGTCTTGTTATCAGATGTGGGAAGGGGATGTTTGTTTTGTAAAGTTTTTTTCTGGTTATCAGTTTTTTTCTGGTCTTTTTGAAAGGTAGTTGGTACAGTTTTAAAGCAATAGGTTAGCACAGAAACTGAGCCGAAAGGCTTGTAGAAGTGTATTATGGTTTCAACTTGAAATATGATAGCAAATACAAAGGTTTTTTTCATGTAAAACAAAAAAAATAGGTTGAGCAATATATTATTGGCCTATTGATAATCAAAGGTTATAAACCTTCATTGAGGCTTCACTCCCTAAGTTGTCAAAAAAAGGAAAGAAAAGAAAAGAAATCATTAGGGAATGCGACTTTATGTCTATATGGAACAACACTTGAGGGTAGCACCCCCTTTGGCACATATGTTGAGGCAATTTGAATTAAAAAATAATATTCCTTAGTTGCCACTTCATCTAATTCATTGGGTACCTTGTTGGTCTTGTTCACACTCACACGTGCCACCTATTTTGAACATCCATCATCCTTATCAATGTATCATTTGGCACATATCTTGAGGAGGTCGTTGAGCTTGCATGTTCTCTGAGATAGTTAGTTATGCACGTGCCCTAGTCCACATCTCCACATTCACATTTTACTTTTCATCTTAACCTTCTCCACATGTCCACTTACCTTCATCCTTATCCCTCCTTGGCGTAAGTTTCTACGTGGTGCGCTCCATTAGAAGTCCCGTGCACTTGGAATAAATCTTGTTCACATTGTCTTTCACCTTGACAAAGAGTTAAGTGACTTGGAGCTAGTGCACCCTACCTATTTTTTAGGAGATTCTTGCACATTTTTTGAGATATGCCTTGAGGAGTGACCTACTCGGAAAAAAGAAAGGATTATTTTCTTGTATTTTGACTTGTCAAAAGTCAAATTGACCACTTAGTGGTGCACCCTCTCTCTTGGAGCTCTCGTGAGGAGAGATAGAGCTATATTTGGAACACCAATGCTTATACATGTAAGATTTTAGTGTTTGTTTGACATGTCTATTTTGATTATTGTAATAACATTATTTTATTTTGAAGTGTCTGAGCCTAGAACTCTTAAATTAGAGGCTCCCCTCACTTGTAATGGCTGTTGAGAGAGTGATCATATTTTGGAGCAATAAAATTTCTTTGTATGCAAATTTTGAAGCAATTTTTCTTCATGTTATGTAAGGCTAGTATGAATCTTTGTTGAAGATTAAAGATATGGAAGTGCTTGCAAGGAACTAGATCATGGCCACTCAAGTGAGACATTACTCTTAATGGTGGAGCTTATTTAAGTGTGAACCCCACTCTAGAGTCTAAATTCTTGTGTTTATTTATTTTTATTTTGTTCTAGCTTCTTTAGTAGCCACGTCTAGGGAAAAGATTAGGCAAACACAGCCTAGTTTAGTTCTGAAATTGACATCTTAGGAGTTACTTCCCTTCTCTTTTCATTTGATTTAATTTTCAACTCTTAGGATTTTTGTAGCATGCACATAGGCATCCCTTAGATCCTAAGATAATAATGAAGTTTTGCCCTCTTCAGGAAGGTTTATTGACTACATTAGCCCAAGGAATCCTTAGAAACTAGTACACACTTTCTCATTATCCAAAATTTTAATTTTTACATATTTTTACTTGTATACTTGCTGGAAATTACATGTATATTTCTGTTTAGAATTTTCTGTATTTTTGTATATTATTCACTTTAGAAATTCATTTGCCAGTCTCACATAGTTGCATAGGTACCTAATTTAGATCATAAGCAACGCAAAATAAAAATTTCTGCATTCTCAAAATTTATTTTAGTTTTTGTTTCGAGCTTCTTGCATTTCCAACATTTAGTTTATCAAAAAAAAAATCATTTTCAGATTGCATTTCAAATCTATATATTCCATTTCCAAACCTTAAGTTCGAACCTTTTTGTTGTATTTGCAATCTGAAATATTAATTTAGTTTTATTTTAAATTTTCTTCGATTTCCAGTAGTTAATTATTTATTACAAAAATTGTAATTTTCATTGTGTTGCATTAAAGTCTAAATCCATAATTTCTACATCGAAATTTGCATTCTGTAAATTAGATTATATTTCTGTTTTGAGTTTTCAGCAATTTGCACTAAACAACTTAATTTATAAATTCTAATTTCCAGATTGTATTATAATTAGAGTCTAAAATAAATTCATTTCCAGAACTTAGAATTAGACTCTTTCCACGTGTTGCATTCTAAAATTTACCTTTTTTTATTTATGTTGTAAATTTCTGCAATTTTGCATTTTATTTAATTCAGAAATTGTAAATTCCAAATTGCATTTGAGAACTTAAGCTTTTATTCCAAGATCATACACCTGCTCAAACTTCAACTACTTACAAATCTGAAAATTACAGTCATAATAACATCATTTAAATTCAGATTCAAAACAAGTTTAGGCACCTTATATACTCATTGTGGTTTGTAAACCTGAGTAAACCTGAAACTCATCTTGTTCCAAACATACCGACCAGATTATAAACCAGCTCTCGTTAAAGTTAATAACTCTTCAATTCATAGTATCATACGTTAAACCTTGGACTTACCTTAGAGATACCCCCTTGTGCTAGAAAGGAGCTAGCCTAAGTGAAAGGATGAGCTACTAAGATGACAATGGGTAGCTTTCCTGAGTTGGACAAAACCAACACCTTGGTGCTTAGGACTTTAAACTTTAGTGGTGTTGACATTTCTCCAGTTTGCAGCATGGGGCAGACATTCTCCCAGATTGGTCATGCTGATTTGACCAAGGGGGAATGATACATTCACCCACGGAGCCATGCTGATTTGGCTACAGGGTGAATGGCCCAGGCAGGGGCAGTCCTTCTCCCATTATAGCCTGAATCATATGGCTTGGGGAGATTGGCCCTAGGATGCTCTCATATTGCCTGCTCCAAGGCGGAGTGATCTATTTTATATATGAGCAGGTTTGACTTGTTTACAAATCTAGTTTAATGTTGAACTGACGTAGACTCTAAGAAGAGTCCGGGACTTCTTAGTGGATCTATTCAACATTAGATCTCTATATTAATAGACGTTCATGTGAATAGAAGAATAACATCAACAAGGCTCATGGACAACTTTTCTAGTAAAGAAGAAATAACCAAGAAGACAAGTCAAGCTCATTGAACCATTGAAGAAGTCCCTAAAAGCATTGAAGAAGCCCCATGTAAGATTGAAGACAAAAAGGACAAGTCGGCCCTAGAAGAAATGTCAAGTCGGCCCCAAGAGAAAAATCAAGGTGACTTGAAATGTATAAATAAGCAGCTGACATTTCATTTTATCACAACACACAACATCTTCTTTTCTCAACTAATGCGCACTTCAAGAAGTCCTAGCAAAGGTACAAGGAGCAATTTGTGAAGACATCTTATCTCTAGAGGTTTGCTACCCTTGCTAGGATTTCCTCGTGAAGGAAGGTTCGCTATCTTTGCTAGGGTTTCCTCATGAAGGAAGGTTTGCTATCTTACTAGGGTTTCTTGTGAAGAAGGGCGCATTCTTTATGTGCTAGAGTTTTATCTTCATGGTGATGTACTTGAATTATTGGACTGATTTCTTCTAAGAAAAGTTGGTTGGGTTTTCTCCCAAGGTTGGGTTTCCCAGGGTAAACTTTTTGTGTCTACTGTAGTCTGTGCATGGCTATTATTCTATGACCTTTTGTTTCCACTGCACTGAAAGTTGAAATTTTCAGTGTGATTATTCAATGATGACATGGGATGAAATTACTGTTTGAAATCATTAGGAAGTAATTATCAGATCTGAAAATTGGTTTACTACTGCTAACAGAAAAATTCAAAAAGTGGGTGCTAGATTTTGTTGTAACGCAGTCAAAAAGACTGACATATTAATAGTACCTACGAGATACGACTATGCTAAAGGATATGATGTTACATAATAGTTATTAATATAATACTGACAATTACGTATATTACAGTGGTTTGAAGAAAAAATCCAGTCAATGAAGGTCTGATTGATTTATTGAGCATGATAGCAGCTTAATACCTGTTGCTATAAAGGTAGCTGGAAGAAAGTCTCCGGCAGGCCTCCTAATGCAGGTCTAGAGGGTGTTCAATAATGGTTTCCTCGGTGAATTCAACATCAAGCTACGAAATTCCAATTTTAATGTGAGTGATGGCCAACCATGTTTTCCAAGCTGAATTTGGCATCAGGCAACAAATTCTACTCTCAATGTAAGAGTGATAATAGACAAATAGACAAAACACCAAGGAAATGTTCCAAATTAGAGGAGCTATAGTCAATTCCAGCTTGTTCTTCATCAGAAGTTTATGACGTGGAGAGCTTTAGCAGTTTTCGGAGCTCTACATTGATGGATATGTTAGGAAATGAACGAGAAAGGAGTAAGGAAAATCCTTAGATAAGGAGATTTGAAGCTTGTCACTGAAACTTTAAAAGGTAACTTTATTTTCAGGCTTTAAGGTATTGCTAAGTAGCATGGGTACACCTGTACCCGGGGGTCGGGGATGCGTACCCGATCGGGTACTCGTACCGTCGTACCTGATATAGGAACAGGTACTCCCGGAAGTACCGGAGAGGTACCTGGTACCTTGCCCAAGTACCCTGATTTTGGGTACTTCGGGGGTAATTCCAACCCAGAAATCTCAAATTGCAAACTTCAAGATCCCAATTTTTTTTAAGTTTTGAAGTGAAGAGGGGGTAGGGTATGGTGGGGCCCCCTCCCAAAGATGTCCAAGTCTGCAACCATTTGCTCCAATGACTTCGACAACACGAATTAACGCATTATCTTAGTCTATTGTTACACAATTTCTGAACAGCAATAGACATAACGATGCAGCTACACTCTTATAAAATAATAAACCTATAACTTTAGGTTAGTGCAACAAGTTCCTTTGTCACGTCCCCAGATCACCTCGGTGTCCTTCAGAGGCGATGGGAGTCCCTGATACTCTTTTTTTTCTTCCAATGCTTCCATCACGTACCCTTCCACAATTATTCTCGGGTTCATAGTCCGCATGGCGTCTTTACGCAATCCGCAATTACGTCTTTCCACAATCCGCATTGCGTCTTTCCGCAATTGCATCTTTCTGCAATCTACATTGCATCTTTCCGCAATCAACGAACCGCAATTGCGGGACACGCAATCCGCAATCCGCAACCCACAATGCAAAAGTCGGAATTGCGAGAGTCCGACTTCAACCTTCAAAAAAACTTCCCCTTTCGCAATCTGCAATCCGCATTGCGGAAGTCGGAAATGCGGAAGTCTGACTTCATTCTTCTGGAAAACTTCCCTTTCCGCAATCTGCAATCCGCATTGCGGAAGTCGAAAACGCAGAAGCCCAACTTCAACCTTCCGGAAAACTCCCCCCTTCCACAATCCGCAATCTGCATTATGGAAGTCGGAATTGCAGAAGTCCAACTTCTCTCCTCCTGTAGCTCACCAATGCAAAGTTCTGAGAGGCATAACTTCCTCATCCTGGGTCCTAATGAGGCAAGGTAGGTACCGTTGGAAAGCTCTTGGAGAGCTCTATCCAATGGTACAACCCCCTGCCCAGTTGAGGTATCTCACCTCCTAATTTCCTTCTCTGAAGTTTTGTCTGTAAACCTTCTAAGGTATCTTCCAACCTTTAACAGGTCTCTACCTGTCTCCTGCCATAACCCATATTTCCTCTGACTCACAGAGCGAGCTAAGCATACCGCAAGCCACATAACCATTCAATGATTAAGTAAGGTTAAGCAGTCCCTTTTTCAAGGGTAAAGATCTCATAGCAAAATACATATAATAAATGAAGTTAAGGCTAACCATACATCTAACACATGTAAGATTAGCAATGCATTAAACTCATGCCACTGAATGAAGCATTCAACCAGCGCTCAGCCTTCTACTCAAGCTTACACATAGTCTACCTATTATTCACATTCACATAACGTTCATTCAACAGCTTAAGTAAAACAACATAATAATAACCCGTGAAATAACACCATTCATTCCACAGAATACTTATCTTTGTATCTTGAAGTTGCCCCAGCAACTGGCTAAGTGAGAGCCACGCTCCACCCAACCTTAGGTCTATGTCCATCCTATACTCTTTCAGCTGAGAGACCCCCCCCCGAGCTGGGCTATGTATCCACTAAGGAGGGCTAGGTAGGCTCTCTAACAATCAAGGTCCATTTCGTTGCTAAGCTATCCTATAGCTGGGTTGTCAAGCAATTCCAGAAACATACTCATGCTAAGTCAACCTGAAGTTGGGTTTATCAAGCATACACATGCTAAAGCAACCTGCAGTTGGGTTTATCAAGCATACAGGGTAACAGGGAGGATATTGCTAAGCCAGTGAGCTCAACCATAGAGCTATAGACATCTCATTCACTTAGCAGATAAGGCACCCACATTATCAACCTCACCCAACACAAGGAAGGCACTCTTCTCTGCTACACAGTCCCTCAAGGCCCCTTCCCTTCTAGTGGTATTCAGGGTAGGCATAAGAAGGTCCAACAGATAGTTTTATGAGATCATAGCCTTCACTGGGTTTATCAAGCCTTCCAACCTTAAACCCTATCTTCTACGTCTGCTAAACATGCTGGTTCATTCCATGGTTGCAAACTAAGCTCTGTCCCGCAACTCGACTCTCTGCTCGCGGATTTCGGGCTTCACATAGCTTCCTCAAGCTATTCACGCCCTGTAGTCCACCTTCAAACTCGCCTTCAAAGATCTACTCAAAGATAACGCATACGCGCGGGATTTCTCTGGAATTCGGCTTCACTACTTCGGCTCACCTAGAAGATCTCGTCTCCTTCCTCTATTTCATGGCTCGCTCCCCATTTCGGGGTTTTCCACTCTGAACAAAATGCATGCCCCCGAACCCCTGAACGAACAACCCCCTTCCCCCAATCTCAGCGCCGTTTTTATCTCTTGCAAATATCCTCGACCGGCTTTCCTTCTCCACGTTCTGTAACTAAATCTGTACCCATACAGGGAATCAAATTGGTTGCTCCTGCCCAAGTGGCAGCATGGGTCACCATCCCACAACCCCCTCACCTCTCCCTAGTGGATACCTTCGCCCCCTTCTCATTAGCTGCCTCACTTAGCCAGTTTTGGGTATTTCATTGCAATAATAAACATTTACATCAATTACAAAATTTCATGGCTTAATAGCACATGCATAGTTTCACTGTCAAATACTTGCCTATGAAAGAAAACCTTAAGCATCCACTAGTGGGGCCTTGGCCTTGAGCTCCACACTAGGATCAACACACATTGCACAAACACAATATTTACATTGAGGCCAACAATTACTAAGGCAGGGTAGGGGTATTACATCCTTACACAAGCCAAACTATTCTTCTTACAAATAACTTTCAGTCTTCGAGGCATATCAAGGCATATGTATCATGATTCATGTCTCACAGTTCTTACATTATATATTCAAATCAGATGTATACAGTGATGTTGCAGATGCTATTGACATAGCATAGGTGGCTTGAGGAAACCAAATCAGCTATGATGTTTAATATTTTAGTATTATACTATTTTGTATTTCATGTTCGGGAATGTGGCAAATGCCATTTGTCAAATTTTGGATGTAGTATGACAATGGATATATATCATGATGATGATGATTCATATCAATATCGATATGCAATTTGAATTTCAAGCAATGTGCAATGCCAACGTGTGTTGCAGTTTATTGTTTACTTGTTTAATAATGAACACTGAACAATGAAAACATAATAATAAATAGTAATATACAATATAATTTATAAACTTGAATATACATATATATATATATCCACAGTACCCCGACGTACCCAAGTACCCCGTTTCAAAAAGTGTCATACCCATAGCCATACCAGTACCCTGGCAACATAGAGGTATCTGGTATTGTAATTATCACACAAGAAGCAAAGAGGTTTGTTAGCCAATTTTGATACTATTCGTAAAATGCATTTACCAAGATATAACAAAGCAGGCACAAATGCCAATGCAGCAGCTATCCTTCTAGGTATAGAGCTAGTTTTGAAAAAAAAAGGATAATAGATGAGGAATTAAGACCAGTGAGTGGAATTTCCATTGGGATTTTTATTGTTGGTATTTGTGTACATTTTTCACTGAAAGGTATTTAGCTTTACCATGTAAATATTAGTCAAGAAGGCATAAACTATGTTTAGTGCTCGTTGTAATATCTTAGGATTGGGTTTGTCTATCATAAAGTCAGGTTTGATTTATATTCGATTTCTTTTTTAAATGGAAAGTTTTCAGTTTGTGTATTTGGGAAATAATATATATTCATATTTTTTAATGTCATTTTAATTTTGTTAATTCTATAAGCTAATTGAAGTTGTCACCCTTTAGATCTCAAGCATAGCCCAAAACTGGTGTGAAGCAAAAGACCAAGAATGAAGATAAGAAACTCAACTAGATCACTTCGTTCAAGCACTCGCCATAGCTGCCTCCATATTTCAATATTTTTTTCAAAAGGAGTGAATACAAGTTTTTCATTCTCCTCCAGCCTGAAATCAACCAGTAATTAACTAGTTTAGTACCCAAATAAAAATTTCTTGATATTGATAGACTGTTTGTTTGAATAATGTAAAGAAAAATCCATGTAATACAGTAGTAGAGAAAAATCGAGATAACACTAGACAATCAATATCTTAACATAATTGAAATGCAAGGACAAAAGTTTCCATAAAAGAAATGAAGAGCCAAAAAATCCCAAGATACATAATAACATATCAAACGTTTGAAGATTGCTTAAAGCTTAGGTCTTCACCACAAAAGCATATAAACATGCAAAACAGATATCTAATATAGTCCATTGGGCTGTGGTCTAGTGGTTGGGATGGAGCATCGCCATGTTAATGACCGAGGTTCAAACCTCACTAGGCACAGAACCCTGAACATTAAGTATGTTTACTTTGACAGGTATCATATACAGTAGATATATAATATATTACAAAACAAAATAGCCCACAGGGGGTAGAGCAATTGGTAATGAGTAAATGAGATGAGAAGTTGTAAATGGAAGGTCACAAGTTCAAATCTCCGTGGATGCTTACTTACAAAAATAAATATTACAAAACCAAATAAAAAATGTGCAAATACCAAGATAATCTATATGAAAAAGTATTCTTTAAATAGTTTTCCCTGCAATGGATTATTACAAAACTTGAGTGAAACTGGACTCCAAAGGTAAAGATGGAGACACAGAACTATTATCGAGTTCATCATTAATGAGTGCAGTTACTAAGCTTAAACATAGTCCAATTTTCTTTTGTCAAGCTTGAATGACGTTAAGGGGAAAGATGAGCACCCAAACAACTATAGGAAAATCAATATCAATGACCAAAATGACAAATCTGTCTAATAATTTTGAATTAAAAAAAATATGTCAATACGTAAGAGCGACATACAACCTATTCCTTGGTGTACATAAAATCTCAAAGGCAACTCTCGAGTGAGCAAGGCACCTTACATAATAGACAAAATGTCTACTTATGCAACTACAAAGAGATGGTTTCCCTGAAACAAGTAACTTGTTTCACACATAACCTATGTTTACCAGAAACGAGAAACGAGAAACGAGAAACGGTACGAGAAATGGAGGGTAGAGGTTTCGCATACAAGAAACGAGAAGAGAGAAAAAACAACAAAATTGAAAATGAAGAAGAGTGGGACACTACCAAGTACAGTATGAATGTTAACTTATTACTCACACAAATTTAGGGGCTTGAAAAAGTCCCTAGGATCCCACACAAACAATGAAGACTTCTTTTTTCTAATCATAATACTATTCAATAAAAATATCGACCTACTGTCATTAAAATGAAGACTAGTGCCTATCCAAATCAGGGCAAATGCAGTCGAGGTATTAATCTAATAGGGTTGTTTTCTTATGAGATAAGGATAGATCTGAGCTAAGGTGAACAAATTACAACTATCCTTATTTTTTTGTCTGCAAATGCAAAAAATTAACTTGGAGAAACCTAAATGAAGGAGACACAGAACTATTTTGCAAAACGTGGTGAAACGCACAGTTAAATGATTCGCAAATGTGCGGGAGGCATTTTGCAAAATGGGGGTCTGGTGGGCTTGTGGGCGCCCCTCCTCTCGAAAAGCGGGATAGGTTTCGCAAAATGGGGGGCTTGTGGGCACCCCTCTGAAAACCGGGATTCCTGTGCCCCCCCCACCATTTTTTTCAAAAAACCCTATGAAGTATAACAAACATAAAAAAATTATAAGAAAACAAAAAAGTTAAAAACCAAAAGCCTAAGTAATAACAATGGCGATTGATGAATCATGTTTGTATAATTTCATCATTTTGAATTTAGCATTTACATTGCACAATGTTGAATTTACATGGGATGAATTGTTATGTTGAGATTTTTTATATTTTTTATCATTTTTAAAGACAGGCCCCTTATGCTTGGGACCCGATGTCCCCCGTCCCCCATGAATTTTCCTAAAATTTGGGGGGTGTCTCCACACGTCCCCCATGAATTTTCCTAAAATTTGGGGGGTGTCTCCACACATCCCCCGTGTGCATTTCCCCGCTCCCACGTCTCCGAAGCTTTGTAGAACACATGAAAACTCCTTACAAATCCAACCATCAAAAATAATCCATCAAGTCCAAAATTTAGGGAGTATTAAACCGTTAAAAAGTCTCCTTTGAAATCTGGACGTTTCCCCTAGAACTGACTTGCTTGACCATGTCATAAGCATCTTTGGACAATGTACCCCTTTCTCCACCAGAGCGCTCCTCAAACAAAGCTAACAAACTCCACGATGGTAGATCTCCATGTGACATGGGGCATGGATGAGTTAGATTCTTGGATGCCCTCTTCAGGACGAGAAGATCCTGATGCCACTGGATCCATCTTCAGCTCTCTCTCGTGTTCTTCCCCCCTCTCTTGACAGGCTTTTGAGTGGTTTGAGTTGTCCAGCCTCGGATAATCTCACTTTGTACTTTGACTTCCATACCCTTGATAGGGTTTTATACATGTTTATGAGGCTTTACTATTGCTTGTATCTTTATTTTTACCTAATTTTATCTTAGTTTTGGCACTTTCTATGAATTGCATTTGCACTCCCACATTGTACTCATACTGGATGTATCATCTAGTCCCATTGACCTACTTTTGTGGTCATTCGTTGGATATTAATAAAATTATCTTATCTTATCTTCCATCAATCTTTGACTTTAACCACAAGCAATAGCAAATCCTTGAAAGGTGTATCTACATGGGGATAGGTGCAAGAAGGTGACCCAATAGTTGTTAGAAAAACCTCTTTAGGTTGTGGCTGCCTCAAAATATGTGCCAAAATATAAATCCGTGTACATAACTACCTTATTAATCATGCAACAACTCTCCAAGATCCTCAAAAAGTGGATCTAGCTAGCCAATTTTTCCTGACCACTCATCAAGATAGGCTTCAATCTCTTAAAGGTGGGATGTTCCTCAACAAAAGGGTCAAAAGATTCACAAATATGCTTTGAAATAATCAACCTGAACCAATTCTTTGGACCTTTCTATGCTGGATGCCCCTCAAGAAATTCTCAAAAAGCATGGATCCAAGTGCCATGCCAAGGGAACACTCCATATCGGGGAGTCAACTTCAACAAGATCTTCAAACGATTCCAAGAGCAGTGATAGGGATAGGGCGTTCATTCCATCCAGTCAACAACATCCTAAAACAGTGGGTCTCATAGCTAGCAGAGAGGTTCCAGTACCCATAAGGGCAGCACAACCTCCACTACAAAATATTGCTGACCGATCACCTATGAGGAAGTACCTATGCGAATCTGCCAGTAAACTTCTCAATGGACAGGAGAATAATAGTGCTTGTCCTAGAAGTGGTTGAGAATAGTGCCTCCAAGAGTAATCTTTGATTAGGCCCTGATTAATGACATTATACCAGATTGGCACAACGCTTTCCACTGCATAGGGCAATCTGTTGTTTAAAAGGCTGAAACTGCCGTACATAGCAGCAATCTGGAGTTTGGCAAGAATATGTAAAGCAGCACCCTCAACTGGCCCATAACAAGCTCAGATGATAGTTTAGAGTCTAGAAGATAGGCTGTGTATAACTTCCATCAGTAACATCATCACCATATGATTGAGGATCTCCAAATACTATCTGCATCTTCAGGGATATTCTTTTCAACCCTTTGCTGACATCACGAGACAAAACATAACTGCATGTGTCAGGGATAAAATCTACCCATATGCCATCCTTTCTTTCTCAAGAAACATGAAGTTTTTTGTACCAGATTTCTAACAGGCCTATCGCTTTTGTTGGCTGGACCAAAACTCTTGATACTAAGACTATGTCTTTATAAAATTATGCAAGACTTGATCTCCCATTACAAAGATCATAGAAACTTAATTCCCTCATGAGTAACTGTATAGCTGTAGTGTCAAAACTTATCATCTGTTAACACATTGTCTTCCAAAATATGTTGATATCTCTGTGAAATCAATCAGAGGACAGTTTCTAATCTGCTGCTACTGGTCTTGAAGTCGTGCTACAGGTGCAGCCTTTTGCTGTCTCAAGGCATGAATAATCACCATGTTTGCTTCCAAATTTCCTCCTATCTATGATTCTATGAGCAAAAACAGCACCTCTCAAATTGCAGCGATAACAACCAATTGCCAACTTCAAATCCTTTAACTGCAGGAAACTGCCAACAACCCTATCCACTGAATCAATGCCTAGTGCCTACCATGAATGCTGTACATGGCCACATTACTTCCATCAGATCTCAAAGCTGGAAATACATCCTTTCATCCGCTGTTTGACAAATGAAACAGTGAATTGTGCCATTCTTATGCTGAGCTTGAGGCTGATTTAGTCTTGTCATGAAAGCTCTCGGTAGATCCCAGCAATATCTCTGCCTCTCTGCTGCCCAAATCAAAGAGTGGTGAACATTGTCACCAATGTAATGGACCCAATCCTTTATATTGTTGCAAAAACATGTTAAAAATCCTAAAAACCTGCTGTCATAACATACTAGCACTTTGTTGCGGCCCAAACAGCTTCTCAAAATGCATCTGGATTTCGAGGGGTAACACCATGGATAGTGGAGAATCAAGACAAAGAAGATGGAACCATAGGTTGATCCCTGAAATCAATTATTGAAAATTCAAAATTCAGTTTAGCTGAAAATCAAATCAGAATGCAATGGAAACTTAAAATCCAACACACAGATTGCTTAGTTCTTCACCTTTTATCCAGTCTCCAGCTCACATATACAAATGTTCTCCAAGACTCCAACTGATCTCCAAGTAAGAATAACAAAGCCTGATGAAAAATGTTTCACTGTTCACAGTACAAACTCCAACTAAAAACCCAAATCTTTGAAGATGAAATTAGCCTTGTTTTTGGGGTATATGCCTTTAGAGTTTCAGTATAAGTATTCCTACTCTCACTCTTTTTTCTCACTCTAAAAATCACATTTCAGCCTTTTCTCCAATTCATTTCTGTCTGAGGTCCAATATTGCATGCTCAGTCTGAAACTCACAAGTCCTTGGCGAGTTTTGCCAAGTTTTGATAAGTTAGATGAGTTTGAGCCCAAGTCAGACGAGTTTTGTTGAGTTTCAGTTCACTAGTGAGTCTTCACCATGTCTGACAACACAGGTTTCAACGCATTTATTTACAACCTCCTTATGCTCGTTAGCTTGTGTATGATAAGATGGGCTCAGTAAGAGATATTCTTGTTTGTTTGCAAAGATTATAGTAGAAATTGCACTTGCACTCTACATTTTTTAAACTCACGAGTCACAACTACATTCGGGAAGCCATGTAGTTTATAAGAGAATTTGGGGAAAGTATCTATGATTTGGTCTGTTTTATTTGTTTTTTTAAGCACACAAAATGTGTTTATTATTTTAACCTATCAACTATTGCAAAAATCTTATCTTTCCCTTTAGATAGTGGCAATCCATAAATGAAATCAAGGGAAATTTTCTCCCATTAATTTAGTCTGTAGGGGATGGTGCAACACTGGTTGTGGTATGGTTTCGCCTTTTTTCTTTGACATGTGTTGCACTCTGCAGGGGTGTCCACTCTCATGGCCCACAGGATTTCAGATTTCATCAGGAGTACCATTGGGGTTAAGCAAGGGTGTCCACTCTCCCCCACTCTTTTTGGGATTTACATTGATGAGCTAGAGTCTTTCTTACAGGAGCACATTCAGGACGGCGACAAGTGCCTTCTCCACCAAGTCTTGATATCCATTCTACTCTTTCCTGACGACATGGTCCTCTTGGCCTCATCTTCAGAGGGTTTGCAGAAAAAATTAGATGCCTTAGCCCTCTTTTGTGATCTTCGCCAGTTGATGGTCAACTTGGGTAAAACCAAGGTTATGAACATCAACGGATCAAAGAGTCTACTCACTAAGATCTTCATTTCTTCTTCAGAGGGGAGGAGATTGAGATCACTAGTTCCTATGCCTATTTGGGAGTTCACTTCACAAGACCTCATTTCAACCTGCAGCATGCTCTTCAAGCCCGAGTTAATAAAGGATACAGATCCCTATCCCTTCTGGATAGAGTGTTTCGGACACCATTTTCAGGGTATCTCATCACTCTCATCTGACCCACAGTCCTCTATGGCTCTGAGGTGTGGGGGGCATGCCTACTTGACTGCCTTAGCAAAGAGAGTGCAAATATTCCTCCTCCAGCACATCATCAAATGAAAACAGACAATACCTCAACCCACTGTGCTCGCATAGTTTGGTACTCGACCTTTTCGAGGTTGAGGCCGTGTTCAATCATATCGCTCTCTTACACCACCTTCGGAGCTTCGTCGACACGGTGAAGGGGTGTGATCAATACCCATATTTGGCCCATCTCTCTTCAAAGGCCATCACCTCAGCCAACCCTTCAAGTTGCTCTAGATGTTGGTTTGTGGGTGTTACAGGTCTTTTAGCATATGTCAGTATTGCGATGGACCGGCGTACTCCTTCTGAGTATTCCTTGGATGCGCTTTGTTGCCTCCTACCTACCAGGCAGGTGCTGAACAGAATCACTAGAGATGATAATTATAGACAATTTGTGTAGGTTACTTGGATCAAGCCTCTGGGGGGTTACATCCCAAGATGCCCTTCTCATGTGTTTGATAACTAGCCCGCTCTAGGGTTTCTTGGATTTCATAATAGGGTCGGGAATACCAAGGCTACAACAATGTTCATGTAGGGGGAGTAGACCCAATGGAGTACATGGCTGAGGAGCATGGGAGTCTGTGTGGGCTTGTGACCAAGAGGGATGGACACACTTTACGTAACAGCATCATCTTGGAGCCCTTATTGTGTATGACATCACCTTCGGGCATGATGTGTATTCTTGGGGTAGATCGCTCCACTTGTGTAGGCCTACAAGTTTTTATTATAGGTTGCTTGTAAGGGCTTAGGACCACATTGTATTGTTGGCATCCCTTACCTCCCATATATATAGAGGAAGGAGAGAATCCTTCCATAATCATCATTATTTTACTCTTCTCTATGTACTTGTCTTCTTGGAATGATTCACTAATTTTCATGAGGAAACCCTAGGAGAAGCTATGAAAGGGAAGGAGAACGTCTTTGTTCGGAGCTTGCTCTTGTGACTAGGGTTTAGTCTTGTGGAGGAGATGAAGATGATGATCTCACATGCATTCACTCAACATATATTTCACTCTTATGTAGAGATGTGATCTTGTGGAGGATTGCACACTAGTCATCTTCTCTATCTTAGCTCATTATTTGTACTCTCTCTCTCTCTCTCTATTGGAGTCTCTACGGTTTCATGATCTTCTTGGAGCATCTTGAAGTCTAGGCTTAGGGTTTCATCGCTTAGAGGTTTGAGATTAGGGTTTTGTGATCAAACCCTACATGTATTTGGTTAGAAAGAAGAGAAGAGGACATCTTGCATTGGAGGACTTGTTCGAGTGATTCATACATGTTGGAGCTCCTTGGTTGAGTAAGGGTTCTCATTGTTTTCCCTAGCTAGGGGTTTAGAGAGCTAGTGGATTGTACTAGCCTTGTGATAAGGCTATGATATGTACAACAACTTTATCTTGTGTATATTAATGAAGTTTTCAGCTATCCACAATTTGTGTAAATTGCATATTTCATTTTCAGCCATGTATGTTCTTCATGAATTATAATTTACAGCAATATATGTTTTGTTGATTTGACATAAGTAAAGGGCAATTGTGTTCAGTGATTTGACATCATAATTAAAGAAGTTAAGGATTGTTTTATGGCTATTATTAGTTATTACTTCTGTAAAACTGATTTCTAAGATCTTGTTTATGCGTGATAAGATTTCCCTAGAGGGATGAAATTTATCAAGTCACATTGGTATTTGTTCTCCTTGGATTGCCTAGAAGATTGGGTTGTTAAGGATTGAAATATTGTGTCACTTATAAACGCTGCCATCTACAGCATGCTTGATCTTATAGATCCATCTCGAACTCACCATTGATTTCTCCTCTAGTCTCGACACTATATCCCATACATCATTCTTCATGATGGAAGCATACTCCTCCACCATGGCATCCCTCCAGACCTGGTGGCCTGTTGCCTCCTCTTGACTAGCATACTCGGAATCAATGATGTCACTCATGAGTGCCATGTAACTCAGAAACTGTCTCGATGTTCTACTTTGCCTGAAAGCACTCCTAGGAGCCTCCACATGCTCCTGAGCATCTCTTAGTGTCTGTTCTAGCCATCTCGGCCTCCTCCTGACAGAACTAGGAGCCTCCAACTCCTCCTAATCTAAAGACTGAGTCCTTGTACCTACTGGTGTTGGACTCTCCTAAACCTTCGAATCCTCTCGCTCCTCATCCTCTACCACTGCTAGAGGGGGTTCATGTGACTTCCGAAAGGCTTGACTCTCATCAAATCAAACATCCCTGCTCACTACTGTCTTCCCTAGTGAAGGAATGTATACCATGTATGCCTTTGAAGTCTCACTATACCCCACAAAAATACCCTTCTCTGTTGAAGGTTCCAACTTCCTCCTCTTCCCTGATGGTACATACACATACACCGGACATCTGGAGAGACGAAAGTGACCAATCTCTAGTCTCACTCCTATGAATGCTTCCTCATGAGTCTTGTCCTCCAAGACCTTATGAGGACTCTCGTTCTGAATGTAAATCGTTATGTTGCATGCTCCTGCCCAAAGAAACATGGGAAAATCCTGATCATGGATCATTGCCTTGCAGCTCCAATGGTGGCCCTATTCTTCCTCTCTGCAACTCCATTTTGTTGCGAGTTGTAAGGTTCTATCAACTCCTTAATCCCTGTCTCCTTGCAAAAATCCTTGAACTTATTATTTGTATACTCACCTCCAATATCCATCTTCGGAACTCTAATCTTCCTCTCTTTCTGGTTCTCCGCAAGAGCCTTAAACTCTTGAAACTGACTAAAGACCTCATCCTTGGTCTTCATAAAGTACATCCACGTCTTCCTAGAAAAATCACCTATGAAGGTCACATAGTAGTTATAACAATTCAATGATACTCCTAACATAGGACCACATATGTTTGAATTCACTAGATCCAATATCCCCTTAGACCTGCTATCACTGCTCAAAAAGTTTGTCTTAGGCATACTTGCCAAGTGCACATCCCTTGCACACACCCTGCTACTCTACACTGAACTGTGGAAGGGCAGTGACAATCTCCCTCAATATCGACAATGCCCTATGTTGCAAGTGACCCGTCCTCATGTGCAATAACACGCACAAATTGTTATTGTCACTCTCATGAACCAAAGCACGTACAGGCTGAGCCTTCATCAAGTACAAGTTACCCACTCTGCTTCCAATCACTTTCGCCAAGTCTGGATTGGAACCCCTTAGCCTAACAAGCACTTGTCCATCTTGAAAATAGACTTCATACCTCTTGTCCTCCATGGCCGAAATCGCTAATAGGTTCTTCGTTAGCCCTAGTACATATAGCACATCCTTCACCTCCAAAGGCCCTCCAAACTCTAACCAAAACCGAATATCTCCAATCCCCTCTACTGCACACTTGGAATCATTACCAAGATCCACATGTAGCTCTGAGTCTTCCTCTGAAATACTGGTGAAAACATCTCGCAATCCCATCATGACGAGAAGCCCCACTCTCCACGAACCATGCATCATTCGCTAAGGTGCCATAAAGACAAAACACCAATGAGAAATCCTTCTCAAACTTAGCAGCAAACTACCCACCTAGGTGTCTGCTAATGCTGCAACCTGTGTCTTACTCTTGCCCTTCTACTTGTTCGGACACTGACCTGCATAATCGCCAAACTTGTGACATGCAAAGCACTTGACTTTGCTCATGTCCTTCTTTCCATCGTGAGTGGAAACCTTTCCACTAGTATTCTTCTTGATCTTCACTTTGCCCTTCCTTGCATGGCTTGCAAGAACAACATTCTCCTCATCCTCACCCTTTCATTGGCTACCATACAGAGATTCCTCTCAAGTCTCCTCTTGGATGAAGTCATCCCATAACCTCTCCCAATTAGGAAGATTCTCTCGTGCAACAATCCCTTCGACAAAGGGCGTCCATGGCTTCCTAAAGCCATTCAGAGCTATCCTCACCAACTCTGGATCTGTCACTCTCCCCAACTACTGCCAACTTATCACGAACCTATGTGATCTTGGTAAGATAAGAAGCCACTTTATTTGATTTGGACATCTTGGTGCCCTTGAGTTCCTCCCTCGGCACCATCTTCCTGTTGTGGTTATCACTCTGGTAAAGCTTCGTTAGAGCTTCCCACATTTCCCTCGTCGTCTTCTTTTTGAACTGATGAGGGATCACATGATCCTTCACTGCATCCAGAATGATCCTCCTCGCTTTCACTTCCTTTTGAGTATGGGCGGTCAGTTGTGTAGCATTAGTAGGAGGGGTTTGTTGTTGATCAACAAACTCCTAAATCCCATTCTCCATTAGCACTAACGTTATTCCTTCCTTCCAAGGACTGTAGTTAGATGCACCCTCCAACCGATCTTGAAATCTCAATCCAGTTGCTGCCATCTTGTCCAATCAAATACTTGACCAAGGAAATTTTTTTTGTTTCTGCTGTAAACCCTTACCAAACGATTTCCTCCTTCTCAAAGTTTAGTATGCTCTGATACCATGCTAATTTCTCAATACCATATCTAATTTTTGTTCTAAATAATTTTTATACCCAAAAATAAATCACTGTTGTAGCTTATTGCTAAAATAATAAATAGAAATTCACTGATATTTTAACCAATAATTGCAGCACAACAAAACAGGAAATTAATCACATTTGACACAAGTATTTACCTTGGAAAACCCTAATGGGGAAAAACCAACATTCAATGTTTCCTATATTATTCTTGGCTCACAGAGAAATTCAGAAATTTACTATCATGTAACCTGTAACTCATCCCCACAGGAAAATCGACTTCGCTGGTAAAATCAGCCCCTGGAGAATATCGTCCCACTAAAGCTAAAGTCAGCCTCAACAAATCGACCCTACATTAGCCATACGTTAGTAGTACGGATCACTCTTTCGACTGTACGAAACGACCTTTCTGCTCAGTTCTACGAGATCGGCTTCTCTCTCCCTCTCTCTCTCAATTGGATTGGCCCCTTCTCTCAAATCGACCTCTCTTTCCTTGCTGCAAAATCTCTTCTCTCTCTTTCTCTTCAACGCTTGAGTCTCTCACTCTTCTCTTCAGAAAATCTCTTTGAAAATGATATTTTGTTGTTGTATCTTTTTCCTCTCCTTAGGCTTTCTTTTATAACATTTCAATGACCAAAACCCTAACCCTCAATCTCCAAAGTGATGGATGGCTAAGATTAGATCTTGGGCCTCACTTAAGATCAACGATCACAACTTAATCTAATGTTCACTTAACTTTTCACTTTGGTAAACCTTAGTCATTAGCCAACATTAAATTAATTAATGTGATTTTCTTAAGTTAAATCCAGGAAAGAAATATAAAAGTCAATTATAAATCGAGCAAGTACCTAGAGATGTAATGGACAACTCCTGCATGCTTGACACCTAGCCCATGCAAAAGCACCTATCCAAGCTATAATCATCAACAAACATGATGTTACCCTTGCTTTGGGATCTCTTAGGATGAGGGAGTTGACTAATTTCATGTTGTAGAGTATAAGGACAGGGTTGATGGATTCTCTCAGACAGAGGGAGTTGCCCATGGATTCTCTCAAATTAAGTTAGTTGAACATGATGTTACTCTTGCTTTAGAATTCTCTTAGGATGAGGGAGTTGACCTATTTCAGGTTGTATCAATTGTAGAAGAATTGGAGGTAAAAGAGAGAGATTCTCGTATTGACTGGTAGTTTATGGCATTGCATAAGTCGTTACCTATACCACGAACTTGGTATTCTAGGATTGAGGAGTTGACTATGCAGACTTATATGTTTGTGACTTTGATAGATGTGATCCAAATTCCAATTGTCTTGATATTGTATGGACATGTCATTTTCTCTACATAACGTCTTCGACAACTCATGATGTGGTTTACAAAGATTTTGGCTCGTGATGTTGACTTGGAGGATGATGCAATCTGGTAGGTTGTTTTTGTTCCAAGGTTATGTTCCTTCATATTCACAGGTATGATAGCATGGGAGACAAGTTCTTTACAAGCAATAGTGGTTGATTCCAAGACTAGAATAGGTACATATTTGCAAATAGCAGGTTTCTTGGAGTTGCGG
This sequence comes from Larix kaempferi, assembly GCA_027924585.1. Classification (NCBI taxonomy): domain Eukaryota; kingdom Viridiplantae; phylum Streptophyta; class Pinopsida; order Pinales; family Pinaceae; genus Larix; species Larix kaempferi. The sequence continues at coordinate 1,045,659 of BSBM01000636.1, read as the reverse complement.
AGGGAGTCAACAGGTGTCAATGTAAACACTTCCCTCGTAAAGAGGAAGTGTTAGCTTTCGGGTTACTGCGGAAGTGTTTACACCATGTTTTGAGGTGCTTGATGGGACTTGCGGTGCAGGGTGTTTTCCATCCCCCGAATGGTCCGATATGAATTGGTACATGGTAGATGATGTATGATGGATTTGCACATTGGAAATAGCTTGCTCAATGGTTGCTTGATGTCAATTGGGTGCTTGCTTAGAATTCTTCCCTAGGGCACTAAAGTTCTCATGATAGCTTGATTGTTGTCCTCCATTGTGGCCAAATGAAGAGATTCGCTTGCTTGGAGAATGCCCTATTATTAGGAGGAGCGTTATCCATCTAGTAGGAGGGCATCATGCCCTAGATAGCATGGAATAGCTTGGATTCTTCGATGGAGGCCTGAAGTTGCCTTGAGGTAGCTTGGGTCGCAACAAAGTTCATGTAGGGGGAGTGGACCCAACAGAGTACATGGCTTAGGAGAGGTGATGGAGTTTGTTTGGGCCTATGATAGAAAAGTGTGGACACTACCTTATGTAGCTACATCATCTTGGATCCCTTATTGCATACAACAACACCTTGGAGCATGACATGTGTACCTTTGGAGTGGAGCACTTCACTTGTGCAGACATATAAGTGTTTATTATAGGTTGCTTGCAAGGGCTTAGGTCCACACTGTAATGTCGACCTCCCTTACCTCTCATATATATAGAAGAAGGAGAAAGTCCTTTAATTATCATCATTAATGTATCCTCTTTGTACTTGTCTTCTTGGAGTGATGCACTAGGGTTCATGAGGAAAACCTAGGAGAGGCTATGAAAGGGAAGGACGTCTTTGTTGGGAACTTGCTCTTGCGACTAAGGAGTACTCTTGTGGAGGAGACATTGGAGTTGATGATCACACACATTCATTCACTCATCATTATATTTCACTGTTGTGTAGAGATGTGATCTTACGAAGGAGAGTGCACTAGCAATCTTTTATTTCTTGGCTCTTCATTTCTAATTTTCTCTCTTTCTTCGAGTCACAAGGGTTTCATGGTCTTCTTGGAGCATCTTGAAGTCTAGGGTTGGGGTTTCATCCCTTGGCAGTTTGAGAATAGGGATGTGTGATGAAAACCGTAAGTGTATTTGATGAAGAAGAAGAAGAGAAGATCATGTCTTGCCTTGGAGGACATGTTTAAGTTATTCGTGCATGTTGGAGCTCCTTGGTTGAGCTAGGGTTTTCATTGTTTTCCCTAGCTACGATTTTAGAGAGATAATGGATTATACTAGACCTGTGATAAGGCTATGTAATTGGTATGTACAATAATTTCATCTTGTCGATATTAATGAAGTTTTCAGTTATCCACAATTTGTGTGAATTGCATATTTGATTGTCAGCCATGTTTGTTTTCATGAATAATAATTTACAAGTATATATGTCTTGCTGATTTGACATTAGTAAAGGGTAATTATGTTAAGTGATTTGACATCATAATTGAAAAAGTTAAGGCTTATTTTACTGCTGTAAAAGTGAGTTTTCAGATATGGTTTATGCATGATAAGATTGCCCTAGAGAGCTAAAACTTATCAAGTCACATTAGTATTTTTTCTCCTTGGATTTCCTAGAATATTGGGTTGTTCAGGATTGAGATATATTTCACTTTCTGCTGCTGTTTTATTCTATATTTCATAACAACCCTAAAGCTGAAAAATCACAGGGTTAAGATCTGGGAAACTTCTAGTTAAGAGGTGAAATTTCTCAATTCCAAATTCGGAGAAGTTTTACAACATTCTTATTGAGGCAATTGAATCAGTGGGGTAGAAATGGATTTCCAAGTTATTATAAATTACACAAAGGTGTGCATAACTGCAGACATAATTATTGAGGCCAAGGATCAGAAATCTCAACGAAGTGGACACTGGAAACCAGGCATTTAAGAAAATGAAGACAATTAGTGTTGCACTGCTGCCATTAAATTTAGAAAAGTTACAAAAGATTGCAGTGAAGACGATAGACACAACTGTGGTCTTGGAGTATCTTATTTTAAACTCTTTCTAAAACATCAATTTTACCTTGTAGCAATAAATTCTATTTGTGGACTTAAATACAAAACAAGGCTTAAAGCATAGCTATGATTATAAAAACTGTTTTTTTAGTGATAAGAAATGAAATCTGCAGTTCGGCAACCCCATCACTTCACTTGAGGAGACATCCGTCCAAAAGGTTTAAAGAGGGCATCATTCGAGAAACAATCTTAAGAAGATCTCAATTGCAAGGGTTAAGGGATGAGGCAGTGGAGTATACTATCAATATTAGTGGCTTGATGGATGAAATGGTAAAGAATCAATCTTGATCACTTATAGGACGAAGCAGTGTAGAATGAATCTTGTTCAATGTAACAAGTTATTTGGGATGTGTCAAAACCCGCTAGCTCACTGGGTTATGGAGTGGATCTCGTTAGCAGGGTGACCCAATTTCAATTCCCTTTAGGGGTGACTTAGTTGGGAGGCGACACCCAAAAACCCAGTCAAGTTGAGGCTGGTGCGGTCCAGGCCGGGTGTGATTCCCAGGTGATTTTTCTCAGACCACAGGCCACTCCCGCAAGTTACGGAGATTCGAGCAAACAAAAAAAAAAGTTATTTGGGATGTGTTTTCTAAGCTCGAACTTCAGTAACTTCCTATTCTCTTTTTAATCTTTTATGTAGATTAATATGATCTTTCATTCTCCTCCTTTCACCTGAAAAGGGCATTAAATTTAATACTGAAATTAGAATCTTTTATCCCAGTTTGACCCTTGCTGTATCTTATCTTTGCTGTTTACATAGATATTACAGAAGAGGGTTAACAAAGAATTGCATCAAGGTGAGCATTGATAAACCACAAATATTCTAATTGTGCTGTGATATCCACAAATTACAATTCAGACAGCTAGTGATTTTGTGGCATGAAGTTTTTTTGTTTACAATTCTTTCATAAATTTGCCATTGAATGAGTTGGGACCCACTCAAGAATGAACATGAAAATTGCATGGATAAATACTTAATCAAGTCATAATGAATCAAGAATCAAGATAATAACCCTTCAGGCCTAAAAAATGATATAGCTTGTAGATGATGCCCTGTTAGAGATAATAGGCTCCAAATATCTTTACAATTCTGCAGAAATAAATAAGACATGCTACAAAGTTAAGACCACACTGAATAGAAATTATTTCCAAAATACCTGGCAAGACTCCTGCACCAATTCAAAAATGATTGTCTTTCTCTAGCATCTAGTTCTTCTGTAGACATCTTGGCATTCCATGGTGGCCTGCATTATCATAACATCAGTTTTCATCCGGAGAAAACACTATTGCAACAATACATATGGTATTATATGTAATCCATGGAAAGACATTAACACAACAATGAAATGAAACACACTTTCCTCGATATGCAATTTGTCCATGATTCTGGACAATGATATAAACCTGAATACAGTCCTGCCTTGTTCAAGACCCAAAATTACCTACTAACACCATTCAATATAAGAAAAACAAAAACCGGCAGATCAGTTGATGGTTTATATTTGTTTGCCAAACAAGATTTGTTGGAAATATTGGGATGATAACAACATTTACATCTAACGCAAGGGCAGTTGGTGAAGTGTCCCACTTTTCTCTTCTCAGGCTAGGCAATAAAACAGATAATATTTGTTTTGATATATTTTGCTCTTAACAAAAGCTAAAGTCACAATCATTTGCATCGAGGTGGTTACATTTAGTGTGATTATTGATTCTTGCTAAAGTAGACAATCAATAATCCTCTACTTGCTCCAAGGGTGTGAATCAATTCATCTCTGGATTGAAGCAGGTTTTTGAGTTGCCTCTCAACTTTACAGAGCTTGTGCATCAGTTCATTTTCATTACTAGGATCAAATTTTTTATTTCCGTCAAAGAATGCCATCTTCACTTTTGCCTAGTGAATTTTTCACTAAATGAGAGTGCCTTTTATGCAACTTATAATGGTTCCCTTATCTTCATCAAGTAGAATAGTAGAATTTTAGAGGACCACATCATGAAATTTTTAACTTATATTTGGTGACTTTATGTTATAGTAATGTATGTTTATATCATAATAAAACCTTTCTATATATGTAAACTTTTTAACTTATATTTGGTGACTTTATGTTATAGTAATGTATGTTTATATCATAATAAAACCTTTCTAACCTTTCTATATATATATATATATATATATAAGTTCAAACTGTCACTTAATTAACTTTTATATGCCTCTCAATGGCTTCAATACTTTGATAATACAACTTATGCAAAGGTCATGATTTTAAAAGAAGGTTAGCGATAGTTGGCTAGGATACATATGCCATCCTTCACCATGGAATAACTTGAAATACATTGCTTAGGTATTTCAATGGGATGTTGGAACCGTAATGTAGCGTTTTGGTCATAATCAAGCATGATTTATGATGCTCTTGGTTTGCCAGATATCCTCTTTGTCACTGAGAACCATGCAAGCCCTGTTCGGCCACCCTCAAGCATAGCAGGTTACCACTAGTTTTCTATTTGCAAGCAAGAGACTAGGTGCTCAAGTGGTGTTAGAGGTTCAGGATGGATAGCTTGTCTAACCTGAGACTCCCTTCAAAGAAAGGTTTCTATAGACAAGTTTGTCAAGTTATTGTGGGATTCGGATTAGCAGCTTAGCCCCTCTCCCTAGATACATCTGTATTGCATTTTGTTATTTTCCCCCACCCTCATCTCAGTTCGCTATTCATAGTGATTCAGTCAAGGATCCCTACCTAAAGTTATATGCCAACATCACTCGGTATTCAACAATTGGGGAGGACATCCTTCTGGTGACTTGAATGCCAGCACCAGAGCTCTCTAGATTCCTCTCCATGACCACTCAAAGGATGTGTTATGTATTCAAGAGATAGATCCAAACTCAGTGGGACTTCATCATTTGTCGAACGATACATTACTTTGGCCTATTACAACTTATGGCAAGCATGTCTTACATCTTGGAGAATCGCATGAGTTATTGATCCTAAACAGCCTCTCTTGCTTCCTAAATTCTCGCTACTCCACATGCTTCCCCCATGGGAGTGAGCCATGGTAGTGGACTATGTCATGCCTGTTGCCACTGAAATGCACACCGACCAAGTTTCGAAAGATTTTTGCTGCGCTTCCCTCCCAGGTGTGCATTTCGGTGGCAACATTTTTGGCAACGTTGCCGGGGACAAATCTTTTGTTTCCCAGAATTCGACTTTTTTATTTTTATCTTCTTCTTTTTTTGCTTTATTTGATGAATCTTTAGATCCAATCTTTAATTTTCATCTGGCGACTCCACTAACCTTTCATTTTTTATAAAAAATTGTTGAATGTAAAAAATAGAACTTTTGTGAGTATTCTAAATGCATATTTTTTATTCTCACATGGCGACTCTATTGAAGGGATAAAACCCTTGTTTCTCATCAAAATTGTTGAGATTGATTGTGTGTAGATGAGCCTATTCGACACAGTAAAGTATTCAAAGCTCATTATTTGACACTCCTCCTTTTTTCAGTATAAAGTCTATTTCATGGTTACATCGAGCACATGATGTTGATATTTGATATGGATGAGTTAATACAGAAATTTGGTGCTCATATTGCCAAACATTATTAATATTATCCTATCGACTTCTCAAACATCTCAGGTTTTCCTAACTTTGGTGATGGTGAGAAAGGTTTATATAAATGGCATCTGATCTTTCATGGAAATGGTGATTCAGCCATCTGGCATGTCAAGTCTTTTCTTGAATATCTAGTTGACTTCAATACTCTGTATGAAGACAATATGATGCAAGTGTTTGTTGGTTCCCTGGAGGGAGAGGTCAGTGGTTGGTTTTTTGAGGGCCTTCCAAATAAGTGTATCACTTCCCTTTCAAGCTTCCTTCGGATATTTTTGAAGCAGTGGCATGATGGTAGGGGTAGTATGAAGGGTTTGGAAATTTTCCTTGAAGCAATCTTTTCCTTTTATTTGCCAAACATAGAATATCATAAAGAAGAGCCTCCTCATTTTTCCACGGTAAAAAGCATTGAAGATTTGGAGCTACTCCTTTATTACTTCAGTAAAAGTGATGACATTTGTATTTCCCAGCTGCATTATAAAGGAAATTTAACAGAGGTACAAGAGAAGCCCTTGATTGAAGATGTGATCATAGACTTCCCTCATGTTTCAATGGTATGCAACATCGAGGAATTGGAATATCCTCGAATCCATGTCAATGACAATGATAACAATTTTTTGGATTGGCCCCAAGAAGAAACCATTACAGAGATTGAAACTTATGAAGAAATCCATGAAGTTTGTAATATGTGTGATGACACTCCCCTTTGTTCTCCACATAGCAATGAATGTTTGGAAAGCTGGGTCCCTTGTGATATCTTTGAAACCCAATTTTTTGAGGATAGATATGGTCATGAGGAGGATGAGTAAAGCCAAGGACTTGATACCAGTGATGAAGACTCTCTCATATCTGACATAGACGGGGATGACGACTATTAGACTTTATTGAGAACCCAATCTATGAGACTTGTGAAAATCTTTTTGAAAATCCCATCTATGATATGTCCAACGAAGGGAGTGTTTTATCTGAGATTTATGAAAGCTATAGGGAGGAGCATTCGGAATATTTATATGATCAGTCATATTTATATTCTAGTATCTGTAATAAGGACTTGGAGAAGCAGTGCGGTGAAGAGCCAGATTGGGTACAATTGATTGCAGATCTATCTCAACCATTGTCTTCACATGCAGATGTTCCTTATGATTTGGAGCACCTTGAGGCTTGTGCTTTTACGAGAAGTTATCATCAGAAGATCCCATTAGATCAACATGGTGAAGTGGTTAACTTTCATCATCATTCAAAAATTTTTATTAGTCCTATCCAGTCATGGAGAGAAGAAGCCTGCGGGAGGACTGACCATTTTGGGAAGCAGTTCAATGATGTTTTCTCTTATGATCTCCCATCCAGCCCTCCCATCCAGAAATCTCACGCAGGTTTGCAGTACTTAAATAAATTTTCCTTGCTTTGGCAAGTAACCAAATGCAAGATGAGAAACTTTAAAATTGATGAGATGCTAAGATGGTTACATTGGATTTTTCATTTTACTTAGCAGTTTTTATTATGTTATGCTTAGAATAGGAAAAATAAGCTCCTCAAACTAAGCCTTTACTTTCTGCATTACATTTTCAGTATTTTCCTTTATGTACTTAGAAGTTTTTATTAGTTTTATAACTTTTATTCTTTCAAATAAACGCAGCTTGTGGTTCATTGGCTTTTTTATAAAACTTGTGCTACTGAAGGTTTTTCTTGTAAAGTTGAGATGTTTTTATAAGTTATATATATACCAGATATTCTGGTGTTCTCGCATCCTCTCCTTGCCCGAAGGCCAGATCGAGTACACGTCCCGCAGTTGGAGCTGAATGTTACCTCCTAGTTTGTACATTTGGTGGATTTCTTGGGAGCCGCCAGAGTTGTGAACAGTTAGAATGTTAATGATTAGTGTTCAGAGGTTCATCAGGCCAATTTTTGGCCCTTTGTAAAGTTTGCATGTCCGGACTCCCTTGGGGGAATTGTAATAAGTTGGTCTAAGCATGATATTTTTGTAAAAGGCTTGGCCTACCTTAGGTTTAGCTGTTAAAGGGATACTCCATAGTGTTTTTTTTCCTTAGGAATTATGTATTGCGCTTCAGTGGCATATAATTCCCGCGTTTTTCACTCACACCTCCAAAGCTGGAGTATTTTCCATGGTGGTCAAACCTTAGTAGGTTATTAAAGCCTAAGTGTCTATGTATTTTTACATGCTAGCCATCAGTAATAAATCGTATGGACATGCACTAGGTCCCTTAGGAATTTGAGTCACTTCCGAGAAAAATAAAGTTTTTCGTAAAATTAGACCATTTTTTAATGGTTTAATTGGAAAAATTTTAATTGTAATAAAAGCATGGTTTGGAGACGGAATTTGGCGTGGGGATGCTTGTTTTCATGCTCAGAGCGTCCTCTTTAACCAAGGACCCACTTTTCCTGGATTTCGGGTGATTAAATTATCACTTATGGCATTTTTCCTCAAGGAGCCAACAAAATGACACATAAATGCTAAAAGTGCTACAAAATGCACCAAAATATTAAAACAGGTAATGGGCTTGTGCCAAATGAGTTGGCATCCCATCCTACATGAAGGTCGACTTCATTTCTTGATTAAAGCATCACTTTTGATTTGATTTGGGAAGTCAACGTGATCTCAACCTCAAGTTGTGCGCCATCTCTCTATATTGGGCGACTTTCTACACTTGGCTTTTTATGAGTTGATGATAGTAAGCCCTAAAGATGGGATTTCAATCAAGATCCAATACACGCCATTAGAACTAAACGTGAGCTCTCCCTTAGCTCATTCGCCCTCCCTTGAGCCATGCGCACCCCCTCTCTCTTGTAATTCTATATAAACGAGGCAATCCTTCTCTATCAAGATGGATGGTGGAACCTCTTCCCATTGTAACATTGTTGTATCTGATGAATAATATTGAAAGAATTTGGAGGTCCATGCTGTCCCATTTGATGATGTTGTGTTGTTGAGGTGATGTTGTGTTGTTGAGGTGATATTGTACCACTTATTTTCTCTTGTTTCAATATTGGTAATGGATCTAGCTTAGAAGGTTGTTCATAATCATAGAGTAAACATTTACGGTTGTTAAGTTGTTTATTTGTGTTTTGTTTTCAAGAGACACAGGAGTAGCCAACTGTACTCGGTTGTACTAAGGCTCTCTTGATCTCTTTATTGCATGCACACTAGATCTAATCCACCATTGGCAAGTGTTTCTTATAGTTGTGCAGGATTACAGCTCTGAAGGAGGAGTTGAGCTTAGTTGCATTCTCTCCCCTCTTCAGCATTTTCGAGCTAATACTTTTGTTTGCAGGCATTCTAAAGTCTTCGATAAAGATCAAGCTTGGGGCTTGAATCCCTCCTTCCATCCCTTTAAAAAACTCTAAACTCTTCTTTTCTCTGTTACCTTTTTAATACAAGTAAATTAGATCTAAGAAAGTTTCATCATTAGTTATTTACTTGTTTACATGTTAGATCTAAAAAATGCTTTAAATTTGTTATCTCATGCTTAGATCTAGCCATGAATATTTAGTACTTGAACTAGTAAATTATTTTCTATCATTTGCAAGTACTAAATATTGTATTTAATTGTGATTTTAGCTAATCCCTTGACATTTTAATAAATTTGTTGTTCGCTGGTTTTTTGTCATTCTGTCATAGAAAAACGAAGGACTTGAGTGAATTTGGGAAGTTTGAACCTTGAAGAGGGCATATTTCAACCACTTACATTTACTTCGCTTTTTCAAGCTTTTCTAAAATCTCTTGAATCTCGTTTTTACGGATCAAGAGCGCTCTCTGTTGGAGAGTTAAGATTTGTAATAAATTAATAAAGAGCAGGTGGGATTTAAGGCTCTCACAACCCCTTCCCCCATTTCGGGGAAGCTTGTACTTGCCCTCTTTACTTTGTGCTTTAGATTAGTTCTTTCAATTATTGCAACTAGATCTAGACTTTTCTTTCAAGTTTTACTCTACTTTATTTTTTGGAATAAATTGAATACCGACCCCCTTGTTTTCCCGAGTATAGTCTTTGACCTGAAAGAGACTATTGGGTAGTAATTAAACAATGTCCCATTTTTTCTTTATTTCCTTTGAGTACTTCGCATCTTTTTCCTTTTTGAGTCTCTGAGGCTCCTTTAAAGTCTCTTGAATCTCGCCTTTACGGATCAAGAGCGCTCTCTATCGGAGGGTTTAATTTAAACTAAAATCTCTTGAATCTCGCTTTCGCAGATCAAGAGTGCTCTCTGTGTCGGAGGGTTTAAAATTCGAATGTACATTTCGTAAGCTTCGTGTATGGTCTACCCATCGCAGGCTTTTCTGAGCTTTGGGATATCAAAAGCGGTTGTTTGCAGTCTATAATTCTTCACATTAATTAATCCACTCACCTTCAAGTCCCCAATAAACCAACAAAAATACGACGGTGTCGATAAGTGATCGGGGAAATGTTGGCTAAGGAAGCAAGAACCACTAGAAGGTGACCTCAGAGCACAGTTAGACTACATCCTTGTTGGTGTAGTGTTGAGCACCACTCTCAAGACTCCGTTCCAGCCCACATGTTCTTGTGCAAAGCCACTTAGATCATAAATTCGGACATATTCCCCGTACCACAAGGTATATCGAGAATCCCTTTTTTCCCAATTAATTAACTCATCCCATCAAAATACTTAATAAAATAAACCAAGAGCATTCACACAACACTCCAAAAGATCAGTGACTCCATTAGCACTAGTCTCATTCATTAGCAACAGTATTTTAATATTTTGCTTTTTATCTATCCTACGGAACTGTTGTTTATTTTATGATTTTATATGATGTGGATGTGTTTCAATTAATCTGGCGAACAAACTTGGTTTAATTTGCATCAAAAACTCCTAAAACAATACTCTTTCCAATCACTCGGCATATAACTAAAAAGCCTTGAAACCATTTTTTAGTAGGGTCTACCCCCCTTGGCTTCATTAGGAATTTGCCTAAACGGAGGAGTCAGGATCAGGTGACAGCACCTGACTCGAGACTTTCCCCCAAGGCCACACTAAGCAGTTTTGAAAGATTTTTGTTGCGCTTTCCCCCCAGGTGTGCATTTTGAAGGCAACAATGTCCAACCAAGACCTACTCCATTTTATCAACATTTCTCAAATAACCCTCATACCCTTCGTTGACCATGCCCTTACTTCCTTCTCCCTACCAGTCAAAACCCCACCACCCGCACCCCTCCCCCCACCTCCTCTAGGCCCTCCAAGACCACTATCCTCTTTGACGAGGGGGAGTCAAGATCTTGATACCTTCTCATCCCACCCCCATTGAATGCTCTACTCGAGTCCCAATTTTCATCCCTGGAGCCCACCTCAACCAAAGATGATTGTCTCTCTTCCACCATTTCTGAAGCAGCCCTTAAGTCATACCCCCACTCCACCCGATCTTTCTCTTCTTTCACAAAACCCATCTCTTGCCCTATGAATCAATGGTATGACAAGGATTGCAAGACACTCCAAAGTTATTTTCATCGCGCTTTCACTCATGCTCACAACTCCTACCATGCCCTTAAATATTCCAAACGCTGCCTACTTCACCATAAGAAACACCTCTTTATCTCACAAGAGAGACGTGAATCGAGCACTTCTCTCATTCATTCTCCTAAAAAAATTTGGCATGCCATATTTCCCTACCACTCCTATCTCTCGCATGACCTGGACCCCAATTCGATGTTCTCCCACAACTGCACTTTCTATGATCTCCTCGAGCAACCCATGATTCATGTCATGTAATCTCATACCACGACATCCAAGAGGCAATTAGAGTAATGAGTACCAACAAAATAGTAGACAAGGAGGGGTTACAGGATGAGCTCTTCAAGCATGGTCTTCACACACTTAGATGATCACTTAGTTGACCTATTCAACCATGTTGTTTGCATAAGTTTCCAACAAACATGGTCCCAACAAACTATTCACCCAATCCACAAATCAAGTTTCAACACAAATCCCAATAGCTATAGAACTATCATGGTGGGCCACACGTCCTCGGAGCTCTATGCTATGATATTGTTCTTCATTTGAAGCTTTCTAAGGAGCTTGCGAGGAGACACCTATAAGCTAGAGGACAAGTCGAATTTAGGGCATCACATCAAACTATTAACCATCTTCTCACAGTTTGAGCCATCATTGAGGAGGTGAGACATCACTCTTCAAAATTCCATCGTTGTTTCATAGACACTCCAAAATCCTTTAACTTCGCCCCTCATGAGACTCTTTACCATAGGGTTTGTTACCAGCTAAGTTGTAATTAGTTGGACTATCAGGCGAGCGGGCAAAGTTTGAACATCTTATATGTTCATCATCTATGTTCTTCAAGTCCATCAGGCCTCTTAAGGCCCCCTTTTTCTGCTTTTTTCACATGTTCATGCCCCACGAGGTTTGTAATAAAGTGTCATAGCATGACGGCTTTTTGTAAAAGACTTGGCTTCCCTAGACTTAGGCATCAATCTGAGTATTCCAAGGTGTTTTTTTCCCTTGTTAATTATACATTGCTTTTAAGCGAGGTATAATTTTCGAGATTTTCACCTGCTCCTCCAAAGTTGGGAGGTTATTAAAGTCTAGGTGTCAATGTATACCATGCTAGGCACTAGTAATGAATCATATAGACATGTGTTAGGTCCCCCTAGGTTTTGCTTTCATTTTCGCAAAAAATAAAATTTCCCGTAAAACGAATATTTATTTAATGTTTTAATTAAAAAAATTGTGAAGGTCATAAAAAAGTGGTTAGGGGTTGGAAGTTTCCATGGGGGTGCTCGTTTTCTAACTCAAAGCACCCACTTAACCCCTAAACCCACTTTTGAGAGAAAATTTTCAATTATTTCTCATGGAAATTGAAATTCTCTCGAAAAAGCCAAAAAAAGACATTTAATTGGCAAATAAGACAAAATAAAGTCAAAATCGGCATTCCTAAATTGATGAGAACATGTCGGGGACAGGATCTCAGTGATGGAAGAGTTAACTAGCTACGTATCTAAGCTAACTGAAGATCGATTGGGATGATTAGCAATCAAATATATGGAGTTCGAGTTCTCTCCTCAAAGAGGGGGGCACATATCTCTATCTTGGGCGAATTTGTTTAAGTGGCAGCCATATGTTGGTTGGTGAATACTCCAAGGAGAGAGTTCTCCTACCTCTTGAGAAGTGGCACACTCCTATCATGTTGCAACTCCCTCTCGATCCCACATCTCAAGGGAGAGCTCAACCTCAATTCCAGTTAACTCCTCAACCAAAGAATGCGCCCCTCTCTTGGCTTATGTGCCCCCCCTCAAGTTGTTTTTTCTATTTAAGCAAGCTCGACCTCTCTTCAAACTAGTTGGAGTTGGAGGGTCGAAGTTATACTATTGTAATTTTTGTATTGTCTTTGCTTGAGAATAAAGAGACTTTGGAGGTCATTCTTGTGTGGTGCCATTGATGAGTGGATGGAATGTCTAAGTGCTTCAGAGAGGTAACCTGTATTTGAGCTTCTTGTTTTCATTGCATCAAATCTAGCTTATTAGAAAGATTGTTATCAATTTATAAGAAAGGTTAATCAATTTGTTTATTGTCTTAGCTTTTTAAGTATAGATGATTAGAGATCTTACTACAATGTTTCATTTGTTTATGTTCACTTCATATTGATCTCTAACATGTATGCTTCTAGATTTGACGTTTTGGTTGCAAGTTGATGTGATTTGCAGGTTTTCTCAGTTGGATCAGCGAAGATCTTGTTTGTTTCTTCATTATTTTCTAACACTTTCTCTACAGATACAGTCCCTCGACATCCCACAAGCAGGCTCTGAAGCCTTTTCTTCTCGTCTCAGTCCTTTCCTTTCTCCCACTCACTATCTTTCTTACCTTCTTTTTTCCTGCTTTACTTTATTGGATCAGATATATATCTTAAAAGAATATTAAAAGTAGATCTAATTTAAATCACTAGATGCTAATGTGCTTTTAAATTTTGACTCTTCAAATCAAGATCTAGTGAAAGTATTTTTGTTTGTCGCAAGTCTTTTCAAGTAAATTTCAAGGCTTGGATAAGTAGAAGTATTTTGAGCTTTTAAGAGCTTATATTTGGCTAATCTAGAGCTTTGCATTTGCTGCCCTCAAAAGGAAAGCAAAGACCCTAAGAAGGAAAGCTTTCTAGCTTGTTCTGCTTAGTTAGATTGCTTATTTTACTTAGAATTTTTTTTGGAAAATATTTTAGGCTTTCCCCAAGCACTCCTAAAGTGTTTTGAGGCATTTTTCACTAACATTTGCTCGTTGTTTTGCAGACTTTTATGAGCAGGTAGAGAGGCACTCTAGCCGAATTTTCAAGATCTTAGGCATCTAAGACGATCCAAGTTCCCTTCTCTCCAATTTGCTACTTTTTTTGAACCATTGTAAGTCATCTGGATCCTTAATTATAAAGGACCAGCAGCATTCCCAAAAGAAGAAGTTTGTAATAAAATATTAAAGAGAGAAGCAGGCTACATAGCGCCTACACCCCATCCCCCCAGGGGGGATTTGTGTCATCTCCTATCATGGCGTGCATTTTTAGTTTTTTTGCTTAGTTTTCTTTTTTCTTGATTCATAATAAGCTAAAAATCACTCATTTCACACACACACAACAATTTCACTTTTTGCTTTCAAGTTTTGTTTATTTCAGTAACAAACCCCCCTTGCTTTCTCGAACTACAGTGCCACGGAAAGAGCTTGCTTCAGTACTGGAATTCGACTGGAAAAGAGATTCTTGGAATAGCTTAACCAACTATGAAACTTTAAATTTTGTTCTTAATAAAATCAACCAAGGCTCCATTCCCTGTATGCTTTGGACCTCTGCGGCTCAGTCCGACCTGTTGGTCAAACCAAAAAGGGATTGGAGTGACTAGATTAATAGGACAACCCACTTAAGACTTTTCCTTGAGAATTCGGGAGGTTGCAGTGAGAGCTTGCTATATAGTCAGGATGTTGCCCAAAGCAGACTGATGTCTTGTCTTGTTCGACACTTGTCATAGCTACTTCTGCGTTCAATTCAAAGGGATAGGCTGTTGGTGGGCCAAACCCAGAATAAACCCACTAAAAACCAAAAACTCAATAACGAATAAAATTTACCAAGAACACTTGCAACACATTTACCATTTTCCACACCATTTAACTTTAACATTGGCACTGGTCTTGTTTATTGAATATCTGTTGATGTCGAATGTTAAAATGATGATGATGAATGAATGTTGTATAAGTTAATGTTGTTTTGTTCTTGTAATTGATCTTTTTCATTAACTCCTAGAATAGTCATTTTTCCTTTTTGTAGATTAACAACCTTAGATTTTCTTTTTTAGGGACCACCCCCCTTGGCTTCACTAGGAGTAAGCCTAGACGGAGGAGTCGAGTCATGCAGGCATGCCTCTTAGATCTTAGAAATATGGCAGTCTTCTCGAATGCATCTCACCATACATTCGTTATTTTTATAACTATTTTTTATTTAGCCTATATGGCGTTGTGCTTCTAGCTATGAATGCATATGGCATACTGTGACTCCTGTAAGGAATGTCACAAACTCCAAGGCAGTATACCGTCAATATTGTGTGTGTGTGTGTGTATGTGTATTTGAAGTAAGATCACATACTAATTCCCTCGACAGGCATTTCACCTCAAATTTCATCAACTACCCTAATTTTTCACATTTCCATTCAAGTCAGGACTCAATGAATATATATTTAATATTACAGCGTTGGTCACAGATCAACCTTTGGGGTATATTAAATGTGTACACAACAGGAATCACAGATTGACTAATATCACAGAATTCGTAACAAATAAACACTTAGGGTATATTAAAAGTGTACGCAACAGTACTCACAGATTGATTGATATTTACATAATCGGTAACAAATAAACCCTTGAGGTACATATTAAATGTGTATACAACAGTACTCAGAGGTTGATTGATATTACATAATTGGTCTCAAATAATCTCTTGGGGTATATATTAAGTGTATGTGACAGTACTCACAGACTGATAAGGAGGTCGGGCGCTGGATTTTGAGCGGAGAACAGGCGGCCGGCCTCCTCTGCTTCCTCGATGACGACTTCGACATCCTTGACGTCTGTGACTGATTCCAAGACGCGCTTGGTTCTGCCATAGCCCTGCTTCTTCGCTTCGGTTACGAGGTGATTGTGGTGCTTGACCAGAGCTCTACCAGGGCCTCCCTTGCTATTTTTCGACATGCTGCCCCCGCTGCTCGATCAAAACCTCTGAAAACTTTTATTCTGAGCGTGAATCTGCTTAATCAAAATGAGTTGTAAGTGTGAACATCGGCTTCCAGAATGGAGGCGTGGTGGAATGGCTTTCCCAAGGGACAGAAGAGGGTCATATGAGCAAAGGTCCGAAGCGTCGGTGTAAGTAAGATAAAATATCCCATGTAAGCTACTTAGTTTTCAAATATTAAAAAACAAAAGAAAAATAGTGAATATATGAGTCCCTCAAATTTATTGTTGAGGAGTGAATAAATAAATAATAAGTTGAATATAGAAAAAATATTTGAGAAAGTAAATAAATAACAAGAGCCGCATGCCGCAATGTCCGTGACAGAGCATGAGAATAGAGTTTGTAAATACAGAAGATGCAAGCAGCAATATTCGTAACGTTGCTAGAGTATGTGGATTGTTTTTTGTAGAGGAGTTGTTAGAATGGACCGATAACTCTCAATCTGCTTAATTTTATCGACCCCAAAATTGAGATTCAGAAAGAGGGCTATGGTGGAAAGATACCCAAGTACTTCACTACGGCAATTTCTTTTAATGTGGCATTCTGCACTTATCCTTTGTTGAGTTATTGCATGTATGTGGACTTGAATATCATATATTTGGCTATTAATAAGAGATTGGACAGACAAGTTTGGGTAATGATTATAGGAGTAGTTGTTTTTCTTCCATTGAGGGTCTCGTTATTGGGTTTCATTGACGTGTCAAAGCTCGGTGAAATAGCATTTAAATCTCCAGCATTCTTAGGATTCTTGGATACACTTTTAAGCACTTCAGTGTGTGGGGTCATCTTGGTTCTAAGGCTTATCGCTCATTCATTAGTTCTACAGTGGATTTTGAATCTAGAAAATATGGCCTTGCTTATGACATATGAACCATCTGGTCGGTGTTGGAAATGCTTTGAGCGTGCCGAGCATTACCTTTTATGTTGGAAGTCTGACATGTCTTTTCTTTGCTGATGGCTCTCTGTGATGCTTGCTCGTTGGGTCTGGTGCAAAGATCATATCTCTTTTCTTTGCTGATGGCTCTCTGTAATGTTTGCTTGTTGGATCTGGTGCAACGATCATATCTCAATTGGATTTAGTGGTCGTCCTCTTTAGGGTTAGGGATGACATACTTTCCAAGCAGATGCTTTAGAAGAATGGTCTTCCCCTTTAAATTTTTAATGATTTAGGAAAGGGTTTTTCCCTTTAAATCTTTCGCGGGCATCTCCGCTCTTAGCTGTTTGCAAATCACATGGTCGTTGTTGTTTTCTGTAGCATGATGCATCCTTTCAAGTAGCAACGTTACGAATATTGCTACTTGCATCTTCTGCATTTACAAACTCTATTCTCATGCTCTGTCACGGACATTGCCGCATTGTGGCAATTTCTATTCTCATGCTTTGTCCTGTACTATGCCTTCTCTAATTTCATTGGATGAATATCAGAAATGCAGCAGAACTGCAAGTGCATCAAACAGACAATCTCCTGGCCGATAGCAAAAATCTTTTAACCGAAAAAGTCCATATCTAGCCAATGCATTATCGATTGTCTGTACACAAGGATCATCGATTCCAAAAGCACATGCTCTGTCGATGCAGCTTCCATTGCGACAGTTTCCAATATGCATGTCTATTTTAGCAATTAGGAAATGTGTCTAAAGAACAACACACATGGAAGACAACATATATTGCATGTGTTTGCTACTGTCACAAACGATTGGTGCAATATGCGAAAGGATCTCCTTCGACCTGGCAACATGAATATGTCAAAGCAAGAAGAAGCAATTGGCAAAATATCTATGTTTCTAGGAAAAATATGCCACAATTTGCTCAATAGATGATGAACACGAAACATTGTCCATAGACAGGAATTTTTGAGTTTGCTCATTTGAAAATAACATTTTTTATTTATTTAGAAGTTATATGAATAGCAAAGTACTTGATTACTAGAAAACGATATCAGTAGTTTGTTTATATAAAGAACATATGCACATTCCAATATTCACATTTCCATCTAGTCCCTATGCACTAGATGGGAAAAGAGCAAAATGATGAAAAAGGAAATTTCGAGAATGCCACCTAGACAAATTGCATTATTCAAGGGATTCTTTTACAAAAGAAACAGTGGCGACCGAAATTAAAATGGATTCTTGTGCATTGCGAAATCCTTTACCATTTCCAAAATAAGTATAATGCCAATACATTTAGCAGGCATAAGCCTTCCTCTAGCATCTTTGGGCACAACAATAGAATACGCATAAGCCCTCCAAGACTTCTTTGCATCTGCAGATAATATTGTACAATCGAAAATAAGAATAAAGATGGACGGCTTATAGGAATTTTTGAAATCTTGCGGACACCCCTTGCCAAAATGGGTTAGAAGCCACCTATCCCTTCCCGATGCACCCCAACACAATGACAATGGAGTGTTGTCGTTGGACTGGTACATTGATCAAAGAAAGGCAGGGCTGAACATCTACTATACCTCCTACCCAACCACTCAGGGAAAGTAATGTCTATTAAGGGCTCTTGCTACCTCGAAGAAGCTTAAGCCTCAGCGAGCGAAGGATAAATGCAAATTTTTTGCCGAGCCTATTTTCCACAGCCCTAAAGGCCCTATGGAAATTTGAATTGTGAAGCTTTGTTTCTAAGAGATGTATACAGAATAGCAAGCAAGCAACCTATTGCATATGCAAGAAGTGTTCGGTGCAACGTTTGCATATGCCCACCCAGTGTTTGTGGCAAATGATATCGCAATTGACGACAAGGCATTGAAGAAATCTAGGATTGTAAGCATATGCTCGCATGAAGTAGGTAGACACAGGAATGGAAACAGAAGTACAACCACTGAGCATAAAATGTTAGATTTTTTTCTACATCGTTCAATTTTTAAATGCCAATGTATATTGAAAACATGCAAGAATCCCCCCCCCAAAGTTTTAGATGCCATAGATACCAAAAGAGTTGAATACCCTATCATCACAATCCCCCAATATGCTCCATCCATCCACTAAGCAAAATCAAATCGGATACTAGGACAAGTACTAGAGCATCTTGACAACGTTGAAAATTTGTTTAGTATGTCAGCATATGAGAGACAAAGAAATGATGGATATGATAGTCACTATGCAAAGGAGGCATAAAATCTTCCTTTGCAAAATCAGGGCATGTGGTGACTTAAAAGTCAAGCTCTCTAGATTTGGTCAGGAGGCTAGAACACATGCTACTTTGAAAACATTTATTGAGTATAGGCAGAGAGAAATAAAAATTACAGGAAAAAGAGTTTATAAAAGGATAATAAAGATAAACATGTCTGTTATTTTTCTACTTCTAAATTCAAATTCTTGCAAAAGATGTATTTTTTTTGCAATAATTTGGATTTTAAAAAAATTATCAACCAAATATATTTATATCTTTATAGAAAAGGAAAAAAATTCTTTTTTTTTCCCCGAAAAAAAAGCGTAATTTCATTTCATCCATAGAGTACGAAATTACATTGATCGACACACTCATTTAGAGTGGTATTTAGAACTGCTGGAATGAGCATCCTGTTGTTAGCCAAAAAGAATACCGATGTTCTCACTACGTGAGCAATAACATCTTTTACAATGTACTAGTATAAAAACTTCTTTTGAAACTGTACAAAACTTGCATTGACCATTTCAAAATAACTACTGATAAATAGTTTACATAACCGATTTTTTATATTTGCAAAAATCAGTAACTACAAAACATCAATTTTTCACCATACTGTTTGAAGAAGATAGCTGTCACCTCAAGAACTAAAACCTGTAATAAAAACCTGTTATCACTCGATCATTCTATGAATGGTCTATGATAGAACGCTCGTTCAATGCCATTCAAAAATTCAGAAATTTTCCAAATGTCGACCCCCATAAGCAGCCCTTCCTTTGAGGCCTTGTCCGCCTCAACATTGTTTTCACGATATATGTGCGTGCAAGTAAAAGTTTCCAAGGTGTGAGTGACGTTCTGTATTTATTCCAAAACTGAAGCAATCCTCCGACTGCTGCATTGATAAGTGCCAATAACCCAATTGATCACATTCAAAGAGTCTCCAAAAACATTAAGTTTATGGATAGATAGTTCCACAGCATATGAAATCAAAAGTTTGAGACTGAGAATCTCTTCCAAATTGTTGGTTCCCCTCCCAAGACCAAACGACATCACATAGTAGTGTACAAGGGACAAGTAAAGAACATCCCCTCCCCCACATTGGTCATTTTGACAAGCCCCATCAAAGAAACCCCAAGGCTGGGATCTATCAATTTCCACAGGTTGAATACTTCGATGAATTGAAGCCTGACGAATCCGCTTAAGAGCTAGAAAGATCCCACAACTGTTAATGGCCACAAGAGCTGGAATTCCCAATTTGTCTTTAAACAGGCAACCGTTCCGCATGAGCCAAATACCCCAAATTACTACCGGGGGTAGTGATTTAAAGCCTCTCAAGGAAGCATTGTTTGACCACCTTCTCCAAGCCTCTTCAAGTGTGTTCCCATCCCACGGCAGAGGTATTTTTAAAAATCTGGAAATATTGATCCATAGCTCCTTAGAGAAGCTGCACTGAAGAAACAGATGAAGAGCAGTTTCCTCATGTGAATTGCACAAGTAACATCTACTGGGACCATGGAAGCTTCTTTTCTACAGAAAGTCCCACGTCGGAATCCTATTAGCCAACACACACCACATGAATAATCTGGTTTTGGGCGGACATTGAAGTTTCCAAACAGATTTCCACCACCAAACCTGCTCTCTGTCCACATAGTTCGCACTAATCCACTGATACCCGCCTTTTGGTGTGTAATTACCGGACGGGTCCCCATCCCATATAAGAGTGTCATCTTCTTCATTCAGGAAAATCTGTTCCCTACTAAGTGCTCTTAAGTACTGTCTTAGTTCTTCCTCAAACTCCACTCCTAATCCGAATGAATCAACCCTCCTCCAAGCTGGGCTACCCATCCAGACATTCTCCACATCCACCAACTGATTAAGAAAGAACAAATCTTGCTGCCTCAACGCCTCCATCAGACCCTCTGACAAAATATGTTGAGCTTCACATCCTACCCAGGGATCACGACCGATCCTTACCCTATGTCCGTTACCAACATCCCAGGCAAGATTATGTTCAATAACATCAAAGGAGGTCACCAAGGCTTTCCAAATGACCGAGCCACCTGTATGAACCTTTTGAGGGGACCTGATCCATTCTTCCACAGAATTAGGCTCAACGTATTTCTGCACCATAACCCTAGCCCAGAAGCCATCGGATTTAATTAAACGCCATCCACACTTGGCAGCCAAAGCTTTAGAAAAGTGAAAAATATTCTTTAGTCCCCACCCCCCCAAAGCTTTTGGAGCAGCAATTCTGTCCCACTTCACCCATGGAGTAACATGATCCTCTTCCTTTCCATTCCACAGAAAATTAAAACAAATCTTCCTAGCAACTTCTAAAATCCCTTTAGGGATCCAAGCAAGAGACATCCAGTAAACCGGGATGGCTTCCATCACAGACTTAATTAGGACAAGCCGCCCTGCTCGCGAAAGCCACCTGAAACTCCAACTCTTCAACCTCTTTTCCAGCTTTTCCAGCAACCAAGACCAGTCCTTTTTTAAGTAGTCATTAGGCTTCAAATTGAATCCCAAATATTTTAACCCGTCCGAGAGAGTAAGAATTCTGAAAGAATTATATTCCTCCTTCCTCAAGAGAGAAACAGTAAGTGAGGATTTCCCATCGTTTATCTCCATGCCAGTTGCAATAGAGAAAAGGTTCAGAATCTCTTTGAGTTTGTCAGCATCCTTTCTTGAGCCAGAACAAAAAATCAAAATATCATCCACAAAGAGCAAGTGTGTAAGGGAGATACCCGGAGCCACCACAATCCCTTCAAATTCATCAACCCGTTTTGCTTCTTTTAAATCCCTACTCAGGCTCTCAGCCACCAATAAAAATAACAATGGAGAAAGGGGGCATCCCTGACGTAAACCACGTCCAGAATGAAAGAAAGGGGTCGTCGCTCCATTCATTAAGACAGAGAAGGATACAGTAGATATGCAGCTCATTATCCAACGAATAAAGCCAATCTCAAAACCTAAATGGGTAAGCATGAGACAAATATAAAGCCAGCTCACCTTATCATATGCTTTAGACAAATCAATTTTTAGAACAGCTCCTTTCAGTTTTCTAGTCTTAATGCTATGTAAACCTTCCTGGGCAATGCCAATCGCCTCATGAATCTGACGCCCTTCCAGGAACCCAAACTGCTCTTCTGAGATGTGAGTAGATAGGATAGGTTTAAGTCTTCTAGAAATCACTTTAGTAACAATCTTATACACACAATTACATAATGAAATAGGTCGAAAATCATTTAGAGAAGATGGAGTATCCACTTTAGGTATCAAGGCTATGAATGTGGAATTGATGCTGGCTGGCACCCTGCCATTCTTCCTCGAATCCTCGGCAAGCTTTAATAGATCGTTGCCTAAAATATCATGAAGAGCTATTAAGAATTCTATAGTCCACCCATCAGTCCCAAGGCTCTTATCCTTCTGAAAACTATCCAAAACTTCCTTTAATTCCTCCCCTAAAATAGGGGCCATCAGCTTCCTGTTATCCTCCGCTTCAACAAACCGTGGGAATAGCTGTGCTACCCGGATCACCTCTTCAATATTCACTCTCTCACTGGCTTTGAATAGATCCCTGAAATGAGTAACCCCAACTGTAGCCAACCCTTCAAAAGTAGACATAGTATTACCTTCTGAATCCTCAAGGCTCCATATAGTATTGGCAGATCTTCTTCCTCTTGCATAAGCATGAAAAAATTTGGAGTTATCATCCCCACTTTCCAGCCAAATGGCCCTGCTCTTCAATCTCCACGTCTCCTCATTCTGTAAGAGTATTCTGTTCCTCTGATTCTCTAGTTGTACTAAATGGTCCTTAGAAACCTGAGAACCGAAACCACCACCTGCCTCATCAGAAATAGAGGCTATTTCACCTTCAATATCCTTAAGCGCCCTATCGTCCCTCCTCCTCTTCTCTGCAGCCCAAGTTTTTATAGGATCCTTAAGTGTTCTAATATTCTCCGCAAAATGGAAGGCTGCATAATGGATCGACCCCGTATGATAAGGTATCCAATGCTGCTGAATAAGCTCCATGAAAGTCAAATCTTCCAGCCATACCTTATTGAATTTAATAGGTGCCGGAGGTTTAATAGGGCCAGCTTTCATCTCCAAAAAAATTGGATCATGATCTGAGTTTCCCCCCGATCCAATCCATTGACGAACAAAGAAAGTTGACTCTACTAATTGCTCAGAAAGGAGAAAACGATCTATCCTCTTTGCCACTCTATCCACACCAATTCTCTTATTCCTCCAGGATGGCTTTAATTGAACAGGCTCCACATCAATCCAATTGCCTGCAGATAGCTTCCTGATAAAGAAATTTGTAAGGGGATCCACATTAGCATGCGGCCCCCAAACCTCAGCATGACCCAAAGAAAAATTTAGATCCCCCCCCAAAATCACAGAATCCCCACTAAGCATCTCTCTATCCAGCAGAGAGGTCCAAAACGCTTCCCTTTCACAGTATGGACCATAAATGTTTACAATAGTGAAAATTCTATCAAAATCCAAGAATTTGCAAGAAATTCCCAAAACCGAATGCATCCCCCATCGAGAGGATACACAAACCTTAGCTTCGTTCCAACCAATCGCCAAACCTCCTGAGCGGCCCCTAGCATCCAAGGCTTCAAAACCCCACCCTGGAAACCAAGCCTTTAATCTGTCAATAGCTTCATCACCACCACACATAGTTTCTTGTAGTATCAAAACATCAGGATGCTCTAGGTGTAGCATCCGTCGCAACGTTGGTCTTTTGGAGGGACCAGCAAGACCTCGACAGTTAAATGACATAACCTTCATCTCAGCCCATCCTTATGGGCGTCCACTGCTCTAAGTGCCCTTTCAATTGAGAGTTGTCTGCCATTCCTAAGATCCGAGCGAGCTCTAGACTTAGCATGAGAGATGAAGGACTTCCTTCCTCTGGTTTTGGGTTGTTTAGGTTTTTCCTTCCCTAACCCTCCCCCAGTGGATTTATTCATGGAACACAAAAAATAACCAGACTCCGAAGAGCCGGTGGGTGAAGAAGGCTCAGCCACAACTTGCACGAGGACAGGGGTATTATCAAGTAAAACGGGGGATGGACATTCAATTCGGAGAGTTTCTAAAACAGGGGAAGAACCATCATGATGCTGGATAGGAGTATGAGAAGCCAACGACTGTGCAAAAATATGTAAATTCCTAAACCCATCCACCCAATCAAAGCCAGGAAAAGTTAAGTTTTTATAAAAAAACTGAAGGAAGGGTTTAAAAAGGGGGCAGAAGAAGTACCAGCCACATTGTCTGAAGCCCAAGTAAGAGAATGCAAAGGAACCTCCGGTGCGGTGACCAATGGCTGAAGGTGTTTGTTCTCTGCAATGCCCATACAATCACCCGCCTCCGGAACAGTGCCGTCCTCCTCTAAAATGTTCTCATCCTCCCCAACCCCCGTGGGAACCTCCTCCAATGGACGTTCATTACCCTGCTTACCCGGCGCATCTTTTTCCAGTACTACCCCAACCTCCTTCTCCTTAAACCATCGTTTCAGAGAATTGCCAACCTTCATACGAACCGGTAAGGAGCATTCAATGGCCGGATGCCCATATTCATGGCACCTTCTACAACGAAACGACACATTTTCATAATCCAAAGTTTGTGCAAAGGTGTAAGGTCCCCATTTCAAATCCATGCTATCAAATAAACCTTCCCTTACATTTATGCTTACCAGAATCCTTGCCACCATCTGAATTGCTGTTGCCTCGAAAGAGAAATCCGCTTCCAAATAATTGCCCAACAAATTGCTAATCTGCCTAAAGTGTTCCTCAGGCCAATACTGTAGGGGTAGCCCTGGTAACCTTACCCAAAGCGGTATAGTATCCATTCTTTCGCGACTGTCATCAAACAACGGATTCCACGGCTTAAGTAGAAGCGGAGCCTTGAAAATCGACCAATTCATGTTAAGCGCCCATACAACATGAGCTTCTGTGGTAAAATGGAATGCAAACCAGCCTCCCGAAAGACCCACAATCCAAGGAACGTAGCCACAATGTCCCAACCAAACACCGGTAGCCCACTGTATCATAGATTTATGGCTCACCGCCTTACCATACACCCTGCCCACCAGAACTGACTTGACCATCTCAATGATCTGCTGGAAGCCGATGTCTTCACCCAAAGCGTAGTTCGGGGCTTTACCCGTGTTCTTGATCCACTTTCTACGCATCTTCACCCTGAGGCCCTTAAAAACCTCTAGACCTTCCCCACACCCTAAGGCCTTCCGTGCTGAATCCCCAGACGGGCTAGAAAACCCTCGATGCTCCGCCGAGTCCAGTACCGTTGCACTATTTCCAACTAGAGGGGCACCGCTACCGTGCTCAGCCAGTAATTCCTCCCTGGTTATCGACGCACCACTAATTTCCTTCTCCGGTGATACAAAAAGAGAGCCGCTCGAGGAGTTCAGAAAATCGGGGAGGTCACCGAGCCCTGCACAGACCGGGTCCGGTGGGAGTGAGCATGGAACCTTGACGCCCCAGATGTTATCGGCGCTGCCCTCCGGAACGAGCCCCACTCCATTCCTATCCCAAAACGGAGAGACCGACTGAGTAGATACAGAAACAAACTCCGGAGAAGCCCTAACGCCCGGAAGAGACAGACCTTCGGTCAAATGGCATTCTGCAAAACCGCCACCCCCAAAACCGCCTACACCACTCAAAAACCGAGTGTCGCCAGGTGGCGAGCTCCAAATATCACTGTGCCGCAGCGTGTCGCTGCCATAGTCCACCTCATCTAGCTGCTCCATACCTGGAGATCCGTGAATCTGTCGGTGGAGAGAGTAGGGTAGGTAAAAACAGTAAAAGAAAACTTACCTCCACCGCTCCGGTTTGACTGACTATGAAACCGCTAGCTTGTAGGCCTAGGGAACCGTGCCAGCCCCTGACTTGGCTAACGGCCTGTTGCCGTCTGCAGTGGGCTGGGCAGGCTCCTGCAAACACTGATCAAACCCTAAGAGCCATTCGAGCCTCCGCCCAGTTAAACTACTAAAGGTCTCCTCACCTAAATCAAAAGGAAAAAAATTCTATATTTCAAAAGTGTTAAAAAAACATTAAAAACATCTTAGAAAATAAAATAATTAATATATATATATAATTGTAAACATCGATGCAAAATGGTATCTTATTTATTTGCGCATTAAAATTGAAACTAAGCTGTGTAGAAGTTGAAAGTAGTCCAACAAGCAGAAAGGCAATAAACCATTTTCTTTTTCATTCAATTGTATTTTTCACATTTTTTCATTCAATTCTATTTTTCACACTTTTTTTTTTTCCTTGGAAAAAGTCATAATTTTATTTCAAATAGTTTGAACAAAATTACATTCTGCACATGTAATAGAATCACAGAGATCCCTACATTGTCGCATATATACTGTTCATGTTTCTGACATGTCTAGTGACCCATACAAACCCAAAATAATGAAGATGGTTGTCCATACAGCACTCATATATCCGATTACATATAACAATAACTGTCTCAAAAATGATGAATTAGTTCCTATCAACAGAAAATATATTCTGTCCAAATAGCCCAATAAACAAAAACCAAACAGAACTGATGTAAAGTCTGATCAACAGGAGCCGATCATGCTCCATCCCGGTCCTCCAAAGCCTCATGGAAAGGCCTATGGTAATAACTGAATGTGCCAGCAGTAGAATGTATAGTAATCCGCCATGTGCCGAAAGTCATATGTTGCTGCGACGCTTCTTTGGAAAGAAGATCGGCCATGCCATTTCTCTCCCTGTAGACATGTGTAAATGTTATAAGATTAAATGTCTGCTTTAACCGTAATACATCTTCCAGTATAGGTAAGAGTACCATCACATTACATTGTGTATGCTCATTGGCCCAATCAATAACAATCAGTGAGTCTCCAAAAATCTGTAGAGAAAGACAACCCTGTTCAAGTGCAAATAACATCAACAGCCTAAGTGACATAATTTCAGCATAGTTATTTGTACCGCTCCCCAATCCAGCCACGATGTGAGAATAATGAGACTCAGATTAGTGAAGAACGCCCCCCCCACCACACACCAAATGATGGTCAAGTGATGCACCATCGAAATATGCCCACGGTATGGATTTATCAATCGTTTCCGCGATCACTGGTCGAATTCTAATCGCTTTGGGAGTAGTCTTGTAGTGTAATAAGACAGCCACAGCTTGTGCCACTACTTGCTCCATCGGGACCCTACAGTCCTGAAAAATGATCTTGTTTCGGGTGATCCAAATGCCCCATGCAAAGATACATGGGGCTGCACATATGGAAGAGTTCTTTTGATCTGACCACCAGATTTGAAACGCGTCAAGAACACTCTCTCCCCACCATCTCACATTGAGATCCAAATAGTTGCAGATATTTGTCCAAATAGCCTGAGAAAACCGGCAGTGAACAAAAAGGTGAGAAATGGTCTCATCCGCCTCCCTACAGAGTGGACAAAAACCCGGGCCCTGTAAGAATCGTCTCTTCAGAATGTCCCAGGTAGGTGCCTTATTTTCCAATATCGCCCAGAAGAGTAATTTTGCTTTACCCGGGCATTTAAACTTCCACAGAGATTTCCACCACCACACCAATGCCCTATTATGCACTTCCACATTTAGCTGAATATATCCAAGTTTTGGTGTGTATATCCCAGAGGGATGGTGATCCCAGAGAAGTTCATTAGGCCTATTTGTCAGGCGAATATTTGTGTATCTTAAGTTCCGAATATAATCCTCCCAAACTCCGAGCATGTCATCAGGAACCTCAAGACGCTGGGCAGAGGTCCACCCCTGATGCCATAGAGTGGATGATCCTGGTCGTGCAATATCAGCCAGAAAATGACAGCCTCTAGTTGCCAGAAAAGTCCTTAAGTCCACAGGAAGTACATGTCCCCCCCTACATCCTACCCAAGGATCCAGTCCGATACGAAGTAAATGCCCATTTCTGATTCTCCATACTAATCCCGATCCAACCAGATGAAAATGCTGTACCACCGCTTTCCATACCACAGAGCAATTTGCCCTCGACTTATTTCCCTGCCTAATCCAATCAAGAAGGGTTAAGGGAGCAATGTATTTATGATATACCACACGAGTCCAGAGGCTCCGTGTATGTATAATTCTCCATGCCACCTTGGCCCCCAAAGCTTTAGCAAAAAGAAAGATATTCTTTAAGCCCCATCCTCCCAGTGCTTTGGGGACCGCAATCAATTCCCATCTAACCCACACCAAGGCTCGATTCTCGCCCTTACCCTTCCAAAGAAAGGCAAAACACAACCGACGGATCTGCTCCAAGACTCCTTTGGGAATCCAAGCAAGTGACATCCAATATACCAGTATTGCTTCCAAAACTGATTTAACCAGAACCAGTCTCCCTGCCCGCGAGAGCCATTTATGACTCCATCCATGTAGTCGCTGTTCCAATTTTGCAATTAACCAGCGCCAATCTGCCTGCAAATATGCATTGGGTTTCAAGTGAAATCCAAGGTACTTTAAACCCTCATCAATATCCATAGTCCTATAAGGGAGTCTAATGGCCAATCTGTGAATCTCCTGCTCGTTTAAATGCGAGCATGTGATTGTTGATTTATCAATATTCACTAACATACCTGCGGCATCTTGCAGTAAATTGAGCCCTTCAACCACCTTATCAATATCATGTCTCGAGCCATCACAAAATATTAGAATATCATCAACAAATAGGAGATGTGTGATATACAATACCTGAGAAATGGATATGCCACGAAAGGAGCCATCAGCTTTTGCTTTCAATATAAAACGACTGAGGCCTTCAGCAACAAGGAGAAATAACAACGGTGAAAGTGGGCAACCTTGTCGTAGCCCCCTGCCAGCATGGAAGAATGGGCTAGCAGAACCATTGATCAGGACAGCAAAGCTCACCGTGGTGATGCAGGCCATAATCCATCGAATAAATTCATAGCAGAAGCCCAGGTGTGTTAGAAGCATCCGGATATAGAGCCAGCTAACCCTATCAAATGCTTTAGAGAGGTCAATCTTAATCACTACACCCTTCTGCTTCTGCACCTTCAGAGTGTGTAAACCTTCCTGTGCAACTCCAATGGCCTCATGAATTTGACGACCTTCCAAGAATCCAAATTGTTCACATGAAATATGCTGAGACAGAATATTCTTGAGTCTCCTCGCCATAACCTTAGAGATGATCTTATATATGCAATTGCAGAGTGAAATAGGTCTGAATTCATCAAAACTTTCAGGCTTGTCCATTTTAGGAATGAGAGCTATAAAGGTCGAGTTAAAGGGACCATGTACAAACCCATCCTTTCTTGATTCTTCCACCACATCCAATAATTCCTCCCCGAAGAAGTCAAAGAAGCCCAAGAAAAATTCAATAGGCCAGCCATCAGGCCCTGGGATTTTATCTTTCTGGAAGGATTGCATTACCTGCAAGAGCTCAATCGACAACACCTCCTCCATCAAAAGTTTGTTCTCTTCCTCCCCCACAAAACGTGGGAAGAGCTGAGCCATCCTGATAACCTCAGCTATAGAGGCCCCAGGTTGAGCAGTGAATAAGTCTTCGAAGTGTCGAACACCCATCTCAGCCAAACCATCAAAGCTGGAGACCCGTTCCCCTTCAGTTGAAGATAATTCCCAAATGTAGTTAGTGAATTTTCTCCCCTTTGCATATGCTTGAAAAAATTTAGTGTTCTCATCCCCACACTGTAACCATATCGCCCTACTTTTCATTCTCCACAACTCTTCTCGCTCACACAGTAACACATTCCTGCTTCTTTCCCATTCCAGCAGCTCACCTTTCTGCAGTTCATCCAGATAACCCATACCCTGACAATGTAGAAGTCTATCAATATTCATCTCAGCCGCCCTCAGATTCTAATCATCTTTCACCCTTTTTTCAGTGGCCCAGAGGATAGTGGCCTCTTTAATACGCTTGAGATTGAGTTGAAAGTGTGCGCCCGCATGCTCCTGTGACTCCGTAGGTCGATGAACCCACTGATTCTGTACTAATTTAAGAAAATCCTCCTCCTTCAACCAGCTAGGATTGAACTTGAAAGGACTAGGGGGTTTGTTTCTACTGCCTCTTAACTCCAGTAGGATGGGGCAGTGGTCAGAAACCCCCCCTGACCCAACCCATTGCTTGACAACATCAACCCCCAGAGCCAACACATCAGCCACCAGAAACCTATCCAGTCTTTTAGCCACCCTTTGATCCCCTGTTCTCTTATTCCTCCAAGTAGGGGTTAACCTGGTTGGTAGTATGTCAAGTAGATCCTTCCCGGCGAAAGCTTGTATGAAAAAGTTAGCTAATGGATCCGTAGCAGCTCGAGGCCCCCAAACTTCAGAAGACCCCAGAGAAAGGTTGAGATCCCCACCCAAGATCACATCCCTTCCGGCAAAGAGATCCATACTTAGCAAGGAGTCCCAGAATCCATCCCTATTTAAATAGGGACCATAGATATTGAGAATCGTTATCATCCTACCAATCGCTGCATCCCAAACTTCCAACCCGATACCAGAAGAGATACCCCAAGAGCTATCATATCTGCAGCTCTTCACCTTCCACCCCGTGGCCAACCCTCCAGAGCGTCCACGAGCGTCCACTCCCACGAACTTCCAACCAGGTAGCAAATTTTCCAATACCCTAACAACCTCCACACTGCCACCCAATGTTTCTTGCAGCAGTAAAATATCAGGTTGATTTAAATCCACCAACCTCCGAAGTGACGATTTTTTAATGGGACTCGCCAACCCACGACAGTTGAATGACAATAATTTCATATGAAACCCCCTTCCAGGGCTTTCGCTGCTCTAAGTGCCCATTCAATAGAGGATTGTGTGCCCATTACCAAATCAACTTTCGCCCGGTCTTGTGCTTTTGACAAATGAGATTTGCGTCCCCGACCTTTCCCCCCAGCACTGGCAGCCAAATCAGGAAGTCCCCTACCCCCCGATCCATCAGCAGAGATCACCCTATTTCTAAGAGCATAGCGGATGCTACATCCCACAGAATTGGGAGAGGGTTTAGTGGATACTAAAGACGGTGTGTATACACTATCTGCTTCAGGTAACGTACAAGGAGCTACAGGGCATAGTAATACAGAATTGACGGGAGGATGAGACCCAAGACATACCCCCCCCAAATCATTAGAGACAGCATATAAAGAAACAGCAGAAGAGTTATGGTGAGACTTACCCGGGGGATTTGAGGATGAACCCCGATGAATAATAGACTGCTCTTGTAGCTTTCTGGAGGCTGCCCGAGTCAAAGGTGTCGTGGTACCCATTGTAGTCCCCACTACTACCGGCTCCTTGCTCCCAATGATATCCAATCCCTCGTTCTCCAATGATGCCATATGTAGCCCGGATCCCTGCATCCCACACGGTGCCGCTGGTACTACCGATACCTGGGCCGCCCCTGTGTCAATAGCAGTCGCTTTTCCTTTTTCCCCCACCACCTGTGGAGTCCCCTTCAACGCTGGAACAGAGCAATCATCTGCTACAGGAACAACCAACGGTCTGCTAACCCTAAACGATAACGTGCAACTAGCTACCAGGTGTCCATGAGCGTGGCAGCGGTGGCACCGAAACGGCACCCCCACGTAGTCCAAGATTTGTGTGAATTCCCCATCCTTCGTTTGAATAATGATCTCAGCCGATAGCCCCAGTCGAAGATCGATTTTGACCAAAATCTTAGCCACCGTATAAATACCTGTCTCAGTATGGGAAAAATCAGAACACACATAGTCGCCAAGGAAATTCCCAATTGCTGCAAATCGTGATTCATTCCAGAGATGCATGGGGAGCCCAGGTAGCTTCACCCAAATAGGTTCTCTGTCAATTTTTTCAGTTTTGGAATCGAAGAAAGGTGACCATCTTTTCAGCACAATGGGGACGCCCAACATCGACCAATGGCGGCCTAAAACAGCTTCAACCTCCCCAATATTCGACAAGATAAAGGAGAACCAACCTTTCATCAATACCCTAATCTCAGGTGCAGTAGCTATCAAGTCCTTCCACTGCTCGGCCGCCCATCGCCGGAGGAAACCACGCCCAAGCCTCTTACCACGAACATGTCCAACCACTGCGATGTGTGAGAAGTCCTCCGCCTCCTCCATCGAGACATCCACACCCAGCACAAGTTTATCCTTCCTCCTCCGTTCCTTAACCTTTTTGGCAGTATTTTTATGTGAAGCAGCCTTTGCAGAAACCCCTGCTCGTGGAATTAGCAGGGATTCATCATGAGGTAGTACTTCTCCAACCCCAGGAGCCGTCGTTGCATGTCCACTGGATGAGAAACCCTGTCCACCGCTAGCCTATCCCCGGTCCTCAACTTCACGAAATTCCACCGACTTAATCAAATTTCCAACAGAAAAAGAAGCCAGTCCGCCACCCTGTTCCGACCGCCTGTTGTCACACCCAGCCAGGGTTTCGAGCCTCTCCACACGCAAGGCATCCGAGCTAATGGGAAAGTTTGAGTATGACCCCAGTTGGGGTTGTAGAGTCCGCCCCAGAAGGCCAGCCAGGTCGGGCCTGTCCCTAATGCCAGCAGATGACCGAAAGGTCTCCAATTCTGCCTCTAAACCCTCCAGCCCTAGAGAGATGACCGGCGAAGTGACTCTGGCAGATGTCGGTGGAGTGATGAGGTGCCCATCCAATTCCATCGCTCCCTCGGGCCCAGGGAGAACCCCTGTCCCCCTGCCGGACAAGAATGGGACAGACAATGCCCCCGACCCATACTCTGCATGATTGATAGCTCCAAGATCGAAAATCCCCCTATCACAATCACCATTCGAGGTGTAGTCCACCTCCTGCTCATATCCGCTCGCCATTCCACCCCAGTTGTTCCCTCACGACAGTCAATGCCGAACCCTGACCGAACAATCAGCCAAAAATCAGGATGGAAACCCCAAATAGGGCCCAATCCCCTATCCAACGTTCAAAGTTGCAGCAAAAGACCCCACACAATTCGCCGGATCCCCGCACTACCCCGAATCCCGTCACGCGTCCGCAGGGTTCAAGAACCACCAGCCAACCCCATCAAATGCCACACCGTATCAAGACAATTCCGCTGGGCCAGCCGAGACACCGAAGAACTGAGCCGCTCCTCCAGTGTTTAGAAGCCCAGATTTCCAGTCCATCATCGCCCAAACTCTGCACACTCATCCGCAAGACACCAGGGTTTCATGGAGCCCCCAAATTCGCTCTCCAATTCGTATACAAGATCCACCAGCCAGCCCGTCAAATACCACACCGCTTCAAGAGTCAAAAATCAACTGGTCCAGCCGCGTCACAGAAGAACTGAGCCGATCCTCCAGTGTAAAGCCCAGCTTGCCAGTCCGCCATCACCCATACTCTGCCCTCACATCCGCAATAAACCAGGGTTTCTTGGAGCTCGACAGTCTCGATCCCTATGGGTTTCTCATATATATATCAGTATTTTTCACACTAAACAAACGTATACTTGTATTTTTCAGATTAAGATAACTAGAAACAGGTTATTTTTCGTTCAATTGTATTTTTCAGATTAAGTAAATGCACAATTGCATTTTTAGCGTTAAGGAAATGAGTGCAAGTAACCACAACCTAAATTAAGCTTTTTGTTTGAAATGGACTTGAATAAATAAAATTCAAATCTCAACCAATAAACTTTTCCTTGAGAAGTATTTTTTCCAACCACTCTACGATAAATAATATAGCACAGCATCCTATGTTAACACTTTTATAGAGAAATTCATCAATGTGAAGATTGCAAGGCCATCATCAGCGAGCTCTTCCAAATGTCAGAAAGCCACAAAGTGATTTGACAATCTGGGAAATGAGGCTATCAAGCCTTTAAAATCGTCTAGGCAGTAATATGCTTAAGATCCCCACCACAGACATCCAGGACACATAAAGGCAAGAGTTGCAAAATAGAACCTACTCTGCTTTGAGCATTACAGTTTAAGACTAGTAATATGGATCAAGCTTCTGCATTGCTTATCTGCAGTGAAAACAAGTACAGGGAATGAAAAAAATAATGTGGAATGGAAGGCCCAACATTTTTAGGAGACAAAAACCGCAGTGGTGAAAATTATCTGCCCAAGTCATTAGAAAACATACATTGGTCAACACAAGCCATGATCAAACAGAAACTTGAAAGATTGAACATACAAGTAAATATTGTACGACTGCACGTTAGGATTTCAAAATGTGCCCAGCATTATATTGTCAAGCTTACTTGATTGCTTTTTTTACAATTGCTTTTTGTTAAGGACTTTTTATGGGAATCACTAGATTTTCTTCTTGGAATGGCCTAGAGCTATATCAGTTGTGGGTCTAGGAAGCAATCAATTGGAAAACATCCATTGTATAAATTTGTTCCTAAAATGGATCTGGGATGGGTATGTATAATGGATATGTTTTTTTGTGAACTTGGTAATTTTGTGAACTATGATGCCCTTCGGTATCAGAAACCATTGCTATAAAGTATAGGGAAAAAAGCCAAATCCAAATTCAAAAAGATAAATCAGTTCGCTAAGTATTAAATCATACGATAGGCATAACAATGTACGGCTGTTAGCATAGCAGAAGCCTCTATGCAAAGCAAAAAAAGGTCACTAAATTTGTTCATAATTGCCAAACATACACTGCACACACTGTATCAATGAATACGTTTTTTTTGTGAACCTCGTAATTTTGTGAAGTATGATGCCTTTCGGTATCAGAAACCATTGCTATAGAGTCTAATGCAAAATCCAAATCCAAGTTCAGAAAGATAGATCAGTTGGATGAGCATTAAATCCTACAACAGGCATAACAAGCTACGACAACTAGCATAGCAGAAGCCTCTACGCCCAAGCACTCCACGATAATGTGAAGATTGCAGGTTTCTGTTAATGCTGGGGTTTGAAAAAGAACAACTATTGTAAATTTGCACACCTGCTGGTATTTTGACAACTACTCTCATGCAAACTCTTTTTCATGATCCTTGGACCACTTTAAAGCTTGAGTAGATTTACAGCTCTCCAACTACATACATTTTTTGTTTCTTTGTGGTTCCTTTCTAGAAATCTCAATCTTGCAGCTTCATTAATGTTGGTTGTTATTGTATAAATTTGTTCCCGGAAACCTGAAACTGAAATATCATATATATGTTTACTCTATTTTTTTTTTCAAAATCCTGTTATTTTCATATAAATTTATATTTATAAACAAATTTAGATTGCTGATTACTCGATTCCTAATTTAAGAATGGCTGCCACACCTGTAAGGGATTCTTCTGCTAGATCTATTCTACGCCGACAGATGCTATAACCTTGAATATATATGTTTGTGTGAGTCATTTTTCAAGATGTACACAAAAAGAATCTTGATAAAGTATTTGCTGACTACTTAGCTTATCCCTGCCATTTTGAAGTGCATTCTATCTTGATCTTGTGGTCATGAGTTCGACCCTCATGAATTCTCTGGCAACAAGGGAAGTCTATCAAATGGCCTCTTCCTATGCTAGTCTGTTCTTTTAATCCTTATTTTCTGTTATGCTAGTTTGTTCTTTTAATCCTTATTTTATGTCTCGCAATTTAAGACATTTTGTTAAGTTGAAGACAACAAGCCATTTGTAAATTCTTTCTATTCGTTGTTATTATGTAGTAACAACAACTAATTGAGAGTTTGTGTAACTATGTACAATCTGTATGGACAACATATTGATGAATATTGCTGTGCTTAAGCCTACTAAAGTATGAGTGAATACCGTAGGGAAGACATTTTTAAAGTTTAGAGACTTAATAATACCCGAAATCATTTATAATACCTCATGTCATAGCTGGTCACATAAAATCCAAATTTCTTAAAAAAAATGCCTAGATTTTGATAATAATAAAAAAATCTTAGGAAAAATTAAAACTTCATTTTAAATATCTCCGAAAATACTATAAATCTTAACCGGGCCAATTCCAGATTAATATTTCCTTAATTTTCTGTTTTCCATGGATTTGAATATAATATTATGGATTTATAGCCACCAAATTATGTTATTAATAATTTAA
Source organism: Larix kaempferi (assembly GCA_027924585.1). Classification (NCBI taxonomy): domain Eukaryota; kingdom Viridiplantae; phylum Streptophyta; class Pinopsida; order Pinales; family Pinaceae; genus Larix; species Larix kaempferi. The sequence goes on along the minus strand of BSBM01000636.1, from coordinate 1,009,605 downwards.
TTTGAGTTAGATGAATGTTTGCCTTGTATATGCGCTAAAAAATTATTATAATTGACGCCCGAGTCAAAGATCAACGATGCTAATTTCTAATTAGCCATGTAACAGGAACCACGGGAATACACATACTTCATCCAGAATTGTTGTTCAGAAATGTTCAGAAGCTAATCATGGAAAATGCAAGGGTTTTAGATTCTCTTAATTATTTTTTTAACAGTTTTATAGGTTATAAAGATTTGTGTTTTAATTAATTTGAAATGATATATTAAATTGAATTAATGAGTTTATATTAATTATTTATTGAATATCACCTATTGAAAATAACCACGAACAAGAGAATTCTCGGTTGTCAATAGGCAGGTCTATGTGGAAACAAAAATAAATGGGGCTTCCCCGTCCAGACTCACGCAACGACCAATGAAGAAATGGGGATGCTCTTTTGAAGAGTCTGGTCACTATTTACATCAACAACAAACAAACAAAGAACGTACCAAAACTCGGTTACTTAACATATATCGTGATAATTCAACACCTAAGCTGAGGTTTTGACGAGGGTATACATCCAAAATATGACTGGATACACACTAAACATAACCAAAATTTGCCTGAAACACAGAAGAAATACAACTAAAATACAGTCAACAATATGTTGATATACACAACCGGATACAGCGATTGATGATGCATTCCACAAAGAAAAGTTAACCTTGCTTCCTCTTCCTTCACGAAAGCAATGCATAAGTAGAGATAAGGCTTATGTATAAAAGGATGAATTGCACCACCAATAAAACATCTTCAACCCCTTCTTGTAGTTATGACCTAATCCATAAAGCTTCTCCGCAATAAACGCAACCAAATATGAAACGACATAAAAGCGATGAATCCACTCCGTTGTAGACTCACAATCAAGTTCATAACCAGCATGGATCGTATTCTAGCAAATCAATTAACTAGCCCCACAATCACTATTAGTGCAACAGAGTCCAGAAGCTGAGAATGATTTTTAGAACATTGCAGAAACTCCACCACAGATCCCACAATCTTCAAACAAAGTTCTCTATAAATTGCAACCACGTAGGGTAACAAACAAATAAATAAATAGACATTGCAATTGAAAGAGCGGGTACTTAATATTTAAAGGTACTAAAAGAAATGACGTTCTCTTTTTTTACAGAAAGATGTAAATTCGTCGATCTTGGGTGAAAATATATAGACACTAAACATTTCTTGGAACATATTAAGAAGTCCAACATGATTTCAAAACCCGGTTCTCTGCGAGGGCCACATATTGGCCACAACATTAAAACCTGCGCTGCCTAAATTTGGCTACAGAAAGAACAACATCTACATTCGAGGCTTGTTTTCATTGAGTATAGGGTATCAAAACAAATACAAACCAATTACAATTGAGGGAGAAATTGCATTTGCCATGGGCGCAATCATGAGAGCAAATCGCCACAAATAAAATAAAACATAAAGCAGGTGTTATCGTGCAGAATTAGGGTTTGAGCTTTGATCTTTGTGGATCTTACCTTGTTGCCGATGAAGGGGATTTTGAGGGCTTCCTCGGCCTGGATGGCGTTCTGCTGATGTATAATGTCGTCGTCCCTGTAGCATGTCCAGTTTGCGTCGACCACACCATCGCCTCCGTCGCAGCTTTCGAGCATGTTTTCTAAGAAAATGCAAACAAAATTCTGAATAACCTCCACAAAATCCATACCCACAATGTCACAATATATTTCAGAACAAATTAGTAATCGCCTCTCCCAATGGATCATAGAAAATGAACCAAAGAGCTGCTACAGTACATCTCAGTAAAACAGAGCTGCCAAAAAGGGGATGAATGAGGCCATAATGGCAGCGAATAGGAAGGGAACTGAAGCAACACCCGCATCCATTGTCAGACTGAGAGATGGTGCCGCCATTTCTGTTGCTTCCGCTCCCACCAGTATCATCGCAGCGAGCAAGAAAGATAGTTTGTCATAGATTATAGAATTCTCTCTGGCGTGTGATGGCCTTCAAGGGAAGTGCTCGAGGCTGGCGAGCCTTATTAAACAGACACACTCGCCTTTAAGAGGAGTCTGTCAGGTTTCAGATCATCCATGGCATGAGGGATGGCCATGCATGGATTGACGTTTTCGTTCTTTTCGGGCGTCCGCTCCTTCCTCAATTTCCGGCAAACAATCCTCCAGCAAGTACCGTCAACCGGACTTAGTGGCAGCGCTCCATCATTATTATCGATGGGATGGAAAAGCGGTTCACTACAAAATTCAAATTCAAAAATTTGAAACTACCTCCAAAATTTATTGGTTCCCATTATCCGCAGCTTTCATTGCTGCTAAACTCTCATGTTGCCTTCATGCCTGCATCAATCCAATCCTCTATATAGGGTGTTTCCTCCACGAGATGATTCTGAGATTTTGTTCGCACCGGATAGCTGATGAACCCTGAAGGAAATATTCGAAAGTGCCTAGGGCCTGTAGCACACGCTAACACAATGTGGACATATTTTTTATCCAAGATGCTCAACATCAAGAAACATTCCTGTTTGATGTTCGAATTTCTGAGGTGGACGGGACATCAGGAATCCCTGCAAGAATTCTCCTTCCAGCAGCCTGTGACATATAAATTCACTGAAGTTTTCCGCCCAAGCTTTTGGTTTCCGTGTGAGTCTGTTTCTACTTTGGATTTCTCTTTAGATTTGATGTTTTTACTCAGATTTGGATTCACTCGACCTGGTGAAGACATGGAGCCTCTACAAGATTTCTGATATATGAAAATCCCAACCATTTCTCTTCCAAAATATTTCTTTTTACTTTCCAGAAGTCCCTATGAATGGTCCCAATATAATATCCGTTTTCTGCATGTTTCTTGCCGTTCACAACTCACAATTGGATTGAAGCTGAATGAAGTTTCTCGACTGCACTTGAAAATGGATGCTCATGAGCATCCACTGGCTCCGACGACGGAAAAGGAAATGTCAAATATGCAACCAGCCCAGTCAATAATCCGCCAGCCATGTCCGACCGAGTTTGATTGGATTTTGTGTGATTCTATCCCTAGTTTGGAAACCAAACATATGTAATTTGTAAACCAAATACCCTCCACCTGGATCCCTCATTCAACTCTTTACTCGACTGCCGATAGACCGATCCATGCCATCCATTTGAGGTCTTGAAATGTTGGATTTCTTTTCACTCCTCACTTTCTTATCCTCATCACTGTTCATGACCTCTGGAGGCCCTCTATTCGTGAGGCTTCCCTGGCTATACCATTTGCTACTTTGTGACCGCTATGAGGGGTTTGAATGAAGTATTTTGAGCTCACTCAACAAAAAATTGAAAAACTCTCAGGTCGACACTTTTTGAGGTAAAATTGTCACCTACAAGTTTGGTTGTGTTGTATGCATTATGGACTCCGTGTTTAACAAATTGGTTTGATTAAATCCTAACCCTCATCAGTTTACCTTTATTTCAGTTATGGATTGCCCAGGTGTGTATATTCAGAGAATTGTCAAGAGCATAATGATGCCTACTATATGCTACCTGTTGGTCCTCTAATGAATATGTTCACTAAACCTAGCGTTGGGATCTTGTGCTTTAAATATTACAAAATTGTCATTGTAATTGGTGGTTTACCTGAATGAATCTTTAATTTAATTTATGTTTGTTATAAATTTTTATGTCGAGAATGCTGAAGTAGATGTTATATTGTATGAAAGCACTCATTTATGCGATATAGTATTTTATCATAGTAATTATTATTATATTATTTTTTAATAATTAAGATTATTATTATTTATATTAATTACATGTTTTATTATTGTTAGAATAAATGTTGATTTATATATAAATAGAGAATTCATATTTTATTCTATATTAAAATAGAGAGTTTGGAAATTGCCATGAATATTGAATTATATAAATTTAATTGGATTTAATGCTACAATTTAAAATATATAAATTGTATTATATTTTTATTTTTATAAAATTTGTTTATATATATATATATGGTATATAATTTTTCTTATATCACAATTAGATATAGATTTAGGAGACTTATAATTATATGTTTATATAATAATAATAATAATAAATTTTTACATTAAGAAAAATAATTATTTTGTGTAATAGTAAATATGACTAATTAAGAGATCGTGTTCTAATGAATATGTAATAAATTGGCATGATGTGACCTAATTTTTAATGTTAACTTTTTGTATAATTACAAGTTTAGTTTGTTATTGTTCTAATCAATAGGTAATAAATTGGCATGATGTAACCTACCTTTTAGTGTTTACTTTTTGTCTAATTACAAGTTTAGTTTTGTTATAGTAAATGATTTAGAAATGGTAAAATTATTAATATTTTTTCTATTTTAATAACAGTAAACAAACACCAATCTCTGTAATGTGACAAACACATTTTCACTTTAATCTTAACTATGTGAGATATGAACAAGTTCAACTGACCTTAAGTGTCCAACTTCCAATAACTACCCAACTAAATCACACTCAACCATATTTAGTTAATTAGCACAATGCAACATCGTAACAATGTACTTGAAAGAAACCAACTAACACTAAGTATCCAACTTCCAATAACTACCCAACTAAATCACAATCAACCACATTTAGTTGATTAGCGCAATGCAACAACGTAACAATGTACTTGAAAGAAACCACAACACTCCAAAGTAAGGTGGCTAACTTTGGTTGCCTAAACTTTGTTAAGGTGAATGTAATGTATGCTACAAAGAGTTGACAACCTCCCTAAAAACCAACTAAGTTACAAAGTGCCAAGGACAACACTCCTTGTTGACAAACATAACTATTTCTCTTCATGAAATGGACTTTAAAATGTTCTGAAAGTCATGATTAGGGCTACATACAAGGTAGCAAGAAATAAATTCCCACACTCAAATCCCCCTAACTCTATCCTAAAAGTAAATAAGGATTTAAAATTCACACTATTGAGCACTTAAGGTTCACTAATCAATCAAAGTCAACATTTTCTTGGTGAAAACCTCCTCTCTCCACTTAATATCTTTGTTCTTGATGTGTAAAAAAATTAAGATAAAAAAATTTATACCTCAAGAAATTGGATCCCTCTATGTGCTTAATAGATCCGGGTTTAAAATGGATCTATGTTGTTATAGAAAATCAATCAAAATCCTCACTCACATAATATTCATCAATCCACATGTCACTTTGTTATTTGTTTTGTGTTCATGCCATGCTTTTAACCTATCTACCCATTAACTTTAGTTTAATGATCATACATAGTCCACTCTTAAGCTTCTTGATTACCACTCTTTTCCTATTTCCATTAAGAGGGAGGGAAAAATGGAAATCATGGATAAGTTTATCATTCCCATAATCGAGTATCCATATTGTAAGAATACAATTCAAGTTTATCCTTCCCATAATCTAGTATTCATATTGTAAGAATACAATTCTAATATACTTACACTTGGAAACTCAAAATCATGTAGAATTGATTCAAGTTCTTGGATGCTCCATATACCCATATTTAGAAAAGTTTAACATCTTTCCCAAAGGGTTCTAGTTGAATGTTTTTTGTCTCTTCTTCCACGTTGCATTATTTACTATTGTTTAGTTTCATTCATTTCGATAGTAGCTTTCTAATCTTCTACAAACTTTCATTGCCATTCATCATGTCATCAAACTTCTAAAATTGTATTACCTTTCGCTACAGTCTTTGCAGAGGGCTCACTACTTCCTCGTCCTCCCTCAATAATTTAATCATTAATGTTTAATGTTCATGCTATGCTTTATCTACACCGACTTCACAAATGCAAGCTCTAGCTTACTTCCATTTTGCATTTTGTAAAAACAAAATTGGCTTTGTTGCAACATACAAGCTCAACATTAGAGTTATTCTTTACTATGAAAAAATCCCTTTGCTATTAACTTTTATTCAATATTGTTCTTGAACAAAAATCAACAAACCAAATTGTCTTCCTTAAAAAATTATTGCATAACTAAAACAACTATTTAATAATGGATCATTACGCAACAAGGATATCATCGACTCTACAATGGTTCAGGAATGTATTCATTACTTATGCTATCCCCATCATGAATATCTATAAATGTTTCAAATTCAGTCTTTGTCTACAACTATACGAAAATATCAAGTCCGTCCTCTATTTTATGGTTTACTTCGAATGTACTCTCTTTCAAGGAATCTCCTTCTAGAAAGTAATAATTTATTTTATTGATCCATAAACACAGGACTTATAGACCACATACCCCACCAACATAGATCTGTGGAGAGATTCCTTATTCATGGTTCAACCCTAAGTGAAAATCTTCTCATCTACTAACCACCAATAAGCATAAGAGGATGGGCCTTTCTTTCAAATGGTTTCAAGGCTTCAGCTTTTAGTTTCCCATACTATTTCATTGCTTGGTTACTTTGCTTGTGGTGGACATATCGATGCCAACTAAGTTCCCCATATATATTTATGGTAAAAGTTGAGGCTCAACACTTTATGTTGGCGTATATAACTGAGCTAGACATTTCCAATGTAGACCCAGGTACTTCACGGTTTAAGGAACCAACAAAACCCCTATTCACCGGCCCTTTCGGCAACAAACTACAAGCAGCCTAAGGTCTCACCCGAGGCGAAGCTAAGGGGGTGGTTGCAGAATCACGTTTTCACAGCCTGGTGATGCGAGTGTCAAAGAGATGGATAGGCAGCACGGTAAAGGACTATTGTTGTGGACAAAAGCACTGTGCGAAGTCTCTACTTTGCGTCAGATACTTCGAAAAGCGGAGGTGCTTGCACAACCAGCACATCCAGTGACTGCACGGTATGGCATACTTCCTGCGTCACGACGATAAGTTATCAACAGCTTACCTCGCAGCACTCACGATGGGTCAGCGCATCAAATAGACTGCACGTCCACTTCAGGATTTAATCAACTCTGCGGATGGATTTATATTTTCACCTATGTTCATGTCAGTTCCAATACAACATTAATGCAGATGCCTTGCATATAAGAATTGAAATTACAATTATGAATGTGCCAAATATAACTCAATATAACAACTATTCCTAACTGGAAATGTGAAAATATTAAAGAAGAATACAAAAAGTTGAAAGAGATAATTGGTCAAGAAAAATTGATCTAACTTTTCTTGGTTCCAATGAGCCAAGAAAGATTGAACTCACTTTTCTTGGTTGTCATGGAGCAAGGTTTAATTGAATCTCAATACCCACCTAAACCCCAACCTAAAATATGAAGAGTTAGATCTTTTACTTGAATGCCTACAAAAAAAGCAATACAATTGTTCAAGTCTGGAACCCCTGATTAGCTACATCTCTTAACTTAAAGATGAAAAACAATATAACATCAATCCAAACCAAGCCTAAATAAGCTATTAAATGAGGATTTATCAAGGCCAATAATCCAAAGAGACTTCCATAGATATTATCATTGGTACACTATCATCAGATTTATGCAAAACTTAGGATCATAAGCAATATGAAATAAAAATGGAGGGTCCTTATGTTTTAGGTGGGTATGACTTGAGCCCATGATTTGGAGGTATGAATCCATCCCACGATTTGGAGGTTATTCCTCGGCACAACCAAATAAAATAACTGCCCATATTTATATTATTGTGTCAAATTAAAAACCCCCCTTGACCCCTTAATACATGGCAATAACTCTCATGGTTCCACCAACAACGCTCACAGTTCCACCAACAACGCTCATGGTTCCATAGCTAGAGCTCATGGTTCCACCAATAATGCTCATGGTTCCACCAACAATGCTCATGGTTCCATAACTAGAGCTCATGATTCCACCAACAATGCTCATGGTTCCACCAATAATGATCATGGTTCCATAAATAGAGCTCATGGTTCCACCACCAATGCTCATGTTCCAGCAATAATGATCATGGTTCCATAAATAGAGCTCATGGTTCCACCAACAATGCTCATGGTTCCGCCAACAACACTCACGGTTCCACTAACAACACTCATGGTTCCATAGCTAGAGCTCATGGTTCCACCAAAAATGCTCATGGTTCCATAACTAGAGCTCATGGTTCCACCAATAATGCTCATGGTTCCACCAATAATGTTCATGGTTCCATAACTATAGCTCATGGTTCCACCAACAATGCTCATGGTTCCATAACTAGAGCTCGTGGTTCCACCAATAATGTTCATGGTTCCATAACTAGAGCTCATGGTTCCACCAACAATGCTCATGGTTCCGCCAACAACTCTCATGGTTCCTCCAACAACGCTCACTGTTCCACCACCAACGCTCATGGTTCCATAGCTAGAGCTCATGGTTCCACCAATAATGCTCATGGTTCCACCAACAATGCTCATGGTTCCATAACTAGAGCTCATGGTTCCACCAAAAATGCTCATGGTTCCACCAATAATGTTCATGGTTCCATAACTATATCTCATGGTTCCATAACTAGAGCTCATGGTTCCACTAGTAATGTTCATGGATCCATAACTAGAGCTCATGGTTCCACCAACAATGCTCATGGTTCCATAACTAGAGCTCATGGTTGCATGGACAGTGTTCATGGTTCCACCAGCAATGACCATGGTTCCACAAATAGAGCTCATGGTTCCACCAACAATGCTCATGGTTCCGCCAACAATGTTCTCCGTTCCACCAACAACGCTCATGGTTCCATAGCTAGAGCTCATGGTTCCACCAATAATGCTCATGGTTCCATTACTAGAGCTCATGGTTCCACCAACAATGCTCATGGTTCCACCAATAATGATCATGGTTCCATAAATAGAGCTCATGGTTCCACCACCAATGCTCATGTTCCAGCAATAATGATCATGGTTCCATAAATAGAGCTCATGGTTCCACCAACAATGCTCATGGTTCCGCCAACAACGCTCACAATTCCACCAACAACGCTCATGGTTCCATAGCTAGAGCTCATGGTTCCACCAATAATGCTCATGGTTTCGCCAACAACTCTCATGGTTCCACCGACAATGCTCACGGTTCCACCAACAACACTCATGGTTCCATAGCTAGATCTCATGGTTCCACCAATAATGCTCATGGTTCCACCAACAATGCTCATGGTTCCATAACTAGAGCTCATGGTTCCACCAACAATGATCATGGTTCCGCCAACAACGCTCACAGTTCCACCAACAACGCTCATGGTTCCATAGCTAGAGCTCATGGTTCCACCAATAATGCTCATGGTTCCGCTAACAACTCTCATGGTTCCACCAACAACGCTCACGGTTCTACCAACAACGCTCATGGTTCCATAGCTAGAGCTCATGGTTCCACCAATAATGCTCATGGTTCCACCAACAATGCTCATGGTTCCATAACTAGAGCTCATGGTTCCACCAACAATGCTCATGGTTCCACCAATAATGCTCATGGTTCCACCAATAATGATCATGGTTCCATAAATAGACCTCATGGTTCCACCACCAATGCTTATGTTCCACTAATAATTATCATGGTTCCATAAATAGAGCTCATGGTTCCACCAACAACGTTCACAGTGGAACCATGAGCAATATTTATGGAACCATGAGAATGGTTGGGGAAACCATGAGCTCTAGTTATGGAACCATGAGCATTGTTGGTGGAACCATGAACATTATTGGTGGAACCATGAGCATTGTTGGTGGAACCATGAGCACTCTTCATGGAACCATGAGCTTTATTTATGGAACCATGAACATTGTTGGCAGAACCATGAGTTCTAGTTATGGAACCATGAATATTATTGGTGGAACCATGAGCTCTAGTTATGGAAGCATGAACATTGTTGGTGGAACCATGAGCACTGTCCGTGGAACCATAAGATTTATTTATGGAACCAAGAGTTCTAGTTATGGAACCATGAGCATTGTTGGTGGAACCATGAGCTATAATTATGGAACCATGAGCATTGTTGGTGGAACCATGAGCACTGTCCGTGGAACCATGGGCATTGTTGGTGGAACCATGAGCACTATTTATGGAACCATGAGAATGGTTAGGGGAACCATGAGCTCTAGTTATGGAACCATGAGCATTGTTGGTGGAACCATGAGCACTATTGGTGGAACCACATGAGCTCTTATTATGGAACCATGAGCTCTAGTTATGGAACCATGAACATTATTGGTGGAACCATGAGCACTCTTCGTGGAACCATGAGCACTCTTCGTGGAACCGTGAGCTTTATTTATGGAACCATGAGATTTGTTGGGGGAACCATGAGCTTTAGTTATGGAACCGTGAGCTCTAGTTATGGAACCATGAACATTATTGGTGGAACCATGAGCACTGTTTGTGGAACCATGAGCATTATTGGTTGAACCATGAGCATTATTTGTTGAACCATGAGAATTATTGGTGGAACCGTGAGCTCTATTTATGGAACCATGAGAATTGTTGGGTGAATCATGACCATACATACTTAAGATTATATAAAATTATAATGTTTTGATAAGTATTGAGATTATACTAATGGATGTATGATTATGTATGAGATCATGAGGATGACACTAGTATGCATAGTGGTCCAGGATGGATAAGAAGTTCAAATACATATAGATATCAAGCGGGAGGAAATCATAAAAGATAAGTATTTAAGTTGTCATTTGAATTACTTTTTGAATCTCTGAATAATCAATGATATTGCTTGTAATAGTTGTGTGCATATTTGTATCTAACTCTGAAGATTTCATTGTTGGTGGGTAGATTGTGATTTTTCTTCTTGGTATGTCCACTGGTGATTGTCATATTTCCTGATCTGCAAACTATGTAAGCATCCGCAGTTGCTAACCAAGGTCTACCCAGGATAATTGGATAGCCACTAAGTTTGCTTTTGATTTCGATTATTATAAAATCAGCTGGGTATTCCTAGGACTCGATATTGATCATAATGTCTTCTAGCATTCCTTCGGGCTTCACAGTGGACGTGTCTGCTAGTTGGAGTACCGTTGTGGTTGGTCTGACCAGTGATTGGAGTCCGAGGTATAACATGGTTTCCTTAGTCATGACATTGATTGCATTTATTGGTGGATCGTGACAAACCATGAACATTGTGGTGGAACCATGAGCTCTATTTATGGAACCATGAGCATTGTTGGTGGAACCATGAGCGTTGGTCATGGAACCATGAGCAATGGTTTCTAGGTGGTGGAACCATGAGCATTGAAAATGGTTAAGAATTTTATTGTTTAGAATCAATTATGCTTTTGTTAAAACCGTAATTATGAATGGATATAATTGTTGTTTTTAATGTAGAAATGGGTTCACCAATATCTAAGACTCTTATTATACTAGCAATTGCCCCAGAAGGTGCAAAGGAACATCGAAAGGACAAAAGAAATTGAAAGTAAAGAAGATATGATGAAGTGAAAAAGAGAGCAGTAGCATAAATAGATGTCATGAATAGCTTCTTCCTCATCATAAAAATGTAGCTTTTCATTTCCTAAAGCATCACAAAAGCACTAAAGAAAAAGGTAAAATTTAAGTGTTTGAAAATTTTGTAGAAATGCAGAAACTTGCACCCACAACTTGCTTCTTGTTGCTTGAGTCGTTCATGGAAATGGTTCCTTAATGTGTATATAATAGTATATAGACTAGTGTATGTAAACATTAGTAGTGTGGTGTCAGTAGGGGTGTAGTTGCGGGGTGGGGGGGGGGTTCAGTAGGGGTGATAGAGTGAAGGTGGGGTATGAAAAACAAAGAGATAGAGTCGGGGGAGGATTATGAGAGATAGAAATAAAAGGGTGTAGGGGGTTAATGGTGAGAGAGAGAGAGAGAGAGAGAGAGAGAGATTGGAGGTTAGGGGTTTAAGAAGACTGATTAATGCTAACCCCCTACACCCTTTTATTTATATCTCTCCTAATATTTGGAATTGTTGGGCTCATTGGCTTTTGTACACTTTAAACCAATCCCAAGGATTCACATATACACATGAAGAGGACATCGATAGATGAAGAAACTTTTAACAATCAAAACTTTAGAGCCAAATCGATATAATAGACTATTCATTCACTGTATAATCGATTCCAAGGTTAAACCCCTTTTTATACAGAGTATGATAAAACAAACCTAAAAATGATTTCTTATCAACACAGAACTATTGGCATCATATCCATTATAATATTTTACTTACAGAGTAACACGAACTACAGTTAGGGTATAACCCAGATAATCTTTAATATTACTTTCTCCTCAATCCCTTACTAAGATTAGTTTACTCATCAAACTGTGCGATTTTACTATTAACTCAGGCATTGCCCAGTTTCCGACTTAATAAGTTAATCCTTCAATTCACAAACACAAATCGAAATCAATCTATTACAAGACAGAGTTTTATAAATATGGATTATTACATTAAAATGTCAGGATCAAATCCCCTTATTACCAAAATAATATGGTCTAATATATACATTGACAGAGCCATTGTTGGCTTAAAATTTTCATTAAAACAAATTTATGAAGCCAACATCAGAACAGAACTACTGTCGCCAGAAGTTTAAGGGGAGGTCGGAATAAAACAATGCCTCTAAAACCCTGATAGGTTAAACCATTTCTTCTCCAACTAAAATATTTTCAAACGGATTTTTAAAACCCTTATAAAAGCTGGAAGTTACATATGGTATTGATCGAATCCCGTAACCTTACACATATCCATATTTAGGGCATTGCCCACTTCTTTTAAAAGAAAAGCAAAATTCAAAACTCTGCAAGTTGAGAAATAAACATATAAACACACAAATACAAGATTAAAAAAATATGTTTTCCAGATAGAATTAAAATGCTTAGGTGAGAAACCCTTCTAATATATTCATGCCCAAAATCGAAACAATACAACAATGTTGTTCCAAAGTTTTCAAAGACAGAGAACAACTTTAAAAAACAACCAACATTGATAGCAATAATATTATAACGCTGTACAGTCAAGAATGGGGCCAACTCTTCACATTTCTTGCTCGTCAAAGCATAAACTTAAACCAGAACCATGTTAAATCATACAACGACGCTCAGGGTGGTTCCAAGTAGGCCTGAGGCTTACCGAGACCGCTTAAACCCTGGAGCCTTCCACCTTCTTCTTCTCAAGGTTTTAACGCGACTAGGAACTCCATGGTACCACCAGCGTCCTGGAAAGCCTGTACAAAACACAAAAACGTGTTAGTATTATTCCCGATTGAAATATAAATCGAAATTCATTTCAGTAGCAGTAAGATTTCTTACCTCGAAGTTGGTTGTACACTATCTTGGAGCTTTCCTCCAGCAACCACGTTGCCAAATAACCATCTCCGCGTAGAATTACTCACAAACAGAAAAGCCGAGAGCTCGACCCTCTCAAAACACAAATGAATAAAAGAAATTCCAGCTTGGTTGAAGCAATAGAATGGGTTAGGGTTTAGCCACATCGTAGAGCCCAAACCCCCAAATCATTTCACGTGGCCTCATAAATGACATGCAGTTGTCTTCCACTCGAATTGAAATCTTACAACCCTTTCTCTATAGTTTTGATCTCCATTTTAACGTTTGATTGTTATTTCTTCAAAGTCATAACTAGAATGCTATTAACCTATAGTTGGTTCATCCCTTAGAACCTTGGATCAACACCTTCGTTCCCTCATGCTAGCACCACCATATTCCTATAGTATGAAGCTATGATCTAACTTGGAATTTTTACATTAATCATGCTATCATTTTTAAGTATTTAAGCTTCAACCCAAATCTAGTTAGGGTAACTTGCAAACTCTAGCAAAATATTTTAATCCTCAATCTTTTACAATTAGGGACATTACCTAGAAAACAAGAACAGGATTTTACATCATGCATTAGATTGCGAAAGTTAAGTAAGCCCAAGACCTCTCTGAAAGTACACCCTTCATCAAGAAGAACATTTTTAAGCTTAACAACTTTAATAACGACAAAAGATAGACAATATCTTAAAGACGCATGATGTTTATAACTGGCAATTGAAGATGACGTAATTACAGTAAGAGATCTACCGTTACATAATCCATGTTAAAAGTACGTAAGAAATAATAAACGACAAATTAAAGATCGACGTCGATGCAAGTAATCAATTATTATATTCAATACAGTAAAAGAGAATCCATTATCATTATCAATGCCTTTAGGATATATAATAATCAAATGTCATTTTTTGTAAATAATCGAGTATCGTCATTGAATATAAAACACAGTTAAGCTGTTAACAAATTAAGAAGTAATTCTGAAGTATAATTTTAAATATTATGGACAATTATACTATATATAAAATAAAATATTTTTTTCTAGATTTTTGGAGTTGTTACACCTTCTCACTTTAATGGGTTTCAATGCGAGTTTTGAACCCAATATACACACTCGCAATCTAAGATCTAAAGGTTGTGGGTGGTGAAAAAGAGAGTGAGCCACAAAGAATGCAGCTAAGGGAGGCACTTTCTACAAAGAAGGTGATCTTGAAAACCACGAAGCGATGGAACGACACTAGAAAACTGGGAGTTTGTGGCTCTCATAGTTTCCATTGCAAATTGTACCTAACTAGTCGTGCAAGCCAAGAGAGTCACCCATAACTAGTTTCATGCTAAAAAACAGAGATGGGAAACACTACAAGAATCGGGTTTTTAAAAATTGTTTTGGAGTTAAATCTATATTTCAAATATTTGAATTTGAATTTGAACAAAATTTCTTTATCATCCCATTGATATAATGATGCAACGCTGCCAATAGGTGTGGTTGAAGGTACTGCTAGAGGATTGATTGCCAGAAATTGGGGAGGGAGTGTACGCCGCAAAAAATCCAAATCCTCAATCCATAGATGGCCATACCTCATGACATGGATGGTGTGACATGTGACGGACTCTAGGTCATAGTTCATGTTAGCTAGAGTTCTTGAGTTCATAGTTCCTTTCATGTCCATAGTTCTGTTTGTTAGAGTTCCTCTGGGTCAAAGTTCATGAAGTCATAGTTCTTATGTTCATAGATCGTGTTGCTCAAATATTATGAGGTCATAGCCCTTGTCATTCGGGTTCCTTAGTAAGGAATCAAATGATTTACAAATAATTGAGTACCATGATGTAGATTAGAGAAGATATGCTTGATAAAAAAATCTAATTACTTATTAAATATTAAAGAAGAATGATTTTATTACATATCCCAAAAGGGACTAGTTTAATTAAAAATGTTCATGTATTTACTAATTTTAGATAATTATCTTTAAAGTTCTTTAATAATAATGAATAATTTTATTTTCCTTACCTTAATACCATAATAAAAAAAATAGATTTTAAAGCAAATCAAATATTAAATATTACTACAAATTCATAACAACAAAAATATATCCTCAAAAAATATATTTCATATATTACAATATTTCTTCAATTCAATTAAAAAAAATATTTTCAACTCAATTAAAAAATCATTAAGTTTCATCACATAATTCTAAAAAATTTCTTGTTCCAACTACAAACTTTAAAATCAAATATTTTAAATATTTATATTTATAAATCAACTATTTTTAATTATAATTCTTAACCTTTTTATATTATTTTAAAATAATAATATGATAAAAAAATATTTTAAAAACTATAAATCATAATCTTGTAAAACATTTATATTTATAATCATAAGAAATATTTATATTTAATATCCTAATTAACTATTCAAAAATATAAACCGTTTATATTTTGTTTTAATGCTTGTGAACACAATATTATTTACAATTTTATTATTACAATCTAAAAAAATGAATATCACATCTACCTATAATATTAAAGTAAAAAAGTAAATCAAATATTGATAAATAGTAAGTATGAATAATTTACGAATTATCATCTATATGTGTAATAATAATAATTTTATCAAATTGAAATATTAAAGAAAATATATAATAAATATAGATAATTATCTAATAACACATTACATATTATTAAAAAAGTATTTATTTAATCATTAAAAATATTATATAAAAATTATACAATTTGATGTAAATAGTTTTACTAAATTCTTTTTATATCTTTAAATATTGTTTATGTGAAAATTTATTCTCAGTTATTTATAATATATAAATGCAATTTTTTTTATGAATGAGGATTGAAAATGTTTTAGATAGATATAGAAATTTGATAAACTATATAATAAATAAAAATTTATATCTATGATGTTTTTAGAATTTTTGTAATTATTAATTTAATTATAAAAAATTTATAAGAATGAATAAAATTATTGAAATTTAATTTGGATAAAATTTTAGAATTTTTGTAATTATTAATTTAATTATAAAAAATTTAAGAGAATGAATAAAATTATTGAAACTCAATTTGGAAAAAAAATTATATTAAAATTTTATGTAGATATGTAACAAACACATAATTTCTTATTATTCCTTGAAAATTAATCATTAATATATTTCCTTTATAAAAAATATAAAAAAACAAGAGAATCCCATAACACATATTATAATAAAAAGTTTAAATAATTATAAAACAAAGTTAATAAAAATGATGACTAAACACGAAAACAGCTGCCCTCCACACAGCTGCCCTCCACAGCCATTAAGATATGCATACTCATTGTGACCCAAATCCTAAACTTATTCATCAAAAAGTAATGGAAAATGAAGTTGGGATCCCAAGTGTAATTCTTCACGGCATTATCCTTAATTCCATGGTTACATCAAACCATCCACAATTTGAGTGCATGATAAATGGACTAAACCAAAAAAATGCAAGGGGAAATAGATGCAAGAAGCTTTCCACAATCATATCGCAACTTTGAAGACGAAACTTGGCAAAAACAACTTAATCTAAAGACAAAATCGACATACGAAAATCTTAGGTCCATAATGAGACTTCTGAGACTCTATACGTTGCTGTAACCAAAGTATTGGGAGGCTCCTCCGCAACTCTTGCACTGTGACAAGAACGATTTATAAAAGTATGGTATCGAGTTGGAAAAATATGTTCACTATTGGAATGCAGAATCAAGAACTGTAACCTAGTCTAAGTCTGAGCGCTATGCAGAAACCAATGACTCAAATGGGCAGGGCACTAACAAATTTTTTTAATAAGAGACATCCAAGCCACCATATTCTACGAAGGAAGCTTCATAGTGACATTGTTTATCTACAATTCGAACGAAGCTCAACATATCATGTAAAATAATGTCACCATCAATTCGCTCGGATGTTGAGTCCGCCACAATTAGTGCAAGACAACCAATGAAGAATGATTGAGATTGAGGCAGAAAATCACACGAAAGGCGCATTAGTCTCGATTGCGAATACAGTGATGAAGAAAAGAATTTCCATGAAGACACGAGGCCATGAGAGAAAGGAACAAGTTTGCAAGAATTTCCATGAAGATACGAGACCATGAGAGGGAGAAACAAGTTTGCAAGAGGTCCTCCCTTTTGCAGCAATATCATTTACAATTAGCTGCGAGAGCAAGTAGGGATCTATTGGCAGGCGAGGTAGTTGAAAGCATAAATTTCACCAAGCCTTCACTGCAAAACGGAGAGGCGGGGTAAAGTCAATGAATAGGAGACAGGAGATCCATGGGCAAGCCTGTTCTTCAAAGGTGTTTTCTTGGCATCTCTTAAAAAAGCTTTCCTCACCGAAGTGTTCTTAAAAGATAGTGGGAAACAAAAACAATGTCACCATGAAGCTTCCTTCATAGATAAACAAAATCGACACACGAAAATCTTAGGACTCAAAGTCCATAATGAGACTTCTGAGACTCTATACGTTCGCTCTGCAACTCTTTCACAACATGATACACATTGCTGTAACCAAAGTATTGGGAGGCTCCTCCGCAACTCGTGCACTATGACAAAGAACGATTTATAAAAATATGGTATCGAGTTGCACAAAAATCTGTTCACGGTTGGAATGCAGAATCAAGAACTGTCTCATCTAACATTCTTACAGGGTTTGCAATCAAATGAAAATTACATAAAGGGAACAATCCTCCTTGCTGGCAGAGGTATACTATCGATTTGGAAATGGATGAAGCAACAAATTTCCTCCAACAAAGATCGAAAGTCAGCGTGAAACATAATAGCCATCCTCCAATCCCAATAACCATGGGATTGTTGCAAATAATTCTTATTGTGTATCTTTCACAATATGTTTAACTACAATAGAACAACTTACGACGAGTGACCCAATGGAATCCATCACGGGAAAATGATGGAATGATGAAATGTTTCTAGAATACCAATAACATAAAGAAAAATCGTGGCCATTCCACAACCTTGGACACACAGGTTTGTTACCACAAAGAGCCCAGAATTGCGATCTGCATACAGTGACAGGAACATTCTGCTGAGTCATAGAACATGAAAAAATGGAAAAATAATTAAAGATAAACCAGTGATAACTTAAACTGGTAGATTTCTAATTGCTTACCAAACCGGGCAATCAAAATATATATTTCCAGATAAAGAATCATAAATAAGCCTATATGTAACTAGATTTTACGCACATCAAATTGCCTTCTCCACCTATTAACAAAGCAAATTTATTTCTTACAAGCATTCCTCGTGCAATTCCTTTCTCAAGAGTCATAGAACATGAAAAAATGGAAAAATAATTAAAGATAAACCAGTGATAACTTAAACTGGTAGATTTCTAATTGCTTACCAAACCGGGCAATGAAAATATATAACATTTCCAGATAAAGAATCATAAATAAGCCTATATGTAACTAGATTTTACGCACATCAAATTGCCTTCTCCACCTATTAATAAAGCAAATTTATTTCTTACAAGAATTCCTCGATTATTTTCATTACTCTTGAAAAGGACTCAAATAAGAATGGAAATGACAAAAATATGGAAGCTATAACAATTAAATGACATCAAGATTCTAAACCTTTGGCTCTAGATGGTTGAGAGATTTATGGAAGTTCTTTGCATAAACCTCAGCCCACACTTTGTTCATGTCAGCACGACACTTAGACCATTCATCTTGCTTTTGCTGAAGACGAGTCAGTATTACTGGCAAGGCAACAGTTGGGTTAACACGTAAAAGCTCAAGTGCTTCAACTCCATGATCCCCATAAATGCGCTCAATGGATCGTAAATTTATAGCTGCATGGCCAACAATTGAAATAAGCCACTGGAATAATTCCTCTAGTTTTGTGATACAATTATGCCATCTTAGAGTTATAAGCAGAATACCTGTCAAGTAGTCTTCCATTTGGAAAGAACCATCTCGCTTAATTGTATTATTTTGAATATTTTCCAACAACTCTTTTACAGACTTAGCTGTAGACGCTGTGGATTCTATAAGCACATCTAACTCATATCTGAAAATTCACAATACAAACAGTGGTTAATATATATACGGCGCGGTCGGACATGGCTGGCGGATTATTGACTGGGCTGGTTGCATATTTGACATTTCCTTTTCCGTCGTCGGAGCCAGTGGATGCTCATGAGCATCCATTTTCAAGTGCAGTCGAGAAACTTTATTCAGCTTCAATCCAATTGTGAGTTGTGAATGGCAAGAAACATGCAGAAAACGGATATTATATTGGGACCATTCATAGGGACTTCTGGAAACCAAAAAGAAATATTTTGGAAGAGAAATGGTTGGGATTTTCATATATCAGAAATCTTGTAGAGGCTCCATGTCTTCACCAGGTCGATTGAATCCAAATCTGAGTAAAAACATCAAATCTAAAGAGAAATCCAAAGTAGAAACAGACTCACACGGAAACCAAAAGCTTGGGCGGAAAACTTCAGTGAATTTATATGTCACAGGCTGCTGGAAGGAGAATTCTTGCAGGGATTCCTGATGTCCCGTCCACCTCAGAAATTCGAACATCAAACAGGAATGTTTCTTGATGTTGAGCATCTTGGATAAAAAATATGTCCACATTGTGTTAGCGTGTGCTACAGGCCCTAGGCACTTTCGAATATTTCCTTCAGGGTTCATCAGCTATCCGGTGCGAACAAAATCTCAGAATCATCTCGTGGAGGAAACACCCTATATAGAGGATTGGATTGATGCAGGCATGAAGGCAACATGAGAGTTTAGCAGCAATGAAAGCTGCGGATAATGGGAACCAATAAATTTTGAAGGTAGTTTCAAATTTTTGAATTTGAATTTTGTAGTGAACCGCTTTTCCATCCCATCG
This sequence comes from Larix kaempferi, assembly GCA_027924585.1. Classification (NCBI taxonomy): domain Eukaryota; kingdom Viridiplantae; phylum Streptophyta; class Pinopsida; order Pinales; family Pinaceae; genus Larix; species Larix kaempferi. The sequence continues at coordinate 989,447 of BSBM01000636.1, read as the reverse complement.
ATAATAATGATGGAGCGCTGCCACTAAGTCCGGTTGACGGTACTTGCTGGAGGATTGTTTGCCGGAAATTGAGGAAGGAGCGGACGCCGGAAAAGAACGAAAACGCCAATCCATGCATGGCCATCCTTCATGCCATGGATGATCTGAAACCTGACAGACTCCTCTTAAAGGCAAGTGTGTCTGTTTAATAAGGCTCGCCCTCGAGGCTACCACTGTCAAATTCGTACCTGCTCACATGTCCAGGAAATCAAACACCGATTTCTTGATTCCTACAATCTTTGGAGCCCGACGCCAAGTACATATTGGAACCCGAGGTGTACGAATACAGACAGGTGTGAGGTCACGTGGCGAACAAAACCCATGCACCAAACTCCAAGGCAAATTTAAAATTTAAACATTTGAAAACATTAACAAAAACAAATTATTGAAAAAAAAAATCTTGCACCGACAGCCTAATAGACCTAAATCCGTTACAATATGTCACAGACATAATAAATTGAATATAAAATTTGAGAAAGTAAAGTCAAATTTAAAAATATAACAGAGTTATATAACGTGTTTCATTAATTATATATTTATTATATGCAGGGTCACAGGTTCAAATCCGGAGAAGCTAGGGGTAGGTGACCTTAACATATGTAGAATAACAAGTTTAAATAACTTGTCTCATTAATTAACATTTATTCTATATAATAATTAAATTTGAATAGGTTTTTCAAAAGGGTTTTGGTATATTTTAGAAATGTTAAGTAAAAAAATTTCTTAAATTTTTTTTTAAAATCTTAATTTTATTTTACAAATTAAGAAGGGAAGAAAAGAGTAGATATAAATCTTTTAATCTTCAAAGAGCAATTCGGTTTCTTATCTAATCGCCAAATATTTGACGCAGTTGGGATATCATGGGAGGCTCTTCACTCTATATAATCCAAAAATCTAAACGCTCTAATTCTCAAAATGGACTTGGTCAAGGCTTATGACTGGGTTAATTGGGACTTTTTCAGACTTCCTCTTTTGCAGATTGGTATCTTGTTACAAGTAACTAATTGGATTATGTCATGTCTGACAACTCCTTCATTCTCTGTTCTGATTAATGGGTATCCTACTTCTTTCTTTGGTTGCTCTAGGGGCTTGAGACAAGGTTGCCCCTTGTCCCCTTATTTATTTTTGTTGGTCATTGAGGACCTAAGTCTTATTATTGCAGAAGCTAGAAGGATGGGGTTGCTAAAAGGTATCAAGATATCAAATTATATTTTGATTAGGCACCTCCTTTTCATTGACGATGTTGTTCTCTTTGGTACCGGTACAGTGGAAGAATGGATCCAATTTGATGCTATCATGAAGTTATTTTGCTTAGCAACTGGAATGGAAATTAGTTTGCAAAAAAATCTTCTTTTCATTTCTACAAAACAGATGAAGATATTTTAAGTCAGATTGTTGCAGTTTTGCCTTTTAAAATGTCACGGCTGGAGACAGGTTTCAAATACTTAGGATACATGCAGAAACCGAACAACTACAGGATTGTGGATTGGTATTGGCTTGTCAAACATTATGAAAAAAGAATTGGACACTAGAGCTATAAATTTTTATCTCTGGGAGGAAGACTTACTCTTTTAAAGGTTGTTCTTATAAGGATGTTGGTTTACTAGCTCTCCCTCATCATGGTTCCCAAATCCATTATAAATGCTATCAGAAAACTCATGTTCAATTTTATGTGGGATGGTAATGCTAAAGGAGGCGAAGTGCACCTTGCAAAATGGGATAAACTATATGTGCCTAAATAGTTTAGTGGATGGAATATTAAAAACTTGTGTTGATTCAACATGGCCCTTTGTCTTGAGAGTATGTGGCAAGGTATTTTTGGTGAGGATCTTTGGACATATATCATACATGGAAAGTATATCAGATCTTATTTAACTGAATGTCTTCGGAACCCATCAAAATTTGTCAAGAATTCTTCTGTCATATGGAATAGCTTTATGAAAATCTTTCCTTGGCTTAACAATTATCTCTTATGGAATATTGGTGATGGGAAAAAAGCGATAATTGGGTTGGATCCAATTGTTGGCATTGAGAACAAATCCTACTTATTGCCCTTTATTAGAGACTACCTTTCAAAATGTGGTTTTGTGACTTTAAATCATATTCGGAGGCCATAGTGGGTTCATAGCTCCACAAATTATTGGTTAATTGCCTCAGATCTTGGCCTTTGGGATAACTGGGGCATCGAATGGAACCAATACATATCAAACCTTAACAAAGCAGGTATTCGATTATCAGGCAGAAATGATTTACTGGTTTGGTCTACTAATTCTGAGAAGGGAACAATTACTGCAAAGACTGCTTATATGTCTATTGTGAATTATAAGATGTTTATTTCACATAAATGGTGGGCGACAACATTACGGAAATGGCACATTCCACACAAAATAAAATGTTTTTTTATGGTTGGCATTAGAATACAATATACTTACTTGGTGTAATTTGAAACGTAGAGGATGGATTGGCCTAGGTGTTTGTCAGTTCTGTCATAATAGTGAGGAATATGTATTTCACTTATTTGTATCTTGTCTTTGTACTAGATCAATGTGGAACCAGATTTGTTATACTCTTGGCATTGTTACTACATGGGGAACTGCAGAACTGGATTCCTCCTTATTCTCTTGGTCTACTACTCAAAAAAACCATTAAACATTATCGGCTTTTGTATGTGGTTAATATGGAAGGCAAGGAATGATATTATCTTTGAAGACAAAATATTATCTCTAGATCTTTTAGTCTTTAAAATTCGAGGCATGTATCAAGCGTATTCCTTCAAAAAGATTTTGAAATCACGCATTCAACATATTTCAGGCAGCCAAGAATCATCAATCGCCACTGGATTTTTTGATGGGGCGGTTGCTGAAGGAGAGTGTGTTGTTGGTGCTTACCTTGTAATTAATTAGAGGCATTATTTCAATCTTAAACTAAACATTGGTAATGGTACCAATTCATTAGCAGAGATTCCGGGGTTGTGGATATTACTCAAAATGGATATAACATTTGGAATCGATACTTTGAGGATTTTTGGCAATTCGTTGATGGTGGTTAACTGGGAAAAAGGTATTCACAAACTTAATCTTCTCTCCTTCCAGCAGTGGTGTTTGAGAATTTAAAATCTTATGGCCTCACTTTATGAATGGCCAATCGAACATGTTTATAGAGATCTCAATGAAGATGTTGATAGATTATCAAAAGATGCTTTATCTGTTCAAGATGGTTTTCTACTATCTGAAGAATGGATCGATGACCAACTGGAGTTTCGGGATTTCATCCCCATCTTTGAAGATTAATATCCTATATTAGTTCCGTCTCTGTTGGTTTCTGTCAGAACAGTTTAGTTATGTGATTTCAGGTTTTGGTCTTGTTACTCTGTGTTGGAATGTTTTATATTCCTTGGAAGGTAATAATGTCTTTGTATTATGTCGGAAGATATCTACAACCTTATGTAAAAGAGTAATACATTATATCCCATATTCATTATGGTAAAATATACTCTTGATATTCATTATTATATAAAGAGATGTTATTATGGAGATTTATATTATCCCACATGTAATATGTAAGAGTAATTCCTCATCATCTCTTAGTATATAATAGAGTCAAGGGAGTCACGTCACTCATCATGATCTTTACTTATTCACACAAGTATCGCTATATTGTATTGGGGTTATTGGCATTGCTCTCTTGTAAGCTTGAGGGAGATATTCTGGAGATAATATAATACTACCTTCCCGTGGACATAGCCCAATTGGGTGAACCACGTATATCTGGTGTACTTTTGTCTCTTGTTCTCTTTCTGTACTTATTGTTGATATGTTATTGTTTTGCATAGATAGGTAAGCTAGTTTAGTTAGATCTATATCTCCGACATGGTATCAGAGCTTGTTGTTATGATCTAGCACCTTTTATTTCTTTCAAAATAATTTTTTATCATTTGGGCATTGTCTATTTTGTAGATTTGTTTTCTATCTGGTAGCCATTAGGCTTCTCTTCAGATCTGGGCATGTTTCTGCAGTTTTTTGTCTAACCCTAACCTTGTTGTAAAGATATTTTTTTTGCTGAAAATTTTCAAGGGTTTCTTGATGTTATTTTTGTAGATCTGGATTCTCCTCAAGGAGCTCTATCTTTCGGTTGTCAAAACGGTAGTTTTTGTCCAATTTTGGTGGACTTTGTGTAGGTTTCCGTCTTCAACAGATTCGACATTGTTTTCGGCCTTAAACTGGACACTCGCGACTTTTCTTCGCAGAGACCCGCGGTTAACCGCGACTGTTCCTACTGCGAACCCACGAATACACTGCAGACTCGCGGCTTGTTAGTGCACAGACCCGCGTATGCTTCGGCATACTCACGACTGGTCACTGTCAAACTTGAGTTTACTCCAGTTTATTCGTGACCCTCCCTTTACTGAACTCGCAAATGCTTCGGCATAACCGCGACTTTACAGTACAGAGACCCGCAAGTAGCTGCAACGCCATTACATCGCAACCTGCAAACCCACGGCTGACTCTACTGTCAACTCGCGAGTAGCTGCGACCCTTGCCGTAAAGAACCTGCCCGTATCAGTGTTTGTTCGTTGGTTTCCTGTTGGCAGACCCGCAAGTAACTTTTCTTGGATTTTTTTCAAAAGGGTTGTAAGTAAAAGTTTCTTTCCTTACTGTTTTTGTTTTCTAACTATGTTTCTGCAGATTCAGATCAGTACGGTATAGTATTTCAATTTTTTGTTATTCACTTTCTTTCTCTTGTCATTTCTAGCATTTGGGTTTCTTGTCAATATTTCTATCATTATGACTTTAGAAGTAGCTTATGTTCATGAACTTGTTGGTCCTAACTATCTTGCATGGAAGAGAAAAATGATTGATGTTCTCAGGAGTAAGAATCTATGGAGGATTGTTAATGGTGAACACACGAAACCTGTTGATGCTCAAGCTTTGGCTATATGCGAAGATAAATGTGATCAAGCAAGAGGGCTCATTGGTCAAACAGTTTCAGATAGTCTTCATGTAAGTATAGAGGCAGAAGACAACCCCATCGAGGTATGGAAAATTCTTGCTTCTTTATTTGATAAATCTGATGATGTTTTTGCTTATTACCTTGAAAAGAAGATTTTTGAGCTAGATCCTACTAACTTTGAAAGAGTAGAATTATATCTTGCTGAAGTGAAAACCTTAAATGGAAAATTAAATAATTGTGGTAAAGATTACAAGAAAACAAACACTGCTCTTATAATTTTTGTAGAACAAAAATTTTCATCTTGTTTTTATATGTTCATTCAAACTAGAAATAGAGCTTTTGAATTGTCTTCAAATACCATGAAACCTACTTTTGATGATTTTTGTAAAGGATTGATAAATGAGCAAGAAAGGTTAATTGTTTCAGGACAACTCACACCTAATAAGGCTCTTATGGCACATAATAAGAATCCTAAGAAAAGTTTTAATAATTTAAAGGTTCTAATTCACACACTTTAAATCCTACTAATAACTCTGGTAATGCTTCTCATGCACATCATGACAATAGTAAGATGAATAAAGTGTATCCTCCTTGTAAACATTGTAGTAAAACTAACCATCTTGAAAAGAAATGCTTTAAATTGAAACGTTTAAAGGCTAAGGCTAAAAGGAAAGGTTTCAATGAATCACATGTAGCTATGTGTGCTTCTGTTGTTTCTTCTAGTAATTCTTCTTCTAATGTGGAATGGATAATGGATTATGGTGCTTCTAAACATATGACTGGTAATGTTTCTTTATTTTCATCTTATGACAATAATAAACACAGATCTCAGAAAGTATCTATAGGTGATGGTAAACAACTTTCCGTAATTGGTTCTGGTAATGTTAATGTTGCTAATGGTCAGTTGGAAGATGTTTTTCATGTTGAAAATATGCCTATCAATTTGCTTTCTATTTATCATGCATGTCAAAAAGGATTTTAATTTGAAGCTTGTCCTGGTAAATATGTTCTTAAATATATCAATAAAAATTTCAAAGTAGTTTCTTCTGGTCATGTTGATCATACTGTTGTTTTATATAAATTTGTTGGTTTTAATTCAACTAAAAGACAACATTTTTATTCCTATGTTGCTCATGCTGATGAACTAAGTAAATTATGGCATGAAAGATTAGGTCATTTGAATTATGGTAAAATGAAAATGTTAACTAAAATGGTACTTGGCTTGCTTAATATTTCGTCTACTAACGGTCTTTGTGAAGGTTGTGTTCTTGGAAAACATCATAGAGAAATGTTTGATAAAGGTAAAGCTTATCGTGCTAAAGAACCTTTGAAATTAATTCACAGTGACATCTATGGTCCTCTTGAAGTTCCTTGTATAGCACATGCAGTCTATTTTCTTACCTTTATTGATGAATTTGGTAGAAAATCATGGTTTTTTTTTTGAAACATAAAAGTAAAACTTTTTCTAAATTTTGAACTTTTAAATCCTTGGTTGAAAATGAATCTGGTAAAAAGATAAAAACTTTAAGAATTGATAATGGGGGGGAATTCATTAAGAAAGAATTTGAAGTATTTTTATCTACACATGGAATTCAACATCAAAAGACTGTTCCTTACACACCTCAACAAAATGGTGTTGCTGAAAGGAAAACAGAACTTTAGTTGAAATGGCTATATGTATTCTTTATTCTAAAGGATTACATATAAAAATTTGGGCCAAAGCCATAAGTTGTGCTAACTTTATTTTAAATAGAGTTCCTACAAAATTTGTTAAGCATGTTACCCCTGAGGAAAAATGGAATGGTAAGAAACCATATATTAGTAACTTTAAGGTGTTTGGTTGTGAATGTTGGGCTCATATTCCTGATGAAAAACGGAAAAGGTTAGAACCCAAGTCTCACAAATGTATATTCATTGGTTATTGTGAGGATTCTAAGGCTTATAGGTTGTTTGATCCTTCTAATCAAAGTGTCATCATTAGAAGAGATGTTCAATTTATTGAAGTCTCTCCACCACCTACGTCTGTTGAACCTCATGTTACTTTGAATATTCTCATATCACCTGTTACTCCTATCTCGATTGCTCCTTCCAGTTCTGTGACTGATCTTAGTTCACCTTCTTCTTCTTCTTCAATTATTCCACCTGAATGTCTCGAAGCTCCTGAAGTGACTTCTGTCCCTTCTAACCTTCCTGTTTGGGCCCATAAAACTCTTGAATCTGCAGGAAGTGATATCGGAACCCCTTCCGATAGTCGTAGAACAAGATTTAACTTTGCTCTTATGACCAAAGTTTGAGCCACAGATGATCCTACTACTTATGCTCAAGCTAAGGGTAAACCTCATTGGGAAAAAACTATGTCTGCTGAGTATGATTCTCTTATGAAGAACAAGACTTGGTCTCTTGTTCCTCTTCCTTCGGGAAAGAATTTAGTTGGTTGTAAATGGGTTTATAAAACTAAATTTACTGTAGAAGGATAGATTGAAAAGTATACAACTAGATTAGTTGCAAAATGATAGATTGAAAAGTATACAACTAGATTAGTTGCAAAAGGTTTTAATCAACTTGAAGGTATAGATTATAATGAAACTTTTGCTCTTGTTGCTAAAATGAACACAATAAGAACCATTTTATCTATTGCTGCATCTTATAAATGGGAAATACACCAAATGGATGTTAAAAGTGCTTTTTTAAATGGTGATCTTAATGAAGACATTTATATGCAACAACCTCCTGGTTTTATTAATGCTGAATCATCAAGTTTAGTATGTAAATTACATAAGTCTTTATATGGTCTTAAACAAGCACCTAGGGCTTGGTATGATAAAATTGATGCATCTTTCTTGAATAATGGTTTTAAGCGTTGTATATATGATCCTAACATGTATGTTAAGCATGTTGATAATAATATCATTATTATTGTTTTATATGTGGATGATCTTATTATCACTGGCAGCCAACTTGTTCTTATTCAAAGTATGAAAAGTGATCTTCAAAAGCAGTTTGAAATTACTGATCTCGGTATATTGCACTATTTCTTGGGTCTTCAAATTTGGCATTTGGCAGATGGTATTTTTCTCTCTCAACCGAAGTATGCTACAAATTTATTGGCTCATTTCCACATGAGTGATTGTAAACCTGCTCCTACGCCTTTTTAGTTCGGTGTAAAGTTAACTGTTGAGTGTACTACTCCTCTCATTGATGCTACTATTTATCGTCACCTAGTCGGCAGTTTGATATATTTAACTCACAGCAGACTAGATCTCTCTTTCACCATTAGTATGGTTTCACGGTTCATGCAACAACCTCATGAAAGTCATTGGCAAGCAACAAAAGAGAATTCTAAGATATTTACAGGGGACATTGTACTATGGTGTTTTTTATTCGAGCGGTGCTACAGTTTCACTTTATGGTTATACAGATTCTGACTGGGCAGGTGACAGTTCTGATCGATAGTCAACTGCTGGTTATATATTTCAACTTGGGTCAGGTCCAATTTCTTGGTATAACAAAAAGGTGAAGACTCTTTCTTTATCTTCGTGTGAAGCAGAGTATAGAGCAACCAAAGAAGCAGTTTGGTTACGACATGTTCTCACTGAGCTTGGTCTGGTTCCGAAATCGTCCACTCTGTTGAAGTGTGACAATCAGGGTGCAATTCAGCTTGCTTATAATCCGATATATCACTCCAAGACAAAGCATCCTGATCTTGATGCTCATTACATTCGAGGTCTCATTGCAGATGGTGTTCTTTCTCTTGAGTATTATCATACAGAGCAGTAGGCAGCCAATATCTTCACCAAATCCTTAACAACAGTGAAGTATGTGCATCTTCATTCCTTACTTGGGATGAGGGAAGTTGTCATTAAGGGGGAGCAGTAATGACTCCTTCCTTCCTTTGTTAGTGGGATTTTCTCCCAACCATTTTAAGGGGGAGTGTTGGAATATTTTATATTCCTTGAAAGGTAATAATGTCTTTGTATTATGTCGGAAGATATCCAAAATCTTATGTAAAAGAGTACATTATATCCCATATTCATTATGGTAAAATATACTCTTGATATTCATTATTATATAAAGAGATGTTATTATGGAGAATTATATTATTCCACATGTAATATGTGAGAGTAATTCCTCCTCATCTCTTAGTATATAATAGAGTCAAGGGAGTCGCATCACTCATCGTGATCTTTACTTATTCACACAAGTATCGCTATATTGTATTGGGGTTATTGGCATTGCTCTCTTGTAAGCTTGAGGGAGATATTCTGGAGATAATATAAGACTACCTTCCCGTGGACGTAGCCCAATTGGGTGAACCGCGTATATCCGGTGTACTCTTGTCTCTTGTTCTCTTTCTGTACTTATTGTTGATATGTTATTGTTTTGCATAGATAGGTAAGCTAGTTTAGTTAGATCCATATCTCTGGCACTCTGCATGGATTAAGTAGACTTGGGCCTTTTGTTTTTGTTTAGATTAAATCAACGAGTCTCTGATACTATGAACTAAGTTTTTTGGGGATGTACTTTTTGATTAATATAATAACAAAACTACAGTTTTTTCTTCTTGAAAAAAAAGGATAATTTTTTAAATAACTGGTTAATGTATATTCGGATAATAATTTAATAGTTGGATACACATTTGAACACTTTCTTACATATTATTAAATTCCCTTTAATAACAAATTTGAAAGTGGTTTTGAAAATTTCATTGGTTTTGTTTGATTTGATTTAAACTTGTAGTATTAATAGTAGGAACATGGAACCATATTTCATCTATTCAAACATTGAATCGAGTTATGGTTTTTTCCAATTTCTTATGGTTCAATTTCACAAAACTTCTCTTGCAAATTTGCATGCACCATATAATAAATAATAAAAAATGTGAATGTATTATAAACTTATATATTATTTATTAACTAAGGGCAACTAATTTTTATAATAACATTATAGCAACTTGGAAGCAAGTTAATCTAGTATTAGAAATCAATTTAAAAAAACTAAATATGTGGGCACAAGTGAAAACTAGATATGTGGACTGGGATACTCTATGCATTGATTGGGCCAATTCCCCCATATTTGACTCATGAGCCAACATCATCAATTTAAATATCCAATAAATATTTGTTTATTGTGTGTAATACCCCTTATGTTAAGCCCCAGACATATGTAATATGTTGTAATTGTTTATTAATGTGGCACTAGGTGCCAAGACAAGGGTCTTTAAGGACTGAGAAACATTATTATTGATGTACATAATTAATTAATAAAAATAATTGGCACACCAGAAACCAAAAACGAGGATGGGAGGCCGTGTTTCCACAGTGTGAGGGGGGATGGGGACATTCCTAGCACTTTAGAACTTGTTGTCGAATTGACGTTGTTCATCCTATTTCATTTTGGACCTCGGGATGGTTAATTGTGAATATTTTTGGACCCTTTTATTATTTCGGGACCTTGGAGTGGATCTTTGTGATTATCTTTGCCTAAGGAGTTACTTGTGTGCCCTCGTGAAGGATTTGTGGACCCCACTTGGTGAATGCACCCTTCTTGGAAAAGATTCTCTCCTATTTATGTGCTTTTGGTCATTTATGAGTCTCCCTAATTTTTAGGGGGTGTAAGTTATTTTCTAGCTTCCACTCGTGCACAATGCATTGGTGAGGGAAGATGCTCCTATTTTTGTGCTTCCGAGTCATTTATGACCATATTTCACCCTCTCTCTCTCTCTCTCTCATGGATACGCCCTCTTTAGCCTCCACATTTGGATTTTGTAACTCTCACCTCCTTATGACACCCTTTTCCATTATGGGAAGGAATAGTGTGTTGTGTAAATCCTTCTCTCTCCTAATTCGAATTAGCCTCATGAATTCTAGTTGGTGGGACCTAAATACACTACTCACCTCTCTCCTAACTCGAATTAACCTCCTTGGGTCGAATTTGACTTCCTTGGTCTATAAAACCATGCTTCATCTTCTTAGGAAGGGGGATGTGATCCATGTAATTCATGCTAAGAGATAGTAAGCTTGTGAGCCATGTATGCGATGCTGTGTTGCATGTGTCAGACCTTGTGTTTGTTGTTGATGTAATCATGGACAACTCTGAATAGTTCTTATGATCCACTGCTTGTCTCTGTCTTGATCCTGCACGTAAATCCTGAAGGTGAATGGCGGTGTTCTAAGGGACTTGGATAGTGAAGGGACTACCATTGCACCTGGTAGTGGGGTGGAGGGGAAAGTAGATGGTGAGGGATTAATTTGTGGCTTCTCATATGGATATCCTTGAGTGCACCTCTACCTGTGGATTTGTGGCCTCAGCTCGGGGTGGCCTGTCAAAGTAATATGTGGCTTGGTAGTGCCTAAGGCTGGGTGGAACGTGGTTCGGTCGATGCCCATTGCACATTAATAAGTTAAGTGTCTTATTTTATGTTGATTTATATGTTTATATGATATTTCCATTGTTTCCATAATTGAATTGTATATTGTTGATGTACATGGTTAATGTATCAATGATTGGATGCAGATTTAATGGTTAAACTACTGGAAATTTGTGCAATCTTCTTGTATATGAGATCTTATCTCGATGGCAACTTGTATTGTGTTTATTGATGTTTTATTTTTTGTATATTACACTGCTATTGTGCCCTCTATGGTTGTTATATCCCGTAGTTGAGTTTACAGATAAAAATGTCGAGTTTTCAGAACACCAGTTGAAGAGTTTTGCCTGAAAACTTGATTGTTCTAACTCCTTTGGGTGATCTGATGGTTCATATATATTGTACGGTTGTAGCTTGACCTGCAAGTATTCCCTCCATGATTGATTAGATCCTTTTAATGATTCTACAGATGAAATTACTGAGTTTTGACTGCTAGAAATTTGGTTTTCCAGTAAGAAAATTGAATGTTTTGATAGTTTCTCTGTAGATTTGAATATATGATAATGAACGAATGTACATGTTCATGCTAGTGTGCCTTGTTGGTTGTATAGTGCCTCCACAGGATGATATGATTTTATTTATGAGTTTCATAGTTGATTTGCTGAGTTTTCGGAACTCTAGTTGACTAGTTTTTGCTTGGAAACTTGACTAGATCGATTATTTGTTAGTAGATCTGATTTCCATTTGTTGTATGGTTGTAGATTATCATGCCAATGCGCACTTGGTGGTTGTAGCATGCCTCTGAAGTCTAATATGTTTTTAAAATTAAGCTTACAGTTGGTTTTGCAGGGAATCATATGCCAATCGGACGATCGATAAAAGGCTAATCTCTAGATCTGAATTTATGAATGAGTTAATGGTTGTAGACGGAATCCTTCATATTTGCTAATTATCATTATTAGATGGATTTAGAAGTTAGCTTTAAATATGATATGATAATTAATGCTAACTGCTTAAGGAAGTGTTGCAATTTGTGTAATACCTCCATTTTGACCCTTGGAATTATTGGCTTAATGTGTAAATATTGTAAATATGCGGTCTATGGTTCCTAGCGTGGAGCTCAAGGCCAAGGCCCCGCTAGCGAACGCATGGCTTGTAAAGGAAAATATTTTATATTTTGTGAACCATGTGTCAGTAAACGATGGGAATTGTAAAATCATGTAAATATTTATGATGTAAATAAAATTCCAAGAACTCGTTATGGAAGCAACTAAAAACGAGGGGGTTGAATGTATCCACTGGGGAGAGGTAAGGGGTTGGGGGATTCAATCCTTTGTTTCCAAGTGTCATTTTGAGAACCCATCTTTACTAGTATGCCGACATTTAATCATGTTAGGAAGAGGCAGTTGAGAAATCGACTCATGAAATTAATGGAGCATGGGCAAGCTCAGAAATTCATATGGCATGTTATGGGCTCAGTTTACTTGTCCCAGAAGTTAAATTCCTCATGGAAATTCGTTTTTCCATCCTCCCCATTCCATTGTTGAACAACCAAACATCAATTCTCAGCCATGACGTATGCCCAACAGTGAAGAATTGTAGAAATCACAACTAGGAATGAAGCCACGATTTTGAGTGCGAAAAACGCCCAAAATTTGATGTGAGCAACAAAATCCAATGGGGAATCCATAGACATAAACCCTGGGGTAAATTTGAGAGTGTGAAATGCCCAAAAATCCATAGGAAAACTTAGATTTGGAAGCTGGGAAATCCAATTCCGTTTTTGGGAGTCACATGGCCATAATTGGAAAATTTCAGAGTGGATCGAATTGGAAGAGAGATACGAGGTCGAAATTGCTTGATAAACCCAATGAAGGAAAGAATATATGTGGATCTAGTAGCTTGGACCTTTCTATTCCCACCCTGAAGAGCACTGGAGGGAAGGGGCACCTGAGGAACTGTGTAGCAGAGAATGGGACCTTCCTTGTGTTGGGTGTGGTAGGTATTGTGGATACCAAGGCTATCTGAGATCTGTTGAGATGCTTGTAGCTTCATGGTTGAGCTCACTAGCTTAGGATTCTCCTTCCCTACCCCCCTGCATGATTGAAAAAACAAGTTATGTGCTGGCTTAGCATGGGCATTTGTGATTATGGCAGTGAGTGAGCCTGAGTAATTCCTCCTTAGTGGATACATAGCCCAGCTCGAGGGTGGTCTCTCAGCTAAAATAATACAGGATGGACAGATATCTATGGTTGGGTGGAACGTTGCTCCTCCGTAGCCTGTTGCTTGGGCAATATCCATTAAAAGATAAGTGTTCAATGTTGTATTTAATTATGCCAAATTTATGCATTATGAATGATTTTTGTTTATGTCAAATTAAATGAAGTGATCCAATTTGATTCATTAAAATTGAATGCCTGCAAATAACATAAGATGAGTTCATCACTATGCATGATTTTACTGTTGTGCATGTGGTGAACATGCTGGTATATGCATGTTGAGTGTGTGTGTAATTGATTTAATTTCCATTGTGTATCATTAATATGCATTGCACACACATTTAAATGTTCATGAATTTGATAATACAACCTCAGAGGTGAATCTTGGCACCCCGCATATTGATCATGTTCCCTCCGTCGGTCGGTTATGTGGGAGGGGATGTGATAGAGTGGTATCAAAGCTAAAGGTTGCAGCACTTGGCCTATTTGGGCCGGAACCTACACCTACAGGTAGAAAATCAGAAATACACAGGAGGTGTTGGATGAGTGTTCGGTGAAATTGTGGGATCAATTATGGCAAAAAATCAAAGTCTTCAACTATTGTAGAGGATCACACCACTACATAGAGATCGCCGAGAGCTTTTAAATGATACCCGTTTCATAAAAAATGGACTTCGGAGGTGAAATATATGGGCATTGGCCCTGTCGTAGGAGGTTGAAGTTAGTGGTTCCGACTTCCGACTCCCGCCGTACGGAAGGTCATAGTCGGAGTCGGGAGGTCGGGGGTAGTTTGACGGAGTTGGAGTTTCGGTAACGACTCCCAACTCCCAACGTGTAGCAGGTAATAGTTGGAGTCAGGGAGTCGGGGGTGGTTGGTCGAAGTTGGCTTTGTGGTGCTGACTTCCGACTCCTAACGTACGAAAGTCGGAGTCGGGAAGTCGAGGTAGTCATTGGACGGCATTGTGCGGTACCAAATTCAGATTCCCAACAAGCGAGATATGGCACTCGGAGTCGGGAAGTCGGGAGTGGTTGTCAACTTTTGGTTTTCAGTTATGACTTCTGACTCCCAACTTGCGAAAGGCCATAGTCGGAGTCGGGAGGGCAGGGGCGGTTGTGGAGGTCGGTTGGCACTGTCAACTTCTAACTCCCGACGTACGGAAGATAACATTCGGAGTCGGAGAAGTCAGGATTATTCATTATGGATCGATGGTGCGTTCTGACTTCCGATTTTCGATTGGGAAAGTCGAAAAATATTGAGAAAGTAGGGATTGGCCAAGTCGGGGTCGGGGCGCTGGGATTAAAAAAAAGTAAAAAGTATAGAGCCCGAATTTTTTTCCGACATAACAGGAGCAATTCAACTCAAAATTGGATGAGACTTGCGTCATTGGGATGCCATTTGATAAGGTCATGAAAACAACAGTGAGAGGCCCGAACCAGTTTTGCTCCAATTTGGCGAAAATTTTGAAATAGACTTTCAAAGGTCAGTGTCCCAAAACCACTTAATTCAGGCTGAAATTTCTATGGTACGGTCATGGACCAAGAACGCAACTAACTTTGAAATCTTGGAGCCAAATTCAAAAAGATGTGAAGTTGGGATGCAAAAGAAGACGAAAATGCAACTTTTTGGGGATTTTAAAAAGCTTGCAGAAGGCAAAAGTGACCCTAGATGTCGAAACCAAGAAAATTTATGAACTCAACATTTTATCTACTCATTAAAACAAGCACTTTCCGTTAGACGAAGTTTTTCTAAAAATGCTTAGTTTTGGAGATAGTCATTTTTGCCAAAAGTTCCAAGACATTGAAAAAGTTGCAAAAGTCAAAAGTAGTGAAACCCATAAATTTATAGAAGTTGATTAGTACATCGAAACAAAGATATGAAGGTTGATGAGTGATCCTTGTTTTATGGAATAAATTTTCCAAGCAGAAAAGTTTTTCTAGTTCTCTCTAGATTTACTTCTACAAGTGGTTGAAGTTGGCAGTCGAGGCCAATTGCACCTATGGAAAAAGTGCAGAAATGGGTGATGTTGACACGTTTGGAAGGGTGTAAATTCCACATCCGAAATCGGAATGGAGTAGGAGGATAGGCATTGGAAATATTATTCATAACAGAACAATGGTGCATAATCATAATTTGAATGAGGAACTCCAATGTCTTAGTGATCGGAACAGAAAAGCGTCTGTAACCTTGTTTTGACAAAAAAATTGTCAATAAAGGCAATTTGCACAATTGGATAAATGGAACAAAGGGGAAGAGGACCTAAGAACTCTGTGAATAATTCCATGAGACTAATTCTATTCAAATTAGCATTTTTATGTTTCATTCCATATATTACTAAAATGTCTAATAAATATCTCTATGATGCACATTGTTTGGAGTTGATAAGCCTTGAACAATTGTAGAGAGGGTAGCAGGCAAAGGGAAAGAGTCTCCAAAGGCAAATGGTGACCATAAATGATGCACAAGACCCCTATGAACATGATGATGATGTCTTAGGAGAAAATATGCAAGAGGACATTGTTGAAACAGAGTCAAATGGGAGAAGGGAGCAGATCACTCCTAAAAATTTGATTGAAACAATGAGAAGTTTCAATGAGAGATTGATCAAGGCTCAAGAAGAGTAGAATCAAATTAATGCTGATATCCTTCAAAGCCTCACTGATATATATGGCAGAGATCCCATCTTGGATCTAATCCAAACAATGTTGGTCAAGAAAGAAGGACTGTAGAGAGTCGCTCTAGAAGTCGCAATAGAAAGAGGATTCAAAGTCCAAGAAGTTATTCCTGGAGAAGGGAACGTAAGATATCTTCGCCAATATCTTCTTCTAGCAGGCCATGTGATTCTCAAAGTTCCCAAAGCATTCCAAGGCTTACTTCCAGGAGGTTTGAAAGAATAAGGGATTCTAAAAGGATTCAATAGGGTGAATTTAGGAAGGCAAGGCCTCCCACATTTGATGGAGAAAGTAAGACCGGTAAAGAAGCGAAAGCATGGATTCTTGGGATGAAGAAGTACTTTAGAATTCATGACTACATAGGAAATGAGAAGGCAAAAATTTCTATTTATAATCTAAATGGTGGAGCTTCAATTTGGTGGGAGCACCTCATGCAAGTGAAAGGAATCAAGGAAAGAAGGATCAACTGGTAGCGATTCAAGAAATATTTAAAGGAGAAATACCTATATGCTAGGTATTATGATAACAAGAGGAAGGATTTCAATGAACTAAAGTTGGGACATAAATCTATGGAAGACCATGTACATAAGTTTTTGGAACTGTTGAGGTATGTGGATTACATCAAAGATGAAAGGGTAAAAATCCAATGCTTCTTTGGAAGTCTTCCCCAAAATTTCAGAGATAAGATTGAGCATGTTAATCCACCAACTCTTGATGAAGGCATTAGGATGGTGATGCATTGCTATGAGCAAAGCAAATGAAAATGAGAGGTTCATCTAGCATGGAAGGGAAATACAAAAGGAATATTTGACTAAAGGAGAAGTGGATTTAAACTTCCATTTAAAAATCAGCCAAGGAATTTCCAACAAGGTCAACAAGCACGAAGTGGAATTAAGCCAGCAATAGCAGTAGAAAAAGGGCCAAAAGGACCGCTTCAATGTTGGGGATGTGGAGAGAACCACATGCTTAAAGATTGTCCACGTCAAGGAGAGAACCCTCGAGGCTTGCATAACTTAAAAGCATCACTCACAGTGGAAGATATGGCAATATCAACTCCCCAAATTTATGCAGCGTTGGATAATCATCAAGTAGACCATCAATCACCAGTAGTCGAAGTTGAAGGTAAGATTGCTAAGCAATCTATTTCTGTTTTGATTGATCCAAGATCTACTCATATTTATTTTTCTCCAAAAGTGGTTGAAAGTTGTTCTCTTGGAAAAATGAAACATAATAAGTCATGGTTAGTTCAATTAGCCACAATAACAAAAAGAAAAGTGAGTGAAGTAGTGATGGAATGTCCCCTAGAGTTGAATGGAGCCCTCACCAAAACAAATTTAAATATCCTACCATTAGGCTATTATGATGATCTTATTAGTATGGATTCGTTGGAAAAGCATAGAGTCAAGGTAGATTGTTACGAAAAGGTTCTTGAATGCATTGATGAAGAGGGAAGACCAAGATTGGTAAAGGGAATTCCCAAGCAAGTTTTGGTAAGGCAGATTTCATCCTTATAGTTAAGAAATTTTTACGAGAAGGGTTGTCAAATATATGCAGCTCACATATCAGATTTCTTAGAGAGCAAAGACCTAAGAATAGAAGATTACTAGTTGCTACAAGATTTTAAAGATGTGTTTCCAAATGAAGTGACAGGACTGCCACCAAAAAGGGACATTGAATTTACAAGTGATCTTGTACCTGGGGCAACACCAGTTTCCAAAGCTCCTTATAGAATGAGCATGCTAGAATTGGTAGAATTAAAGATGCAACTATAGGAATTAATGGACAAGAAGTATATAAGGCCAAGTGTGTCTCCTTAGGGAGCATCGATGTTATTTGTTAAGAAGAAAGATGGGAATTTAAGGTTGTGTATTGATTACAAACAGTTAAACAAAGTGATAGTTAAGAATAAGTACCCATTGCCCATAATTGGTGATTTGTTCGATCAAATGAAGGAAGCCAAAGTGTTTTAAAAAATTGACTTGAGATCTCAATATCATCAAGTGAGAATAAAAGAAGAAGACATTCACAAGATTGATTTCCAGACAAGGTATGGTCATTATGAGTTCATGATGGTGCCGTTTGGACTTACCAATGCACTCGCCACATTCATGTGCCTCATGAATAATGTTTTTAGCAAATGTTTGGACAAGTTCATGTTATTGTTCTTGGATGACATTCTTGTTTATTCAAGGAATTAGGGAGAGCATGAGGAACATTTAATAATGGTGTTGCAAGTTCTTAGAGAACACAAACTGTATGCAAAGCTTAGCAAGTGTGAATTCTATCAAAGAAAGGTACAATATTTGGGTCATATTATTTCAGAGGAAGGAATCGCATTGGATCCGGAAAATATTGAAGCCATAATGATTTGGTCTACTCCAAAGAATGTTATAGATGTTAGATTTTTTATGGATCTTGTAGGATACTATAGAAGGTTCATTGAGGGATTCTCCAAGATCACTCATCCAATCACATCGTTGCAGTGGAATAATGTAAAGTTTGAGTTTGAAAAATGTGAAGAAAGCTTTCAACGAATGAAGAAGCTGCTTACTAGCACTCATGTTTTGAAGATTGCAGATCCAAAGAAAGATTTTGCAGTGTGCATAGATGCTTGTATTGAAGGATTAGGTGGAGTGCTTATGCAAGAAGGCTATGTGATTTGCTATGAGTAAATAAAATTAAAAGAGCATGACAAGAATTATGCAACTCATGATTTAGAGTTAGCCTCCATAGTACATGCTCTCAAAATGTGGAGATATTATTTGTTGGGGAGAAGATTTTAGCTTAGAACAGACCACATTAGCTTAAAATATTTGTTTGATCAACCAAGCTTAAATGCCAGACAAGCTAGATGGATGGCATTCCTATGTGAGTTTGATTTTGAAATCTAACATGTAAAAGGGAAAGAAAATAAAGTTGCATACGCTCTTAGCAGAAAATTCCATGTAACAACATTAAGCATTTGCAAATCAGATTTGAAAACAAGAGGTCTTGAATCCCAAAATAACGATGGAGCTTATCTTCAAGTAAAAGAAAAATTGCAGACGGAAAATTAAATGAAAATAGTGAAGAGTATCGGCTCGGAGAAAATGATATTCTCCTTTATAAAGGCATATTGTACATTCCAAATTGTGCAGACTTGAAGAAGGTGGTAATGTATGAAATTCATCAAATTCCATACTATGGACATCCAGGATGTCAAAAGACAATAACAACGACGATGAAGCAATATTTTTGGCATGGAATGAAGAAGGATATAGAAGAATAGATTGCTTGGTGTCAAAAGTGCCAACAAGTCAATGCCGAGCATCAACATCCAGCGGGACTGTTACAGCCCTTGCCCATTCTAGAATGGAAGTGGGAAGTAATTTCTATGGACATTATAATAGGTTTGCTAATGATAGTGAGGAAGCATGATTGAATTATGGTTGTGGTGGAAAAACTTTCTAAGGCAACTCATTTTATTCCAGTCAAGTCCACTCATAAAACAAGTGAAATAACAAACATCTTCATGAAGGAATTATTCATATTGCATGGATTACCCAAAACAATAGTTTCTGATCGAGATGCAAAGTTCACATCCAATTTTTGGAAATGATTGTTTTAAGGATTGGGAACTCAACTGAATGTTAGTACAGCATATCATCCTCAAACATATGGTTAAACGGAGAGGGTGAATCAAGTTCTTGAGGATATGTTGAGAATGTATGTGATGGATAAATCATCCAAGTGGGAGGATTAACTACACTTGGTAGAATTTGCATACAATAATGGGCATCAAGCATGATTAGGAATGAGCCCATTTGAGGCATTGTATGGAAAAGGATGCAGAAATCTGGTGAATTGGGATAGCCCAGTGAATAAGGTAGTGCTTGGACCAGAAATGCTCAAGGAAATGGAGTAAGAAATTGTTAATATCAGGCATAATTCAAAGGCAACCTAGGACAGGTAGAAAAGTTATGCAGATTTGAAAAGAGTCCACAGGGAATTTAAAATTAGGGATCATGTTTTATAAGAGTAAAGCCAAGGATAAGTTCCCTAAGGTTGGGAAGTTGTGCCAAGCTGGAACCAAGATACTGTGGGCCCTTCAAAGCCCTTGATAGGATAGGGCCAATTGCATATAGGATTGCATTGCCTGCTAACATGAGAGCTCATAATGTTTTTCATGTTTCTTTTCTTAAGAAGTATGTACATGATCATAATCACATAATTGATTAGAATGTGATACGGGTGGAACCCGAGGGAGAGTTCCAAGTGGAACCCATGCACATCCTCGACAAGAAGGTAAAATTGCTTCAGAACCGAGCCATTGGGAAGCTAAAGGTGCAATGGAAGCACCTTGGTCCCGATGAGGTTACATGGGAGCTGGAGGATGCCATGAAAGAGGCATACCCATTTTTGTTTAGTTTTGAGAACACTGAGGACGGTGTTGTTCTAAGGGGGAGGGGAATGTAATACCCCCATTTTGACCCTTGGAATTATTGGCTTAATGTGTAAATATTGTAAATATGCGGTCTATGGTTCTTAGCGTGGAGCTCAAGGCCAAGGCACCGCTAGCGAACGCACTGCTTGTAAAGGCAAGTATTTTATATTTTGTGAACCATATGTTAGTAGATCATGGGAATTGTAAAATCATGTAAATATTTATGATGTAAATAAAATTCCAAGAACTGGCTATGGAAGAAACTAAAAATGAGGGGGATGAATGCATCCACTAGGGAGAGGTGAGGGGTTGGGGGATTGAATCATTTGTTTCCAAGTGTCATTTTGAGAACCCATCTTGACTAGTATGCTGAAATTTAATTATGTTAGGAAGAGGCAGCTGAGAAATCAACGCATGAAATTAATGGAGCATGGGCAAGCTCATAAATTCCTATAGCGGGTTATGGGCTCAGTTTACTTGGACCAGAAGTTAACTTCCTCATGGAAATTCGTTTTTCCACCATCCCCATTCCAATTTTGAACAACCAGACATCAATTCTCAGCCATGATGCATGCCCAACAGTGAAGAATTGCATAAATCAAAACTAGGAAAGAAGCGACGATTTTGAGTGCCAAAAATGCCCAAAATT
Source organism: Larix kaempferi (assembly GCA_027924585.1). Taxonomy (NCBI): domain Eukaryota; kingdom Viridiplantae; phylum Streptophyta; class Pinopsida; order Pinales; family Pinaceae; genus Larix; species Larix kaempferi. Next base: position 968,130 of record BSBM01000636.1, on the reverse strand, counting down.
TGATGTGAGCAACAAAATCCAATGGGGAATCCATAGACATAAACCATGGGGCAAATTTGAGAGTGTGAAATGCCCAAAAATCCATAGGAAAACTTAGATTTGGAAGCTGGGAAATCCAAGTCCGTTTTTGGGAGTCACGTGGCCAGAATTGGGAAATTTCAGAGTGGATCGAATTGGGAAAGAGATTAGAGGTTGAAATTGCTTGGTAAACCTAGTGAAGGAAAGAATATCTGTGGATCTAGCAGCTTGGACCTTTCTATGCCCACCAGGAAGAGCACTAGAGGGAAGGGGTGCCTGAGGGACTATGTAGCAGAGAAGGGGACCTACCTTGTGTTGGGTGTGGTAGGTATTGTGGGTGCCAAGGATTTCGGAGATTAGTTGAGATGTGTGTAGCTCTGTGGTTGAGCTCATTGGCTTAGTAGTCTCCTTCCCTATCCCCTACTTGCTTGAAAAACCCAGTTGTGTGCTGGATTAGCATGGGCATTTGTGATTAAGGCAGTGAGTGAGCCTGAGTAATTCCTCCTTAGTGGATACATATCCCAGCTTGGGGGTGGTCTCTCAACTGAAATAATACAGGATGGACAAAGATCTATGGTTAGCTGAAACGTTGCTCCTCCATATCCAGTTGCTCGACAATATCTATTAAAAGATAAGTGTTGAATGTTGTTTTTAATTATGCCAAATTTATGCATTGTGAATGATTATTTGTTTATGTCAGATTAAATGAAGTGATCCAATTTGATTTGTTAAAATTGAATGCTTGCAAATAACATGACCGATGACAAATAGCTATGTTCCCAATAAGTGTATTCTTGACTCCTATTAAGCCTCCTCCATACACAGAAACTGAACCCCCATTACAATTAAAAGTTTCGACTTATATAACCCCCTCCATGACTAACTACCTTAATGAGTCATTCGAACTACTATGATAACATTGGGCCAAAAATAGAACGCCTGAACAAACTCATTGAATTTGAGAATGTTGACACTTAACAATTGTCAACATTCTTAAAAAGTAACATCCACGTATAGAGATACTCCAGGAACAACTCCAGATTTGAAATTTAAGAGCATAGTGATGAACTTACCAGGCGATGACAACTACAAAAAAATGTATCATTATCTTCAATATTCATGATCCCTTAACGCAAATTGAGCAACAAATTCAACCAACAACCAAGAGAATAACTGCTTCAATAATTGTGGCAAAACTAGCAACTGAATGCAAGCTAAACAAAATAACATCTGGCGAGAGGATTGTAAAAATTCCTTCAAGGAAGATACCTGCCAAAATCAAAATGAAGTACTTAGATTTGTGTTTAAAAGCATGCTAATTCAAATTTTAGCATTAATGCAACATAAACAATAATATAAATAAGGATGCTTGCAGAATATTTGATTCTACAGGTATCCTCATATAAATAGCTAAATAAAGATAAAAACCATAAATGAAACACGCTTACCTTCTTAATGTTCGGTACGTGGAATCACTGAATATACAAGATAAAAGGAACAAAATTTGACTGTATAGGAAACAACATTTAAACTTGGCACACGAGATCAATTGACACATGCATAGGATTTACTCGACGAGCTTCCTTGAGTTTAGCTTTTTAAGTTTGATGACCTGTTTGACACGAATTTTATTTTGCTTCAACAACCTTTTGCTTTTCCTAATTAAGTCATTCCTCGATGGCTTATAATTATCCTTCCTCACTTTGATGGTTTTCCATTTATCAACCCAAACAACCAATTCCTCTTTGAGACTAGCAATCTCATCTCTCAAAACACCATTGGCCAACTCTACTTCATTAAATTTGGTTTCAAAACAAGTAGCTTGTTTTGTTTGAGCCCCTTTGACAGAATGTTCAAAGAATTTGTCATTCTGTTGATGGACTGAATAATTTGCTTTGTCATATTTTTGATCGACTTCTTGATTAAAATGAGGAGCTTCATGAGCATTTTTGGGCCGAGTCTCGGAGGTGGAATCATACCGGAACTTGGGGTCAATTTGATCAGTAAAACCCCCATTCTCCTTATTATCTGAGGAATCATTATGTTCTACAATATGATCTTCACTACCCTGTAAGTCTTTTCTTTCCAAAAGAGCGGCTGCCATGCTTCTTGTCATCCTTAGGGTTGCTTTATCACTCATCGTTTTGCTGGTCTAACCTCCCCCTTACACTTTAATAATTTTCGATTTATTTTGGGGATTTTCATAAACCACTCCTAACAATTCCTTGATCTCATCGTTGCAGGGTACATACTATAATTCGGAATCTAGACGAGTATTATGAAATTGTGCTCCATCATTTGACCCTTCGACGGCCCCAATCGATGCTTGCATGTTTATATCATTTTGTCCAGAGGAGTGCGAACCCTCAACATGCGAAAGTTGTTTATCAGAGGAATTAAATGAATCTTGCTCTAGAATATCACCCTCTATTCCCTCATTAGAGCCCAGAGGCATTTGAGCTCTTCATTTCATGTGGGTGTTGGGCAATGATGAGGGCCAACATTGTCTAACACTGAAACCATTAAAATGCAAAAAATCATCCCAAGTTCTATCTAACTGACTCAATTGAAATTGAACCACGATTTTGATCAGTCTGTCATGGAGTAAACTTCATTCTAAGTCGCCAGTAGTTTTCTAAACGGTGGATGCCATCTTGGTTAAGCTATTAAGCATATAGAAAGGCATGTTTATCAGAGAACCTATAAATACCAACGGGAGTCTCAGATGATAGTAATGGATAAAAGAATAACGGCCATCACATGTAACATACCTAATAATGAGATTAAGGAGAGGTTTCCATGGCTCCTTAACAAAGCGAGTGGGAATCCTATATTTCAGGTCCACATTTGGAGGTATTTTAACGAAGAATTTTTTCCAGTTCAAGTCCTTTAACCTATTCCCTTTAAACAATTTTTCTCTGACTTGAGAAAGACCAGTGGCTTGTGCCAAGAATCCTTATGATAAACAGAACTTGAGGTCATCGACCTGATCTTTGACGCTGTTTAATGGTAATGCAAACTTCTTTGTGACTTCGATGTTATGACCATTGAAACTCCTGAATAAGGGAGTCCATCCTATCTCTTCGAATCTTTGAGCGGAGTCAGGATCTGCCTCTAACATCTCATCCCCGGATAGCTCCAAACGATTGATGAGAGACATTGCAAAGGGTAAGGATTTGTAACTTAGGCAATGAAACATGAAGAGAGTAGATAGAAAATGAATAGCTATTCTCATACCTGCTTTCAACATTGATAACCCAGGGATCATTAAAATGACATCCCATTCCACTTTTATATGTACCAAAACAGTACCAAAACAAAATGATGGAAAATATCGATTGCAGGTTAGGGTTTGATTATAAGACGAGGGGACCAACATTAGTGATTTGGATCGATAAATGACGCACTAAAAATTCAAGTTGGGGCTGACACCTTTCGTACCACAATTGACACTTGTCAAAAACCAAATTAATTCGTCTTAGTTGTGAATAGACGTATGTCTATTGCATTTAAATGGAGATGATTATCAACAAGGTGAGTAGTATGAATTTAATTATCAACATAAACACTAATATGATCCATGATGAGCTTGGAGAAATATCACAAATCACAATTTAAATTAAATGCGATGTGATCAACACACTTGTGACATTATTTTCAATTGAAACCAATGTTTGAGTCAAAGGATTATAGCCGGATCCTTAAAGTAGGTGTGTTTGGAATTCATAAAGATAGGGTAGAAATTAAATAAATCATTCTAAGAGATGTAATGCCAATACATGCTAGTAAAACATGATCAATTTCATATCCTAGTTAACAAAACCAACATTATCCCTACCCTTTTAAAATGACCAAAATTTAGGAGCTACGAAATATCATTTATAAATATTGGCTAGATCAATCATACAAATGTTTGATTAATTTCACAATATTTATGTGAAATTCGAAATAATCACTTACTTGACCTTGACCAAAATAAAAATTTAGTAGCTGTAAAATTTTGATACCGTTTAATGACCAACCAAACATAGATTTAAGCTTGTTGAAAGAATAATTCAATCACTGTAAACTCATCAATCTTGTCGATGTCCATCCTTTTACCTCAAAGAATTCCTCAATTTGGAGCGCCTTCATAATCAATGATTCTGAAGCCACTCCTAAAATATGTTCTTTTGATATCCAAAAAGATCGTGACTTTGTTTCTTATAATCGAAAGATTTGCAATTTTTCAGCTTTGAGAATCGAAACTTGCATTAGGTAGCAATTGAAAACATAGGGGTTGTTGGCAACCAAGAAATGGCGACATACTGGGCGAACCGGTTATCTCTGAGAAAATATACCTGAAAATGAAACAAGAAGCAACAAAAGAAACATCTAGAAATATCAAATCCCTACTTCAATCTGTTACTGACCAACCTTATAATAAAATTAGAGTTTAACTACAGTAGTTAGATGAATGACTTCAACCATTACCCTGAAACTCCACCAAGGTAATTGAATTTCACCAATGTATAACAAGCTCAACCTACCAAGAAAGTATCCTTAGAACTTTCAAATAATCAGATGACACTAGTGTAATGATAAGGCCATCATGCTCCCAAGAAGATACCAAAATAGACTGTCCAATCCATGAATAATCGGTATTTAAATTGAATTTATTCACAGTATTAATTTTCTCATCTTTTTTTTTAATAAATCATAAAAAAGTTGACTAAGAACCACTACGTTAGCTAGGTGACCAAGTAACGACAATGTCATTCACAAGTAAGACCAGAAGAGCGTGGAATGGCTCGTAATGAGACCCTCTGTCTCTTGATTTTCAACCAAGAGCCACTGCCCTGGCTTGGTAATCGACTGTTGGTAATGTCAGTCTGATAATATCCATGATCATGAGCAGGTCGGCTCATTACTGAGACCTCCTGTTCCTTAATCAACTCCCTCATTTATTTTAAAATCATTTACAATCAAGGATATATCAAAAGACTTTGTCTAAAGGCCATTTCCCCAGCTTAGTAACTGGATGTTGGCAGCATCATTCACAAGAACGATCAGGAGTGAACAGGCCGACTCGTGTTGAGACATCCTGTCTTTTGTCCTTCAAGAGACATCACCCTAGCTTAGTAACCATAATGGGGATGTCAGACTTGATAGGGTTGATGACCATGAATAGGTCGGCTCTGTTCAGAGACCTCCTATCATTTAACCAAAGGATTTGAACGATTAGTTATATTTACAAAAGTGAAAAGGATGGAACAAAATCAGAAAAAAAAATCCCTCATCATGCATGCATGGTATAATGATACCAATGTTTTTGATTAACACGGATTTCTGAGAAAGCATCTTGTTTGGTGAGCTTACTAGGTTTGAAGGGAATCTACAAAATAAAAATATGAGGGTAATGACTAGGGTTTCACTAACCGCTTAAGAAAATCCATCACAGTTGTATAAAGGCTGGGGGAAATCAGGTTATGGTGGGAACATTTGACACAACCAGACATTGCTGAGAATACCTCTCGCTTGAACAAACAACAGGTTAAAAGTATATCCCCATCAGATGGCTCGCCAACTGGTATTATTGATTTACAATGCCAATCTTCAAACAACAAAATGTACGTATGAACAATTTAAGAACACAACTTGCCAAATATAAACAAGATGGGAATGAACCATAGAAGAATGTTTTAATATATACACCTTTTGAAAATTAAACTGCGGAACAAGAAGCAAAATTGAAATTTCAGAAAATTATTCCTGTCGGGATGAAAATGTAACATCAAAAGGATGATTTACTGCAGCTAGATTAATATTAATCAATTTTAATTTGATGCAAAAACAACAGAAAGCTACTAATTTAAAGACAACAATATTGATATAAACATAATAAGTGTGATAGATGAACAATACTTAATTACTTTGGATAAAATAGGATCGTGATTGTACTGAAATTCACTTATTTAGAATGTGGAGAATATCGAGATCAGAGCAAAGGTAATTACAAAATTGTACAATAAATGGAAAAATCCTTAACATGTACAGGAAATATGTGCAGATTTTTATGTACAAATGAAATAAACCTTGTTGAGAAATCAATGGAAATACTTCTTCAGGATTTGCTTGTTAACTGGAAAGGTATCGGGATATCCTTCCAAAGTCTACAAACAGAAAGTGTTGGGACCTTGTTTTTCAGCAATGACATAAGGACCTAACCATAGTCGTTGAAACTTCGTGTGTTCTCCTTTGTCCTCATGGGATTTATCCCATTTAAAAACTAGATCTCCCACCTGAAATTCCCTGTCAGAGATTGAACCTTGATCAAAACATGACTTGACAATCTGTTGATGTTTTGCAAGATGTTGTTTATATTTATCCCTGTCTTCTTCCAATTTTAGTAACATATTAATTCTCTTGCCCATGGCTGGACAGTCCACTTCTTGAACAGACTGTGCCAATTGCAGAGAAGGAAAAAACAAGTTTGGGGGAAGAATGGCCTCAACCCCATATACTAAGAAGAAAGGATAATTACCCATTGCAGACTTCGTAGTGACCATGTCTACCTAGAGTGCATTGAATAAGATAGTGTGCCAATTCTTGTGGTGGGTGGCAATAGTCCTCTTAAGAATTTTTAATAAATTCTTGTTAGCGGATTCATCCAAGCCATTTCCCTGCGGATAGTAACTTGCTGAATATCAAATCCTAATTCCTCTTTCTAATGCAAATTGAGTCAATTCCATAGAAGAAAAATAGGACGCATTATCGAAGACTAAAAACTCCAGAACACCGAATCTGGTAATAATGGATGCTTCTAAAAAGTTAATTACTTGAATTTTGTTCACCACACGTAAAGGGGCTACCTCAACCCACCAAGTAAAGTAGTTAGTAGCAGTGATAATATACTTGTGCTGCAAGGAAGAGGGAGGATTTATCAGCCCTACTATATCTTGACCACACTGTTGGAATGGTTTGCAATAATGACAAGTTGTAATGGAAAAGAAGGTTTCTTGACCATGCCATTTGCCATTTGATAGTATTGACATTTCCTCATATGGGAGTGGGCATGTTTAAATAATGTGGGCCAGAAGTATCTTGCCTAATAATTTTGTGTGCAGTGGTATCACCTCCAAAATGACCACCAGTAGGACCAGAGTGTAGTTGACTCAAAACTGACTCACCTTCATCTTTTTCAAGACAACAGAGAAAAACACCATCTGAATTCTTTCTGAACATGATATTATTTATCAGCTGATAAGGGGTTGATTTCAGTCTAACTGCTCTTCTTTTCTTGGTTCTAAATAATCAGGTGCAGTTTCAGTTTCTAGGAAAATCTTTATGTCTGAATACCAAGAGTCTTAAAGGTTTGGGATATAACAGATTTCTTTCTGCAATAATGTATCATCAAGTTGCAAATCAAAATTTCCAGTAGGCAAGTGTATTGATTCTGCAGCTAACTTGCATAGACACTTTCCTCTTACTACCTTGCAAGGTTTAATTCCAAGATCATATTCTTGCAGGGAAGCCATCCAATGGGCCCTTTCCCCCCCAACTCCTTTTGCACTAATAAATTTATGATAGCGGGGTATGGAACAATGACCTTGGTCTTAAATTTCAACAGGTAAGGAAGGAAATGTTTGACTGCTTTAAAAATGGAAAATGCTTGCTTATCCACCTCATGATAATTTAACTCTGCCCCTTTAAAACTAGAACTCATGAACGAAATAGGGACTTCACGTCTTTGGTGATTCAACTAAGTTAAAACAACATCGTAAGATATGTCTTAGGAAAAAGTTTACTGAATGAAATCTTTTGAAAAGTATGGGATCAAAAGAGCGGGGGATTCCGATATCATTTCTCTGATTCTTATGAACCATTCTTTTTCATTCTTTCCTTAACTAAAATTAACATCCTTTTTTTATCATATTCTGCAGGGGACGAACAATTTCAGAGAAGCTAGGAATAAACCATCTAACAAAGCTCATTTTCCCCAAGAAGGATTGCATTTCCTTCTTGGTAGGAGGATAGATGATTTTAGATATGGCCTTTGTTCGCTCGGGATTAATCATGATCCCATCCTTTGACACTACAAACCCCAGAAGAACCCCTTCGGTGACTGCAAAAATACTATTTTTAGGATTGAGAGAGATACTGAACTTTCTGTAGCGTTCAAAGACTTTCCTAAGCTGTGCAATATGATCAGGCCTACGTTTAGAAAAGACTGTTACGTCATCTAAATAGACAACAACAACATGATTAATGAGACCTATGAAAGCAACATCTATGGCCCTTTGGAATGTAGCCCCGACATTTATCAAGCCAAACAACATTTTTGTAATGTCCCTTGTTAGGAATTTTATTAAAATTGCAATTTTCCACTTTTTCCCTTGTTTGACCTTTGACTAGTTTCGATCTCTAGGTCCCAAATTTGCCCCAAATGATCCCAAATATTCTGAGAAGGTATATGAATGATATTAGAACATAAATATGTGTTTTAGGGATGTCTTTGTACCTTTAAAACACTTCTGCAAATACTCTTTCAATTCTGGTCAATGTAGGTAACTTTACTAGTAATTTGCCTTTGACTAGTATTGGTCTCTATGTCTCGAATTGACTCCAAATGCATTCAAATCTTCAAGGAAGGTGTATGAATGATATTAAGACTTGAATATTATGTTCAGGGATGATATATGGCCACCAAAATGCCTCTGCAAACTCTCTTAAGATTCTGGACCAAGTATGCAATTTTACTAGTAATTTGGGGTTCAAATCCCCCTGGGGTAAGTATTGAAAATGGCTTCCCAAATGCCTCCAAAGCCACTCGAATTTATGAACAGAGGTAGGAAATGTATTAAGTATGTTATTAAGGTCTCATGTGCACCATTAATTGATTATTATATCTGTTCCAACCCTCTCCCATTCAACTGCAAAAATCACCAATTCGACCCTTGGGGAAATGGCACTATTTCTTCTCCCAGTGCAATTAAACTAAGTAAAAATACTTCAAATGCTCAAGTACAGTACATGAAACTTGTAAAATACATCCATGGCAGTCCATTAATCACAAATTCATCAGAGAATCATCCATTCATTCGAAATCATCATCAACACATTGGTTCACAACAAGGTAGTGGGGAAATGGCATTGTTCTTCCATTAAAAATGAGATTTATACATTTCTACTTGGAATTTCGACCTGAAACTTTTTGGAGATGAAGAACAGAGTATTTACTTCATATTACAAAATAAATGGGGCATTAAAAGCTTCCCCAAAGAGTACAATAGCTCACCAAAAACGCCCTCCCTCAAGGATCAAGAATATGCCATCAAAACCGGAAATGGTTGAAGGAGTGAGCTGCAATAGAAGAAACCATGAGCTGCCCTGTAGCTTACACCTGCAAATAAAGACTCCATTAAAGCTCCAAATGAAAGGTCTGAATGGCCTTTCCAATTACCAACTTGGATGGGAATCTTTCACCCTCGAAATTGGCTAAGGCAAGAAACTAGTCATCCACTAGCTCTCCCTCTTCACAAATGCAATTGCAAATTCTACAAATGATCAAAAGCTGGTTTCATTCTTTGTTATTGACATTTATAAAGTTCTAATGTCCTCCATGGGTCGAATTCCTTCCAAGAGACTCATGCCAACTCAAGTTGGGAAGAGATTCCAAAGAACACCACTTGTACAACAATTCCTAGTCTCCCACTTCCACCAAATCACATGTGGAAGCATCTTAGCTGCCCTAACACCCTTGAGCGCCCTCTTGGAGTCTATTTTTAGCCCTGACATGTCATATATGTCATATGTCAGCCTTCAGGTCTGATTTGTGTCATAGGTGTCATAGCATCTTCATCATTGTTGTCATAGAGCTAGGGAATCTAGCCCAAGTGTCTCACTAGCTCCAAATTGCCTCTTCCTCTTCCATGGGAGTTACTCTTCCTCTATATTTCGACCTTGGATGATTCATGCCATGAATAATACCTTTTGGACTCCCCAAGGTATGTTACCATTCACCTTGAATTCGAATTGGTGAGAGAATGATGCCAAGTGTAGTGGGGAAATCTAGCCATATGTGGGTCCCACTTCCTCCATGTGTCTTCATGATCAACTGCCACTTTGATTTTCACTTGTATATATTTATTTAGATCCTTTATTAAATATTTATGCCACTCTAATGTTCAAACCTCATTTATTATCCCCATTATTCCAAATCCCAAAGCTTCCACCCCAAACCTAGGAAACTAGTAATTTTCCTCCTTGGCAATTATTTGACCTTTAACATCAATTTTACAAACTCTAATGAATATGGCCAATGTGATTAGGCCATTGTGACCCAATTCCAAATTTGGGACATGACAAGTCCTCCCTTCCCAATATTGCTTGTCCTCAAGCAATTTCAAACATGGGTGTTGAAGAACCTGCTTCCTGTATAATTCTTTGAAGTTGCCATTGAATTGCCCAACCTTGAGTCTTTGAGTTTCCTTGAAGATTTTAGAGAGGAACCACCATGCTTGCTGCTGCACTACTCTGATAAAATTCACTTTATTAAGTGGGAAATCCATCTCTCATACTGCTTGTTTCCCAAAATAATTCAAACCAATGAGACAAAAATTATTCCAGGGTCCCATTGCTTGTATTGCACCCCAACAATTAAAAGTGCTCTCCAACCCATACCATTAGATAAGAGGATTCCTGGATCCCATTTTCTTGTATGCATTCTTCCAAACATCATGAGTACAAAATATATATCAAAGTACATAACAACATAATGAAAATGTACATCAAGAAGATGCTTCATCAAAGAATCATGAAAGTGTTTATACCTCCAAGTAAGTAGACCACCATTTGCTAGGTGCATACAATCTTCAAGTGACCAATCAAATCTGCTCCAATGACATAGGTGAGGATCCCATGTCCGATAGTGCTGCTCCAAAAGAACGTGATATGTATCAAAATATTCAGCCATGCATTCTTTCATCCAAGAAGTGAATGAAGAATCTCCACTAAAATCTGAACCAAATAATGAGCAGGAAAAACAAGGAGACTTCAAAGGACTCAAAGAAGTCTCATCCATACATCCATGAGGATATGTATCATCATAAGGTAAATCAATATGCTGCTGCAATTCTAAATAATGAGGTGCTCTATTCATGTCATCATCAAAAGGAGAGGTAGGAGTTTCATACCCCTCATGTGGCACCACTAGAAAAAAACCTTTCACCCAATTTTCATCCCAAAGTGATGTGGTTGGAAAAGAAGTGTGGGGTGGGGAATTATGAACCAAATTTAATTCTTTACAACTCTTATCCATTGAAATATTTAATTCATCTTCTCCATAATTGCTTGGTCCAACTATTGTGAGATCATGTACCTCTTCCAAGGCTTTGCAACTCTCTCCATGAGGCAACTCATAATCCCTTTGAACAAGGACAAGTTCTTGTCCTTCTTCTTGTTTTAGTGTAGCATCTTCAAGCACCTGCATATCAACATGTACCTCATGTTCCACAATTACATTAGGTTCCTCTTTTGTGGCATAAACTGTTTCATCCTTTTCCTTGAAAAGAGAACCATTGCTCATTATTTTTTCCGAGTTGCTTCCAATTTCACTAAGCAACAATTTGAACTCTTGAAAGTATTGCCTCCACTTGTCTTCAAAGGAAGGTTCCAATAATTTTCTAAACTCCTCATTCTCCTCTGAGGTTCCTTTCTCATCCTTACTCATGGTGACCAATGAATGCACTTCTTCTCCTATTTCTTCCCTTTCACCAAAGTACATCCAGTTTCAGTTTCTAAGGGTGGTGGCTTATTTCTTTGACTCCTGGTCTTCATTAATGTTCTACCACATCAGGTTCCAAGACCATGCTCTGATACCACTGTAATGTCCCTTGTTAGGAATTTTATTAAAATTGCAATTTTCCACTTTTTCCCTTGTTTGACCTTTGACTAGTTTCGATCTCTAGGTCCCAAATTTGCCCCAAATGATCCCAAATATTCTGAGAAGGTATATGAATGATATTAGAACATAAATATGTGTTTTAGGGATGTCTTTGTACCTTTAAAACACTTCTGCAAATACTCTTTCAATTCTGGTCAATGTAGGTAACTTTACTAGTAATTTGCCTTTGACTAGTATTGGTCTCTATGTCTCGAATTGACTCCAAATGCATTCAAATCTTCAAGGAAGGTGTATGAATGATATTAAGACTTGAATATTATGTTCAGGGATGATATATGGCCACCAAAATGCCTCTGCAAACTCTCTTAAGATTCTGGACCAAGTATGCAATTTTACTAGTAATTTGGGGTTCAAATCCCCCTGGGGTAAGTATTGAAAATGGCTTCCCAAATGCCTCCAAAGCCACTCGAATTTATGAACAGAGGTAGGAAATGTATTAAGTATGTTATTAAGGTCTCATGTGCACCATTAATTGATTATTATATCTGTTCCAACCCTCTCCCATTCAACTGCAAAAATCACCAATTCGACCCTTGGGGAAATGGCACTATTTCTTCTCCCAGTGCAATTAAACTAAGTAAAAATACTTCAAATGCTCAAGTACAGTACATGAAACTTGTAAAATACATCCATGGCAGTCCATTAATCACAAATTCATCAGAGAATCATCCATTCATTCGAAATCATCATCAACACATTGGTTCACAACAAGGTAGTGGGGAAATGGCATTGTTCTTCCATTAAAAATGAGATTTATACATTTCTACTTGGAATTTCGACCTGAAACTTTTTGGAGATGAAGAACAGAGTATTTACTTCATATTACAAAATAAATGGGGCATTAAAAGCTTCCCCAAAGAGTACAATAGCTCACCAAAAACGCCCTCCCTCAAGGATCAAGAATATGCCATCAAAACCGGAAATGGTTGAAGGAGTGAGCTGCAATAGAAGAAACCATGAGCTGCCCTGTAGCTTACACCTGCAAATAAAGACTCCATTAAAGCTCCAAATGAAAGGTCTGAATGGCCTTTCCAATTACCAACTTGGATGGGAATCTTTCACCCTCGAAATTGGCTAAGGCAAGAAACTAGTCATCCACTAGCTCTCCCTCTTCACAAATGCAATTGCAAATTCTACAAATGATCAAAAGCTGGTTTCATTCTTTGTTATTGACATTTAGAAAGTTCTAATGTCCTCCATGGGTCGAATTCCTTCCAAGAGACTCATGCCAACTCAAGTTGGGAAGAGATTCCAAAGAACACCACTTGTACAACAATTCCTAGTCTCCCACTTCCACCAAATCACATGTGGAAGCATCTTAGCTGCCCTAACACCCTTGAGCGCCCTCTTGGAGTCTATTTTTAGCCCTGACATGTCATATATGTCATATGTCAGCCTTCAGGTCTGATTTGTGTCATAGGTGTCATAGCATCTTCATCATTGTTGTCATAGAGCTAGGGAATCTAGCCCAAGTGTCTCACTAGCTCCAAATTGCCTCTTCCTCTTCCATGGGAGTTACTCTTCCTCTATATTTCGACCTTGGATGATTCATGCCATGAATAATACCTTTTGGACTCCCCAAGGTATGTTACCATTCACCTTGAATTCGAATTGGTGAGAGAATGATGCCAAGTGTAGTGGGGAAATCTAGCCATATGTGGGTCCCACTTCCTCCATGTGTCTTCATGATCAACTGCCACTTTGATTTTCACTTGTATATATTTATTTAGATCCTTTATTAAATATTTATGCCACTCTAATGTTCAAACCTCATTTATTATCCCCATTATTCCAAATCCCAAAGCTTCCACCCCAAACCTAGGAAACTAGTAATTTTCCTCCTTGGCAATTATTTGACCTTTAACATCAATTTTACAAACTCTAATGAATATGGCCAATGTGATTAGGCCATTGTGACCCAATTCCAAATTTGGGACATGACAATTTTCCTATATGCGTACGTACCCCAAGGTGTCGTAAAAGTGGTTTTCAACTGGTCTACTTGGGAAACCAGAATCTGGTTATAGCCCGAGAAACCATCTAGTAGCGACGACATCTTGGATCTAGATACCTTTTGAAGTATTTGTTCCATAGGAGGAACTGGGTAATTATCTTTTTTTTCAGATGCCTGGTTAAGGTTTAAAAAGTCAACACAGAGCCTAATGTCTCCATTTTTCTTCCTAACCGGAACCAGGTTAGCAACCCATTGCGTGTGTCGTACGAGAAAAATATTTTTTGTAGCCAACATTTTATTTAACTCTTACTTGACTACAGGTTTAAGGGTCAAATGCATTTTCCTCAGCTTTTGCTGAAAAAGTTTGGATTGAGGCTTCATAGGTATAATGTGTTGCATAGTCTGGGGAGAAAAGTTTTCAGGTCATCATACGTCCATGCAAATATATCTTTGTATTCTTTCAACAACTTAATAAGTGCTGATTCTTCTGTTGGTGAACAATTTGTCCCTAAATTTATATTTTTTGGATCAACTTCAGTACCTATATTGATGTTTTCGTAACGCATGTAGGAAATGTTAGTTTTGCAATTTGGAACACATTTAAATTTGCCTTGCAAGCTGTAAATTTTTTTAAGCCTAAGCACTGATGCAAGGATAGAATTTACCATTTCAAAAGACCTTTGCACTGATCAGGAAGGATGTATTACTGAAATTTTTTGTAGATCTTCATCGTGCGTTATCTCATCCATCACGGACTCCTTAAAAGTATCCTCATCAGTTAGGAAATTTATAATCTGCGTATCATCATCAAACACACACCAATTAGTGATATTATCTGGGATAGATGTCCTAAAAATCAATTCAATCAAAAATGCAGTAGGAAAAATTATTCCGAAGGAATTAATCTTGAAGCAAGATTAGCTAACAAAGCTGCTTCTTTATTTTGCAAATGCGGAATTGATTTTATATCAAAAGCATCAATCATAGAGATAAGGTTCCATACCTCCTTTTGGTAACTCCGCAAGTGGTTTGAAATGCAATGTATGGAATTACGTACATGGTGGACAATAATCTCGAAATCGCCTATTGCAACTAGTAATTTTACATTTAGGTACAATGCCTTCTTGAGTCCTTGGATAAGGGCTTCATATTCAACTATGTTATTTGTGCAAAGGAACTGAAGCCTGCATGCATTGAAGTGTTTATTTCCAGCAGGATCCAAAATCATGCAACCTGCTCCTGCACCTTCCTTGGATCGCGAACCATCAAAATACACGGACCAAGGTTGATCATTAACATTATTTACAAAATGTACTTTTTTTGCAACATTTACAAGATGAGACGAAGCTTCAACAAAATGAGAATGTAAAATTTCAGATTGTTTACCTATATCAGCGAATGCTGATTTTTCTGCGGGAAAAGTACCTAAAACTGAATGAAAACCATAATTTCCTAGAATCGAATAATTAAACTTCACAGGTTCATTTGGATCATGCAGTTCAGTCAGAGTGTGTTTCATATCCCTTTCCCTATCTATTCTAATCTGATTTGGTCGCCCATTCTTGGGTAAACATAAATGGGACCAATCAGTTGAGAAAAATCCCTTTAATGACTGAGACTAGTCACGACTCAAAAACAATCCATACACATTAGGAATGTTCACAACCACTATGTTAATAATTTGGAAAATTTCGGAGTTGACCTCTAATCTTATCATTACTCCCTTTATTTCCACTAAAACTCTAAAATTGGAGCGATCTAATTGACTGATCTAAGTTTCACAGGGGACAAATTCAACATTTAACTTCTTGCATACCGAGTACGACATGACGTTTGATGATGCGCCATAATCAACCATACATTTATGGACATTCTGGTTAAAAATTTCAAACGTTAATAAGAAAGGAGGAGTAGTAGGCTTAGATTTTTTTCCTATCATGGTTTCCCTATCTGCTGTTGATTTCTTATTACTGTCGAAGATGGAAGAAATTCCGCTAGTGCTTGGATTAGAATTATTTGCAGCAGAAGCATTAGGATGATTTTTGTTTGACTTATTGCTGGCATTGTATGTTTAGTTGGGTAGGATTGTACCACCCAACATTGGATAAATTCTCAATAGCTCATACATACTATTGTTTGCCTGTTGTTTTTTCAAATCTTCGATTATGTCATATTGCAGGTACAAATTTTACACAGTTTGAGTCGTAACAGGATGATTTACAGGTGTAAGGTTATTTCTCTTGTTTTGATTTAAAGTAGGTGGGTCTTATGAATTCACAGCCCTTTGCTTCTTGTGTTATACGTGTGTTGGTTTGCAAAGACTGACTATTTGTTGGATTCAGCTTGGTTCCGTGAACTGTCCCAAAAATGACAGTTAAAAGGTAAGGGGTCATCTTGTGTTTCCTCATCATTCTCTAGTTTCCCTTCCTCTTCGTATTCCACATTTTCAAGATCAGGAGATTCGGGTATAACACATACTTCCCTGATAGTATGGAAAATTTCGTCATTAACTGATATATCAGGAGGGGGACTCTACTTGTCAATAGGGGGAGTAGATTGTATAAATAAATCTATGTATATTCCCCTATTTGAGGATCCTTCTCCATTATTCGTTTTGTGGCCAATGACTTCATTTATCTGAGCCCGGATCACTTGTTGCAACCGCTCAATATCAAACGCTTGAGAGTCTTTTTTATCATTAATTGGTTTAGAGGTTGATTCGCTCTCTTATGAGGAGAGTTATCAGATTTGGCAATGTTATCAGGTTCATAAGTCATTGAATTCTTCTCAACTTTAATCGCCTCATCGAAATTTTCCAACAACGTGGTTTTTCCAGCTTGTTTAACAAACATAACTAGGGACTTTGGTAAGGATGAAGCGTAATTCTCTATAATAATGTTTTGTGGGGGCTGGGAATTAGTTGGGATTTTGTTGAAAAGCTTTAGGAAATGATGATTGAAATCTTTAATTCTCTCTTTATTTTCCATTCTCATTCTAGATAATTCCATGACTAGTATAGCGAGAGTTTTATCGTTCCCAAACTTGCTTAAAAAGATCTTACTAAAATCATCCCAATTTGAAATAGATCCTTGTGCAAGAGAAAAATACCATGCCGCATATTTTCCCTCAACGGTGAGGGGAAATAAGCGACACACGACGTCTTCATGTTGGACATTCATGGTTTGAATAACCAATATGAATTTGTCGATGTGATTTTCAGCTGGTTGCTTATTATCATGATCGAATTTTGGTAAAATCTTATCAGGATATTTGGGCAAGTTGTGTTGTATTCTAGGTACAATGACTACACCTCGCCTTAGCTAAGGCATATTGTTGCTTGGATTTCCCCCTCCGACACCTACCTTATCTTGTTCGAACTCTGAATATGATTGTCTTAGTTATAAGAATCCCTTGGACTACTAGGTGGAGAGTCAGGGGGTGACGGTGGTTGATTGTCTCCACCCAAAATAAGTAGTCTATTTGGAATGTTGGTTCTGGTAGCTCCTCTAAGGAGACTACTCAGCTGGTATTAAGGAGTTCCAAAACCCTATTATAAACTCTTTGGAAAAAATTGCTCAATTGCATCCAAGTGGTTATTATTTCGTGGCCTCCCAGGAAACCCGTGATCTACCGGTTGAATACCAGTTAGTTGGGAATACGCTCGTCTTAAAATACGTCGGGATTCTTCTAGGGTGTTACCTATTTGCTCTGGGGTAAATGGTGGATGAGTGTTGTCTCTTTCTATAATTTCCCTAACTTAAATAAAGAAAGGGGAAGTAGTTGATTAAGCTTGGGATGCAGCTACGAGGCTCGACAATGTTTGAAAGACTAAAGTTTCCAAATATGGGAAAGGTGAAGGTGTTTGACTGGTTGTTGGATTATTGTTTAATTCATCAACCGTTATTTTTTTTATTCAACCCTCCTTCTAGCGCCATTTGTTGGCCGGATTTTCTGTCGAATGGCCAACTACAGAAAAACAACCCACACCAAAAGCTTAAATCAACCTCCTGTGTGTTTGGATTGGTCGTTTCTCATAGGATTGAGGCCCTGTCACCTTTAGGGTTTACTCTCCAAAACAAAGAGTCTTAGTTTGCTTTGTTTCTTTTCCTTTTGTCTTCTTGAATTTTTTTCTAAAAGCTAGAGTTTGTCTAAAAATATTAACTATTAATAGTAATTCTAATACTAAGTTTAGGAGCTGCGAAAAACTATCTTTAACCTTTTAATCCTAACACACAAACTCCCTATCCTATCTAGGCATAAACTTGTTGTCGTGATGCTATTCTGATTCAAAGAAAATAGGTCCAAAGGTATGAAATAAACTTGGATAAAACACCAATATTGAAAGCAAAACTCATTCTAAATAAATACAGTTCACACAGTCCAAAAATAATAATTAAAATTATGATTAAACAGACATATGTAATCAACAATTTGACACATAGAAATAACATAAATTATTTTTCTGGTAATCTAAAGATTTGAGTTCAAAATAAATATTTCCCCACAGAGTGAATATCCCAAATATACGATCACATGAGAAAGATATTAATGTTTAAAGATACAATTGTATCATAACAAGAGCAGTTCTCAAGATACAACCAAGATCATCAAATTCAAACATATTTCAAAAGATTACCCATGCTCAAGCTTCAAAATAACTCATTTACGCATAAAATATAAATATATATGCACAAAGAAAATAAGTATAGGAGAAACAAACAAGAGTTTATATATATCAATGTCTGAAACTGAATTCAAAAGATACCAACAACAAACTATTCACAAAGAAGTTGTCTATGGATAACCAATGACAAATAGCTTTGTTACCAATAAGTGTATTCTCGACTCCTATTAAGTCTCCTCCATACACAGAAACTGAACCCCCATTACAATGAAAATATTCGACTTATATAACCCCCTCCATGACTAACTACCTTAATGAGTCGTTCGAACTACTGTGATAACATTGGGCCAAAAATAGAACGCCCAAACAAACTCATTGAATTTGAGAATGTTGACACTTAACTGTTGTCAACATTCTTAAAAAGCAACATCCACGTATAGAGATACTCTAGGAACAACTCCAGATTCAAAATTTAAGAGCGTAGTGATGAACTTACTGGGTGATGACAACTACACAAAAATTTGTCATTATCTTCAATATTCACGATCCCTTAATGCAAATTGAGCAACAACTTCAACCAACATCCAAGAGAATAATTGCTTCAATATTTATGGCAAAAATGGCAACTGAATGCAAGCTAAACATAATAACAGCTAGCGAGAGGATTGCAAAGATTCCTTCAAGAAAGACACTTGCCAAAATCAAAAGGATGTACTCAGGTTTGTGTTTAAAAGCATGTTAACTCAAATTTTAGCATTAATGATGCAACATAAACAATAATACAAATAAGGATGCCTACAGAATCTTTGATTCCTGTAGGTATCCTCATATAAATAGCTAAATAAAGATAAAAACCAAAAATGAAATATACTTACCTTGATAATGGCCGGTACTTGGAATCACTGAATATACAAGATAAAAGGAACAAAATTTGACTGTATAGGAAACAACATTTAAACTTGGCACACCGGATCAATTGACACATGCATAGGATTTGCTCGACGAGCTTCCTTGAGTTTAGCTTTAAGTTTGATGACATTAATTTTATTTTGCTTCAACAACCTTTTGTTTTTTCTAATTAAGTCATTCCTCGACACCTTGTAGTTATCCTTCCTCACTTTGATTGTTTTCCATTTATCAACCCAAACAACCAATTCCTCTTTGAGACTAGCAATCTCGTCTCTCAAAACACCATTTTTTGTTTTGTAAATAAAAACATTTCATATTAAATTTCTTGATAAAAATACATAGCTTCAAAATAGCCTGATCGCAGACATACTGTACTGCCTGAAAGTTCTGTCCACACTACTGCCCATTACAACAACCCAAGAGACAACATAAACCCTACTGCTATCTTCTGCTCTGTTACTGATACTATATCCCTTACAAAAAACAGGCTTCCAACAAAAAGAGATTCCTGTAAATATTGTCCCCCATACCCAATTACAACTTGTATGACGCTGAACATAGCTAATTTCAACTAGTGACATAAGCCAATAGAAGGGAAAGACAAAGACTAGATCGATGACAGACAATTCGACTTACACGCAGTGACTTCCATCTGAGTATCAGGGTGATTGGTAGCATTCGTGCCAGGAGTGGCTGCTACCCCACTGGGACTCCTGATAACAATGCCACAACTCGCGGGACTGCCATAACTGCTTCCAGGATCAGCCGACGACTGGTTGAGCAGTGGGTATAGAGGAATCCCCAGTTTCATGGTAATTAGGTCCACCTTCTTATGCATTAGCCTATAGTCATTGTGGTGCTCTCTCCAGGATTGGACAGGTTCGACGTCTCCCAGGGCTTTGTTCTATCGCTCCATCAGGACGTGGGCAAGCAGTCCTTTGGTAACCCAGTATGTGGAAATGATTCAGTCATATGCAACCAGGCATCCCATAGTGGTTCTGGGGTCCTGTACCCATTCCTCCACATCAATGTGGATATTCTCCATATTTTGGTGTCTCACCTGCTCCCACGAAACCTTCTCCAAAAATTCAATTTCTTCCTGAATTTGGTGGGGAATGCGATTCCCAAAAAAATTGGCCGCTTGGGAGGCCTTGGTTTGCTCACAATTTTCTTTCTTCATCTTGAGAGTGCGGTCGCTTTGGGTCCCCCTTTTCTTGCTCTTGGGGTTTCTCAGCTTAGGGTCCATTCTCAGGATCAAATTGCGGTGGAGGGGGAGAATGCACATGAGTTGAAGCTGGGAGGAAAAAACAAGCGGAGGAGAACAAAAAAGGAGACAGGGGCAGGACCAAATGACCAACCACAAGCACAGGAGGGAGAAACTTAGCAGAGAAGAAAAGAACACGGGTCTCGGCATGAAAGGACGCAACTGAGGGGCGTCCATTTTTATAGCATGCCTCTTTCGACTTGCCTTAATTTCCATCATCAAATCATCATACTACGAATCTAACTGTAGTACAAAAGCGCCCGATCCGCCTGGGTTACCACATTTTCCTATCATCCACTTCAATGAATGTTCGTTGGTCGAGGACAATCCGACATCCTGGTCTCATTGAATACCACTTCAATGTTTTACTGCTCCAGACGGTTCTGGTTTTCATTAGTGTGATTCACACCAATGTCACATGTGTGGGTATTATCTCGAGAGGTGTCGACAAGACCTTCCGCGTGGGTGATTTCCCTGATGTCAATCCTAGCAGAGGTGTCATTATGTCATTACCACATAGCCTGGGTATCTTGATTAGCCAACTGGGCGCAGGGCGTAGCCCATGTCATATCCTCGAAGTTTGACAGGGGTCCTTCCTGTAATTTGTGCGATGAGTCAACCATAGCATTTGCCAAGCAATCTGCCACCTTATTACCCTCTCTTCTGATGTGGATAAAGAACCACGCATGTGGGTTGCGAAGGAGGGCCCCCAATTCTTCCACCGTGTAAGACAACTGTCAATTGTCAATAAATTTCTTTGGGGTTTGTCCCAGTTGTAGTTTTTTGGCCATGTTAATGACTAGCTTCGAATCCCCTTTGGCGATGAGTGGTTCCCATTTGTTCCGGTCTGCTATCTTTAGACACTGAAGAATCCCTTCGATTTCAGTAGCATTGTTTGTGTATTGTCCTATGTGGCCATGGAAAATGTGCAAGATTTGATCGTCTTCATTGCGGAAGACCCCCATAGTCGACTATACCAGGATTGCCTTTAGAAGCTCCGTTGAAGTTGAGCTTGATAGAACCAACTAGGGGAGGAGACCAGAAGTTGGGGCTAGTTGGCAGTGGGGTTTTCAAGTTCTTTTGGGCCCATCCCAGATCAGACTGATTCAGGCCTAACTGTTCCAGGATTCTGAGTTCTTGGTTATCGGCTTCCCAGTCTTTATCCGTCCAGGGGGTGATCTTAACCGTCTCTTGAATGTGATTCACGGTTTTGTTCCAAATTGTTTGGGTTGGGGCTTTGGTGTCTCTGAAGATTCTCTTGTTTCTTTCCTTCCATATTTCCCAAATCAGAAATCCGAGGAACATTAGCTAGACAAAATTGACAATACTATTGTTGAAAGCCTTGGGTCCCAAGCTTTAGTAGATTGGTATGGGTTCCCATGCTACCTATTTGTTCTTCATAAAAGCTCCACTCCCCAGTCCCAAAGGAAGGATGAGAATTGGCAGGAGTCTAGGAGATGATTCAGAGATTCCTCAACACTAGTGCATAGGGGGAATTTAGAGGGGCCAACTATTCCTCTTTTCCAGAGGTTCTCGCCAGTGAGGATTCGACGATAAACCGCCAACCACACAAAACAGACAACTTTTGGACAAGGATTTGATATCCAAATCTTCTTCCATATTCTGTTTGCTAGCCTTGCTTCTTTGCTTGTCCATACGTCCTGGGCTTCCTTGATGTTGAAATTTCCTTTGGTGAATAACCCCATCAAATTTTATCATGGCCCCTTTGAATCTTTATTATTCTTTCTTGAAGGATTTCCTCCATATGGTGTCTACCCTCAGGGGTGCATCTTTGTTTCCACCAATCCAGTTGTTGTCATTCTCTGAATGTAGCATCCTCCTCTACAGGTTTCTAGAATTGGGCCACTTTTCTGAGGTTTAGAGCCTTGCAGTAATCCTGGCATTGTCGGGATGGGAGGGATGAGGCACGTTTTGGGAATTGCTGCCATGAGTCCTCCCACAGATCTGTTGAGGTCCCACCTCTTATTTCCCCAAAACTATGATCTTGGATGATGCTCTTGCTATGTAGGGTCATTTTCCAGATATGAGAACCCTGTTTTTCCTCGTTGAATCTAATGAGTTCCTGCTTAGGTTTTTCTGGGGCATATTTAGCATGCTATAGCTGAGCCCAGGGTTCAGAATTGTGGGTGACCTAATTCCACCATATTTTGGCTCCCAAGACTTCATTGTTTATTCCTGGGTCCCTAAGTCCCAAGCCACCTTTGAGTTTGGGTTGGAAAACTTTCTCCTAGCTCACCAGTGCCCATTTTTGTTTCTTAGAATCTCCCCCATAAGAAAGTCCGCTGAATGGATCTTATTTCTTTGATCACAGATTTTGGGGCCACCAGGACTGAGAAAAGATAAATAAGCATTGCTTGAAGGACCGATTTGAGGAGGGTGAGCCTACTTGCAAAATTGAGGGGTCGAAGAACCCAATTACTCAAATTTTTCCTCATTCTATCTAGAACATCCATCCATGATACCCGTTTGATAACACCTTCGGCCATAGGGGCGCTGAGGTATTTGGAAGGAAGGGAGCTCCCCTGGAAGCCTAAAATTCGGAGAACGTTCCTTTGGGAGATGTTATGCGTATTAAAAAAGAAAACTTGAGATTTTTCTCTGCTGATCTCCAAAACGAAGGCCTTGGAAAATATATTGAGGCACTTCTTAATGGTTTTGGCTTCTTGGATCGGAGCATGTCCCATGAGCATCGTGTCATCCACAAATTGTTGGTGAGTCTGCTTGTTTGCATGTGGATGAATGTTGAGCCCTCTTAGTTCCCCATTGTTCACCATTGTTTTGATCAGTCTACTGAGACCTTCTGCCATCAAGATAAATATGAAAGGAGAAAGGGGGTCCCCTTGGCGGATGCCTCTGGAGGGGTTGAAGGTCCTGGTTGGGGATCCATAAGCAGAATGGAGAAGAAAGTGGATGAGGTCATACTCATTACAAAACACCATTGGCCAACTCTGCTTCATTAAATTTGGTTTTAAAACAAGTAGCATGTTTCATTTGAGCCCCTTTAACATAATGTTTAAAGAATTTGTCATTCCGTTGATGCACTGAATGGTTTGCTTTGTCAGATTTTTTATCTACTTATTGATTAAAATGAGGAGCTTCACGAGTGTTTCTGGCCCGAGTCTCGGAGGTGGAATCATACAGGAATCCGGGGTCAATTTGATCAGTAAAACACCCATTCTCCTGATTATCCGAGGAATCACTAAGTTCTACAATATGATCTTCACTACCGTGTAAGTCTTTTCTTGCCAAAAGAGCCACCACCATGCTTCTTTTCATCCTTCGGGTTGCTCTATCACTCATCGTTTTGTTGGTCTGACCTTTACCTTCCACTATAATCCTTTTCGATTTATTTTGGGGATTTTCAGAAACCATTCCTAAGAATTCCTTGTTCTCATCGTTGCAGGGTACAGACTGTACTTTGGAATCTAGATGAGTAGAACAAAATTGTCCTCCATCATTTAACCCTTCGGTGGCCCCAATCGATGCTTGCGTGTTTATGTCATTTTTTGTAGAGGAGTGCAAACCCTCAACTTGCGAAACTTTTTTTATGAGAGGAATGAAATGAATCTTGCTTTAGAATATCACCCTTTGTTCCCTAGTTAGAACCCCGAGGCATTTGAGCTCTTCGTTTCATGCGGGTTTTGGGAAACGTGAGGGACAACATTGTGTAACACCGAAACCATTAAAATGAAAAAATTCATCCCAGGTTCTATATAGCTGACTCAATCGAAATTGAACCAGGATTTTGATCAGTCCGTGATTGAATAAACTTCTTTTTAAGGTTCCAGTAGTTTTCTGAACAGTGGATTCCATCTTGGTTAAGCTATTAAGTAGATAGAAATGCATGTTTATAGGAGAACCTATAAATACCAATAGGAGTCTAAGATGATAGTAATGGATCAAAGAATAACGACCATCACATGTGACATACCTGATAATGAGCTTAAGGAGAGGTTTCCATGGCTCCTTAACCAAGAGAGCGGGAATCCCATATTTCAGGTCCACATCTGGAGGTATTTTAACGAAGAATTGTTTTCGACTCGATTCCTTTAACCTATTCCCTTTAAAGCATTTTTCTCCGACCTAAGAAAGACCAGTGGCTTGTGCTAAGAATCCTTATGATATATAGAGCTCGAGGTCATCGACTTGAGCTTTGATGATGTCGAATGATAATGCAAACTTCTTCGTAACTTCGACATTATGACCATTGAACCTCATTAAGAAGGGAGTCCATCCTATCTCTTCGAATCTTTGAGCGGATTCAAGATCTGCCTCTAACATCTCATCCCTGGATAGCTCCAAACGATTGATGGGAGACATTGCAGAGGGTAAGGATTGGAACTTAGGTAATGAAACATGAAGATCGTAGAGAGAAAATGAATAGCTGTTCTCATACCTGATTTCAACGTTCATAACCTAGGGATCATTAAAATGACATCCCATTTCATTTTGATTTGTACTAAATCACTACTGAAACCAAATGATGGAAACTAGCGATTGCAGGTTAGGGTTTGATTATAAAACGAGGGCACCAACATTAGTGATTTGGATCGATACAATCCGCACTAAAAATTCAAGCTGGGGCTGACACCTTTCGTAACACAATTGACACTTTTCAAAAACCAAATTAATTCATCTTAGCTGTGAATAGACGTATGTCTATTGCATTTAAATGGAGATGATTATCAACAAGGTGAGTAGTATGAATTTAATGATCAACATAAACACTAATATGATCCATGATGAGCTTGGAGAAATATCACAAATCGCAATTTAAATTAAAATTGATGTGATCAACACACTTGTGACATTATTTTCAATTGATAGCCAATGTTTTAGTCAGAGGATTATAGCCGGATCCTTAAAGTAGGTGTGTTTGGAAGTCATAAAGATAGGGTGTAAATTATTCTAAGAGATGTAATGTCCATACATGCTATTAAAACATGATCAATTCATATCCTAGTTAACAAAACCAACAGTATCCCTACCCTTTTTTAAATGACCAAAATTTAGGAGCTACGAAATATCATTTATAAATATTGGCAAGATAAATCATACAAATGTTTGATTAATTTCACAATATTTATGTGAAATTTGAAATAATCACTTACTTGACCTTGACCAAAATAAAAGTGTAGCAGCTGTAAAATTTTGATACCGTTTAATGACGAACCAAACACAGATTTAAGCTTGCTGGAAGAATAATTCAATCACCAGAAACTCATCAATCTTGTCGATGTCCATCCTTTTACCTCAATGAATTCCTCAATTGGGAACACATTTAGAATCAAAGATTCTAAAGGCACTCCTAAAATATGTTCTCTTGATATCCAAAAAGATCATGACTTTGTTTCTTATAATCGAAAGATTTGCAATTTTTCAGCTTTGAGAGTTGAAATTTGCATTATGTAGCAATTGAAAACTAAGGTTTGTTGGGAGCCAACAAGACTTGAGTGTGCTCTTCCATTGGGTCTTCTATTTCTGCAAGTTGTCCATAACCCTTTCCAAACAACCCTTGTAATGGTGGTTGAGGTTCTTTTGCCACTTTTGCCACACATGATTAACTAAAATATCCTTTCTTAAAACCAACTTCTTGCATTTCATCCGGAAGAACTTTAAAACCATTAATTCTTTGCTTAATAAAATTGTATTATAGTGGATCTTTTTTAACATATATGCGATTTCTTCCATTTGGTAAGGAGGTTGCTATTGTTATACCTAATAACCAAATACAAAACAATAATGACATCAAATAGTATAAAATAACATAAATTAAAAAATTATATTGAACAATGGAAAATAATAGAACTTAAAGTATGATTTCATATGTAATGTCATAAATCTTACCAAAACCCGAGAACAAATATAAAACCCAATCTCCTTCTCTCGAAAATGTATCTATGAGATAATTAATCAATGCTTGTGGCTTTTGGTAAATGTTTACAATATATCCTTTCAAATCCTTTCCCTCATATGTTAGTTTTCTGACCATGGCATTATAAGTCAACAATTGACTATGTTTGCCTTCACTCTTTGCATTCATAACAAGTGAATCATAAGTATTATCTTTTGTCTAGCTTGCAACATGTAATTTTTCAACATGACTCATGAATGCATCTGCACTACTGGAGCTACGAATATCAGGCTTGTGCCAGTTACATAAATAAATAAAAAATAAGAATTCAGTTAACTTATCAATAAATAAAATTGATTTCCAAATTTAAACACTTATATCGTATCAATAAAGTTGTTTCCTTGCATTCCCCTTACCCTTGAAAGATGATAACACTGCTCCTCCTTGTGCATATGAATGGAATACAATAAATCTCCAGAGTGGTGACGTTGTGACATCCGCAAATCCCGTAACCACTTTATTGAATGAGTGGTAAGTATAGATATCACAACCATAATTAATGTTTGTGATATTATAACCACGAGGGATATCTGTAATGACCAAGGAGTATTCCTTCTTAGGAACAATATTTGCAATGTTTTCACAGTCACCACATATAACTTGATATTTTACAGTGTTGATCCCATTCCCAATGTAATGATCGAGTGTATCATGAAGTTCAACATTTGCAAGCCGTTGTCTTCTTTCTCGTTCCAATTTGGCTCTTTGAATATGAATTCTAAAAGCTTCCGGTACTCCACCTGTAGACTTCTTTGGCATCTTTAAAAACAAATATCATATCTATAAGTAATAAAAAAGAAATAATATAACTTACAAATAAATAAAATATAATGTATCATAAACCAACATATCTTTTTGAATGCAACAAAAAATTGTTTTAAGTTTTCTATGGAGCTCGACTCTGGATAGTTGCATTTGAAATCATCCCAACTCTTTTCGTTCAATATTATAATAATTTCCGCTTTTTATTCTCATGTAAATCTTGTGACTAGATGATTTAAACATAAATAATGTTAACAATCATATCTAATAATATAACAAAATACTTAAGACATAAAACATGTTAAACCCCAAAAATAATTTTTATAAAACAAAAAATAATAAATCAATAAACTTACTTCTCAAATTCATTGCACATTTCCTCCATTTATACTTCACATGACTTTACACATGATAATGTTGAAGTGATAATTGCTTCATCCTTCACTCATTGCACTGCTCTCCAAGGAATTATAGTCATATATTCTGGCAATTTCTTGACGCCAAGATCTGTCTTACCAGTGCTCCATGGAACAAATTTAGACTTTTAAACTTTTTATTTTATTTTTTGTGCCAATGTTCTCCCATAAATTGAAGATCTCATCAATTAAATCCCATATTTTACCCATTCTAAATGCCAACTAGAAATAACCATCTACAGATCTGAATGCATCACTTTATTTGACATTTTTTTGCCTTCACATTATCCTCTTTAATAGGGAAACCTATTTCCAGACAACATTGTTTCTGAAAAATTGCATCAACCTTTCATTTATCCCCACCACATATTTGTTCAAATTCATTATGAATAAATCTCTCCCCTTGAATGAATGTCATGGACATCCTATATTCATTATTTGTGTTATGATCCCATGCCAATAGTTTTGCTTCTACATATGTTAAACCAACATAAACAACACATTTCATTGTTTCAGAAAGAGGGTTATTGGGATACTCCTGTATCAATTCTCTTCTAGCCTCAACAAAATGATTCCCCCCAATGACATAATATTTATAATTAAAACACTATGATCGAACAAATGCATGCCCGACAAGAACCTGTTTTGGGTCAACAAGAACTAGGTAGTTAACCACATGTGCATAGGGGTTGCACCTCATCAATGCTTTCAAGTTATGAATATCCAAGCGATGTGTCTTTGTACTAGCATATTTACATCATTCACATAATTTTGATTAAATACATTCCAAGTAAAAAATGGGGGTATTACAATCTCCTCCCCCTTGGAATAACATCGTCCTCGGTGTTTGCTCAAAATCAGAACAAAAATGAGTATGCCTCTTTCATGGCATATTCCAACTCCCACGTAGCCTTATCGGGACCAAAGTGCTTCCATTGCATCTTTACCTGTCCGATGGCTTGGTTCCAGAGCAATGTCACCTTTATGTCTAGGATGTATAATGGCTCAGTTTGGAACTCTCCCTCGGGTTCCACCTGGATCACATCCCAACCAATCACATGGTTAGGATCATGTACATATTTCTTAAGCAAAGAAACATGAAAAACATTATGAGCTCTAGTGTTAGCAGGAAATGCAATTTTATATGCAGTTGGCCCTATTCCTTCAAGCAATTCAAATGGCCCACAATATCTTAGAGATAGCTTGGCACAAATTCCAAGCTTCATGAACTCTTCCTTTGCCTCACTCTAAGGTAAACATGATCCCCAACACTGAACTCTCTATGCATTCTATTCTTATCTGCAAAGCTTTTCTTGTTTATCTTGGGATACCTTTAAATTCTACCTAATTTTTGCAACCTCTTGTTCCATTTCCTTAAAAAATTCTGGCCCAATTACAGTTCTATTCACTGGATTGTCCCATGTCACTGGTGTCCTGCACTTTTAGCCATATAAAAATTCAAATGGAATCATGCCCAACGAAGCTTGTTTTCCATTATTATATGCAAACTGTACCAAGTGTAGATAATCTTCCCACTTGGATGGTTTGTCCATCACATACATGCGAAGCATGTCTTCAAGAATCTGATTTACCCTTTCAGTTTGTCCCTCTGTTTGTGGATGGTAGGTAGTGCTAAAATTCAGCTATGTTCCCAAGTCTGTAAAAAGACTTTTCCAAAAATTTGAAGTAAATTTAGTATCCCTATCTGAAATTATTGCCTTATGAAATCCATGCAATCTAAAAATTTCCTTCATAAAATCCTTGCAATGGCATCTATTTTATATGTGGATTTAACTGGTATAAAAATGTGCTGATTTTGTTAATTTATCCACCACAACCATGATAGAATCATGTTGTTTCACAATAATTGAAAAACATGTAAAAAAATCCATGGAAATTACTTTCCATTTCCATTCCAGAATTGACAAAGGATGCAATCATCTTAGAGAGATTTGAGGTCAAAAAATGGCCTCCTAAGAGATGTACTAAAAAAGTATGAGATATATTAAAATATTATGAGTTAGGGGTTTTATGGGGTATGTATATATGACAAGTCACCTCCTACACTATTTTCTATGCACAATATAAATAACCATGGTTGAGTTACTTTTCAAAATTCACTAGAAATAAAATTAATAAAATAACTTTACATTGATGTGACTAAGATTCATTGTAAATTCCCAAAAATTTATTGTCCTTTAACATTTATTTGTCTTGAACTTGCAAATGAAATTAAATAATAAAAAACATTTTTAAGAGCTATTTTTTTTTTTAATTTATGTTGACTTTTTATATTTAATACTTTTCTCATCAATTTAATATAATGTGATTTAATTGAAAATTTATTTACATGTAAAATGTTAATAGTATTATTATAATCCACATTGCATTATTATTATTATTATTTATTCATTAAATCTATATTGGTAAATTAATATCAAAATCACACACATATATATATGTGTGTGTGTGCGTGCTTATAAATTAGTTTGACATTATAATATTAAATAAAATGGAGTGAATATATAATTAAAAATTAAAAATATGAAAATGACAAAAATATTATTTTATGAAAAAATGTGAAAGAAATATATATATATATATATATATATATATATATATATATATATATATATATATATATATTTGGCATTATGATATTAAATAGAATGGGGTGAATATATAATTTAAAATTAAAAACATGAAAATGACAATATATTATTTTATAAAAAAATGTGAAAGGACCTTCTTTATGAATTATGAGTACTTTACTTGAAAATGAAAATAATATTATTTTATGAGAAAGTGTGAAAATGCATTCATTATAAGTACTTTACTTGAAAATAACAATAATATTATTTTATGAAAAAATGTTAAAGGACTTTCATTATGAGTACTTTACTTTATGACTTAAAATTACTTATACCACTACCTTGGTTAACTATGGGTTTTCATTCACCATTGAAAATTTGATAAATAAGCATTCTTAACTCATGCAATGCCACCTCAACCATGTGGGATGGCATCTACTAAAATGTAATTGGTTATTTTTATAGTACAATTTCTTTGTTTTGAGGCCCATTTTTGACCTCAAAATTTTTCTAATTGAAACCTGTTGGGTGTTGATTCTCAACTTTCACTTGCTGACACTTCATGCACTTAGATTTTTTTTTCCTTGGAAAAAAGTGTAATTTCACTAGAAATAATCAAATTACATATTGTATAAAAGCTTCTAAGAGTTTTTTCAGGAATATAGCTTTTCAGCTTCGAGTATCAAAACATGTCTGAAAAAATATGCAGTAAATGTTTAGATCACGCAGGATCCATGTCTGAGTATCATTGCTATGTAGATATGTAGCCCCAAAAATATATATACAAAAATATTGTGCCGATTATATTTGCGGTGGCTTTAGTAGAGCTGGTCCTTCGAAAAAAGGTCTGTGCATGCACTTAGATATATACTCAGTGATATCCTTTTTTAGCCTTGGCAAAAAATATTGCTTCCTGGTTGTAGCAATTGTTTTCTGATATCCTAGGTGAGCAGAATACGACATTTTATGGATTTCATCCATAGCAATTCTCCTCAAGTCTGCAACATTTGAAATATAAATTCTATTTTTAAAAATAAGAAGTCCATCCTCTTCCAAATGATACCCTTCATATGTCTTTTCGAAATTCTATTGCTGCGATTTTTCTTTTATTTTCACATACAATTCATCTTCAACAAGGTAATTAAAAATTTGTTGTCTTACATCTGATTGACATGTTTTGATGGCTGCCACTTGCATTTCATGCACCTTTCTGCTGATTGCATCAACCACTTTATTTTTCTTTCCTTTTATGTGTTTGATCTCAAAATTAAACTCACATAAAAATTCCAGCCATCTAGCTTTCCTGGCATTTAATGTTGGCTACTCAAATAAATATTTTAGACCACAATGGTTTGTCCTCAACTCGAATTTTTTGCTCATTAAATAGTGCCTCCACATCTTTAAAGCATGCACTATGGATGCAAGTTCCATATCATGTGGCATAATTCTTTTCATGCTCCTTTAATTTCCTAGACTCATAACAAACCACATGATTTTCTTGGATGAGAACTCCTCCAAGTCCTTATTTACATGCATCTGTACACATCATAAATTACTTTTCTGGGTCTGCAATTTTAAAAATTGGAGGACTTGTAAGAAACTTCTTCAACATCTGGAATCTTTCCTCACATTTATGTGTCCATTCAAATTTCATTCTGTCACGTCCCCTCCCGTCATACCAATTCGCAGAGGGAACATTACCGCAACATGGGAGTGTCTAATTCTCCCCAATGCCGTATGACTAAATTCATGATTTAATAAAATGCATAATTAAATTATACAGTGGAATTAAAACATATTAACACACACACAAAATGGAATGCATCAACATATTTATCTCAAGCATAATGATGAAACAACATGCAGAGAATCACTCCTCTTCTCATGCTATGCACAGGATTCATGCCAACTAAATTAAGATCATCATTTCATTCAATTAACATGAATAATTAAACATTCATAACAGAACACAGAATGATCATAATTTAACCACAAGGAACACTTATCTTTATGATGAAGCTGTCCAAACAACTGGCTATGTGAGAGCAACGTTCCACCCAACCATAGGTCCTTGTCCAGCCTATTTTCTTTCAGCTGAGAGACCACCCCCGAGATGGGATGTGATACACTAAGGAGGAACTAAACAGGCTCACTCACAACCATGGTTTCACACAAATAGTTTGTTAGTTTTTCAGAATTTACTTCAATCTGATCTAGGATCTTAACTAAGAGAACAACATGTACAACATATCTATAGCATATCAATCATGGACACAATAATGCAAGCACACAAGAGACACAAAGTTTACTTGGGGAAAACCATAAAGGTTAAAAACCCCAATAACTTCCTCAGAGATAGATAGAGCAATGATACAACCCAAGTATAAGAGATAGACATCTCCTAGCAGCAGCTTCTCCTCCTCCATAAGTGCGCCACTTTCGAAGGAGTGTGTGTGATAATAGAATGATCAATAGAGTGCCTCCCACACTCTATTTATACTTTATTTGACTTGCCTATTAACCTTTACTAGGTCGACCTTAACTTAACCACATAACATAATGCTGACTGGGCCGACACCCAATAGGGTGGTCTAATAACCCTTTGACCCACATGGCCGACCTCCAATAGGGTGGTCTAATAACCCTTTGAGCCACATGACTTATAGAGGGCCGACCCCAACAAGGTGGTCTAATAACCCATCAAGTATAAGTTACGACACTTACAATATAAATGACGACACTTTCGTATAGAGGAATAATAACATCTCTATAGGAATACAAACACTTCCGTATAGAGGAATAATGCCATCTCTATAGGAGTACAATATACATATATGAAATACATTCTGAAGTTACATATACATTAACACTCCCTCTTAAATAGGAAGGTATTTCTCGACACAGGTCTTCTAGCACAAGTCTTCTTCTCTGGATCATCATCATTGGATAATCGTCATCGAGTCATCGTCATCGTCACTACTGCTGCTATCTCAATCAATCTCTGAATCTACTCATCATAGGAAGTTCTACAGAGCCAGTCCTTTTTCATACTGGATGTAGGCCCACCACTTGCAGGTCTTTATCATCACTGGCCATACTGTGGAATCCTCAGGACTTATTACGTGTGTCACAAAACCTGGCTGCAGCATCCCAGACTGTTACGAGCACACAGCTCTACCTGTCGGATCTCCCAGGAGAACATTACATGTGACTGTCACAAAACCTTAAAAGAGTCTCTTGACTATAAAGAACCCTAAAGAGCATCTGAGGCCTTTTTCATCCTGTCCAGATCTCCAGGACTTATTACATGTGACCCCCACCACAAAACCTTAAAAGAGTGTCTTGTCAAGCAAGAACCCTAAAGAGCATCTGAGGCCTTTTTCATCCTGTCCAGATGTCTAGGACTTATTACATGTGGTAATGGAAATACCTTGAAAGAGCATCTGAGGCCTTTTTCATCCTGTCCAGATCTCCCAGGTCTACTTACATGCCATAGGACAAAACCATGAAAGAGCGTTTTCCAGATCTCCCAGGGAGCTATTATATGCCAGCGGCAAAACCTAGCAAGAGAATCTGCAAATCTCCTAGGGCGCTATTATATGTCCTCCCAAAGCAAAACCTCGAAAGAGCATTTTCCAGATCTCCCAGGGAGCTATTATATTCCAGCGGCAAAACCTAGCAAGAGAATCTGCAAACCTCCCAGGGCGCTATTATATGCTTATCTGCACAACCTGTCCACGGCCACAGAGTATCAACATGATACTCACCATACATCATCCTGATGTACACATGATCATCCTGATCATCATCACTGCATCATCCTGACGCATGTCATCTGGAGCACCATCCTGAAGCTCATCATCCATGATCATCCTGATCATACAATGCATCCACCTGATGCATACACAGTATCTACCTAATACATATCAACATACATGATCTACTTGATCATACAATGTATCCACCTGATACATATACAAATACATACACATGATCCAACTGATCATATCCAGCATCCAACATGATGCATACATACATAAATGATCCAACTGATCATATCCAGCATCCAACATGATGCATACATACATAAATGATCCAACTGATCATATCCAGCATCCAAATGATCCAACTGATCATATTCAGCATCCAACATGATGCATACATACATAAATGATCCAACTGATCATATCCAGCATCCAACATGATGCATATACATATACAGAGCAGTAACTGGAGCATCGTCCTGATGCTCATCATCCAGTGCTTATATCCACAGCCATGGAAGGATCCTCCTCTCACCATGTTCGGAATGGCTCCTGCAAATGTGTCCATCACTTCTTCCTCGAAGTGTCGTCGATCTGAAGAACACTAAGCCTCTCTCTGAAGTACTCGAACTTCACTCTGGCTAGTGGTTTCGTCAGCACATTTTCAATATGCTCATCCGTCACAACATACAGGAGCTTCACTGCTCCTCTCTGCACCATATCCCTAATATAGTGATATATGATCTCAATGTGTTTCGACCTGTCGTGGAACACCGGGTTCTCAGACAGCTTCACACAACTCTGGTTGTCACAAAAGATACCAATAGCCTCCAACGAAAGATCAAATAACTCATACAGTAGCTTCCGGAGCCATACTGCCTCACAACTAGTCGAACATGCTGCAACATACTCTACCTCAGCTGTACTCAGTGCTACGGAGGACTGCTTCCTGCTAAACCAAGATATCACACCTTATCCCATACTGAAGCAGCACCCATAAGTGCTCTTCTTATCTGCAGCACTGCCTACCCAATCTGAATCAACATAACCCTGCAGGTTAAACTTTTGATTCGCATCATACTTGAGCCCATAATCAACTGTACCCTTCAGGTACCTCACAATATGCTTTACAGCAACCAGGTGAACACTCCTCGGATCCATTAGAAATTGGATCAATTTGTTCACCGCAAAGCAAATATCTGGTCTCATGTTCGTCAGGTACATCAAGGACCTAATCATCTGACGATACATAGTGACATCAACCGGCTTAGATGAATCATTGCATAGAAGCTTTAGGTTCGATGCTATAGGTGTGGCCATGGCCTTGCAGTCCATCATCCCGAACCTCTTCAGGATCTCTACTGCATACTTCCCTTGTCTAAGGAAGATCCCATCTGCACTCTGCCACACCTCCATGCCTAGAAAATAGTGCATCATCCCCAAGTCCTTCATCTCGAACTCGACTGCAAGCTTCCTCTTGGTATCGGCAATCAAACTATCATTACCTATTACAAACAGATCATCCACATACAGGAGTAGTATCACAGGATTGCCTTCCTCAACCTTGTAGTAAAGGTTGGAATCCGCTTTACTCTTGGTAAAGCCCAAACTGGATAGAAAACTGTCCATCCTACCATACCAAGTCCTGCACATATATGACTTACCGTCATGTGTCTCAAAACCAAGTGGTTGCTCCACATACACTTCCTCTTCGACTACACCATTCAAGAAAGCTGTCTTGACATCCATCTGGTGTCTCTTCCATTTCATCAATGCAGCCAGATCAAGTACTGATCTGATGGAAGTGTGCCTGGCTATAGGTGTAGAAGTCTCTTCATACTCAATCCCTCCTTCTGGGAGAAGCCACGAGCTACAAACCTCGCTTTGTGTTTCTCCATGCTATCATCTGCAGCATGCTTGATCTTATAGATCCATTTGGAAGTCACAGTAGACTTTCCTTCAGGTCTTGGGACTACATCCCAAACATCATTCTTCATGATCGACTGATCATGGCATTCTTCCAGAATCATGGGAACTTCAATATTTTTAATATATTCAATAGATAACTTTGTTGTTGAACAAATGTTGTAGTCCTTCTTTTGTAGGTGATGGTATACGATCTTTTCTACAAAACAAGTTAAATTGCATGATTAGAAAACATCTCATAGTTTTCAGAACAAATTCTTTACACATAAATAAATATGTCATACAATCATAATTATCTTAGCCAATGCTTCAATACAACATTTATCCATATCCCGTAACTTTCTAGATGCCTTCCAATCTCTACCAGAACATTGTTAAGAGTGTGCACAGCTGCCAACTTGTCAGCAAAGAGGTTTCATTCTAGATAAGTAGCAATGGAATGTTGTACAGTGCCATAGGCCACTTACCCATGTATATTAGTAGTATACTGTTCATTAATGCAACTATGCACAACCTAATTCTAGGAACATCAATATATACATTATTGAACAATATTACTTAAACAATCAAATATGCAAGAAATGATAATTCAAATACTTATCTTTGTTTGTTTGTTGGGTTGACTCCCTCTCAGTCTTTCCTCCCTTTGTGTAACTCCATTCTGATGTGGATTGTGAGAAGTGGTCAACTCCCTCTGAATATCTGCATCCTTGCAGAAACTACTAAAGTGTGCTCCCTCTTGATCTTTGCTTCTTGGATTACCTATCCTTGAACTTATATCCATCCTTAATCACTATGCATGCTTATTAGTATCATCATTGTGTTATCCTCGAGGTCTCATATATAATCACACATTCATTAGTATAATCTTAATACTATCAAAACATAATAATCTTAAACATGTATAGTCATGATCATTTCAAACACAGATAATAAACATTAGTATTCAAGGTTTCAGGGAAGACTTCTTTTACTCATGCATATTCTTATTTGATCATAGGGCTCTTCTAGTTAGTCCAATTATCAATCAAGATAAGAGACATAATATGCATACACCCTTGATTACTTACATTTCTAACTTTATGAATAAACATAACCAATCATACCAAGTATACTTATATAAGGGATCATATCACAAGGTAAGATTCTAACTTGATATAGGAAAAACATACCTGGATTACTATGTTAGCTAGTTATGTCTAACATACCCGCATGATGTCTTCTGGTTCTCTTCAATGACTTGTGCTAGTAACCTGCATGTCTCATAAGTTAACCATTGTAGAACCAAGTTATACATACCTCGTAAGTAGATCTTCTATGTGATCCATGACAATGGATGAATCTTTGTCTTCATGTCATATGTTCTTGAAGTAGAACATGATTTGTCTTTCTTGGTGTACCTTTCATGTTAGCGAACAACATAAACCTCACACAACGTCACAATGCATTAGTACAATGATAAGTGTCAAAACCTTAATCAATGAATATCTTCTATCATGTATTCATAATTTTATTAAGGTGATACGACAAGTCTAGTAATTAATCAAGATTGTAGTAACCGTAATGATATGAAGACAAACATATCATAAACTTAACCATGAACATAATTCGAAACATACCTGTCAAGATTGCTTGTAATCTTCTTATGTAAGGCCTTAGCCTCATCTCCCTTTGAAATAGTAACTTCTTCACTTATGTAGGTGACCAATCCATTCTCTTCTAGGATTAACCCAATCCACTTGATTTGCAGGAACTGGATCTGGAGCTAGATTAGGGTTTGTCAGAGAAACCCTAAAAATTCAAACTTTGAATTTCAAACTTCTGAAAGGATAGAAAGATGCGCCTTGATGAGCTGATCAAGCCGGTATATTTAGAATTTGAAAACTGCAAAGTTTCACCCCTTAATTTTGCCTTTGAAACTTCCGGATTCACTGGACATGACCCCGAACTAGGGTTTGATAAAGCCCACCCTTCTTCCCAATCAAAAGGTTCGATCCAAATCTCTAATCTTCTATTTTTTTGAGGAGCTTCCAGCCGTGGTCACAGATTTCAAAATTCCCGTTTTTGCAGAAGCCCTAATTTTCCACTTTTCTAATCAAAGTCCTGAACTAGGGTCTGATTAAGCCCGGCCTTCTGCCCAACCAAAAATTCTGATCTTGGTCTCTAAATTTTGATTTTGATGAGTAGCATTCATCCTTGGTCTTCTATTACAAAAATTCCATCTTTCTCCGAAACCCTAAATTCCCAAAGCCATGAATGAAGGTGCTAAAAAATAATTCTGTTTTGACATAAATATGTACCTGATTGTTTCTGGTGTAACTCCGAACTTTCCGATCCACAAGGTCTGAAAATTCTACCTGTGGTAGCCCGACCTCTCATATTTCCAACCCCATAGGTCTGACCTCAATTGGATTTTCTGAGAGAGAGTTATGCCAAGTGTCGCAACGTGACCTGTTTATGGGATAAAACAAGAGAGTGAACTTGTACAGCGTGCCATGTGTCACTGGTTCAATTTCGGCCTCTAAAAATGTTACCTAAGAAAGTACAGTCCATGCAATACCTAACACCTTTTGCTAAATTTCATTTGGAGCTTCCTAGCCCAAGTTATGACATTTTTTCGTACGTCACCTGTTTATGACTCAGATCTGGAAAAGGCAGAAACCCTATATTCTACAGATCATAAAACACAAAGTACAACGAATTAGAAGTTGTCCTTTGGACACAAAGTACATGGGGATCTTATTTCCGACCTTTAAAAGTTTTAGATCCGATTTTTTTTTCAAATGGATTTATAGCGAAAGTTTTACGATGACTGGTTTTTGCTATATCAAGCCCTAGCATCGTAAGTGCAACAAGTGTCATACATGCCATACCATGCCTTCTTTCAGGCTAGCTCTGATACCATGTTAGTTTTTCAGAATTTACTTCAATTTGATCTAGGATATTAACTGAGAGAGCAACATGTACAGCATATCTACAGCATATCAATCATGGAAACAATAATGCAAGCACACAAGAGACACAGAGTTTACTTGGGGAAAATCATAATGGTGAAAAACCCCAATAACTTCCTCAGAGATAGATAGAGCAATGATACAACCCAAGCATAAGAGATAGACATCTCCTAGCAGCAGCTTCTCCTCCTCCAAAAGTGCGCCACTCTCCAAAGAGTGTGTGTGATAATAGAATGATCAAATAGAGTGCCTCCCGCACTCTATTTATACTTGACTTGACTTGCCTAATAACCTTTACTAGGTCGGCCTTAACTTAACCACATAACATAATGCTGACTGGGACGACACCCAATAGGGTGGTCTAATAACCCTTTGACCCACATGGCCTACCCCCAATAGGGTGGTCTAATAACCCTTCGACCCACATGACTTATACAGGGCCAACCCCAACAAGGTGGTCTAATAACCCATCAAGTATAAGTTATGACACTTACAATATAAATGACGACACTTCTGTATAGAGGAATAATAACATCTCTATAGGAATACAAACACTTCCGTATAGAGGAATAATACCATATCTATAGGAGTACAATATACATATATGAAATACATTCCGAAGTTACATATACATCAACACAGTCATGCTAAGCCAAATCACAGTTGGGTTTATCAAGCATGCAAGAAACAAAGGAGGAGGATGCTAAGCCAATGAGCTCAACCCTAGAGCTACATGCATATCAACTAAACTCAAACAATCGTGGCAACCACAATACTTACCACACCCAACACAAGGAAGATCCCCTTCTTTGCTACACAGTCCCTCAGGTGCCCCTTCCCTC
Source organism: Larix kaempferi (assembly GCA_027924585.1). Classification (NCBI taxonomy): domain Eukaryota; kingdom Viridiplantae; phylum Streptophyta; class Pinopsida; order Pinales; family Pinaceae; genus Larix; species Larix kaempferi. The sequence goes on along the minus strand of BSBM01000636.1, from coordinate 928,227 downwards.
CAGTGCTATTAGGGTGGGAATAAAAAGGTCCAACTGCTAATTTCTTGAGATTATAGCCTTCATTGGGTTTATCAAGCAATCCCAACATCTGTTCTGTCCTCTGTTCTGTCATTCACACTTGGATTATCACAATTCGGTGACCAAATGACTCAATCCCGTAATTGGATTTTTGGGCTATCAAAATTGGGTTTTTCGCATGGATTTCTGGGGATCTAACACTCTCAAATTCTCCCCAAGTTTCATGTCTATGTATTCCCCATCGGATTTCACTGTCCACACGAAATTCTGGGCGTTATGGCACTTCAAAACGTGGCTTAATTCAAAGTTGCGATTTTTGGTTTTTCTCACTGTTAGCACTATGTAATGGATGAAAACTAAAGTTTAGATGTTCAACAATGGAATGGGATCAGGAGGAACGAATTCCCATGAGGTAGAGTGATTTGTGGGTTAAGGAAATAGAGCCCATACCTACCAAATGAATTTCTGGGTTGCCCATGCTCCATTGAATCCATGAACTAATTTCTTCAACTATTTCCTTACAATAGAATTAAATGTCAGCAAGAAAAGTTAAATGGATTCTCAAGATGACATTTGACAACATATGGTTCAACCCCACAATCCCCCTCACCACTCCCTAGTGGATACACATGGCCCCCTCTAATTAGTTGCTTCCATAGCCAGTTTGTGGTATTTTATTGCAATATTAATATTTACATCATTTTACAATGTTCCATGGCTTAATAACACATGGATAGAAAAATATCAAATATTTGTCTTTTTAAATAAAATTCGAGCATACACTAGCGGGGCCTTGGCCTTGAGCTCCATGTTAGGAAAACATACATCGCATGTATACAATATTTACATTAAAAGCCAATATTTCCTAAGGGTCAAAATGGGGGTATTACATTCTCCTCCCCCTTAGAACAACACTGTCCTCGGTGTTCTCAAAACTGAACAAAAATGGGAATGTCTCTCTCATGGCATCCTCAAGCTCCCATGTAGCTTCGTCGGGACTAAGGTGCTCCCATTTCACCTTTACCTGTCTGATGGCTTAGTTCCAAAGAAATGTGACCTTCTTGTCGAAGATACGCATATGCTCCACTTGGAACTCTCCCTCAGGTTCCACCTGTATCACATTCCAATAAATCATATGATTAGGTTCATGTACATACTTCTTAAGCAAAGATACATGGAAAACATTATGAGCTCTTATGTTAGTAGGCAATGCAACTCTATATGCAACTGGTTCTATCATATCAAGGACTTCAAATGGACCACAATATATTGGTGCCAGCTTGGCACAACTCCCCAACTTTAGGGAAATTTTCCTTGGTCTCACTCTTAAGTAAACATGGTCCCCAATTTTAAATTCCTTATGCACTCTTTTTCCTATCCCGATCTGCCTTTAAATTTTGTCTGATCTTGAAAACTTCTTGTTCCATTTCCTTGATCATTTCTAGTCCAAGCACTACCCTGTTCATTGGGCTGTCCCAACTCACTGGAGTCCTACATCCTTTGCCATACAATGCCTCAAATGGACTCATTCCCAATGAGGCTTGATTTCCATTATTGTATGCAAATTATACCAAGTGTAGGTAATCCTCCCACTTGGATGGTTTATCCATCACATACATTCTCAACATATCTTTAAGAATCTGATTCACCCTCTTAGTTTGGCCATCTGTTTGAGGATGATATGCTGTACTGAAATTTAATCTAGTTCCCAATTCCTGAAACAATCATTTCCAGAAATTGGAAGTGAACTTTGTATCACGATCATAAATTATTGCCTTGGGAAATGCATGCAATCTGAATATCTCGCTCATGAAGATATTTGCAACGTCATTAGCCTTGTGAGTGGACTTGACTGGAATGAAATGAGCTACCTTTGATTGTTTGTCCACCACTACCATAATTGAATCATGCTTCTTCACTATCATGGGAATACATGTTATAAAATCCATAGAGATCACTTCCCACTTCCACTCTGGAATGGATAAGGGCTACAACAATCCTGCTGGATGTTAATGCTCTGCCTTGACTTGTTGGCACTTTGACACCTAGCAATGTAATCGGCTATGTCTTTCTTCATACCATGCCAAAAATATTGCTTTCTTGTTGTTGTTATTGTCTTTTGATATCCTGGATGTCCAGAGTATGGAATTTGGTGTATTTCATCCATAACTAGCTTCTTCAAATCTGTACTATTTGGAATATACAGTCTATTTTTATAGAGGAGACTATCATCTTCTCCAAGTTGATATCCTGCACACTTTTCATCTATATTTCTTTGCTGCATTTTTTCTTTAATTTGAAGGTAAGTTTTATCATTGCTTTGTGCTTCAAGAACTCTTGTCTTCAAATCTGATTTGTACATACTTAATGCTGCAACATGAAATTTTCTGCTAAGAGCATCAGCAACCTTATTCTCTTTCCCTTTTACATGCTTAATTTCAAAATCAAATTCATAGAGAAATTCCATCCACCTAGCTTGTCTAACATTCAAGTTTGGTTGGTCAAACAAATACTTCAATCTCATGTGGTTTGTCCTAAGCTCGAATCTTCTACCCAACAAATAATGTCTCCACATCTTGAGAGCGTGTACTATGAATGCTAATTCTAAATCATGCGTGGCATAATTCTTTTCATGCTCTTTTAATTTCCTTGACTCATAGCAAATCACAAATCCTTCTTGCATGAGCACTCCACCTAGCCCTTCAATGCAAGCATGTGTGCACACTACAAAATCCTTCCTTGGATCTGCTATCTTCGAAACAGGAGCATTGGTAAGTAACTCCTTCAGCTATTGAAAGCTTTTCTCACATTTTTCAGACCATACAAACTTGACATTCTTCCTCTGCAATGAAGTGATCGGATGTGATATCTTGGAGAATCCTTCAATGAACCTTATGTAGTAACCAACAAGACCCATAAAATATCTAACATTTGAAACATTCTTTGGAGTCGACCAATCCATTATGGCTTCAATATTTTCTGGATCCACTGCAATACCTTCTTTGGAAATAACATGTCTCAAATATTGCACCTTGTTTTGATAAAATTCACACTTGCTTAACTTTGCATACAACTGGTGTTCTATAAGGACTTGCAACACCATCCTTAGATGCTCCTCATGCTCTTCTTCGTTCCTTGAATAGACAAGAATGTCATCCAAGAATACAATTACGAACTCATCTAAATATTTGTTGAAGACACTATTCATGAGGCACATTAATGTGGCAGGTGCATTGGTAATACCGAATGGCACCACAGTAAACTCATTATGACCATATCTAGTTCTGAAATATGTCTTGTGAATGTCTTCCTCTTTTATCCTCACTTGATGGTAGCCAAACTCAAGTCAATATTTGAAAACACTTTAGCTTCCTTCATTTGATCAAATAATTCATCAATCCTTGGCAATGGATACTTTTTCTTGACTGCCACTTTATTAAGCTTCCTGTAATCAATACACAACCTCAAGGTTTCATCCTTCTTCTTGAAAAATAGCACAGGTGCTCCCCAAGGAGATACACTCGGTCTAACGTACCCCTTCTCCATTAATTCTTGTAGCTGCATCTTTAAATCGATCAATTCTGGCGTGTTCATTCTATAAGGAGCTTTGGAAATCGACGCTTCCCCTGGAACAAGAGCGATGGTAAAATCAATATCTATCTTTGGTGGCAATCCTGACACTTCATCCGGAAACACATCTTTGAAATCTTGCAATATCTGGAAGTCTTCTATCCTGGATCCTTTGTCCTCTGATAAATCTGCTATATGAACTGCATATAATTGACAACCATTCTTATAAAACCTTTTCAACTGTAAGGATGAAATCCGTCTTACTGAAACTTGCTTGCGAATTCCTCTTACTAGTATCGGCCTTCCCTCTTCATCAATGCATTCAAGTACCTTTTCATAGTAGTCTATCTTGGCTATATGAATTTCGAACCAATCCATACCAATTAGAGCATCATAAGATCCTAATGGTAGGACATTGAAATCCACTTTGGTGAGGAATCCATTCAACTCCATAGGGCACTCCATCACTACTTCACTCACTTTTATCTTTGTCCCTGTGGCTAATTGAACTAATCAAGACTTATTATGCTTCACTTTTCTAAGAGAACAACCTTCAGCTATCTTAGGAGACACATAACTGTGAGTAGATCCTGGATCAATCAAAACAAAAATAGATTGCATAGCAATCTTACCTTCAACTTCCACCACTTCTGATTGATGGTCTGCTTGGTGATTATCCAACGCTGCATAGATTCTAGGTGTTGCTCTTTCCATATCTTCCATTGTAGTTGTTGCTTAAAGGTTGTGCAAGCTCTTGGGGTTCTCCCTTTTAGTTGGACAATCTCTAAGCATGTGGTTTCCTCCACAACCCCAACACTAAAGTGGTCCTTTTGATGCTTTATCTGCTACTACTGTTGGCTTGAATCCACTCCTTGCTTGCTGCCCCTGTGGAAAGGTTCTGGGCTGATTTTTGAATGGTGGCTTGAAGCCACTTTTCTTTTGATCAAACCTCCCTCTTGGATTTCCCTTCCATGCTGGGTGAACCTCTGATTTTCCTTTACTATGCTCATAGCAATGCATTGCTATCATAATGGCTGCATCCATACTTGGTGGATTAACAAACTCAATTCTATCTCAGAAACTTTGAGGTAGAATTCCAAGGAAGCATTGGATTTTTATCCTCTCATCTTTGATATAGTCCACATACCTCAACAATTCCAAAAATTTATGGACATGCTCTTCCATAGATTTTTGTCCCAACCTGAGTGCATTGAACTCTTTCCTCTTGCTGTCATAATACCTAGTAGAAAGGTATTTTTCATTGAAGTACTTCTTAAATCTTTCCCAGCTAATCTTCCTTTCATTGATCCCTTTAACTTGCAAGAGGTGATCCCACCAAATTGAAGCTATTCCATTTAGATTGTAAATGGAAATTCTGGCCTTTTCATTTCCCGAGTAGTCATGAATCTTCAAATATTTCTTCATCCCAAGAAGCCATGCCTCTGCCTCTTGGCCAATTTTGTCTTCTCCATCGAATGTGGGAGGCTTTTCCTTCCTGAATTCTCCCTGTGGGATTCCCTTGAATTTATTTCTTCGATCAAACCTTCCAGAAGTATGCCTTGGAATTATTTGAGAACCCCTGGAGTCGCATGATCTGCTGGAAGAAGACATAGAGGAAGGTATTCTATGCTTTTTGCTCACAGAACTATTCCTTGGGCTTGGAGTCCTCTTCCTTGAACGACCTCTCTAGCGACTCTCTGCATCTCTTCCTTCTTTCCCTACATTGCTTGGGTTGGAACCAAGGTTTATCCTCTGCTTCATATCAGTGAGGCTCTGCAAAATAGCAGCATTGAATTGGTTCTGTTCCTCTTGAGCCTTCATCAATCTTTCATTGAAGCTTACCATGGTCTCAACCAAATTCTGAGGAGTCATTTGCTTCCTTTTCCCATTAGATTCAGTTTCAACATTCTCTTCTTGCACATTTTATCCTAGCACATCTTCATCATGTTCATAAGTATCCTGAGCATCATTCATAGTCACAATTTTCCTTTGGAGACCCCTTCCCTGTATGTTGCCTCTGCTATAACTATTCAAATCTTATCAGCTGCAATCACTGCGCATTATGAAAATATTCATTAGACAGCTTAAGAATGTATATAGAAACATAAAACATCATTATATAACATAATTAAACTCATGGAATAATTCTCAGAGCTATTATGCCTTCATTTCTTTTGCCCATTCATGCAATTCTGGAAATTGCCCACATTGACAACAATTTTGTCAAAACAGTCACTGGCACTTTTCCACTCTGAATATCTATGATATATGAAAACCCCATTCAAATTATGGTTATGTACCATTGTTCCTTGCTAGATAAGCTTTCCAATGCCTATCCATATGCTTCATTATGACATCGGGTGTGGAAATTACATTACTCCCAAACTGACAATTTTTACCACAATTCTGCATTTTTACACAACTGCAAATTATCCTGAAATGCCAACTTCAACCACCTGTAAAAATAAATTTGAGAGGAATCATGAAAACATTTCCTATCGGGAGAAGTTAGTCCATATAACAAGGAACACTCAGCAACCTTCGTATCTCTGTTCCGATGTACCATTCATCTTCTATAAAATTTTGGGTTTGACTACTTTTAATTTTTAATTTTTTTTCCAAAATTTCAAAATTTTGGGCCAAAAATGTCTATCTTCCAAACTGAGCATTTATGGAAAATCCATGTCTAACGGAAAATGTTTGTATTAATGAGAATATGAAATGTGGAGTTCAGTAGATTTCTTGGATCCTACATATAAGGTCACTTTCATCCACTGCAAGCATTTCAAAATCCTCAAAAAGTGGCCCAAAATAGTGCTTTTCTGCCTTCTCGCTCACCTCGACTCCACATCCTTTGGAGTTTGGATCCAAGCTTCCAAAATTAATACCGTGCCTTCTCCATGGCCACCCGATAGCGATTTCAACTCAATCCGACCTTCTGTTAAGCTGCGGAACACCGATTTGTAAAAGCCATTAATTCCAATTTTATGCCAAATTGGAGCATAATGGGCTCAGGACCCTCACTGGTTTTTTCATGTCTTTCGCCACTGGCCTCCTAACATCACTGGACTCATCCAATTCTGAGTCCTCATGCTCCTGCTATCCAAAAATTGAGTTTCTGACTCTCTCTCTCTCTCTCTCTCTCTCTCTCTCTCTCTCTCTCTCTCTCTCTCTCTCTCTCTATATATATATATATATATATATATATATATATATATTTTTCCGAACCCGCAACCCGCAATCCGCCATCCACAATGCGGGAGTCGGAAATGTGGAACTCTAAATTTTTACCTCGAAAAATGTCATTTCCGCAATCCGTACTGCGGAACTCAGAATTGCAATACGCCAATTTTGAACCTCTGAAAATGTCACTTCTGCAATCCGTACTGCAGAACTCAGAATTGCGGAACACCAATTTTCGAACCTTCAAAAATTTCACTTCCGCAATCTGTACTGCGGAACTCGGAATTGCGGAACGCCAATTTTCAAACCTCCGAAAATGTCACTTCCGCAATCCGTACTGCGGAACTTGGAATTGCGGAATGCCAATTTTCGAACCTCCAAAAATGTCACTTCCACAATCCGTACTGCGGAACTCGGAATTGTGGAATGCCAATTTTCGACCATCAAAAATGTCACTTCCGCAATCCGCAATGCGGAAATAAAAAATGCGGAAGCCTGACCGCATAACTTCTCAAGCCCGTAACTTTCTCATCCCAAGTCCAAATTGGACAAATTTGGTACCATTGGAAAGCTTTCGGAGAGAACTACGCAATTGTGTGATCCTCCTCCACTCCCGAGAACTCTGATTTCGTCATCATCTCAATCAAAATGCTTCCCAACTTCATCAATACCTCTTTTAACATTCTGATATCTACATGCAAGCTCATAGTTCTGCCCAAGCAACCCCAGTGCTGCAACATGGGCTTTGATACCACTCTTTCACGTCCCCTCTAGTCATCCTGACCCGTAGAGGGAACATGACCGCAACATGTGGGTGTCTAATTCTCCCCCAATGCTGTATGACTAAATTCATGATTTAATAAAATGCATAATTAAATTATACAGTGGAATTAACACACACACACAATGGAATGCATCAACATATTTATCTCAAGAAAAATAATGAAACAACATGCAGATAATCAATCCTCTTCTCATTCTATGCACAGGCTTCATGCCAACTAACTTAAGATAATCATTTAATTCAATTAACATGAATAATTAAATATTCAGAACAGAACACAGAATGATCATAATTTAACCACAGGGAACACTTATCTCTATGATGAAGCTGTCCAAATAATTGGCTATGTGAGAGCAATGTTCCACCCAACCATAGGTCCCTGTCCAACCTATATTCTTTCAACTGAGCGACCACCCCTGAGCTAGGATTTGTATCCACTCAGGAGGAACTAAACAGGCTCACCCACAACCATGGTTTCATACAAACAATTATGCTAAGCCAACTCATAGTTGGGTTTATCAAGCATGCAAGAAACAAAGGAGGAGGAAGCTAAACCAGTGAGCTCAACCCCAGAGCTATAGGCATCTCAACTAAACTCAAACATTCATGGCACCCACAATACCTGCCACACCCAACACAAGGAAGGTCCCCTTCTCTGCTACACAGTCCCTCAGGTGCCCCTTCCCTCCAGTGCTATTCAGGGTGGGCATAGAAAGGTCCAACTGCTAATTCCTTTAGATTATAGCCTTCAATGGGTTTACCAAGAAATCCCAACCTCTGTTCTATCATTCACACTTGGATTCTCACAATTTGGTGACCAAATGACTCAATCCCGTAATTGGATTTTCAGGTTATCAAAACTGGGTTTTCCTGTGGATTTCTGGGGATCTAACACTCTCAAATTCGCCCCAAGGTTCATGTCTATGGATTCCCCATGGGATTTCACTGTCCACACGAAATTCTAGGTGTTTATGGCACTTCAAAACGTGGCTTAATTCAAAGTTGCGATTTCTGTTTTTTTTCACTGTTGACACTGTGTAATGGATGAAAACTAAAGCTAAGATGTTCAAAAATGGAATGGGAATGAGGAGGAATGCATTCCCATGAGATAGAGTGACTTGTGGGTCAAGAAAACAGAGCCCATACCTGCCATACAAATTTTTAGGCTACCCATGCTCCATTGAAGCCATGGATTGATTCCTTCAACTACTTCCTTACAACAGAATTAAATGTCAGCAAGGAAAGTCAAATGGGTTCTCAAGATGACATTTGGAAACATATGGTTCAACCCCACAATCCCCCTTACCACTCCCTAGTGGATACATATGCCCCCCTCTAATTAGTTGCTTCCATAGTTAGTTTTTGGTATTTTATTGCAATATTAATATTTACGTCATTTGACAATGTTCCATGGCTTAATAGCACACGGAGGATAGCAAAATATCAAATATTTGTCTTTTTAAATAAAATTCGAGCATACACTAGCGGAGCCTTGGCCTTGAGCTCCATGCTAGGAAAACATACATCGCATGTATACAATATTTACATTAAAAGCCAATATTTACTAAGGGTCAAAATGGGGGTATTACACATTCTCTTCTTTTGCAAAGAAGTGATTGGGTGTGCAACCTTGGAGAATCCTTCAATGAAATTTCTATAGTAACCAGCAAGGCCCATAAAAGATCTCACATCTGTCACATTCTTTGGAGTTCGCCAATTCATAATGGATCCAATCTTTTCCGGATCCACTGATATTCCCTCCTCTAAAATGATGTGACCTAAATAATGAATTCCATTTATGTAAAAGTCACATTTGCTTAGCTTTGCATACAATTTATGCTCCCTTAACAATTACAAATCCATTCTCAAATGTTCTTCATGCTTCTTTTCATTCTTAGAGTAAATAAGAATGCCATCTAGAAAAAACAAGAACAAACTTGTCCAAATATTTGTGGAAAATGTGATTCATGAGACACATGAAGGTAGCTGGTGCATCCGTGAGACTAGATGGCACCACTAAAAATTCATAATGTACATGCCTTGTTCTAAAGGTTGTTTTGTGAATGTCTTCTTCCTTGATCCTTACCTGGTGGTAACCAGACCTCAAGTCAATATTTGAAAATACCTTTTCCTCTCTCATTTGATAAAAAAGATAATCAATTTGAGGCAATGGGTACTTGTTCTTCACTGTCACTTTATTCAGCTACCTGTAATCAATACATAACTGTAACACCTCGAAATTTCATAAAAATTTAAAACTTTTGATAACAGCATTAATTCGAATATAATAGTTGCGGAAATAATAAATTGAGTTAGCAGCAGCATTAATCATACTGTTATTAATACTAATCATGCTTAATTTCTGTTTTAGCAACATAATGATAATGACATTTTAAAGTATAGTAAACATGTTTAGGGTAACAAATGTAATAAATGATTGGTAGTTTGATGCGACACTATTTTCTTTCGCATAGATACTGACAATTTGACTTTTGATGAAAAGGGTGTCCTACGAAGTACCCTGGAGCTTACTTAGCTGTAACGCTAAAACAACTTGATTGTCCTATGTGCAGACGACAGGTAAGAGATTTCATGGTTGCATAAAAACAAGTCTGAGTAGTTTCAATTTCAAAGTCGTAAATAAATAAAATGTTAGAAATTCTAATGCGATCCACTGAAAGCAAGCATGTATGGTTTTAAATGCTACATCTACTATTTAAGATGTCGTCTGACAACAGCACGATGTTTAAAATAGAATTATTTAAGTACGTCGTTCTGCTGATGGTTTTTGTCAATGTTCTAGCTAGTTATGAAGTCGTCATTGTCCTTCCATCAATGATGTAATAATGTATCGCAAGGTAAATTGATGTTTGTAAGGAGGAGTATAGTAGTGTTTCATTAGTCTCCCTGCTGAAATATGTCGTTAGCTTCATCAGAAATTTACTCAACAGAACATTTATTTCTATAACTTTAATGATAACTTTCTTATGGTCACAACCCAATAGTAATATTAAAATTTCCTACGTAGAGGTTATTCTATTCGTAACTCTGCAATAATGAAAATGGAGATTCCTATAGTCTTTTCCAATGCTTAAATCTAAATGTATGAAAGACATGAGGGAAACTATGTCAGCATGTGACCATAGTGTCCTAATAACTAAATATCTAAGTGGTGCTTTGTGTAATTAAATCCACAAAGTAAAAGAGCTGGAACTATATACATTTCGAAATATTTATATATAGCAATATGAAATATTACCCTATAAACCACAATCAATAGCTAGAAACTATACGAATTTCGAATTGTTAATCTAATGCATTTAAATATGATAGGGTTGGGACTATATAATAGTCATTCGATTAAAACATTAACATGAGAGTTGTGATATATAACCCTTAAGGTCCATACGACCCTAGGTTTTCGTTTTAATATAACAAACAACGTTATATGTAATGTAAAAGAAGTTGTTGGGATTATAACATTGTCATGCAATAACTTTTGGCAGGTTGACGTGCTAGATCATTTAATGGATACGATCGTTGGACTGTAATGGAGGTTGTCCTTCAGATCTGCATTGAAAGTTTGATGTGATAAACCCGGTGACAAGGATCAAATCCCAAATTGTGTAAGGTGATAAGGCTTACTGTCAATCCATGTATGTAATACCATTGTAATGGTGAACGTTAAAACCACTGTGTCACTGCTTGAGTTAGCCTCTCTCCGAGTTGGACATTTCAATGTGATCCACTGTGGCATTCCCAAATGTGTGAAGTGATAGTGTATTTAATGCATGAGCTGCTCGACCCAATGCAATGTGTGTTGGCATAAACCTGATCGTTGGATGTCGTTAATATGGACCGTCGGATCAAATCCTAGCAAGTTGATCGACATTTGGTTTAAGAGTTTGGTAATGAGGGTTATTGCCTCCATTGTTCTCGTCCTGTGGCCGACAGGATGGAAAAACTTTAGCCTAAACTTGTATGAGATTCGACCTCGAGACCTCTGGCTTGACAGAGTTATAGTTTGCTCTTCATCCTTGAAACAATGTCGTTTGATAGATTGTGTAAATAGTTTTTTTGTTATCAAGATCGAAGTTCTGGAACTCGTCATTCTATTTTGAGTTGAAGTTGTTACCTTGGTATGACTGGACCGAGGGTTTTCTTATAACGTTTCCAGTGTAGAATCATTTAAAGAATCTGATGAAGGTGAAAAGCTTGGGTAGTTTTGTAATGAGGTAATGATGTTTTATCGAACAACAATCTCTGTAACGATTTAAAGTTTTTCTATTCACAGATTTGAAAAGATATCAATCTTCTAGGTTTTAACCTTCGTTTTAAATGTCAGTTGCAGGTTAAGAAGTGTGTTCTGGGCGATGGTTTGGTAGCATATGGCAAGCTTTACAATTGGTAAGCTCCGGGTCTTCTCATAAACCTTCGTAGGTACTCTTTGAGGTTGATGGGGTTTCAAGAGTGGAGTTGCAGGTCCTGTCGTGGCTCGTCGTGGTTGTTTGTTCATTACTATGTTTTAAAAACATAAATTGTTTGTTGCTGAGACTCTCATTTGAATGTTCTAGGTTCCTATATTTTAAATTTTAATAAAATCGACTGGAGCTGTGACTCGTCGATGTTTTGAGAAAATTTTAGTTCTTTTAGACTGTTGGAAAAATGGGATAAACCCTGTATGATTTTTGCTTGCAAACATTGTAAAGACTCATTCTAAGAACCATGACTTCGTTGGTTAAGTTTTGGAAAAACATACTGTAACTTTTGTTTTCTGGGCATATCGTTTCCATGTACTTATAGAAGAGACTTGTATTGAGCCACGATTTATCTTGTTCAAGTGGCATGAATGAAACATAGAGCCGAGGCTCGTTTATAAAGATTACACCTCTGTCTATTGAAAATGATAACACAGGGTCTCTGTCTAGATTTAAATGGTTGAAATTTATCATGTGAATCGTGTTTGTCATACTTATTTCAAGATCACGAAAATGTATTGGTAGTCTAAAAGAATTTCTTTGTACAATCGCTAGAGTAAGTTTTGTTTTACTTAAGGAGAGAAATAACGGGCTATGCCCATAATGATGATTTTTGTTGATTGAAGTAATGTATCAACCCCAAAATAAGGGCGTGAATGTATAAGTCAAGTCTGTGTTATCAATCTCTGTGTAAAATGTCTAAGTTACATGTCTCGGCCGTGAGTGGATAAAGTGATTTTTGTTGTGTTTTCTGAACTAGGGTTTGTAAATTTTCAAGTACCTTAGGTTTGATCCTAAGTCTGTAAATCAAGAGTTCGCAAAACGAAACAAAATAAAGAAAATGATTCTTATAGTTTCGATTATCTAATGAATACAAATAACTATCAGCAATAGAATATTTATATGATCTCCATTATCTGTTTGAACTAGATAAATTTATAAAATGATAGAACAAGAATTGAAACAGTGTGTGTGTATGTATAATGTTAAAAATGTGTGACTACTTGTTTTGTACAGTCTCGATAAGATGATAACAGTCTTCAATGACAGCTATGATATTACAATGTGATCATAATATAGTATGTAGATATATAAATTCTATCTTTTCTTTTGTGCATAAGATTGATAAGATTAATGTGATGCAACTATACAGAAAATATGCATTGTTTGTTTTCCCTAAAACTTTGAAACATTTATAATGTATACATGAATATTATACAGAACATTCTTTAGGACAGAAAAATGATAATTATATAATTATTATCTATCTATTGAATTCAAAATGGCAATATGCCTATCTTCTAATCTATTTTAATTTGCGTATCTCTATTGGAGTACGATGCTTCAAAACAACATGTGGAAAAATAGAGGTATTGGTTTATCAATTCACTTTAACATTACACTTAAACATTCAGACTTAAAACAATTTCTAGAATTAGATTCTTTTTCGAAAACAAATAAACAAAAAATACTAGATAAACAGAACATAATTACTTACTGAGAATAAGTTAGAAAATTTGTAGAACCTGAGAAAATCAGTAGGGCAACAAACAACCCAAGAAGACTGTTCCACCCAACCAATTCTTGAAAACAGTCAAGTACTGTCTTAGGACCCCCGAGCCTGTTCACTGAACCACCAGGAGGAAGAAACTTCAGGAATTAGGACTTCTTCTTGCTGTAGTAGTTATCTTCAAAATCTTCAATAGGTAGCAGTCCAAAAGACTTGCTCCCACAACTCCGTTTCTCCTCAGTAATATGCAAACCTCAGTTTTCAATCACCACTAACCTCCCTTATTCGAATCTCTCTTGAAATCACTCGATTCACAAGAGGAAAATATTTTGCAGAAATATTGATTAAGGGCTGCCTGCCCAATTCGAATTTGCCTTTATAGGATGCCTAGGCCTTTTTTAGATGTTACTGGGTCATTAAATGAGCCTCCTGCTCACTCCGTCCACCTGTGGGATAATGCCCTATTTTAGGGGAAGTTGTCCCATAACCAACAGTTAGTGGTGTGATGCAACTGCTGCCATGTGTCCCATACCTTCCAACATCTTCCATTCCTCCTAGTGGGTCAGTGAACACTCATTCAACAGTCCTCTTGGGTGTTTGTCTCCTAATTAATTTATTTAAATAATAATATTCAGTAATTACATTCATCCATGAACAAAACTGATCATAATTACAAAACTTGTAATTAAATTTAACATAAAGTATTTTTGCAACTAAATAATAATGTTCAGAAATTTGGGTCAATCCGGCCAGCAAGAGGGGGCATTAACTGAATCGGGGCCTCCAAATGTCGCTCCATAACTACAATTACGAATTTATGCAGCTAAAATGCATGTTTAGACATGTAAATAAAAACACATGGTGGAAATAAAATTGATACACACATACATAACATGCAATTCCAAGCATAATCGTCACAGGCATATAAATTATAAATCATTGTACAACAAATACATAAGGATACTTATCTTTAAACAAAGAAGATCCAAGCAATTGGCTGTGTAAGATCGATTTTCCACCCAACCATAGGCACTCTATCCAGTATATAATATTTCTGCTGAGAGGCCACCCCCAAGCTAGGCTATGAGGCCACCAGGGAAAAGGAAACACCTACCGACTTCTATCTCTCAGCCCACAACCCACTCTGCTCACTATGCTAAGCCAAAAGCTCCAATAGAGCTATATAGGGGTCTCACTGAGCCTTCACAGACATGGCACTCCTTCCAACTGCCCCAGACAACACAAGGATGTCATTTCCCATCACTGATCCATAGTTCCCTCAGGAAATCCAACCCTTACAGTGCTTACTAGTGCATGCAGTAAGAGTCCAACCTGCTGTAAGTTATTGGAGAACCTCCTGAAACCTTAAACCATGGATTGTTAAGCATCCAAAAGTGGAAAAAATCAATGGGTAAAGGTTCCTAACTTTCCCAACCTCCATGCTCACCTACAACTATCTATTTTCCCTTCCAAAAATTGTAACTTTGTCTCCCAATTCAAATTTCTGGGTTGAACACGGTTTTGGTAATGGTCATGAACAATAGTGAAAAACTCTACGTAGTCTAGAAACATGCTAGAGAGAATGATCAAAAGAGTCTCGACTCCAAGGATATGAGGTAATGGTGAAAATAAAACTGACATAGCTTCTGCCCATAGAAGAAATAGGACAATGGACATCTGACATCACTGTCACAACCACGATGCTTCAATAACTACATGGAGTGACTTTTCCCACCAACCTCACATGTGCATTCAATTATTCGACTTAATAGTCAAGGGAAGGTAATTGGCTTGTTTAAAGCACATGATATATTTTGGATGAGTTCTAAGGTTGATACATGGGAACATAGGATTTGGTCTTCCCATAGGCCCCCTACCTCTTCCCCTCTGGTGAAATCATATCCCCTCTAATGCTCTTTACACAACCATCTTGGACCATTTTATTAATTTGCAACAAAATATTTACATACATTTTGAATTAACATGATAAGCCAATCATATGGTCCAAATAAAAATATATACATCATACATGACTAGTCATTCACTAGTTGGGCCTTGGCCTTGAGCTCCACACTACGAATCCATACTAGCATATTTACATCATTTACATAATTTTGATTAAATACATTCCAAGTCAAAACTGGGGGTATTACAAGTTAATTCAATTGTAGAGGTTAGGTTTACAATTTTATGAAGTTGACTAGAGTTAGTTAAAATAATGGTTAGAGGATAGGGGTTAAAGGGGCATTATATAGCCTATATAGATTAGGGTTATAGGGTATAGGGATTAAACATCAATGAAAATATGAAGGGATATTGGGGATATTAGTTAGAAAGGTGAAGGGATATAGTGTTATAACTTTCATTAATTTAAGGTTAAAATCATTAGGGATAGAGAGGTTCATTACCATGCGCTATAGGGATTTGACATTATGTTATAGGTTAGAATTGAGTTATTATAGTGGTTTGGGTTTATATGAGTTAGGATTTAGGAGTTACAAAATTTATTTAGCTCAGAGGTTCAATATGTAAATGTATTATTTTTAGGGTTGTAGGGTTAAGAGTAAATGGTTAGAGGGATTAGGTGTTGTAGGGTTAAGAGTAAATGGTTATAGGGATTAGGTGTTGTAGGGTTAAGAGTAAATGGTTATAGGGATTAGGTGTTGTAGTGCTTATGTTCTAGGTGTTAAAGGATTTAACAGTTTGAGGGACTAGGGATTATATAAGGAAAATGGGTTAGGTGGTTTTATAAGGATTATAGTGACACTTATAGGATATCAACTTAGGGTTTTAAGGATTTAAGTTTATATGAATCATGAGTTATAGGAGTTTATTATTGGGGGTGTAATACGCCAATTTTGACCCTTATGGTATATTGGATTTTATGTAAATATTGTGTACATGCGATGTATGTTTTCCTAGCATGGAGCTCAAGGCCAAGGCTCCACTAGTGTATGCTCGGATTTTATTTAAAAGGAAAGTATTTGATATTTTCTTACCCATGTGCTATTAAGCCATGGGATATTGTAAATTGATGTAAATATTAATATTTCAATAAAATACCAAAACTGTCTATGGAAGCAACTAATCAGAGGGGTCCATGTGTATCCACTAGGGAGTGGTGAGGGGATTGTGGGGTTGAAACATAAGCTTCCAAATGTCATCTTGAGAACCCATTTGACTTCCTTTGTTGACATTTAATTATGTGTAAGAAAATTGTTGAAGAATTCAATCCATGGCTTCAATGGAGCACGGGCAACCCAGAAATTTGTATGGCAGAGTATGGGTTATGTTTCCTTGACCCACAAGTCACTCTACCTCATGGGAATTCATTTTTCCTCATTCCCATTACATTGTGGAACATCCCAACTTCAGTTTTCATCCATTACGAATGCCCAACAGTGAGAAAAACCAGAAATCGCAACTTTGCAAGAACCCACATTTTGAAGTGCCATAAACGCCCAGAATGTGGTATTGATAGTAAAATCCAATGGGGGATCCATAGATATGAACCTTGGGGCAAAATTGAGAGTATTAGATACACCGAAATCCATTGGAAAACCCAGTTTTTATAGCCCAGAAATCCAGTGACGGGATTGAGTTATTTGATGACAGAATTGTGAGAAATCCAAGTGTGAATGATTGAACAAAGGTTGGGTTGCTTGATAAACCCAGTGAAGGCTGGAATCTCAAGGAATTAGCAGCTGGACCTTTCTATTCCCACCTTTAATAGCATTGGAGGGAAGGGACGCCTGAGGGACTGTTCAACAGAGAAGGGGACCTTCCTTGTGTTGGGTGAGGTAGGTATTGTGGGTGCCATGACTGTTGAGTTCATTTGAGATTCCTGTAGCTCTGTGGTTGATCTCACTGGCTTAGCATCCTCCTCCTTTGCTTATTGCATGCTTGATAAACCCAATTGTGTGTTGGCTTAGCATGGCTGTTTGAGTGAAACCATGGCTGTGAGTGAGCCTGTTTAGTTCCTCCTTAGTGGATACACAACCCAGCTCGGGGGTGATCTCTCAGCTGAAAGAATATAGGCTGGACATAGATCTATGGTTGGGTGGAACGTTGCTCTCACATAGCCAGTTGTTTGGATAGCTTCATCTCAAAGATAAGTGTTCTCTGTGGTTTAAATTATATGCATTACGTGTTCTGCAATGTGTTAATTCTGAATGATAATTATTCCTATTAATGGATTGAAATGATTATCTTAATATGGTTGATATGAGATCTGTGCATAGCATTGGAATGGGATTGATTCTCTGCATGTTGAATCATCCTCTGCTTGTGATAGATATGTTGATGCATTACCGTTTGTGTGTGTGCAAATATGTTTCAATTCCGCTGCATAAATTAATTATGCATTTTATTTTAATTGTACATTTCTTTGTATGGTTGTGGGGAGAGTTAGACACTCTCATAGCTCGGCCATGTTCCCTTTGCGGGTCTGGATGACGGGAGGGAACGTGACAGGGGGTCATAAATGTTATATGATTTAAGCATTCGAGATTATAAGTGTAATGTTTTGTAGATGATTTTGGGGTTACGTTTTAGGGTTTGTATGAGTTAGTCATTATAAGGAATTAAAGAATTAAATTAAGGATATAATATTTATAATTTTGAGGGGATGTATTGTAGGTGATATGAGTGAGGGATGATAATTTTTTACACTCGGGGTTTATAATGGATAAAATTATAGTATTTATGATGCTATGGGTTACAAGCATTACGGTTTAAGGGTTTATTTCTTAAGAGTTGGGGAATTATTCAAGTTGGTGGTTGGATTGTTAAGGTTTATATGAGTAAGGTGTTAGTAGTTACACGGTTTATATTATTGAACATACAAGTTATAAGAATTATGTAGCTTAGATTCTAAGGGTTATGTGAGTTGTGGATTATCATAAAGTTTAAGGGTTACATGGGTTAGGGGTTATAATGGATTGTGGTTTACGACTAATAAGGGCCATATATAAGGGTCATTAGTTAGCAGTTATACAAGTTAAACAAGCTACTGTTTATAAGCATTAGGAATTACGAGATACAATTTACATGATATTGAGATTAGGGGTTTATATGGGTTATTTGTTAAGGGTCATACATGTTAGGTTTAAGGTTTCATTAGTTTATTATTATTATTATTCTAGATTCACTATACATCACTTAAGCAACATGATTTCGATGTCAATGCTATGGTATCGACATTAGGTTACATGTCAATACCATAACGTTGATATCGAACTCACATCGCTTAAGCGGTGCATAGTGAGTATAGAATCAAATCACTTTAATCCTCCATCATTGAAAAAAAATACTCTCCCAAGGCTAAATGGTATTGTTATGATTTACATAGTGAGGTGTTCTTTATCAAATGAATTTGTTGAGACATATTTGCATTATTGTGCTAACATGGTTAGATAAAACTCACATTTATGGTTGTTTTCATTGCATGTCCATTGCCCTAAATGTGCATGCAAATCAAACCACTTCCAATGGGACTCTTATGTCATCTGTACATGTGGCATAACATTTGTTTTTTAGTAACAAAGGTACTTGTCTAGCTATCCAAAATACACTGACAATTCAAGGAAAAACATAAGTTTCAAAGTTGATTCATTGTTGAGTAGAATTAAATGGAAGAATGAGATCCATAATTGGGAAACAAAAACTCTTATAGAATTTGAATTTAAGAGGAAGACACTAAATTTCAAACTTCTTCATCAACCTATGCAAGTGATGGTTGATTGGGCTACCTTCGACAACACATTTGATATTGGAAGGTTGTTGATGACTATAATGTGCATTGATATATGTCTATGTATACCCTATAAGTTTTTTCTTAACCATAACAAAACTCTTTTAGTGAAGGTGTAGGTAACTCATTCAATTGCAAACTTCCACAACTTGCACGTTCCATGCAAGTAGTGTGTCGCTACTCCAACTTGCACATTCCATGCAAGTAGTGTATCACTAGGGTATCTTGAGTGCGTTGTTGACATGCACTAATATATGTTTATGTTCAATGGCTTTGTTCACCATAACAATTTTTTTCTTTTATTTAATGTATATTTATGTTCTATAACTTTGTCATTATAAATCCTTTGTGTCTTCAATGTCATGCACATGTAACTAGTATACCCCAAAGCAGTGAATGTTGAAGAGGATCAAACATAAATATGTTCTACAAAGAAAGGAGGAGATCATGTCATAGTTGAGTTTTTGTTCACATAATGCCTCACTAAATGAAGTTTAATGAAACATTTTAAACACCAAGACTAAAACCATGTGTAATGATTCAAATTCCATACTAGTATTAATTTTTGGCAATTTATGTAGATTCACCAAGGTTGCACTTATTGTGGTAATGAATCCTTATTTACCTAGTAAGCATCCCAAATCATGGTGACTTGACAATTGGTAGAAGTTATTTTCCAATGAAGGTAAAGTGATGGAGCCATTATACACAAATGGAAACCATGTTATGGAAATAATTTAACATAGTAGCAATTATGAGCTCATCACAAGTTAACCTTCAACTATACCTCGTACTTCACCATTAAATTTTAGTATTTGGAACAAACCATAAGAGTTCCTTTTCATTGTTTTCCAATGGGCATCGAACCATGAGGCATGATTAAATTAGGCCATGCATTATACCCAACAAATCAAATATTTCCCTAACTTTATTTAAACTATAAATGAATCCTTTGCATAGTTTAATTATAGAAGCATATACTCCATTGCAAATAACTTTATGAACATCATTACACTTCTCTATTTTTAAATTCAAATTCTTTTGATTGTTCATCTTCAGGATCTCCATAGTCCTTTTCAATTGACCACCCCAATTATCTATTGGGATGGTGGTCTAATCTACAATCCCATATTAAGAAACATGCGATGAAAGAGATGGCTTCCACCTTTCTTGAAAACAAACATATAACATCATAAGAAAATTCAATCAAATGAGTTATACTTGACAATGATTATAATTGACTCACATGGTGTAAACTAGAGCTTTGAACACTATAATTGTAAAGAGTGGGTAGAGTTATTGCAAATCGGAGCCTTGAGAGGAAAGGTAGTGTTGTATCTAGATGCCTCTCCACCATATCGGTACTTGTATTAGTATGAGATTGTGGACAATTTCTACCATTTCTTGCGTAGAGTGTCTGAGTATACTCTTAGGTGAATGAGACATTGATTTGGGGCCTTGCATAGGAGGAATGACCTAATTATTGTTGTTTGCATTGGTTGGGAGAAAAATTGTCCTCGGAGTGTGATCCCCCTATGGTTGGCATTGGCACTAAAGACTATTTGGTTTTGGATGATACCTATTACAATATTTGAATTGTCTTGTATTTTATTATTACAGTACACCAAAATAGAATCTATCTAAAGGTTAAGCATTTGAGTTGTAGTGAACACTTGAGATAAACAATCATGATGGAATTAAATCTTGACTTTGATGCTACACCTTTGTTACTTGAACTTGGGTTCCTCCAATATTAATCACTTTTCCCACTTTTTTGCACCAAGAATAATAATCTTAGTGTGGAGAAGGAATCAAAGGATGACTCAACCCCTACTTAAGATCATATTGGGCTTGTAGAACCAAGAGAGTTCCATTCAAGAAGACAATATTATGGCCAAATGATATCATACCTCAAATTATTTCTCCAATAGAAGGGAGTGGTGTCCGTTCCCAACCATGAATCATCAATTTATATGAGTGAAAGGTGATTTTAGTTGTTGGGGAAAGAAATATAGTGTACAAGTGTATGGGATTTGTACTATATGCTTGAGGCATGTGCATTATGCATTTATTTTATTTTAATTTTCCATTTTGAGGATGCTCACATGTTTCCAACCAACAAGCTTCCAGTACTCATGAGTTTCATGTGAGGAACCTGCAACAATTAATTGATAAAATGCACGATATATTAGATCACAAAATATTTTTATTGATCGTGGGACACTTCGAGGGGGAAACCTCCTTTGAGCAAGCTCAATACAAATAACTTCACCATGCCTTCATTGGCCTTAACACAAACTTATATACTAGTCTATGCGGCAATCCTATGGATCAATACCATGGAACATATAATACTACGGGACGACTTACAAAGCATATGCGTCCAATACTATGGATCAATACTATGGGATAATATAAACTATGGATCAACATATAATACTATGGGACGACTTACAAAGCATATGCGTCCAACAACAATATACTAACAAAGTAAAGAGAATGGTCGATATGGGTTCCTAATATCCCCTCCCTCTTAGAAAAAGATTTTTCCTCAAAGCTTTAGATGTGGAAATTGTTGTTGAATCTGAAGGAGTAGTTCCCATGTAGCATCCTCTGGTTGCATTCCATGCCATTGAATTAAGACCTCTGTGATAGAGCGAGAGCAAAGCTAACGAGTGCGCCTATTGAGGACGACCTCCAGCTCCGAAAGGATGGATCCTTCATTATCCAGTTCTGGTAAAATAGTTTTTCCTCTGATGTTGGTGCCAAGAAATTTCTTCAGACAAGATACATTAAATACTGGATGAATGTGGGAAGAAGGAGGAAGTTCCAATTTATAAGCAACAGACCCAAACTTTTGAAGAATCTTATATGGCCCATAGAATTTTGGAGCGAGCTTATGACGCCCTTTGAGTTTTAGGGAGGATTTCTTGTAAGGCTGTAGGCGAAGAAAAACCATATCACCTGCTTGAAAGTGCGCTCAGAACGGTGTCGATCGGCTTGTTGCTTCATTCGATTTCTTTCCATGTGGAGATTGTCCCGCAAAATGCGAAGAATATGGTTGTGGTTTCGAAGGACCGTGTCAACTGCCTGAACTGGTGAACTACTGGGGGTGTATGGAAGAAGAACTGGAAGTGCCTAACCATAGACTGCTTCATATGGAGTCATTTTAGAGGCAGTGTGGTAAGAGGTATTGTACCACCATTCAGCGAGAGGGAGCCACTTTTCCCATTGATGTTGTTGTTCGGAGGTGAAGCAACGAAGATAAGTTTCCAAGCATTTATTGATAATTTCAGTCAGACTATTTGTTTGTGGGTGATACCCTGAACTCATCTTCAGTTTGGTGCCAGTGTGTCGAAATAGTTCTGTCCAAAAATGACTAGTGAAAGTTGCATCGCGATCCGAGACAATGGAAGAAGGGATTCCATGAAGACGAAAGATCTGTTCCAGGAAAATTTGTGTGGCTAAGGATGCTGTATAGGGATGTCTGAGGGCACAAAAATGACTATATTTGGAGAGGCGATCAACCACAACCAAAATCACTGTCTTCCCTCCAGATTTAGGAATCCCTTCAATGAAATCCATAGAAATATCTGTCCAAATCCATGTAGGGATGGGCAAGGGTTTGAGAAATCCTGAAAGGAGTGTCGTTTCACCCTTATTGCGCTGGTAGATATCACATTCAACCACCATATGTTGAATTGTCCTTTTCATTCCCTGCCAAAAGAAGTTATGCCGTGCCCACTCATACGTTTTGAGGAACCCAGAGTGCCATGCCGATGGAGAAACATGGAGTTCATAGAAGACAGCCTGTTGAAGATCTGTGCTCTGGGGAAGCACCAGACGAACCTTGTATCTCAGGGAAGCACCATCCCAAGAGTAATGTGGTACATCAGAAGGGTTGTTGGCTAAGCATTGGATGATTTGAGATAATGAAGAGTCATTGACATAGCCTTGTTGAACAGATTGCAACTGATTTGGAATATGCATAGAAATAGATGAAAGAGAAAATTGGTCATCAAATGCGCGAGAAAGAGTATCCCCCATGTTAGCACTCAAAATTTACCCTTTGGTTGTAGAAGGATAATCCTAAGGTAACTGTTTCAAACCAAACTTTAGGAGGAAAACTAGTCCTTTTCCTACCAGAGAGGGCTCTCTCAACAAATGGGGTATAGTGACTAGGGATATTTTCAATAAACTGATTTTTATTTGAAATTTATGAGAGGCTGAAAACACATGAATCACATTGGGCATGGAGTCACATCTGAAATATCTAAAGACCAGCAGAATTTCAACGATAAGTATTTTGGCAAAGGCAAGGTAATTGCGATTTCACAGTCAAGTTCTTTTAGCAGGTGGTATTTGAAAGAAAGAAGGACAATCCATCAATATTAAGCATCTACCATGGATGAATTTAACATTGATTTTAGAAGAAAAATATGAATGCTTAGGTGCGATTAAAACAGAGCATGGTTTGTATGAATTCTGAATTAGATAACACTTTCACCATAAGCATGAGAAGAAAAACATAATGAAAGATTTTCACTGGAAATTACGAATCATAGAGAGGAAGGAAAGATACAGACTATAACATAAGCAACACAGGAATCTTTGCTCTTCAAAATGTGCTTCACTTCTGCATGGCAATCTTTATTAAAAAATGAAGTATTTCAATACAAAGTGTGTCTCTCTTCATGGGTTCCAACCCTTTCAAAATGGTCAAAATTTCCTTTTATACAAAAAACTCCTTGAGTCAAAACCTAACTGTTTTATAACTAAAAATGGTTTAAACTTTGAACTAATCGTTACATCCCACTTTAGTCAAAATTTGTACAAATATTACAATTTCTCAAAATTTAATTTCTTTAGTATTTTCCATTAGCCGACAGCTGCTGACGGAAGTCTTCAAGAGTGTAGACTGTATTTCATCTTTCCGTATTTCTCCACTGTCTTCCACTATTCTGTAGTTAGATTTTCATAGCTCGTCATTTATTTAACCAAAACTTCCATTTCTACATGATCTGTAATAGAAATGGGAGGAATTCTCTCTCCTATCATAGTCAACTTGTTCATGATCTCAAAATCACCTGAAAGTTTTTCCCATAAAATTTTTCCAGTAAGAACATGAGTCAAATTTTTAAAATATTCATGGTTCATTCTTATATCAAACAATAACTTCTTATAATCGTTCTAGGGAATCAATTCATTGTTTTCGTCCCAAAAAGTAGGTAATCCTTTCTGAATCAATTTTTCAAATTCCTTTTTAAAATCTGCAACCTGTTTCTTCATCCTTCTAGCTCTGGCTTGGACCCTCTCAACATGTGCATATTTACCTAGGCCTCTTCTTGCCCAAGTAATCACTGATATTTTGTTTTTTATGCCCATAGCTTTTAAGTCATAATCTGTTAAGGTATTCAGAAAGGTTATAGTGTTTTGAGCTATGTCCTTTGGTTTTTTATCCAGATTCTCTCTCATGGCTATACAACTATCCAAGGATTCTTTTGTTACTTTTTCTTTTGTCCTCATAAAATTTAGATAAGGTCTGAGCTTTTTTGCTTCATCAATAATAGAATCCCATATCATGTGCTTGGCACCTTGCATTAGAGTCTGCCCTGTTACTTCAGATATAAACCTTTGATTTCTTTCAATTAAATCTTTATTCTTATCTTTCAATTCTTTTATCTCATTATCCTTTTTCTGAATTTCTTCTTCTAATTTTTCTTTTCTTCTTTCAATTATTTTATTTCTACCTCCTTCAGGCTGACTTGATACATAGCCTGAATAAGGCCATCTGTGCTAGTTTATTCACCTGTTTGACTAATACTTGGTTGCTCTTGTGCTAAAGTTTCTAGCTTTCCTTTAAGATATTCAATTTGATTTTTGAGGCTTATTCTATCCTTTTCCCATTCAACTTATTTTTCTATAAATTTCAACAATTTTGCCTTGCTATCATCTAATTCATGGGATAAGCTCTCTTTTTCCAGCTCTAATACAGTCAACTCAGAAGCTTGAATTAACTGAGTTGATGGTATCTTAAGTTTTTTCTTGAGCATTTGAATTGTGTTCTCTTTCTCTATCAATAAATTTTTACTTTCCTCACCTTTATTTGCTCCATCATTATTTCCAATTAAATCTATATGTAGCCTCTTAACTTGCTGCTAGTGGGATTTATTCTCAACTTTCTCTTGCCTCAGTTGAATTTCCAATCTATTGATTGTGTTTTTTAATTTTGCAACTTTCAAGGTTTCCTTCATGAGGTCTGTGTAGATGACCTCCCCGGTCTTCCTGTGCAAATGAATTTTTTTAGGACTGTTATTTTTTGTAAATTTAACTTCAATTCAGTCACCTTTTCATCTAATGACACAACCAAATTCATATAGTTTTCTTTGAGATCTTTGCTGGCCATCAAAGTGACTTGTGAACTTGCTACATTTCTAACCCTTGGAAACATGTTATATGTATTCTCTGAAGAAGCCTGCTTGTCCTGTCCGTACTTGACATACATTTCTGCTCTTGACTGGAATTTTCTAGTATCACAGGCTTCCTTAGATTCTTGAAATCTATACTCATGCACCTGAACTTCTGGAGCTGGGTATTTTTCCTTTTTCTTCTCTGCATTATCTGAAAACACTACTAAATGTCCCTGAGAATCAGCTTTAAGCCTCTTTTCTCTTTCCTGTTCTTCAACTTCCAAATCAATAATTTCCCGCAAGCTTCTTTTACCACTAATCTCCATTGTGCTTGAGCTGGGAACTGTCTCTGTTGAAGATTCTGTCAAGATATGAAGATTCAACTGTGAACTTGTTGAAGCTTCATCATCAGATTCATACTGCAAAATATTAGCTCTTTTAGATAATCCTTCAACTTCTTGGTGATCAAATGCCTTGCTTCTATTTTGTTGTATCCTCTCAGAAATGATGTGGTGAGGGTCATAATTGACAACCATTTCCTTTTTAAAATCCATTTCTTCCAACTGTTTTTCTATAAACGCAAGAGCATATTTATTTTTCACAATGAAAGGACCTACTTTCAAAGGATATTTTATATCAGTGGCCTTTTTGAAATCCAAGAAGTGATCATTCTCAACAGTCAATTTTTGTCTGATAAACTCAAGGGAAAAAAATCTCAATGTCAAAAATGCAGGCAAAGTGTACAACTCATTTACGAAACCATATAATCTGATCACTATATGATGTCCTGACAAAAACCAGTCTCCCACTGTTGGTCACTCTATATGCTAATCAATTCTAATTAACAGACAAAATGCTCAATATAAATTGTCAACCTAGGTAGGTCTTGTTATTTCAAAGGAAATTATCAAAATCTATGCATAAACACTCAAGTAGTTGATTGAATGAAATGAAAATCAATTATCCTACCTAACTGCTCAGTCAAACTCAACTCATTGCTAAATCTAAGCTAAATTATCCATCTAAGAACTTCAAAGAACTTCTACTTTCCTACAACATCAATCCAGCAGTTACCGATCTAAGAATAAATAAACTAGACTTACTTTTGCAAGAAGTTAAATTGTAAAAATATTAGACTACAAGTAAATCAATCATGACCCGTCTAATTCAACAAATTCTAAGAATGTAAATAATAGTAATTGAAACAGAACTAAGCTTGAACCATAATCTAACTAATTTGATAAACTCTTAGAAAGATAAATAACATAAATGAATTAGAGCTGAGCTTGATTGTAACAACGAATTAACACACTTGCATCAAAGGAAACTATTCTACACAGTCGACTCTCACACCACACTGTTGCAGCACACTGTTGCGATACACCAAAGGAAAACACAATCATAAACACTACTGTTGCAGCACACTGGAAAATATGCCTATTGTAATTCCACACCAAATTAACAAAAGAAAAACTAAAGCATCTATCTAACTCGCCGATCTCTGTGAGAAGGCGGGCCCTGGCCTTCTAACAAAGATGCCGTGAAACTAACACAAATTAGGATACAAGAATATGAAGAATTGCTGCACCTTGTATTAGAAGAATAGATCCACAGTTACAGTACTCTGTTACAGCTCTTACAATCAAATGCCGAATGACCAACCATAGGATCAGAACGCCTTCTTACATTTATACACGAATGGCATAATTTCGTTCCACAAATATCAGGCATCCATAAAGATATACGATCTTCATGTTGCCGAATTAAAACAGAAATAGTTACAACCATAAATGAAATTGAATGAAGTTGTTGCGTTCAGGCCTGCGCTATTACTTTGTGCTGTTAACAGACCAAATAGATTCCAACTGATTGGAAGAAAAGATGCTTGGACGTTTTATCATGACCCAGTCGCAGCTGGCCTCGTGGAAGGGTGACTGAGCTGTCTCAACGATATATGGGCCGAGTTCAGGAAGGGACAGCTGGCCCCACATAATCTTTTCCTCCATAGGTTCAACAAGCTGCCACACCTGTGGTTCTTCAAGGCTCTGAACTATCTTTATCAAATCAATACTTGTTAGCACAAATTAAAAGATAAAGTTCATAACCATAAACAATATTAGGCATTAATAAGATAAAGCAATAATATATTATACCTGATGAGATCCATGCTTGACTTGGAAAGATATAGTCTGGGTTATGGAAAAGTGAGGCAAAACATGGAATTAAAAAGGTGTTGATAAGCATAGGAAAAAAGGGGCTATTTTGGGGCTCAACATCTCCCCCAAGCTATCCATTTGCATGTCCTCATGCAATACAACCAACTAGTCTGAATCTGAGCTATATATGTGTAGATTGGTGAAATTGAAAGAAAGCTCAGGCTGTTCACCTAAGTCCAGGAATGCATTACAGGAAATCCACTTTTCCCAGCACCGTTTCTCCTCTGCCTTGGTCAATGTATAAGTACCCCTATACTTCATCGGTTGCATCCATATGAGAGGAAACTTAAATTTTAGCCCCAACTAGCGGGGTACACATATCTCCATGCACTTGACATATCCATCCACCCTAGGAAGAGCATGCTTGAAGTTTTTAAAACAGTAGGGGTCCCTTTCCTTCAAGGATGGAGAAGATACTTTCCATCTCTGCTTGCTACCTTCGAGGGCATGAGGCGTTTTCTTGGAAATCAACTGAATACAAGTGGAAATGACCTTCTTTTGCAAATATATTAGCTGTTGAGTCTTCATGGGGGATGAAAAGTTCCTCTCATGTTTTGCAATAAGGACCCGAGGGGATCGAGGTTCACTTCTGATCCAAATATTAGAGTTATCCTCATTCTTAGTAATAGTCTGAAAGGAATTACACCACTGCATATGATTAGTAACAAAAGAGATGAAATCCCTCAACTGAACATCACCCAAATAAGGAACATGATTAGAATGAGAATCCGGAAGGCATGCCATCTCATGTAAATACAATTCACATAATAAGTTCTGCTCAATGAAATTGCTCTGCAAAAATGTCTCCAGAAACTGAGGGGAAGTTATCAACCGGTAAGGCCTCCCTTCCTTCAAGGATTTCAATTTAAATAGGGTCATTTGTTCATAAAGGAACACCAGATAGGAAAGAGATAGGGGTCTAAAGCTCAACAATTCCTGAGAGAAAGTGTACATTTGATCTTTCTCCTTTTGCATAGATTTAAATTTTCTCATCTCCTCTATTTCTTTTTGCACACTTTCCCACTGTTTTTTATGAAAGATCAATTCTTCTTCCCATTCTTCCCTCAATATTTTGATAGTATTTCTGTATTCATAGAGGGGAACCATCCCTCCCTTACACTGGTCAACATGATCCTTCCATTTCTTAACTTTGAGCCTCAATAATGAAAGCTCCTTCACCAAGCCTTGAATTCTTCTATCATCTGCATCCTTATCATCATCAGATTCTAAATCAATAACCTCTTGAAATATTTACATTTTTACCTTATCATGAGATGTCTTAGCCTTCTCATTCTATATTGACAATGTAGCAGCTTCTTCTTCCAGCAGTGTTGCAGCAGCCTCTGTTTGTGTGGCTGCCTCAGCAACCAACTTTGGGAATGCTGGTTCTTGTGTAACAACATCCATTTCCTGTGTCTCAACTCCAGAAGGCTCAGTTTGTGTTGCTGCCTCAACAAATAGCTTTGGGAATGCTGGTTCTTATGTAGCAGCATCCTTTTTCTGTGTTTCAATCTCAACAACTTTAGTTTGAATAGCAGCTTCAACAAACAATTTTAAGAATGTCGGTTCTTGTGTAGCAACATTCTTCTCTTGTATTCCATTCTCAGCATCTTCTGTTTAAGTTGCAGCTTCAACAAATAGTTTTTAGGACGCTGGTTCTTGTGTAACAACATCCAATTTCTGTGATTCACTCAAATTGCATACCATTTGAGCTGCTGCTTCCATAACAGGTTCCTGGAGTGCTAGTTCTTGTGTAACAGCCTCTTGTTCAAATATTTCAGTGCCTTCAGACCTTTGAGATTGTTCTTGAATAATTTCAATGTCTCCTTCATGCTGATACTGACCTAGAAGTAGTTCAGTATCCCCCGATGGCTGGGATTGTATTTCTGCATCCTCTTGTAGCTCCAAATAGAGAATTATATCCAATTCCGGCTCATTTTCTTCCATCAACTCTGCTATGGGTATTTTTTCTTTCCCTTGCCTTGCTTTTGCGAATTTCCATGTTGATTCTTCCACCACTATGACTTTACATCCTGCAAGTTCGAGTACATATCCACATGCTGAACATATAGGTTCCATATTCTCTCTATCCTTTAAAACAGGAGGTGAATTCTCTAACTGATCTGCAGCCTCAACCAAAGTATTCAAACTCTTCTCTGCCTGCTTCTTGCATGCTTCTTTCCACCTCTGCAATTCATCCCAAAGCATTTGTACTTCCTCCTTTAACAGCTCATTCTCAAAAAGTAGATTTTCAATTTGGGGTTCACTTGCAGCAAGTTCTTGTGTAACAGCGGGTGATCGGGGTTTCAAAATAGGAATTTCAATTTCTGCCCCTTTTTCACGTAGCGCTTCTATCGCAGTAGCTGCTCTAGTTCTCCTCTTCTTCATAGGACCATATGGCTGACCTTTATTGCTTGACCTTTTCCTCCTTTTGCGTGACACAGAAGTCCACACATTTCCAAAAGTAGTGATGGAAAGTTCGGGTCTTAGTTCACCAGCTTTTCCTGTCCCAACAAAAAATTCCTCCTCCTGAATTATAGTTCCCCTAATTTCAGGGGAAGACTCAATGTCCAGGACTTCCATATCTCCTTTTCCATTGTCTCTGCATAATTTCCTTCTTCTTCCATTGTAGCTTCTGCAGCTATAGATTCCACTGTCGCAGCATCTAATGCTACTCCAGTTTCAGCTGCTGCTGTTGCAGCTTCTAAATTTATAGTCCCATCTGCCACAGCCCCCATTGTAACTTCTTCTTCAACAGGGTTTGAGGATGTTGCAGTTTCTCCCACATTCTCCTGAACATCCTCTGATTGGTCTGCTGACACTCTATCCCTCCCCCCAGCTGAATCTGAGGAACTCCGGTCATCACCCTCTCCCTCAATGCCCCCTTTTTCCAAGGCAGGTTCTCGGGGTACCCTTGGCCAAGCAACAAATTGTTCCCATGTTAAATTCTGACATGCAAGGGCCCTTAAGACTAGCAATTTGATTAACCCATGATTTGTTAGGGAGGATAAGGGATGTCTAGAAGCTCTGACATAATGAGCCATGCTCTATAGGGTTCTTAAAAGATAGAATGGAATATTGAGTAATCTACCATGGCACAAATGCGAAAGTAGAAAGAATTCATAAATGTAAACTACTCGGTACCTGCCCTCGCAAGTGATGTACTTATTTAAGAAGACTGCAACTGGATCCCAAGGACTTGGCAGTGTCTCCAATGCTGTTCCTCTACCTCTTGGCCGAACGATTTCTCCTGCTGCTAGAAAATCTTCAGCTGCGGTCAAATTGTGCCACTTCCGACCAAACCATTGCCTCCCAATCCTAGGAAATCCAGTAACTTCCACCACAATTGCCTCTGTAACATCTATGCTTAATCCTCTAACCTCTGAGTGAGTGCTGGTCATGTTTTGAGCAAATTCGAGTGCTGTCTCCACATGGAAACTGTTTAATATTTGGAAATAATCCGTCCATCCAGCTTCCACAAAGATGGAAAAGACCTCCCTATTTTCGCGCAGAGACTCTATGTTTACAGGTTTGTATCTCATAGGGATACCCATATTGCTTATCTTCTACGAGTTCTGCTAGTGAATGCAAGAGTCACAGTTTCAGACGTTGGAGTTACTACATGCAAACACTGTCGATGGATAACTGAAGTTGATTTGGGTATTTTTGGAAAGTTGACACGGTTATTTTGGGAAATTGGAACGGTTATTTTTGGAAAGTTGACACGGTTATTTTGGGAAATTGGAACGGTTATTTTTGGAATGAAATCGGTGGCAGAATATCGCATGAATCGGGTAAAATGACGATCATAAAGTAAGTACGAGTGACAATTTAAACGTGTTTTCTGTTTCGGTTGATTGGCTACTAGTTGCTGACAGGGACTAACGACAAAGTATAATCATTATTGCTTACTATGTCAATTCATGCCTAATCATGTTTATGGTTAAAACTCGTACCTTTCAATATAATGCTTGAGCTGTCATTGTTCCAAGGTGGTGCCATCTCACGGTCGCATCACTGGTGGAGACATAAATGCACACATGCTTCCTTGAGTTGGCCGTCGTCGACTGGGCAGATAAATTACATCCGTGTTGGCGTAAATCATAAGAGTACACGGTGAACATGAGATCTTTAATGTTACTCATGGAGATTGGAGCAAACTTAGTAGAGATTTGGAAGAGATAGAACGATCTTTTAAAATTTAGAATTAGTGGAGTCGCAACTGCTAAATATGAAGATTTGGCGATATTTGGCAGAGTTGCAGCTGCAAAAATAGGGAAATCGACAGGATTTAGCAGAGTCGCAACTGCAAAAATAGGCCAAATTTAGCAGAGTCGTAGCTGCGGAAATAGAGAAGTTTGTCAAGATTTAGCGGTGTTGCAGCTGTGGAAATAGGGGATTTCAACGAGATTTAGTAGTGTTGCAGCTGCGAAGATAGAGAAATTTGGCAAGATTTAGTGGTGTTGCAGCTGCGAAAATAGGAAAATTGGCAAGATTTTAGCGGCACAATTGGCACTGTACGTCATTCATTCTTCTTTCAAGGAGTTGTCCAAAGATAGGAAGATCAACCAGAGCTCCCGCAATTGCTTGGCCTGAATTGCAACTGCTTTTGTTCAAGTGAACCTTCATGCATATATTTGTACACAATTCTTAAAAAAAAACAAACCAATCAAAGCTTAAAAATAATAAAAGAAAAACAACAATTTATTTATGTACGATCTTTTGTGCGGAATTGCAGTAGTTTTGAAGAGTTATCAGAGACAGAGGAAAATCCCTGCTCCTGCATTAGGTGATAATCTGGATCAGCTGCAACATGCGAAATGAATGTATTCCTTGAAATCAGTTTATGGTACAGTCGCAGCCGATGACCATTGGCAAATAATGGCGTCTGGTTTTCATCAATAGTGATCAAACGGACTGTGCCATTGTCAAACACTTTGTCTATTTGGTAGGGTCCTAGCCATCTTGTACGCAACTTACCTTTAAAATCCCTCTTGAACTGTGAATCATATAGTAAATCCCAGTCTCCTTCGCAGAAGACTTTCTTCTTTATGAACCTGTCATGCTATTTGGAGCGTTGCTGTTGAATTAACACTGTTTGATGCACAACAGCTGTGCGCTTCTCATCAAGCTCATTTAACTGATTCAATCGGTTCCTCTGAGATTCTGTCAAGTCCAGGTTTGCTTCTATGGATGTCTTTAGAGTTTTAGATTCAAATTCAATGGGAAAGACAACATTCTTACTGTACACCAATTCGTATGGAGAGAAACCTGTGGTGTTGCGCCATGTCGTACGGTATGCCCATAATGCCCCTGGAATTTTTCAGCCCAGTCTCTGCGATGGATCTTGAATGTATTTGTAAGGATAGCCTCAATTACCTTATTAGTGCTTTCCAGTTGACCATTGTCCCATGGATGATATGGTGAGTTGATCTTTTGCCAAATGTGATATTTCTGCAATAGGGCTTCCAATTTATGGGACACAAACTGCGGTCCTCCATTTGTAACTATCTCTTTGGGTACCCCAAAGCGGGTGAAGATCTCTTCATATAAGAAATCCATTACAGCTTGAGCATTGGCCTTGACCAAAGCTATAGCCTCGATCCATTTGGTCATATAATCTGTGTAAACCAGGATTTAAACATTCTGCTTTGAAGGAGGGTTGATAAGCCCTACAAAATCCAGAGCCCATCTATCAAAAGGTTCAACCACCAGCTGTGGATGAAGAGGCATTTCATCTAGTCTATTTCGCTGACCCATTCTTTGGCAGCTGTCACAGTCCTGAACATATTTCTTCGCATCCTTGAACACCGTTGGCTAGAAATACCCCATCCTTAATGCCTTATGACCAGTTCTCTTATCAACAAAATGTCCCCCACAGGGCTGATCATGGAAAGCGTTCAAGACACTGTAAATTTCATCCTCCCTTACACACCTTCTGATTTCCAAATCTGGACCGGTGTAAAAGAGATGTCCATCTATCCAACAGTATCTAGCACTCTGCTGTATGATCTTTATTTTTTATCTCTTTGATAAATGTGCTGGAAGCTTGCCTGCAACCAAATAGTTAATGACATCTGCATACCATGGAGAATGGGCTGAGACTGCGAACAAATGTTCACCAGGAAAAGAATCTTCGACTGGTGCATCATCAACATTGTTAGTAAGTTGAGAAAGAAAATCAACAATGACATTTTGTTTTCTTGGTCTGTCTACAATAGTAATGTCTAATTCTTGTAACAGTAACAACCATCTAGTTACTCTAGCATCAGTGATAGGTTTATTCATTAAGTACTTAATGGTTGAGTGGTCAATGTGTACGAAAGTAGAATACCCAGTGATGTAATGTATAAACTTATTGATGGCATAAACAATGGCAAGGAATTCTTTTTCTGTGACAGTGTAGTTTAGTTTAGTAGGGGCCAAATTCTTACGGATATAATAAATTGCATATGGACTGTGACCTTCCTGCTGTCCCAACACTGCTCCAATAGAAGTGTCTGAAGCATCAGAGGAAATATGAAAAGGCAGAGCCCAGTTCGGTCCTCGTAGAATAGGCGCTATGGACAACCGTTTCTTGAGCTTTGCAAATGCTATTTGACATGCATCTGTCCAAACAAACTGTACATCCTTCATCAATAAAGTAAATAAAGGTGAAGCTAGCTTGGAAATTTTTTCTATAAATCGTCTGTAATAACCAGCATGCCCAAGGAAGCTACGTACCTCTTCCTGCGTTCCAAGAGTGGGAATGTTTGTGATTACCTTAATTTTCACTGGATCTACCTAGATACTTGCAGCAGAGATAAAGTGGCCCATAACTATACCCTCTTCCATCATCATGTGGCACTTTTCAGTGCTTAGAGACAGGTGGGTTTGTTCACAACGTTCTAAAAATCTTTCCAGATTCTTCAATGCTTCATCAAAACTACTACCGTATGGAGTGAAATCGTCCATTAAAATTTCCATGCAATCATTCACCATCTCGAAAAAGATCCCAATCACAGCTCTCTGAAATGTGGCCGGTGCATTGCATAACCCAAAAGGAAGCACCCTGTATGCAAAGGTTCCCCAAGGACAAGTGGAGGTAGTTTTGTCTTGGTCTTCGGGGGCTATATGGATCTGATTATAACTACTAAATCCATCCAGAAAGGAAAATACTTTCTTTTCAAACAGGGTTTCTAAAACCTGATCAATAAAAGGTAAAGGAAAGTGGTCTTTCCGCGTTGCTTTATTTATCTCTCCGTAATCTACATAGACTCTCCATTTTCCATTCTTTTTAGGCACAATCACGAGTGGGGAAACCCACTCGCTGTCTGAAATTGGGTAGATAAATCCTGCCTCCAAGAGTTTTTGGATTTCTTCCTTCACAATATCCCTTAAATTCGGGTTCATTTGACGTTGAGGTTGCCACACTAGCTGGGAGTCGCTTTTGATATAAATATGGTGGGTACACAAATTGGAGGGGATACCCCTCATATATGTATATTCCCATGCGAAATCTCCCTTATGTTTTTTTAGCAATGTGATCAGATGTTCCAGTTGATCAGGCGCAAGATTCAGATTAATGTTCAGAGTTTTTCCAGGCTCTATTTCTACTGGAGTACTTTTCGAGTTTTTAATAACTGGGATTATTTCGGCTTCATTAACTAGAGTCTCTTAAGTCAGATCTTCTTGTTATTTTTCACTTAAGGTGCTGTTTAGAATTTGATATGCATGTCTAGTGACAGACGTGGGATCACTAATGAAACTGTTGATGGCATCATCTTCAGTTTCAGTCTTGAAATTCAAGGCCTTCCTGATTGTCAACAATGGCTGAATTCCTTCCTCTTCCTCCAAATCCATCCACAAAGGAGTTTCAACAACATAACTTGGTCTGGATGGAGGATAGAGGGTCAGGTTTTTAATATTAGTCCC
The DNA here is from genome assembly GCA_027924585.1 of Larix kaempferi. NCBI lineage: Eukaryota > Viridiplantae > Streptophyta > Pinopsida > Pinales > Pinaceae > Larix > Larix kaempferi. The sequence goes on along the minus strand of BSBM01000636.1, from coordinate 892,392 downwards.
ATCCGATATTGTCATGGAACCTAATCTACAGCTGATACACGCGTCTGCTGTAGCTAACCATGGTCGTCCTAGGATTAAGGGGTGTCCCCCCAGCTGCGACTTAGGTTGTAAAACCAAGAAGTCTGTAGGGTATTCCCACGAATTAATGGTGACCACCAATTCATCTAAAATTCCTTCAGGTTTGATCGTGGACCTATCAACAAGCTCTAATATAGTAGGGGCATGCCTAAGGTTAGTGAGTCCCAACTTCCTTACAGTCTCTATGGTCATGACATTTATGGCTGCACCTAAATCTACCAAGACATTGGGTATTTGAGTCTTCCCAATGTATAATGTGACAATAGGATTACCTGGGTCGTCATACTTAGCCAGTGGAGCCCTACCCATTATCAATTCAGAAATTTCCCCCATTACATGGACTGTAGGAGGGTCCCTAGGCTTCCTTCCTGGCTTTTTAACGCACAGATCCATAACGGTCTTGGCATAGATAGGTACATCATGAAGGGCTTGCAACAGTGGAATCTTTACGTAAATATTCTTCAATTCTCCGAAGAGATTGAACCGAGGTTGTTCCACTATCTTTTGTAAGGCCAAACATTCAGGATATGGTGGTTCTCTCATCAATTGTGTAGGCTGTGTTTCAATGTATGTTTCTTCCTGTGTTTTAGTAGGATTCTCAGCATCCTCAATGATGGGGATTGCTGTATTAATTGAATTATTGAATTGCTGATTCATTCTCGCTCCAGTCACAGAGGATGGAACATCCTCGACGACGATGGGTTCCACTACCCTCCTTGATCGTAAGTGTATGTCATTGCAGGGAATTGGGGAAATGGAATAAGCAGGCATGTTGGCAATCTCGAATTGATGTACTGCTTTATTATTCGGGTTGGGGTTAGGCTGAGCAGGCAGCTATGGTCGTAGTGGTACATTCATTGGTGCGACATTGTTTTGGATTTGCAGATGCGGCTGCTGATACTATTGGTGAGGGTACTGTTGATGAGGAGTCTGGTTGTGAGGGAAATGATTTCCTAGGTAGGAATTTCTCCAACTAGGAGACCAAGGAGCTTGCTGGTTTGATTGTTGTGCCCATTGCATCCAAGTATTAGGGTTTTGAATTGAAGTTTGAGATGGATGCCATTAGTTATTAGAATAATGTGAAGGGAATTTAGTATTCATATTATTCCAAAAAGGTGATGGATCTGGGTTCATACCTTGATTCTGAGGTTTTCAAGGCTTCTTTTGAGCAATAAAATAAGCTTGCTCCACATCTGAAGTAGATGCCTGCATGAGTGCTTTGACTTTGGTTATTGAAGGACATTATTTGGTGTCATGATTCAATTCACATATCTGACATACCTCCACCTTGTCAAGCAGACATTCCTTTAGTGGGTGCTTCTTCCTGCATTTGGCACAGAATACACCAAGTTCCAGGTCTTCTACTGCTTGCCTCTATTTTTCTCTCAAGACATCCAACTCCGAGGAGATGGAGCTCATCATATCTGTTTTAAAATTCTCAAGAAGGTTTCCTATTTATGCCCAAGTGGCCCCTCCACTGGCTAACTTCTGTGTCCTAGTGAGGACATCTAGATCTCGTTCTCTATCTCGATTGTTGGTTCTAGAGGATCACCTTGAATACCTTCGACATAAGTCAATTATATTTTCAAAGGGTTCCTTTGAGATATCCCCCTTCCCCAACAAATTTAACATATCTAGGCAATATTCTATGATCCCACGCAGTAAGATAACCTTGAGTACATCTTTCCCAATATCGGCATGACCAGACCTTTGTAAATTATATAACAATCTCTCAACAAAATATTCCAAGCTCTCCTCTTCTTTCTAGACCATCTTAAACAAATCTTCCCTCCTATCTCTAGTTCTACAGTACTCTTGATATTTGGAAATGAAAGTCTGTTTCATTTGATCGCAAGTAGTAATAGTCTCACGACCCAAACTCATGAACCAATGCAGGGCATTTCCCTTGAGAGTAGCAGGAAATAGCTTCAATTTCTGAGCGCTAGAGGTATACTCATAGCTCCAACAGAGGATATCAAATTCAAAGAGGAATTCATCTGGATCTTCGGAGGACTTACCATGGAAGTTCGGAAGAACCGAGGGTGAAATATTCTTCATGGGGGTCGCCCTTGGCGTTTGGAGGATAGGGAATTCAAGTGTGACAACAATGTCACCATGCTGATTGTCTTCCACCTCCTATTCATGATTATTATGACGTTCATGGCGATCTCCATGTTCTTCATTATCCATGTTTCCCCGGTCCTCTTGTTCATTCTTTTTTCTTTCCTCCTCTTCTCTTTCTTCTTCTTCTCTCCTCCTTTCTTCCTCTCTCCTTCTTTCCTCCTCCACTCCTTGGTGATGTTCCAACCACTCTTCTTTGGTCACTTTGCACCCGTTGATTCAATAGATCTCCTCTCGACCCGCTGCACCTGCAACACTTCCTTTGTCTTCAGGAGGCTTCTTCTCCGGAATGGGAGTTGAAGGTCCCGTTGCATTCTCCACGGTTGATGCAGATGTTTCAAAATTAGGGAGAACATAGTTTCCTCTTCCTGAAGATGCTCGCGGTAGTTTGGTAGAGGAATCAACTCTGGCAATTATTTTATCAATGAATGTCTGTCTTTCCAAACCTTGGTTGCCGCCATGACCTCTACCACCTGCAAGGTTAGTATTTTGGGGGGGTTCCCTAGTTTTTCTTCTCGAATTCATGCATGCTTCAAATACTCATAGCTAAATGACAACAATTAATCAAATACCATCTATGTCTATCAATTACCATCCCGGCAACGATGCCAAAATGTTGGTCACTCTATATGCTAATCAATTCTAATTAACAGACATAATGCTCAATATAAATTGTCAACCCAGGCAGGTCTTGTTATTTCAAAGGAAATTAGAAAAATCTATGCATAAACACTCAAGTAGCTGATTGCATGAAATGAAGATCAATTATCCTACCTAACTGCTTAGTCAAACTCAACTCATTGCTAAATCTAAGCTAAATTATCCATCTAAGAGCTTCAAAGGACTTCTAATTTCCTACAACATCAATCCAGCAGTTACTGATCTAAGAATAAATAAACTAGACTTACTTTTGCAGGAAGTTAAATCTTAAAAATATCAGACTACAAGTAAATCAATCATGACCTGTCTAATTCAACAAATTCTAAGAATATAAATAACAATAATTGAACTAGAACTAAGCTTGAACCATAATCTGACTAATTTGATAAACTCTAAGAAAGATAAATAACATAAATGAATTAGAGATGAGCTTGACTGTAACAGTGAATTAACACACTTGCATCAAAGGAAATTATTCTACACAGTTGATTGTCACACCACACTATTGCAACACACCAAAGGAAACGCAATCATAAACACTACTGTTGCAACACACTAGAAAATATGCCTATTTTATTTCCACACCAAATTAACAAAAGCAAAACTAAAGCATCTATCTAACTCAGCGATCTCTATGAGAAGGCGGGCCCTGGCCTTCTAACAGAGATGCTGTGAAACTAACACAAATTAGGATACAAGAATATGAAAAATTGCTGCACCTTGTATTAGAAGAATAGATCCACAGTTACAGTACTATGTTACAGCTCTTACAATCAAATTCCGAATGACCAACCACAAATTCATAATGCCTTCTTACATTTATACACGGATGGCATAATTTCGTTCCACAAATATCGGGCAGCCATGAAGATCTACGATCTTTTGGTTGCCGAATAAATGAAATTGAATGAAGTTATTGCATTCAAGCCTCCACTATTACTTTGTGCTGTTAGCAGACAAAATAGATTCCAATTGATTGGAATAAAAGATTCTTGGACGTTTTATCATGACCCAGTCGCAGCTGGCCTCGTGGAAGGGTGCTCGATCTATCTCAACGATATATGGGCCGAGTTCAAGAAGGGACAGCTGGTGCCACATAATCTTTTCCTCCATAGGTTCAGCAAGCTGCCACACCTGTGGTTCTTCAAGGCTCTGAACTATCTTTATCAAATCAATACTTGTTAGCACAAATTAAAAGATAAAGTTCATAACCATAAACATATTAGGCATTAATAAGATAAAGCAATAATAGATTATACCTGATGAGATCCATGCTTGACTTGGAAAGATATGGTCTGGGTTATGGAAAAGTGAGGCAAAACAGGGAAAAAGGTGTTGATAAGCATAGGCAAAAAGGGGCTATTTTGGGGCCCAACACCCACCGCTATATCCTTTTCCAACTGCATTAAAGTTTTCATCTCTGGCAGAACTCTCAGCAACTCTTCTCCAAACATCATTTTATACACCTCTGATAAGATGTAATTCATGTAATTGAACATATTATCTTTCAAAGAGTTCGTAAAAACTATTTGTGGAAAACGTAACTCTTTGTGACTTGAAAACATCACCATCTTCATCAAATAAGATTGAAACCTGAAATGCCTTGTATTATGAAAATCCACCAACTGAGAATGAACATTTTTAGCTATGAATTCCTCATATTTGAGGCATGGTATCTGACTGTATTCAATTTCTGGAAAACCAAAACTCATTCTAAACAGTAGACACAACTGGGTTTCTGTGACCACTGTATCACTGTCAATACCTAAAAACTGAGCAATTAAGGATATGACTAATTGAGTATTTTCATTGAAAAAATTTAAATACAGTGGGTAAGGAGTATCCTCAATCTCGAGGTTAGGCTTGAGACAACTAACTAGAAATGTTGTTTGTTTTCTGGTGAGGATTGATGGTAAAGGGAAACGACTAACTCTTCGGTAAGGCTTTCCAACTCATGGGATTGTGACACAGGAACTTCAAGGGAGTTTCTCACAACAGTAGACTCAATAGGACAGACAATTCTAGATTTTGGGACGTTCATGATAACTTTCTAAGCTTGTGAATAATTTGACACACAGTAGGAAACAAACTCAGGAAATGATATAATTTGGTCTAGTCAAAACAATATGAAAGAAGACTGGAACACCCTGTGCACATCCGTTCCCTCCTTATACAATTTATTTAGCCTGGCCTTTATTTATGAAATTGATAATCTAATTGAAGGATAAAAAACATCCTTATCCCTATCTTCTAGGGCATCCTCTACTCTGATATTTTCAATATTTATGGTCTCTTCCATTCTTTCATTAAAAACAGGTTATACAACTGACAACACAGGCTTCAGAACCTACCTAACACTGACAAGCCCACAATTTGATTTGTTCTGTCACTTCTTTGCTGCACACACGTCCAGAACCTTCTAACGCTGACACTCCACTAGAAAAATTTCAACGTTCACAAGTCTTTCTCCTTTTTATAACCCAACCCCCATTATTTCTCTTGCTTCTTTATTGGCATGATTTCATCTCATCCGTTGATCTTCTGCGCTATAACCCGAACCATCAAATTAGTCACCTTTTTACCGTCTTTTTCTTTAACATGTCTTACAAACTCTCTCTGCTGTTGGATTCTACCCCGCCTTGATCTTGAACGTTAAATTTTGGTGTTATAACCCACAAAGGTGGTTTCGCACAGCACCTGGGCAGTTTCCTTTACCACTTTTTCCATTTGCGAAATGTTCCAGTGCTGACACGTGCATGTCGGTATCCTATTTCGCAACCACTTACCCCCTCAATTTTTTGTGGAACTTGGCGTTGCAGACTCATTTTGTATTGTTGATCTAGTTGATATCCTATCAATCAATGATGGAACTTGTCTGTTGTTTAACCTCTTTTGCTTTTATCGCAGCTGATGGAATTTCCTCTATGTCCCCTGCTTGTTCCTCAACGAAAAAGCATTTCATCTGTCGATATGCCCTAGCATGATCTGAACCGTCAGATCATCGATCATACCCACGCTCTTTTGACAACCATCCTCCGCCGTCAAATCTCTTTCAAATTTGATCTTAGCTGTTGATCTTCGATAAGGCAGTCGACGAAAGCGGTTTCGCGTGGTGTGTAAGTGGTTTACCATAACACCCTTTTTATATGCGAAAAGCTGAGGTGACGACACGTGGTAGGTGGTTTGTAATTTCGCAACCACCTACCTCTTCACTTCTTCACGCATCTTCGCGCTACAAAAACGTTGTGGATCGTTGATCCGACAATCGACGGTCGATCAACAATGGAACTTGCTCACTATTTAATCTTCCTTTCTTGCACTTCTCTGACAAGCTCTCATCTGTTATCTCGCGTGCTAATTTCCTAGCGGAATGTCACTTTTTCCTTTGATCTTGCTTGTTGCAATCTGGGCCTTCGGATCATACACCATTCTCCAACCATTTCCATGGGTGTTTCGGGAGATTCCTTCCACCATTGGATCTATCTCCACTTCTAATCTGATCCATCCATTTTTACTCAACACCTAAATCCGCTTCCTTTCTCCTTTTAGCTCTATTTCAACTTTAGCCACTGGTCATATGACAAGTTTTCTATGGGATTTAAGGAGTTATCTTTACAAAATTTTTATTATCCATGTATCATTCAACTTTGTAAAAACACTATGTCAACAACTGGCTACAACTGGGGATGCTATCCTCCCAGTGAGGTAGCAAAGAACCTCGTAGACCTAGTGCCTGATTATTGGCCTATTCTTAATTTCTAACAAGATCCAAACTGAAACAGCACACACTTCTGAAAACCAAATTGTACAATTTTTTTTTTTGCTAATATAGTATATACAAATATAAACAAGTTATATACAACAACTTCTTTTCTTCTACTTGTGTTAAGAAAGATAGTGTTTGAGATACCTCCCATTTACTGGGCCTCTTGCAATGAATTCTCCATTCTGGTCTTGTAAAATGAAAGAATTATATCCTTGATAAGCATAAATTATGTATGGTCCCTTCCACAAATGTTCAAATTTCCCATGCTTGTCTTCATTTCTAGCATCCCACTTTAAGACCAAATCATCAATCTAAAAGTCTCTTTCTTTGATTTTCCTTTCAAAATTATTCTTCATTTTTTCCTGATGTGTTTGAGTTTTATTATAGGCCTTCTCCCTCATTTAATGTAACTCTATCATTTGATTTATTCTTCTTTGCATGTGATTTGGTTCTTCTGCAACTTCTTGCAACAACTTCATGACTGGTAAGCCTAAGGAAATAGGAAAACCACTTCAGTCCCATAAACTAATTGGAAAGGAGATGTACCAATAACCCTCTTTGTGCTGATCCTGTCTGCCCACAATGCATATTTTAGTTTGGTATGCCAAGCTCTCTTGTTTTCCTCTAACAACTTCTTTATGATTCTCACCAAACTCTTATTTGAAGATTCTGCCAATCCATTACCTTGAGGATAATATGCAGTTGAATTTTTTAGATGAATATGGTACTTATGACAGAAACTAATCTTTTTCTTTGATCTAAAGGCCTGGGCATTATCTGTTGTTATTCTTCTTGGACATCCAAACCTTGAAAGAATGTTCTCTTACAGAAAGTTAATGATCACTGTTTCTGTAGCATTTCTGGTCGGGATAGATTCAATTTACTTAGTAAAGTAGTATGTTGTAGTCAAAATCCATTTAGGTTGTCCTGAAGAATTTGGAAACCCCCACTGTTGAAAAGGTTCTTCGACCGAGATTGGTTTCAAAGGTAAAGGTAAAAGTTCCCTTTTCCCATAAAAAATTTGGCATTGGTGGCACTTTGAAATCTCTTTGTACACATATGAAAAAATAGTAGGCCAATAGAATCCTACTCTGAGAATTTTTTTCACTGTAGCTTTCCACGAATGATGCCCTCCACACACTCCTTTGTGAAACTCCTCCATGACATGCTGTGCTTCATTTTATAACAAACAGTTCAACAAAATTCCTCCTGGATCTTTCCAATACAAATATTCATTTAGTATGCAAAATTTCGCTGCTTTCAATTTTAATGACCTTGATCTCGTTTTATCCAAATCTGGGGGTGCTTGTAAATTCTGTAACACATATACCATATTACTATACCAAGGAGACAAAGAGAAATCTTTAACCACTGACAATTCTGGGACTGTTTCAACTAAGAGATCAGATATAAAATTTATGTCCAGGGAATCACAATTCATCTCAGTCATTAGTTTTGCTAGACCTTTTCCTTTGATCAATTTAGTAGGTCTAATGTCTAGGTCATATTACAACAAGACTGCAATCCATTTTGCTCTATTTCCTCCAGGGTCCGGTTGAGTAAGAATGTCTTTTACAGCTGCAGATGGAACATATGCAATAGTATGGGAATGCAATATATAAACTCTGAAATCTTTCAAGGATTTTATCAACGCATAAGCTTGTTTTTCCATTATATTGTACTTCAATTCCGCATCTCTCAGAATTTTGCTGAAAAAAGCAATTGGCTGTTCCATGTTATCTTGATTTTTCTACAATAAGACCCCAGCTATAGTATGTTGTGATGCATAGGAAAAAATGATAAAATCTTTTGAAAAATCAGGACTGATTAGAACAGGAGCTTCAGTAAGAGCTTTCTTGATATCTGTGAAGGATTTCCTGGCTTCAATAGTCCACTTGATTTCATTATTATTTCTTAACATATCTGAAATATTTCTTAAAATCTCTGCAAAACTGGGTACAAACCTTCTTAGGAAATTTAGTCTACCAATAAAAGACTGAACTTCCTTCTTACTTCTTGGTATCCCAATTTTATGAATTCAGGATCAATTTTGATGCCATCTCTTGATATGATATGCCCCAATAACTTTCCTTTCTTCATTGCAAAATTTGACTTTTTAGGATTCAAAGAGATGCCAAATTTCCTGCATTTCACAAATACTTTCTCTAAATGTTTCAGTTGATCTGCAGTAGATTTTGAAAATACAGTTATATCATCCATGTACACTACTACAAATGTTTCCTTCTCTTCAGCAAATGCAATATCCATGGCTCTCTAGAATGTAGCCCCTGCATTCCTTAATCCAAATGGCATCTTCGCATACATGAAAGTCCCCCATGGCGTTGTAAAGGCTGTCTTCTCCCAATCCTCTGGAAGAACTTTGATTTGGTTGTATCCTGAGAAACCATCTAACATGGAAATCCTTTCTGCTCCAACAACCTTCTATACAATGTGGTCCATTTTGGGTAGTGGATAATTGTCTTTCAGAGACACTTTATTCAGATTTCTGAAATCCACGCACAACCTTATCTCTCCATTTTTCTTCCTCACATGTACTAAATTGGCTACCCACCTGGAAAATATTAATGACACAATAATTTTAGCATCAAACAATTTTTTGACTTCTTTTTCAATTACTGACAGTAATAAAGGATTTATCCTTATGAGTTTCTGTTTGAATGGATTTTGTCTTGGTTTGATTGGCATTGTATGCTGGATTATGGATGTATCATATTCTTTCAGATCTTCATAACTCCATGCAAACACATCAGAAAATTCCTTCATTAATTTGACATATTTTTCTTCTTCCTCTAGGGGCAAACTTTTGGAAATTTTCACTATTTTTGGTCTTTCTTCCGTCCCAATGTTTCAATCTTTAATTTCACCTTCTTGGGCTTCTACCTTGGGATTTTTTGCTACGTCATTCTTATCAAACAATCTTTCCAGGGGTATAAGGCCTCTTGGGATAACATTATTCTTCAACTAGATTATTTCTTTTCCTCCAATTTCTCCTTTGAACTTCTTTGATTCTTCAGAAAATTCTCCCAAATTGGGAACTTCCTCCATATCTTGATCTTCAGTATCAATGGCAGTGTTGGAAAATTCATCTGTAATTTCTAGAACTTTTTTAATCAGAGAGACCCTGGTTGCAATCCCGTCAATGTGTGTTTCTGTCCATTGGTTGAAAATTGCATCCAAAGTTAAGAAAAATCCCATAAGATGGGGCCAAGTGTGTGTAGCCATTGAGCTCCCAAAACCACATCACATCCACCTAAGGCCAAGGCAAACATATAAGAGTGCAGGTTATAATCTCCCATAGAGACACACACATTGCGACACTTCCCTTTGCAAGGTAAGGTGCCCCCATTGGCAATCATGACTTCAAATTTTGAGCAAGGATGGACAAAACAATCAACCTGTTTGGCGATTCGAGGGTCTATGAAGTTATGAGTGCTACCAGAATAAATGAGTATTGTAAGAGGAAGCTTCTTGAAGTAACCCTTGACCCGCATTGTTTGGGGGGTGGTGACTCTGGCTAAAGCATGGAGAGATATCTCTGGGTGGTCGTCCTGAGATGGAGGGTCAATAGGCGGCTCTTGAATGTTGACCTGGTCATCTATTGTATCTGGAGCTTCTTCACCAATTTCAGAGGCAAGCGAAGAATCCACATCCAAGAGAGAGAGTTTTTAATCAACACATCTATGTCCCCGAGTGAATTTCTCATCACAATTATAACAAAGCCCTTTTTCTCTATGTCCCCGCATCTCTGTTTCAGATAAATGTTTGATAGGAGTTGGTCGAGGAGCTGGTGGGATGGGAGGTCGATCAAGGGAACAAAAGTGGGATTGGAGCGCTGTTGGGTTGTGATTTTGTCCTCTTCCAACTTAGCCAACCCTAAGGCTTCCATCATTGTGTTGGGACAGAACATTTTGACCTCAAATCAGATTGCATCCTTTAGACCACTGATAAAACAACTCCTGTAGAGTTCATCAGGCAATCCTTCTGTGTGATTGGAGAGTTTTTGAATTTCTTTCTGATACTCTCTCACCGTGCCAATTTGGATAAGTTTAGTGAGGGCTCCTGTGAAGTCAGCAAAAGCACTAGGACCAAATCGTTGCAAAAGGACATGGAAAAAATCTGTCCATTTTGGCTCTTCATGAGCCTTGATGTACCAATGGTACCATTGAAGAGATTCCTATTCCAAATGAAAGGATGCAAGTGGAACTTTGTTGAAATCAAAAGTATTATGTAGACTGAAATATTGTTCATCCCGATACATCCATCCAGTCGAATCAGTAACATTGAGGTGAGGAAAATCAAACTTCGAACCACGAAAATTGCTGGAAGAAGAGAACCCAATGTCGACAGAAGAATCTGACTGTCGTTTATTGTTCATGGCTGAATGTTCAAGATGGAGGCCAATAAATTTTCCATCTAGATCCAGGAGTTTGGTTTTGAGTGCTGTAAGTTCTTCCTGCATGGTTTTTTCTCCTGCGAGGGTAACAACCATAACCAGTAGGTTTTTTGTTTTGTTTTGTTTTGGGAAGGGTAGAAAAACAAAAACAAAAACTGTTTTAGCAAAGGAAAATTTGGATTTGGGAAAAAATCGGATGGGTAATTTGGGTTTGGCTAGGTTTTGGACACTTTCCAATGGACAGGGAAGTAGAAAATGAGGATTTCAGAAGCGGGGTGAAAGAGTGAAAAAATTTGTTAGAGAGGGACAAAGAAGCAAAAATAGGAAAGGAACACTGTTGCAAAATTTGAAGGCGATTGGGTGAAAATCGAAGAAGTTATGGCAAACCCTAAAAATAGACAACTATTAGATTTCAGGATTTGGGAAGTGGAATTTGGGATAGGTTCCTCAGGAATGAAATATGCAGAATGGGATTGCATAGGTGTTAGTGAAGTTTCAATGGAAACATGGTTAAAATAAAGGAGATATGGCGGAAAAACAGAAAAGTAAGTTTTTTTTTTGTCCGGAATGGATCTGAAAAGGCTTTTGGAATGGATCTGAAATGGCTGGATCTTGAACGAATCAGAATGGATCTTAAATGGATGGATCGAAAATGGATTTCGGTATGGATCTGAAACGACTGGATCTACAATAGCTCTGGACAGATGTAATCTGCGATTTATCAGTTGGTAATAGATATGGACCCCAGGTATGCTCGACTGCCTAACGGTTCAGGGGATTCACTCGGCCACCAATGCTGTTTGATGGCTTGCGTATTGGGGAAGTACTCTTCACTCCATGGTTTAGGTAAAACTGATAACTGCTTTTCCACAAACGACAGCCCTTGGTGTTTGTTGTGGAGCCTGATCTTCCAGTCTCATAGATGATGATTCAACCGTGTTTGTACCCCAGGTTTGGTTATGATCCCGGCACGCTCCCCGGGGGGTCCCCCCAAAAGAAAATTTTTGGGTTGTTTTCGCAAACAGTTTATGGGCCCATGGTTTTGGGTAACCCGTGGTATTTTCTCATTGTATTTCCCCTTTATAAGAAAGACATTGTAATACGGCTAGGGTTGATGTATTAGGTATTATGCATTGTAAAGATCTTTGAGATCGTGAAGAGAAACTGTGAGATAGTGAAGAGGAAGTGCAATGGATGTGCTGCAGGTTGTATCCCTTAATTTGCTGGATGGTATAATAATAAGGACTGGCAATTTCAGTGTGTGAGGAACCTACAACAATTAATTGATAAAATGCACAATATATTGGATCACAGAATATTTTTATTGATCATGGGACACTTTGAGGGGGCAACCTCCTTTGAGCAAGATCAATACAAATAACTTCATGGTGCCTTCATTGGCCTCAACACACACTTATATACTAAATCTAGGCACAAATACTATGGGTCAAAACCATGGGCCAATACAAACTATGGATCAACAAATACTACGGGCGGTTTACAAAACATATGCACCCAACAACAATAATACAAGTTATGGATCAACAATTATTACGGGACGACTTACAAAGAATATGCATCCAACAACAATATACTAACAAAGTAAAGAGAAGGGTTGACATGGGTTCCTAACATCCTCTCCCCCTTAGAAAAAGCTTTGTCCTCAAAGCTTTAGATGTGGAAATTGTCGCTGAATCTCAAGGAGTGGTTCCCATGTAGCATCCTCTGGTTGCATTCCATGCCACTGAATTAAGACCTCTATGATAGAGCGAGAGTGAAGCTGGTGAGTGCGCTTATTGAGGATGAACTCCAGCTCCAAAAGGATGGATCCTTCATTATCCAGTTCTGGTAAAATAGTTTGTCCTCTGATGTTGGTGCCAAGAACTTTCTTCAGACAAGAGACATGAAATACTGGATGAATGCAGGAAGAAGGAGGAAGTTCCAATTTATAAGCAACGAACCCAATCTTATGAAGAATCCTATAGGGCCCATAGAAATTTGGAGCGAGCTTATGACGCCCTTTGAGTTTCAGGGAGGATTGCTTGTAAGGCTGGAGACAAAGAAAAACCATATCACTTGCTTCAAAACTGCGTTCAGAACGGTGCTAATCAGCTTGTTGCTTCATGCGATTTCATGCCATGTGAATATTTTCCCGCAAAATGCGAAGAATCTAATCACGGTTTCGAAGGACTGTGTCAACTGCCTGAACTAGAGAACTACTGGGGGTGTATGGAAGAAGAACTGGCAGTGCCTAACCATAAACTGCTTCATATGGAGTCATTTTAGAGGCAGTGTGGTAAGAGGTATTGTACCACCATTCAACGATAGGGAGCCACTTTTCCCATTGATGTTGTTGTTCAGAGGTGAAGCAATGAAGAGAAGTTTCCAAGCATTTATTGTTAATTTCAGTCTGACCATCTGTTTGTGTGTGATACCTTGAACTCATCTTCTGTTTGGTGCCAGTATGGTGAAATATTTCTATCCAAAAATGACTAGTGAAAGTCGCATCACGATCCGAGACAATGGAAGAAGGGATTCCATGAAGACGAAAGATCTGGTCTAGGAAAATTTGAGCGAATGAGGAGGCTGTATAGGGATGGATGAGAGCAAAAAAATGACTATATTTGGAGAGGCGATCAACTACAACCAAAATCACTGTCTTCCCTCCAGATTTAGGAATCCCTTCAATGAAATCCATAGAAATATTTGTCCAAATCCGGGTAGGTATGGGAAATGGTTCGAGCAATCCCAGAAGAAGTGTCGTTTCACCCTTATTGCGCTGGCAGGTATCACATTCAACCACCATCTGTTGAATTGTCATTTTCATGCCCTGCCAAAAGAAGTTACGCCGTGCCCGTTCATACGTTTTGAGGAACCCAGAGTGCCCTGCCGATGGAGAAGCATGGAGTTCATAGAAGACAGCTTGTTGAAGATCTGTGTTTTGGGGAAGCACCAGATGAACCTTGTATCTCAGGGAAGAACCATCCCAAGAGTAATGTGGTACAACAAAAGGGTTGTTGGCCAAGCGTTGGATGATTTGAGATAATGAAGAGTCATTGACATAGCCCTGTTGAACATATTGCAACCAATTTGGAATAGGCATAGAAATAGCTGAAAGAGAACTTTGGTCATCAAATGTGCAAGAAAGAGAATCCACCACAATATTGTCCTTATCCTTGTTGTAAGTGATCTCATAGTCATAACCTGTGAGTTTGCTAACCAATTTCTGTTGTGCTGGGGAGGATACACGTTGTTCCAGGAAATATTTCAGACTTTGGTGATCAATCTTGATGCAGAAATGATTCCCTAATAGGTAGGGTCGCCACTTCTGTATTGCATGCAAAATAGCCATCATTTCCTTCTCATATGTAGAGGCAACTAAATTCTTACCTAAAAGGGCTTTGCTGGTGAACGCAATGGGGCGTTCATCTTGAAGGAGAACAACACCAAGTCCATTGCCGCAAGCATCACTCTCAATAGTGAAGGGCTTGGAAAAATCGGGCATAGCTAGAACAGGTGTAGTACACATAGCTTGTTTCAGTTTGTCAAATGCACACTTAGTAGCATGTGTCCATGTAAAAGCATCCTTTTTCAATAGAAAAGTTAATGGAGCGGAAATCTTCCCATAATCCTTGAAAAACTTGTGGTAGTAGCCAGTCAAACCCAAAAAACCACGAAGGCTCTTCAGTGTCTGTGGAGGCGGCCAATTGTTCGTGGTAGCGATTTTGGCAGGATCCACACGAACCCCTTGTGCTGAGATAATGTACCCAAGATACTCAACTTCCTTATGTCCAAAAACACATTTAGATTGTTTGGCGTGGAGATGATGGTCAGAGAAAAGTTGCATTACAAGATCCAGATGCTGGAGAGGTTCAGCTCATGTTTTATTGTAGATGAGGATATCATCAAAGAATACCAGAATGAATTTCCGCAAGTAGGGCCGGAATATTTTATTCATCAAGGCCTGGAATGTGGAAGGAGCATTAGTGAGGCCAAAGGGAATGACCAAAAAATCATAGTGGCCATCATGTGTGCGGAAAGCTGTTTTAGGGATATCATCTTCATGAACGCGAATTTGATGATACCCAGAACGAAGATCCAACTTGGAGAAAATTTGAGCACCATGAAGCTCATCAAGAAGCTCATCAACAACAGGAATTGGAAACTTATCCTTGATGGTGAGGTGATTAAGTGCTTGGAAGTCAATGTAGAGGCACCATGACCCATATTTTTTGCGCACAAGAAGAATTGGTGAAGAAAAGGAACTAGTGCTTGGGCGAATAATACCTTGCTTCAGTAAGTCCCGAACGAGCATTTCAATCTCTGTTTTTTGGTGAAATGGGTAGAGATAGGGCCTGATGTTGGGAGGAACGCTTCCAGGAAGGAGCTGAATATGATGTTCCTCTGGCCTTGAAGGTGGAAATCCTATGGGTTCAGCAAAGACACCTGTATATCGATCCAGAATTTGTTGTAGATCCAAAGGAGTAGTGTAGACCGCTGATGGTTGCATATGAATGGAATGGATATGAGCGATGACACCATGTGAATTCTTCTTAAGGAGTTTTTCCATGCGATGTGAACTGATGATGCTGAGAGACCCTGGTTGTAATCATGTCAATGTGTGTTTTTGTCCATTGGGGGAGAACTGCATCCAAAGTTTGGCAAAATCCCATAAGATGGGGCCAAGTGTGAATAGCCATTGAGCGCCCAAAACTACATCACATCCGCCTAAGGTCAAGGAAAACATGTCAGAGCACAGGTTATAATCTCCCATAGAGATACGCACATTACGACACTTCCCTTTGCAAGGTAAGGTGCCCCCATTGGCAACCATGACTTCAAAGTTGGAGCAAGGATGGATAAAAAAATCATCTTGTTTGGCGATCCAAGGGTTAATGAAATTATGAGTGCTACCGGAATCAATGAGTATTGTAAGAGGAAGCTTCTTAAAGTAACCTTGGACCCGCATTGTTTGGGGGGTGGTGATTCCAGCTAAATCATGGAGAGATATCTCTGGTTGGTTGTCCTGAGACGGAGGGTCAATAGGCGGCTCCTGAATGTCGACCGGAGCATCCATTGTATCTAGAGCTTCTTCACCAATTTCATAGGCAGGCGAAGAATCCACATCCAAGAGATAGAACTTTTGTTGAACACATCTATGTCCCCGAGTGAATTTCTCATCACAATTATAACAAAGCCCTTTTCTCTACGTGCCTGCATCTCTGTTTCAGACAAATGCTTGATAGGAGTTGATTGAGGAGCTGGCGGGATGGGAGGTCGTTGAGAACCCATATTTCGGAAGGGAACAAAAGTGGATTTGGAGCGCTGTTGGGCTACAATATTCTCTTATGCCAACTTAGCCAACCCTAGGGATTCCATCATTATGTTGGGACAGAACATTTTGACCTCGGAGCGGTTGCATCCTTTAGACCACTGATAAAACAACTCCGGTAGAAGTCATCAGGAAATCCTTCGGTATGGTTGGCTAGTTTCTCAAATTCAGTTTGATACTCTCTCACAGTGCCAATTTGGAGAAATTTAGTTAGGGCTCTTGTAAATTCATCAAAAGCACTAGGACCAAATCGTTGCAAAATGAGCTGGCAAAAATCTGTCCATTTTGGATCTTCATGAGCCTTGATGTACCAACGGTACCATTGAAGAGCTTCCTGTTCCAAATGAAAGGATGCAAGTGGAACTTTGTTTACATCAAAAGTATTATGCAGACTGAAATACTGTTTTGCACGATAGATCCATCCAGTCAGATCAGTACCATTGAAGCGAGGAAAATCAAGCTTCGGACCACGGAAAATGATGGAAGAAGAGAACCCATTGTATGATGAAGACTCGGACTATCGTTTGTTGTTCATGGCTGAATGCTCAAGATGGAGGCCGAGAAATTTTTCATCCAGATCCTAGAGTTTGGCTTGGATGGATGCAAGTCCTTCCTTCATGGTTTTTGCTCCTGCGTGGGTGACAACCATAACCAGGAGTTTTTTTTTTGACTGGGTAGAAAAACAAAAACAGAAACTGTTTCAGTAAATGAAAATATGGATTTGGGAAAAAATATGAAGGCTAATTTGGGTTTTACTAGGTTTTGGACATTGTCGAATGGACAGGGAGGCAGAAAATAAGGATTTCAATAGCAGGGTGAAAGAATGAGAAATTTTTGTTGTTTTTGTTTTTTCAGAAATGGATCTACAATGATATGAAAGGGATCAGAAACAGATAGATCTGCAACGGGGAGGATGTGATCGGAAACAGAGGGATATACAACGATGCAGAACTGATCTGCAACGACGCGAAACCGACCGACAACAGTTCTGGACAGAGGAAATATGAGATTTTGCAGCTGAAAATAGATATGGACCCCAGGTATGCTCAACTTCCTAATGGTTCAGGGGATTCACTCGGCCACCAATTCTATTTGACGGCTTGCGTATTGGGGCAGTACCCCTCACTCCATGGCTCAGGTAAAACTGATAACCACTTTGACACAAACGAAAACTCTTGGTTTACCTCATGGGTGGGAACTAGTTAATCAGGTAGGGGTCGTTGCCCTTTTCGCTGGCAGGTCCTCTCAATGGGCCAATTACTTTGGGGTTCCCGTGGTACTCCTCACAATGAGTTTTAGGGATTATGCCCAAGTTGTTAGAAAAACAGGATCGCAGAGCAATAACAATAAATAGAAATGCAAATATAATCACAGATACACATTACAAGAGAGACACAGATATATCGTGGTTCACCCAACTTGGGCTACATCCACACTGAAGTTGCCAGTCCTTATTATTATTCCGTCCAGCAAAGTGAAGGGATACAACCTGCAGCACAACCGCTGCACTTCCTATTCACTATCTCACAGTCTCTCTTCTGATCTCATAGATCATTACAATGCATAAAACCTAATACATCAATCCTAGCCGTATTACAATGTCTTTATTTTATAATAGAGATACAATGAGAAAATACCACGGGTTACCCAAAACCATGGGCCCGTAAAACAACCCCAAAAAATTTCCTTCAGGGGCTTCGGCCCTGAACCCCCACCGGTGGGCCACTGGCCCTCGGACCCCCTTGGAACCCCGTGGGGGGGGAAATGCCCCCCCCCACACCCCCTCGCAGGGGTGAGTGTACAGTCCACCTGCATATCATATAAAACTGGGGTACAAACACGGCTAAATAATAATATCTTTGAATCTGGATATCAGGCTCCACAACCAACACAAGTACTTCCCACAGCTAAGGGGATAGGGATTATTCCCAGATCCGAACCTGCAACAGATGCGATTTTTTTTTTTTGCAGAAATTTCACCCAACGAGCCCAAGAAAGTGCTGTGATACCAGATGTGAGGAACCTGCAATAATTAATTGATAAAATGCACAATATATTGGATCACAGTATATTTTTATTGATCACGAGACACTTCAAGGGGGCAACCTCCTTTGAGCAAACTCAATACAAATAAATTCACAGTTCCTTCATTGGCCTCAACACACACTTATATATTAAATCTAGGCGCCAATACTATGGGTCAAAACCATGGGCCAATACAAACTATGGATCAACAAATACTACGGGCGGCTTACAAATCATATGCGCCCAACAACAATAACAAAAATTATGGATCGACGATTACTACGGGACGACTTACAAAGCATATGCGTCCAACAATAATATACTAACAAAGTAAAGAGAAGGGTTGACATGGGTTCCTAACACAGTGTGGATGTAGACCATCTTGGGTGAACCACGATATATTGGTGTCTCTCTTGTAATGTGTTTGTGTGATTATATTTTCATTTTTGTTTATTGTTATTGCTTTGCGATCCAATTTTTCTAACAATTGGTATCATAGCCAAAGGTCTATTTGGCAGATAAACCCGCAGGAAACTAGGGTTTCTAGTTCGAGTGGGAGCAATGGCAGAAGAAGGAAAGTTTAAGGTCGAGAAATTTAATGGCCAAAACTACCAGTTATGGAAGATAAAAATGGAGGATTGTTTGTACTAGAAGGATATATTCCTACCATTAGGAGGAAGAGCAAAGCAGCCAACGACTATGAAGGACGAAGAATTGGAGGTTCTTGACAGAAAGGCATTGGGAACAATACGGCTGCCCCTGGCTTTGTCGGTGGCTTTCAATATCTCAAAAGAAAAGACAACAGAGGGTTTGATGAGCGCATTGGGTAAGCTGTATGAAAAACCCTCGACCTCCAACAAGGTATTTCTAATGAAGTGTTTATTTAATATGAAGATGTATGAAGGTGGATCTGTTGCTGATCATTTAAATGAATTTAATACGGTTACAAATCAACTAAGTTCTGTAAGTGTGAACTTTGATGATGAGGTTAGGGCTTTTCTAATCTTGTGTTCATTGCCAGAAAGTTGGAATGGCTTGGTCATGGATGTAAGTAACTCTGTCTTTGGTTCAAACACCTTGATATTTGATGATGTTGTTAGTGTTATTCTTAGCAAGAAAATGCGAAGAAAAAGCACATGTGAGACATCAGGTAATGCATTGACCATGGAGAGCAGGGAACCACTTATACTGTGAAATGAGAACTCGACACAGTTCTCATTTTTCTCTCTCCTAATTTCAGTAGCTATTTTTACCCCCGTTTCAAAAATGGTTGATACTAGTATCACACATTTTCATTTTGAGACATTTTTTGGGGCCTTTGAATTATCTTTGTTGTAAAATATTTTTAATTTCTATTTTCAAGTGTGTTTTTAGAAATTTAACAAAATAACATACATTTTTAAGCAATTTATAATGAAAAACAGAAACATTTTACGATTTTTTCTATAAAATAAGACATTTTTATGGACAAAATAAGGCATTTTTATTGACAAAATTGTAAACAATTCCAGAAAATAATGACATTTAAAACTTTCATATTATTTTCCGAAAAGTGACGATTCACGAAAATTCAAGAAAAATATACAAATTATTTGTAAAAAACATATTAAAAACATTATATGTAGAAATTTTATTTCTAAAATAAAGTCTGAAAGTCAAAACATTACTAATATGTCTTATAAATTTTTTATCAAAATTAACATTTTTTTCAAAACATGAAACTATTCAACAATATCATGCATGCCAAATTCTTCATCGACATTGGAATTTTCTGGAGCTTGACTTTCCTCAGGGACATCAATGCCCTCTTCCTTTGGGTCTTCTATGTCTACAAGATTTCCAAAGTGCTCCTTTTCAAACACCCCTCCTAATGGGGGTTGGGGCTCTTTTGACATCTTTGCCACAAGTGTTTCACTAAACTCTCCTTTCTTCAAACCAACTTCTTGCAGTTCATTTGGAAGAACTTGAATAGCCTTAATTCTTTGCTTTATGTAATTGCATTGGAGTGGATCATTATCAATGGATATGCAATTTCTTCCTTTCTGTAAGGAGCATGCTATTGTTGTACCTAATCACCAAAAATAAAAATAAAGTTAAGTAAAATAGCATAAAGAAGCATACTTTAAAACAATAAAATAATGAAGGATAAAACATACTATAAAACTTGATATATTATTTCATATGTAATATGAGAAAGTTTACCTGAACCCAAGAACAAATCTAAGACCCAATCTCCTTCTCTTGAAAATATATCTATGAGATAATTAATCAATGCTTGTGGCTTTTGATAGATGTTTACAGTCACTCCGTTCAAATCCCTTTTTTCATATGTTAATTTTTTTACCACGGCATTATAACTCAATATCTGACTATGTTTTCCTCCACTTTTTTCATTGATTAAAAGAGATTCATAAGCCTCATCCCGTGTCCAAGTTGCAACATGTATGCTTTCAACATCACTCAGGAATGGATCACTGCCTGAGCTACGAACAGTAGGCTTTTGCGTGTAACAAAAATATAAAACAATTAATTAACTTATCAATAAATATAATTGATTTATAAATTCAAAATTTTGATAATATAGTGCAAATATATTACTAATGAAGTTGCTTCCTTTTTTTTCCTTTACCCCTGAAGGATGTCAACAAGCCCCCTAATTGTGTGTCTGAATGGAAAACAACAAATCTCCATAGTGGTGATGTTGTGACATCTACAAATCCCGAAACCCCTTTACTGAATGATTGGTAAGTATAAGGCTCACAATCATAAGTAGTGTTTCGGATATTGTATCCATGAGCAATATCTGCAATCACTAGTGCATACTCCTTTTTAGGAACAATATTTGCAATGTCTGCATAGTCACCTAAAATGAATTTATATTGCACAGTGTCAAGCCCATTCCAAATATAATGATCAAGTGTATCATCAAGTTCAACGTTTGCAAGACGTTGTCTCCTTTGTCATTCTATTTTGGCTCTTTGGATATGAATTTTGAAGGACTCCGATACTCCATCTCTACCCCTCTTTGGCATATTCAACTGAAAATGATCTCTATAAGTAATAAAATAGAAATGAATTGAATTAGAAAATAAATAAAATAGGATGTATCATAGATCAACATACCTTCTTGAATGCAACAAAACATTGTTTTAAAGTTTCTATCGAGCTTGAGTCTGGATAGTTGCATTTGACATCATCCCAACTCTTCTCACTCAACATTATAACCATCTCCTCTTGTATTTTCATGTATAACTTGTGACTAATGAAACAATAAATGATGTTTACAATCATATATAATAATATAACAGAATACCTAGAACATAACAAAAATGTTAAACTCAAAAAAATGCTCAACTTACTTTTCAAGTTCGCTGCACATTTCCTCCATGGATAATTCACCTGACTTTACCCGTGATAGTATTGTAGCTATTAATGTTTCATCCTTCACACCCTACATTGTTCTCCAAGGTGTAATAGTCATGTCTTCTGGAAGATTCTTGATGTTAGAACCTGCCTTACCACCGCTCCATGGAACAACTCTACCTTTTTTCACTTTTTGGTTTTTTATGCCAATATTCTCTCACAAGCTAAATATGTCATCAATCAAATCCCATGTTTTCCCAACTCTGAATTCCAGCTGGAAATAGGAATCTACAAATCTGAATGCATCACTTCCTCTGGAACTTTTTGGTGGCACAATATCATCTTTAATAGGGAGACCTATTTCCGTACAACACTGTCTCCGAAAAATGGCATCAACTCTAGATTTTTCCCCGCCACATATTTGCACAAATTCACTGTGTATAAATCTCACCCTTTGAACAAATGTCATTGTCAACCTATATTCACTATCTGTGTTATGATCCCATGCGAACAACTTTGCTTCAACATCTGTTAAACCAGCATAAATGATGCATTTAACTGTTTCAAAAATAGGGTTATTGGGATATTCTTGCATAAACTCTCTTCTTGCCTTTGCAGAATGATTCCCTCCAAGAACATAATATTTATAATGAAAACATCTTGTTTCATCAAATTCATCTCTAGTAGGAACAACTTCCGGGTCAACAAGGACTAGGTAGTCAACCACATGTGCATAGGGATTGTGCCTCATCAATGCTTTCAAGTTGTGAATATGCAAGTGATGTGGTTTTCTAATTCTAAATTGATCTTTCCCTTATGTGGGTTTATAAAGTTGATTCACATTCAACTCAAATGTATGTCCACTGTTAACCAAATTATCCCTCTGCAATCGAACTTGAATGGTATTTTGTGTTGTCTTGACAATGCCATCCTCTAGATCAAAACCTGGAGTAATGATTTCCCTACTGCCACTAGAATTTTCACTCTCAAATTCAGTAATAACTTTGGTTTTAGCAACAACATATCTCCTCTTTATTTGATTTGAAGGGGTTCCTTCTAAATCAACAATGCCTTCAACAGGAGTCGAGGCACTCTCAACCATATTTCTTTTACGATATTGTTTGTTACTCTTACTCGCAGGAGTAACAAGCTCATTTGCAACAATTTCATCATGTTCAGTTTGGCGAGATGAAGATTTAAATATAACCCTTCTAGGTACCTGATTTGATTGTCGGATGCTCTTTCCTCTTTGTGCTTGTACTTCTTCAGTTTGAACATTTAACACTTGTTTTTTCTTCCTTGCTTCTGGCCCCTTTTGAATAGCGACACTAATGACATCCATAGGATCGACCTCTGTATAATAAATTCCATTCAACTTTTTTGAAATCGAAATGGAAAAATCCTACAAAATAAAAACATTATCGTATTAAATCTATTACATTGTGATATCCAAGTTATAACAAAACCAGTTTAAGAATGATATCAATATTCAAACTTACTCTCCCGGTTTCAATTTAATCCACGGCCCCTTGACAAATATCTGTGAAATTTTCTTGAACATTATATTTTGCAATCTTCAAAGCATATCGGATTTTCGCAAAGGTCTTGGCTTGTTTCACCTGTGCATAAACAATATTTGTACCCGACACTACATATATATCTCTCAGCAATCCCAATAGATTGTAATCTGCTTGAATATATGGATCTGCAGAACAATATAAGAGAATGCTTGCTGGTTTTCCTTGATTTTTTTTCCTTCAGATGCCAATGATACTCTATTCTGTCTTCTTCTGTTGCATGTTTCCATTCTCTAACATTCTTCATTCTTAATTCTTCAAAGCTAAGAACTCTGTCTTGAGTCTCAACATTCTCGGATGCCTCAACTGTTTTTTTCGATGCAATGATTGCCGCTCTTGATCCATAAACGTTTACAGATATCTTTCTTGATGCCATTGTACCTATATCCAAAATGTAGAATTTTAAAATAAATCAACAAACATTTATAATATAAACAAAACCAACATCAATATTCACTATAAAATGTATTTGAAAAATGTTTTAAAAAATATAAAAGTATTTGTATATTCATAATCGTTGTTTTTTATGTTTTGAGATTTAAAAAAAAATGTAAACCTACACCCTACCCCCCAAAATATATAATAATTAATTTTAAAATAAAAATTAGACCTACCCCTACCACCTAACTATATAATTAAAATTTTAAAAAACAAATTTAAAACCAACCCCCTATCCCCTACCCCCCTTAAAATATAATAAAATATTCAAAAAAAAATAAAACTAACCCTCCCACCTAGCAATATAATACAAAAGTTTTAAAAAAAATTAAAACTAACCCCACTAACAATATAATAAAAATTTAAAACTAACCCTCCGCCCCCTTCTAAATTTTTTTTTACCATCAACCCCGGCGCCCCACCCCCTAAAAAATATTAAAAATTAATTAAAAAAAATTAAAAAACACCCTCCCCTTCTCCCTCCTCCTGGGCCGCCCGCTTGGGGGCCAAAGAGTGGCCCTCACGACCGCCCTCGATGCTTGGCATTGAGGCGGCTGTGAGGGCTGCCCTTTGGCTCCCAAGTAGGCGGACCTCCGCTTGCTTGGGCGCCAAAGGGCGGCCCTCACAGCCGCCCTCGGTGCCTGCCCAAGTGGGCGGACCTCCACTCGCTTGGGCGCCAAAGGGCAGATCTCACGGCTGCCTCGATGCCCGACATCGAGGGCGGCCGTGAGGGCCGCCCTTTGGCACCCAAGCAGACGGCCCTGGAGGAGGGGGAAGGGGGAAGGGGAGGGTTTTTTAATTTTTTTTTTAATAAATTTTTAATATTTTTTAGGGGGTGGGGCACCGGGGTTGATGGTAAAAAAAAATTTAGAAGGGGGTGGAGGGTAAAAAAAATTAAGGAAGGGGGCATGGGTAGGTTTGGTAAAAAAATTTAGTTTCTATTTTAAACCCAAAGCTAATATTCGTGGAATAAGGGGCAAGCTTTGCCTCGATTAATAATACACGAATTTAAAAAAAAAATACATTTAAAAAATATAAAACTAACCCGGAAAGTGGTAGAGCCTCCTCTGTTGAAAGTGCTAGAAGTTCCTCTCTGCAATCTTCCCATTTTTCTTGAAAACCTTCCTAAATTGCTCCAAAGACTAAACAATTATGTATTAATAAGATAGAATAGGTTTAAGTTTACCATTCTTAAGAATGTTTAAAAACAAAAATGTAAAATAATAAATCAATAAAGCAATAAAACAAACATTACTAAATTAATAAAGCCATAAAACAAGCATTACTAAATTAATAAAGCCATAAAATAATTATTGCAAAATTAACAAAAAAAACTAATTAATTTATTAAAAACAGAAAAAGCACTAACCTTGCAACTGTTACTAATTTGCTCCAAAATAAATGATGAATAGTAGGAAATCTAAATGGTTTTTATATCCTAGATTAGGTTTAACATTACTTTTTTACTAATGTGGGATACAAAAAATGAAATTAGTTACTACATTATTATTAAATTTATATAAGATAGGTTAAAATTAAATAATTACTAATGTTATGAATGTTGGGTAAAAAATGTAAATAGTTATTGTTTTGTTACAAATTGTATATAAAAAATGTTACGAGAAATTTTACTAGTCTTAAATGTTTGTGATAGAAATATGTAATTAGTTAATATATTATTTCAATTCTTTTAATATCATATAAATGTGCACTTTAATTTTGGAGGGAAAATTTTGAACGAAAATTTTGGAGGGAATATTTTGGGGGGATATTTTCATTCTCATAGCTATAAGATTGTCGGTGGACAGTTGCACCATTCTACTTTTTGGTGAGGACTGTGGTAAAATTTCTTTGTAGTTGAGTGATTAATATTTTTCTATAATTCTATCTTTTAGTGAGAAGTCATGGACTCATCTGAAGTAAATTCCAATGTTAATGAAGAAATGTATTGTTCATCTAGCCAAGATACTGGCAGCGCAAGCAATGTAATCAAGCATGTTATTCGAGAACTTCCTAGTTATGGAGACTTGGAAGACACTAGTAATGAAGAGAAAGAATGTGATGATGATGAAGAGGTTCCTCCAAGTGGGGATCTTAAACACAATAAACAATATGATGACAATTTTCCTCCCAGCGAGGATTTTTGTGGGATTGATGATGATTTTTGTCCCAGCGAGGATTTTAATGGGACAGATCATGATCTTGGTGAGGAAGAAGACATCAATAATGGTGAAAACGATTTTCCTCAAAGCAAGGATTTCAATTGCACAGATGATGAGTTTCCTCCAAGCGAGGATTTCAATGGAACTGATGATGAGTATTCTCCAAGCGAGGATTTCAATGGCACTGATGATGAGTTACCTCCAAGCGAGGATTTCAATGGCAACGATGGTGACTATCATCCAAGTGAGGATTTCAATGGCATCAATGATGATTTTCCTTTGAGTGAGGATTTCAATGACACGGATGATGATTTTCCTCCTAGTGAAGATTTTCATGGCACTGATGATGATCTTCCTCTGAGTGAACATTTCAATGGCACCAATCATGATTTCCCTCCGAGCGAGGATTTCAATGGCACCGATGATCATTCTGTTCATGATGAAGCCACCAATGATGAAGACAATGATTCTCCTCCGAGTAAGGATGTTACATACACCAATGATGAAGACAATGATTCTCCTCCAAGTAAGGATTTTACATGAAACAATGATGAGAATGTTGAATCTCTAGAGTTCCCTTTCAGGGAAGAATTTAGTGGCACAAATAATGTTGATGGTCACATTGATCTGGAAGCAAGTGATCAACTTATTAGTGATCATGACAGTAATTTTCATAATGAATTTGGTGATGAAATTTTCAATGAGGGGGGTCATATGCATCACAATGAAAACATTCATCCTGGTGAGGATGTTGTTGTAGACATAATGGTCCAGGAGATACAGCGACAAAATCCAATGCAGAGCAGGATTAAGTGTAGGACTAGACCTTTTTATGTCAATCCAAAGCATTCAAGTTATACAAGGTCTAGGAAAGAATTGCTCACAAGTCCAAGTTCCATTACTCATTTGATTTCGAGTGAGTGTTGCCACAAAATTTGTTTGAAAAGTTTAGGCTACAATTATGTCTTGGAGAGAAGGAAGGTGTATCTATCAATGAACAAAAGCATGCAAAATTCATATTTAGTGGGGTGAATGATTTCTACTAGGACAGGTTATGATTATCGCGTTGGAAGAATTATGCTTTGTAGAAAGGCATTCAAACAGATTCACTCAATTGGTAATCTTCAATTATCAAGAATCCAAACAAGACTAGAAAATGATCCTACATTTTACATTGACGATTATCAAGGACGATTCACTGGGCCATCAACACACATTGCAATATCATGGATGCATGATTTCTTTTCCAAGCATGGAGAGAGTATTCCAAATAGAGAAACAATACACATTCCAGATAATTTCACAAGGCAGGAAATCTACAACTTATACAAGGATTATGTTTAAGGTGGTCAAGGAAATGACAACTTCATCAGATATGCATATTTCACAAGAGTATGGAAAAAGAAGTTCAACAACGTCTGCATTCCAAAGAGGTCAACGATGGGGGTTTGCAGTACATGTGCTTCTCTTAAAGAAAGAAGGGATAGATCATAAGGGATAGAAAGAGGTATGTTTACAAAACAAAAAAAAATAGATAAATGTCAATTAGTGAAGCTAGTTAACAATTTTGTTTTGTTATGTTGTTTGTAGATTCCATAATCAATGCACTGCAAGAACATCGCAATCAACAATCAAATGAACGGAAAAAATTGTACAAACATCGCAAGAAGTGTTATGATGATCCACATAAGTATGTGGGTTTGATAATTGATGGCATGGATCATAAAAAACACTCTTGCCACATTTTGTCCATGTGCCAAAGAATTTAAAGGAGGAGAATTTTATTCAGTTTCACTTGGTTGGGTGTATGGTTTTTAATGGTGAAATGATTCCAAGGGTTTACTTTAAAGCTCCAAATATTCACAATGATGCAAATTTGACCATCAGCATAATTCACCATGTCATTACTCATTGGCCTGGTGATCTTCCAGAAGTTCTATATCTACAATTGGACAACACAAGCCGAGAAAACAAAAATCAGGTCGTGTTTGGTTATCTAAGCATGCTTGTTGAATTGAGAATTTTTAAAAAGGTAAAAGTTGGGTTCCTTCTTGTTGGGCATACGCATGATCATATTGATCAAATGTTCAGCCATTTTGCAAGGACATTGAGGAGGAAGAAAGTCGGGAGCCTACCATCGTTGATTGAAATTATAGGGAAAGCATACCATGTAGAGCCTACTGTACATAAATTGGAAGAAACAGTTGACATGCGAAGATTTCTGTTTGGATCGCATGGTGAATAAAGGTGCATTGAAAAACTTAATGACATTAGCTTTCAGCATCAATTTCATATAAAAAGATTGATGGAAAAACACTATTGTGGGGCAAGAAGTACTCAACTAGCATAGAATGGGGGCCTTCATCAGGTTTAGCATTTCTAAAATTCATCCCAAGTCGTCAAATGTATGCTTCAAATTTATTGTTATTGCAATCATCTACAGAGATTCATAATGCAAGGCGACATAGTAGAGATGTTGATTCTTCTCAATGCTTGGAAGAAATCAAAAAGTCTATCGAAGATACATATGAGTACTTTGATGTTGTTGATTCTGTTTGGTGGGAGTCTATTTTCATGGAGCAGAGTGAAATAATTTCAAACTCTACAAATGGAGATATATTTTTGAAGACTCCATTTGCTTGGCCACAAAGTTTATCAAATGAAAATGAGGTAACAGATGTTGAACCTCGAGCTGTTGAGTTTTATCAAGTAGAGGAAAGAGAAATGTATATTGGCTCTAGAAGATCATTCGCAAAGCATCGAGAGATGGGAGACCTTTACAGGGGCTCGGTACAAGATATCAAGGAGGGTTGCATGATTGCAGTTTTGGCTATAGATGATCCACGTCATTATCCATTCTGGATTGCAAAAGCTATGAAGGTCAATAAAGAAAATGAAGAAGTAGTATCAGTAGAAGTACATTGGTATGCAAGAGATACACACCCATTTGATGGTGTGTACAAGGTAGAGATGGTGGTTGAGAAAAAGGTTTGCAGAAAGAGAAAAAGAAAGGGTCAAAAATTAAATTGACGCCACATTGACATCTTGAAATTAGAGGAAGTTGATATACTTGTTTATGATTTCAAGTTGACAAAGAAAGACACTCTCCATTGCAAGACTATAGAGATTATCAAGAGGTTGCTGCCACAACAAGAAGTTGCAAGATGGGAGTCTGTTAAACCAAGCCATAGATCCTGAAGGAATATGACATCTGAAATGATGGGCATATATGTAGACTCAGATGGTGCACCCATTGATAATAGAGAAGAATATGGGTCATCTACATCTTCATCAAGTCCTTCATTTGCAGAAAATGTAGATTCTGATGGGGTGTCAGAATCCATGGATGAATTTGAAGAAGCAGTTTAGATGCTTTTTATTAGTATGATTTTTGTAATTGAAACTCTAGAGGAGTTTTTGATGATGGGGTGTCAGAATCCATGGATGAATTTGAAGAAGCAGTTTAGATTCTTTTTACTAGTATGATTTTTGTAATTGAAACTCTAGAGGAGTTTTTAAATATTTATATGAACCATTTGTTCTTGTATGGTCTAATATATTATCTCATTATGAATCACATCATAATTTATTTGTTTTTATATGGTTAGAGTGGTGAAATTATTAGAGAATTTTTTTTTTGTTTAATATGCAATTTTCCAGAAAGTTGTAATTTTTCTCTTGAAGATTTTTTTTTTTCAAATTTAGGGTTGATTTTAAAGTTTTTGTAAACAACAATATGGGATGTTTAGGCCATGGCTCTATTTTTTACCTTGAAAAAAAAATACGTGTATATTGGTATCAACACTTTTCTATTTGGGGGGTGTTTTTGGTGGTTTTTTTGAAAAATCATCGTTTTTATGGCTAGAGTTCTCGTTCATAGTATATAGTTCTCGTTTCATAGTATAAGTGGTTAGGGGAAGACAAAAGGAGAGAGGAAAGAGCCAAGGTAATCGCAGCAAGTCTAAAATGGGAAGATCCAAGTCCAGGCTGGGAAAAATAGAGTGTTGGAACTGTGGAAAGAAAGGACATCTAAAGAATGACTGCAAATCTCTAAAGAAAAAAGGAGATGGACAACAGGAAACTACCCAGGAGGAAAATGTAGTAGGTGATGTGTTACCAGATGCTTTGATTCTTGCATTAGATAATACTAGTGATTATTGGGTAGTAGATTCAGGGGCTTCATGTCATGGTACACCCCATAGGAAATATTTTCATGTTTATGTTCCAGGTGATTTTGGACATGTCTTATTGGATGATGATGAGCCATGCAAAATTGTTGGAATGGGTAAGGTATGGATAAAATTTAAGAATGGAATTGAATGGTTGCTAAAAGATGTTAGGCATATTCCTACTATGAAAAGAAATATGATCTCAACAAGGTAGTTGGGAGATGGCGACTGTCTATCTATGTTTGGAGAAACGTGGTGGAAGATCACTAAAGGATCAATGGTGATAGCAAAAGAAGACAGGGTAGGTATGTTGTATTTATGTCCTCATAATACTGACCATTCTATCTCATTAGCTTCCACAGGAACAGATACAACATTGTGGCATCATAGGCTTAGCCACATGAGTGAGAAAGGGATGCAGATTCTCCACTTAAGGAAGTTGCTGCCAGATTTGAAGCAGGTAAGTTTGGAATTCTGTGAGAACTGTGTTTATGGAAAACCAAAGAGAGTCAGATTTCTCAGGGTTGGGAAACGTAAGAAGAATGAAAAGTTAGAGCTTGTGAATACAGATGTATGGGGACCGACTTAGGTACAATCTCTTGGTGGCTCTCATTATTATGTTACATTTATTGATGATGAAACTTGGGTTTATTGAATTAGACATAAATCTGATGTGTTTGCTACTTTTAAGAAGTGGAAAGTTTTGGTTGAGAATGAGACAGAAAAAATGTTGAAGTGTCTCAGATTTGATAATGGAGGTGAGTATTGCTGCAAAGAGTTTGATAGTTACTGTTCATACCATGGGATTCGTAGAGAGAAGACAGTCCCATGAACACCAGAAGAAAATGGTGTGTCAGAAAGGATGAATAGAACGATCATGGAGCATGCAAGGTGTATGAGATTGCATGCAGGGTTTCCCTTACAGTTTTGGGTAGATGCTGCAAATACTGCTATTTATTTAATAAACATAGGGCCTTCTAGTGCTTTGGATGGTGGTATTCTAGAGGAGGCATGGATAGGTAAAAATATAAACTACTCATTTCTGAGAATGTTTGGTTGTGAAGCATTTGTCCATATTGATAAAGAAAATAGAACAAAGCTTGAAGCTAAATCCAAGAAATGTACCTTTATTGGATATGGGGTTGATGATTTTGGTTATAGCTTATGGGATTATGGAAATAAAAAAATCATTAGGAGTAGAGATGTGATATTCAATGAAAAGGTCATGTATAAAGATCAGTTGCAGGGAAAGAAATAGGAAAAGGAAAACACAGAGTATGCAGTACTTGATGAAATTGAATAAAATGAAGTTCCAAAGGTGCCAGAAAATCAAGAACAACAGCAAGTACCTGAAACTCCTACAAGTGTAAGAAGATCTACCAGGTTAAGTAGACTCTGTGAATGATACTCTCCTTCAATGTATTATTTATTGATGACTGATGATGGTGAACCAGAATGTTATGAAGAAGCAATGCAGGTGGAAACTAGAAAGAAGTGAGAGCAAGGCATGCATGAGGAGATGGACTCATTGGCAGGAAATCAGACTTGGGAATTGGTCCAGTTTCCTGTTGGTAAAAGAGCATTGCAGAACAAATGGATTTACAGGTTGAAGGAAGAAGAAGGAGGTAAGAAGCGGTACAAAGCCAGACTTGTTGTAAAGGGGTTTGCACAGAAGAAAGGTACATATTTTGATGAAATATTTTCTCCTGTTGTTAATATGATTTCAATTAGGACTATCTTAAGTCTAGTGGCGGTAGAATATTTGCATCTTGAATAGTTAGATGTGAAAACAACCTTTCTCCGTGGGGATTTGGAGGAAGAGATATATATGCAGTAGCCACAAGGGTATGAGGTCAAAGGGAAATAAACTTTGGTATGCAGGTTGAAGAAGGGCTTGTATGGCTTGAAGTAAGCTCCAAGGCAGTGGTATTTAAAATTTGACAGGTTTATGATAGAACAAGGTTATAGTAGATGTCATTATGATAGAATAAGGTTATAGTAGATGTCATTGGGTAAGAAGCAGAAGGATAGCAGGTTGTATAGTGATAACCAGAGTGCCATTCATCTTGCAAAGAACTCAACATTCCATTCAAGGACTAAACATATATAGATCAAGTACCATTTCATACGCTTTGTTATGGAAGATGAACTGTTGAAGCTGGAAAAGATACATACTAGCCAGAATCCTGTAAACATGTTCACAAAGGTAGTGACCAGAGAGAAACTGAGTTCTTGCTCGGTTTCAATTGGCCTTCTAGCATGAAGGTGAATATGAGAATTTTTCCAAGTCCAAGGTCCAACAAGTACAGTAGTGGTGGAGTTGCTGTGATTAGTCTCCAAGTGGGAGATTGTTGGTTGTGGAGCTTGATATTCCAGTCTCATAGATGATGATTCAACCGTTTTTGTACCCCAGGTTTGGTTATGATCCTGGCATGCTCCCCAGGGGGTCACCCTCGAAGGAAATTTTTGGGCTGTTTTCGCAAACAGTTTACAGGTCCATGGTTTTGGGTAACCTGTGGTATTTTCCCATTGTATTTCCCCTTTATAAGAAAGACATTGTAATACGACTAGGGTTGATGTATTATGTATTATGCATTGTAAATATCTCTGAGATCGTGAAGAGAGACTGTGAGACAGTGAAGAGAAAGTGCATCGGATGTGTTGCAGGTTGTATCCCTTCATTTGCTGGATAGTATAATAATAAGGACTGGCAATTTCAGTGTGGACGTAGCCCATCTTGGGTGAACTGCGATTTATTGGTGTCTCTCTTGTAATGTGTTTGTGTGATTATATTTGCATTTCTATTTATTGTTATTGCTCTGCGATCCTGTTTTTTTAACACTTGGTTTACCTCACGGGTGGGAACTAGTCAATTAGGTAGGGGTCGTTGCCTTTCGCTGGTAGGTCCTCTCAATGGGACAAATACTTCGGGGTTCCTGTGGTAATCCTCACAATGATTTTTAGGGCTTATTCCCAAGTAATTCCCATAGTTAAGCGGATAGGGATTATTCCCAGATCTGAACCTGCAACAGATGCAAAATTTGTTTTTGGCATAAATTCCACCCAACGAGCCCAAGAAAGTGCTCTGATACCAGATTTGAGGAACCTGCAACAATTAATTGATAAAATGCACGATATGTTAGATCACATAATATTTTTATTCACCGTGCCTTCATTGTCCTCAGCACAAACTTATATACTAGTCTATGCAGCAATACTATGGGTCAATACCATGGAACATATAATATTACGGGATGACTTACAAATCATATGCGTCCAATACTATGGGCGAATACAAACTATGGATCAACATATAATACTACGGGACGACTTAAAAAACATATGCATTCAACAACAATATACTAACAAAGTAAAGAGAATGGTTGATATGGGTTCCTAATGTTTCACTTTCATAAGTCGCAAGACCAATGCAAATGGATTGAGGAACATGTCAAAATGATATATAATTCTTCAAATGAGGGCATGCAAGTGACCTACCTCAACTTTGGGGTCAAAGGTGACCAATTATAAGTATAACAAGGCTCACCTTCAACATGCTATATCTTAGCTAGTGGTGACCATTTTGTGGAAATGACAATGAAGCCTACCTATGACAAGAAACTTTATCCCTTGGTTCAATTAGTTGCAACAAGTTGAACACCACGCTTAGCCATCAAGGCAATCCAATTCAAAATTTCTTCTTAATTTTCCAATTGGATCACCTAGGTTGAACCACAAGTTGGTCTATAACAACAACACTTGGATTTCATATACAAAACAAAAAATGGAATTGGCATTGCATGAAAAACAATAATAAGAGAAACCCATATAAGGATTTTCCAAAACAACATCCGCGACATCTAGCACTAAGTCATCATCGATATAGTCATCATCATTGAGATGTGAGGCAATGACTGTCTGATAAAATTGATTCCCCTATTCTTCTAAGTACGTTTCTTTCTCCATCTCTCCATCTACATCTTCTTCTTCTCGATCTTGAAAATGTTCTTCAGGAAAAGTATACTTTACGAGCCTTCCTCTTGGATCAAATCTAACAATAAATGACCAACCTGCTCTACTTGGTACCTTTGATTAAAATATCTGCTCACATTGACTTGGAAGTACGTAGGGATCTGTATTTGGATCATACCTATTAGAATTAATCATGGTAAATCCATTGTCATGATCAATAACCATCCTTTCATCACCTTGCAACAACAAACTATAGCACCTTACTTTAAAGAGAAGCACTTTGAAGGATTTAAAGTCTATATCCAATATGTCTTCCAAATAGCCATAGTACCTCAAATCCAATGTGACTGGATGTCTTTCATCACCATGGGAAATATTAGTAACTTGGAAAATTGCAGCTATCCCACTGTCACATGTTTTCCTCCTATCATCCAACTGTTTGGCACGATATTTTTCAGTTATTACACCACATAGCTCTATGATGTTTTACTCGAATGCTCAACATGTTATAAATGCATAGTCACTAATTGATTAATAAATGTATAAGATTCTTTGGGGTAAAAATGGGATTTGAAATGTAAAAATGAAAGTGAGATATTGCTTACATTTCTATCTTTTGCACCATATGTAGGATCAATTTCCTGTTGGGTCAGATTTGTATCATGATCCAAAAATATTTTCTGATAAAATTTGCCACCCTATTCGATGATAAGGTATGGTAAAATTGTTTTCATAATTCTATCCATCTCTTCATCCAATCAAGATTATTTGCAATGTATAAATGAATTGCATCCCACTCTATACTACCTAGCTAAAGGACAAGAAAAGATTGAGTTAACCAACCAAGCTACTAACCAATCTACCATAAGCATGTATAGAGATATAAAATACAATACAAGATTTTACCTTTCACTTTTCTCCATCTACCTTTCCCCAACAACACCTCCCCTTTAAATTTGTTGGTGAAATTGATATCCCAAAGGAGTGGCACATCCATAACACCCACTGCTTGGGGTAAGTACTCACTAAAATATATAGTGGATTGATATAGCATGTAGCCTTCAACTATTGAAATCTCTGGAGGTGATCTCTGTCTAACAAATGTATTCAATGCTTTCAAGTGCCTCTCCACCAACCACATTTACCTTGTGTGTACAAGTCCCAATATTTCAATCTCTTCCACTACGTGTATGAGGTAGTGTTCCTGTGCATTGAAAAAGGTTAGCGGCAAATACTTTTGCATTTCAAACATTAGTTTGAGAATTTCTCTCTTCAAATACTTGATATCTTCTTTATGCATTTCTTTAGATGACAACCACCTACAAGTGCAAATAAATTTGATTTGTCAACATCAACATATATAAAGAAAGCAAAGCATATATTGACGATGTATACAATCAATAATTCAATTATAACTTTTTACATACCTCATGTACTTGCTGAGATCATAAATATATTTCTTTATGTTGTTGTCAAAGCTATTAGATAGAGCTAGAGGTAGAACATACTGCAACAAGGATGCAACATGTATTATTAACAAATAAGGTATATACCATAACATATAATTTGAATAGAGATAAAATTGTATTACTAACAAATAATGTATATATCATAAGATAATAAAGATTGGAAAACATCAAACCTTGATGAAGGTATGCCAATCATGAGTTTTAGCCCCACTGAAATCCCCTTGCTTTGTTAATATATTATTTATGTTCGAAGCAAAACCAGTGGGGAATTTCATCTCTCATACAACCTCTTTTACAACAATGCTCTCTTGTTCTGTAAATAACCATGGAAGATTGGTGGAATCTCCATTACCATAGCAATGAGTCAAATGTTGCATTGAGTTGGATTCCTTAATGTCACTAATAACTTTAGCAATTTTTTTGCTTGTTATTCCTCCCATTTATAATTTTCCACAAGCACTCTATGGCATTTTTTCCAATATGCATTGTGTCAAACAAATGAGGTACTTGTAGGTGCTCATAGTATGGCAACCGATTGAATTGGACAAAGTATCATTTCAAACCTTATAGAAGTTGACTATGATGACCTTTGAGAAGTATCAATGGAAGATTATTTTTTATCAATCAAAGTAAGTATGAAAATCTAAAAATAAATACAAGTGACAAAGAACCAAGTAACTAAAACCAAGTGCTTACCATGAATCTTTTCAAATGGATTTTTCCATAGTTGAGACATCATTCTCCATGGTTTTCTCCCACTCTCTTCCTTATCATTAAATTCATTTTTTTTCGATAATTCGATACCTATGGTCTTTATGGAGAAAATGCCTAAGCTCGTTGTACACCTCCTTTACTAAACTTCTTGAATGTCTAGATATTGTTCTTGGACCACATATTGGACATGCATATTTTCCCTTTGTTTGAATCCCTACAAGTTATGGAATAGTATTAATATATAAAATTCCAAAAATGATATAAATAGGTTGAATAATAAATGATACATAGAGATACATGAGAAAATTACATACCACAAAAATGTGTAAGCTCGAGTGCATCATGAATTTTTCATGTTAGTATTCCATGGAATTGAAATTGTTTTTGGCTTATAGGTTTGCAGATGTTGTACATACTGACACTAACCCATAATTTTAAAAGTTCATATATAAGAGGCTCAAGATATACATCCATATCTTTAACTTGGTGCTTACCTAGTAGTTATTTGAAAATTAATATACATAATTAATAAGTTATTGTACATGCAATAATGGAAAAAAATGGATTGCTTGGATGGTGTTAACATTCTTAAAAATAAGTACCTAGAACAATTAATGTCAACATGATATGCTCCATTCTTATTTTCATCCACAAAGGAAGGTTATTGTTTATAACAAAAACTAGCCATACCGAGTAATTGGTTTTGAGCTCTCCAAATGGATTGACACCATCATCTTCCATTAAAATTTTAACATTACATGGTTCTTCTTTAAAAATTGGCCATATTTCCTCGATGTCTCTAAATGTAGAACCATCTCCTTTGCATGACACCATCTTCACTTATTTTTCGTGCATGATAATCCATAAATTCTGCAATGTTTTTGTGTCTAAGCAATTGTTGAAAACCTAGAATTATCAGGATAGGGTGAAGAAATTTGCGGGGCACCTTATTTGTTACCTGATCAATACGATGTCTACTAATTCCACATTCAGGGCACTCACTTTTTGATGCATGTTGTCCATAACATATAATATGATAATTAAGACATATAGCAATTTTGTTATACTCCATTCCTAAATCTTTCAGAATGACACACATTTCTCTGTATGTGCAAGGTAAAGTATTTAATGGTGGTAGAAGAGTATTGTTGAGCTACTGTTTTAAAACGTTTTTCATCATTAGTTGTCCACCTTTTTGCTCTATTTTCCATATTCCTACACTTAATTCCTATGTTTATCACCAGATATATCTACAGTTGTAAGTTAATCCACCCAACAAGTCCCTAATAAGCATGCTGAGGTAAATTGTTTATTATTCAGACATTTTCCTTTGTTTTTAATGGTTTAAAAAGAATTTTGAATGAGATATTACTAATAGTGATTGTTGTCAAGTTCAGTTCCTTTGATAGCTGAATATTTCCTATCAACCCAGTTCAATTCTGCCAATGCATTCACAGTTACAAGTTTTTCCATAAAACTTGTAATTGGGATTGTTCAATATGGTTACAGGAGGACAGATGGAAATTCGCCACATGAGTTTGGTAGAGGACATATACAATATGGTTTCATGTCCATTGGATTTCATCTAGGTCACACGTGCTAATCACCATTGTGCAATGAATACTACATCCAGATTAAACGTAGGGTTTTGAAAATCCCAACTTGTGCCTTCATTTTCATGCAGATGAATGCAAATCTCAAAAATCCGTGACATGGGTTTTGTGGAGAAACCACCAAATTGAGTAGGGCGTGGATGGTTTTCCAAATAAAGCTATGGTTAAGGAGATAATGAAGGGGCTTCCACGCCAATATGCCCAATTTGCACAAAACATATATTTTTATAAAAAATGTAAAAATCTGTTCTGGGATTGAGGGATTGGTTGTAGTTATATAGCTCTATAAATTGATAACAAAATTAAGGAGAAGGAATATATATAATTTTAGTGAAGGTTATGATCTTGATGTAAGAACATTTTGCTGAAAATAATAAAAGGAGAACTGCTTTTGTTTATGCTGTACATATATTTCCCGTAGCTAATTTTTTCAAGGTAGAGTGCAACTAAGGAGTGTAATGCATGCCTTAGCACTTATGATTGATTTGATTATTTTAGAATTATGACTGATCAGACTACTTTTGAGACCTACAACTGATTTAACTATTTTAAGGGCATTGGTTTGAAGTGACTCGGAGTTATAAAAACTGGGACCATGAATGATTGCTTTAGATTTTATATGCGAAATAAAAATGGTTAGATAAATGATGATTTGTTTATACTCGACTGACCGAGAAAATGAAAAATGATGAATGTTGAAATTACTTGAAATGAAAAATGATGATTTGTTTATACTCGACTGACTGAGAAAATGAAAAATGACGAATGTTGAAATTACTTGAAATGAAAAATGATGATTTGTTTATACTCGACTGACTGAGAAAATGAAAAATGATGAATGTTGAAATTACTTGAAATGAAAAATGATGATTTGTTTATACTCGACTGACAGAGAAAATAAAAAGGATGATACAAATGTTTTATAGTGCAGCGCTACTAATATGCGTTTGAGTGTGTGTGTAGTGGCAGGTAAGATGATTTACTGACTGACCCACAATGGAATTATAGGGGTCGTACGAACGGAAAGAACACTTAGGGGTACGACGACTGACTTTCGACTCCGAATTAGCAATTCACACACGGGCTAAGCCGTTTCAGCTCACCCAAGGAAGCGTATGCCGTACGGACAAGACCATAATGATTTCGTCGCGTACGATGAGTTAAGGGGCGCGCAATAAGGAGAGCCTTATCCCTCAACATCCCTTAGTCTCCAAGGAGCGTAGTTGAGAGATCGCGACAACGATTCCCGGTCGCTACGCAGTACTCCCCATAAGAAAGAAATGAGTGGAACCGTCGGGAGGGCTCGCCGAAGAGGCAACTTGACAAGAAAAGATAATATTATTTAAAGGAAGAAATTGAGAACATGTGAAAAATAAATTCGAGTAACTTTAAATTAAAAGACAATTAAAGTAAAATAATATTCCTTATTTTATTCAGAGAAAAGAAGAAATATAAAAAAAAGAAAATTAGAAAGAGAACTAAAAAAAACAATTTGTTTAATTTAAAATATCTCACTTATATACTTTATAAAAATGAGAAAAACCAAAGTTAACTAGAGGCATTGTAATTGAAATCCTTTAAAGAAGTATAGATTTCAAAGTTTGCAAATATCCATTTTTTTATAAAGAATTTAAATTATATATATATATATTTTATAATTATATATATATATATATATATATATATATATATATATAATAATAATAATAAAAACAACTTTTAAACTTGGTGTGGAATTAGTTTTTAATAAATAAGATAAACACTTTCTTTATATAAGTTTTTATTAAAAGAAATTAAACAAATAAAAACAATTAGTTTATTAAAAAGATATTAGGTAAATTAAAAGAGAACCAAAGAAAGAGTAGGACTCTTCTACTCTTAACTTTCACTGATTTAGGGAGTTAGGTGCACACCAAAGACTTTGGGACACTTGTAAAAGAAAATAATTGAATTTAAATTATTAAATTAAATTAAATATGTGTATGGACAAACACATGGGACATAAGCTTTTGCTATATAATGAGGGAGGAGAAAGAGAGAGGGGTCTCTTGCTCCCTAATGCTGGATAGTCGTCATAATCTCGGATTATGTGATGATCCTTGGAGTTGGGATTAGCCGGAACGGAGATTGGGAGATCCTTTCGGGAGGCTAGCTTGTGTGTTCTTACGACCCCATCGGCTCGGGGGTTCGAGGTGAAGAAGAGTAACCTCGAGACAGTAGGGTGGTCAACCGAAGTGTTGATCGATAATTCGTGTAGGTCGGACGGCGGATTGGAGCTGCAATTTCGAAGAGGATACCTTCGACCGGAACAACTACTTGCACAGATTCTTTCTCTAGACTAATTTCACTTGTTATTTTCTGTGTAGAAAATTCATTATGGAACTTATCAAATGTTCACTTCGGCAATATTACTGTATTTACTGTTCAGAAATTATGTATCCTCTTGAAATAATTCGGAACTGTATATATATATATTTATCATCCTGCTATTTCTGCATGCGTATTTTTATTAACGGAGAATTACTTTTGTTATTTTCTGCAATAGCTAGGATTTCATTCCGACAGATTTGACCCTGTAGCGTTAGCTGAACAAGGGCTAGATTCTGAACCTTAATTTTAATTTCACGGTTGATTTAATTGAATCCATAACTCTGTATTAAATCTTTCGGCGTAGGTCTCCCAAATGGTGTCATTGTTTTCGCCCTGGTTTAAATCTAGATATCCGATATGGTAAATTGTAAACTGTGTATTCTGGAAATCGATCTCTTATTCATTTTAGGTGTAGATCTGAATTCCGTGTGTCTATTCGATGCTTCTTATTCTATGTGAATAAATCTGGGTTGTTTCTTCCAAGGCATTTACATTGAAGGATCTGAGAATTGTAATAAGGATGTTCGCATGGTCCAGATCTCGGCGTAAACTGTAGAAGTCAAGATCCTTGGAAGTATCAGATCTAATTTATTAATGTTTAAATTCAGTTCTGGTCTATTCCATTTTGTAATCCCTGTAGGATACATCGAGGATACATGTATTGCTAGATCTCTGTATTAAAATATAGAAGCCAAGATCTTCGGATTTAATCGTTTCTCTTATTTTAAACACCTAAACTCTGTTCTGGTTGTTTCTTAATCGCTGATCTCTTTATATAATTTCTGAGATTTTCTTTTGTTAATACTCTGTCTGTATCGCTGCGTCAATTCGGACTTAATCGCTGATCTCTTTATATAATTTCTGAGATTTTCTTTGTTGTTACTCTGTCTGTTTCGCCGTGTCAATTCGGACTTAATCGTTGATCTGTATATGTATTTTTCTGAGATTTTCTTCCCTCTGTTATTACTCTGTCTATATTGTGATTCGATCACAGAGTTAATAATTAACTTGAGCTATAATTTTAAATTTTAAAAAGAAACCTGTCCATATTGTGAATTCGACTCCTGAACTAATTATGGAAAACGATCTATCTCTTTCAAGATTTTGAACCTCAGTAATTAAGGACCCAATCTCAGATTCAAGTCGAATAACATAGATCTATTTATTTAGCCCCAGTATTCTCTGCCTAGGCTGTCGAAGAGACTAATCAATGTTTCCAGAAATAAGACGGAATTCAAATTTGGTTGGGCGTCTTAGTTCCCATCAGAAATGTGTGAAATATTTGGGAACTATTATAACTCAATCTTATATCAATTCGAAACTAAAATTAACCCTTTATAAGATTCAAGCTCAGTTAAAAACTCGATTTCATACCCTCAATCCGATTGCAGTATTGATATTCCCAGGTTCTTAAAAGATTTGTTTTTGATTCACGAAAAAAAAAACTGTGTACCCATTCGATCATCTCCTTAACGTCCCAGCATTCAGAAGCAAATCACAAATTCTAAACCTTTAACCCAACCTGCATTATGTTTGAAGGGAGCAATCGTGTTCCAGATCTCGGAGGCTAGATTGATCCTACCATTTTCTTATCTTTCTAACTCTGTGTTTTGGTCGAGAGACAGACGTCCTCCAGAACTGTAATGCTTCAAGAGTTTGAGGTAGGAATTGTATTGCAGCTGTAAATTTTCTGTGTATTATTGACAATTTGAATGGCGCCTATTTGAATTGAACTATGAACTGTAAATTGATTTTTAATTCTTCATTATATTTATTTCGGAATTGATGTAATTTTACAGTCTAGTGAATGGCACGACTAGAAATCATAACACCTTTAATCAATACACCAAAATGGTTTATATTGTAAACATGTATATTTGTGTGCTCAAATCGTTTTAGAAATTGGATTATAAATATATTTTAGATGGGAAGAAACCGCCAACGTATTATAATCTACTAGTTATGCGAATTCTCATTATAATTTTTATGTGTACCTTATTTTATAACAAGTGGAGTTTTAAATATATTGCCCTCTTGGTGTAATAGCAGTAATAGATCCACGTTATAATTGTTATTATAATTTAAGCATTTAAGTTTCATGTTCATTGAATAAAGGGTTAAGATAATAAATTAAATAATGAAGACTTCGTATTTGATGAATATGGTATATGCATGGAAGAATAATATTTATATCTATAAAAGGGTAAGAATATAATTTATAGGTTTAGAGTTTCATGTATTTTTACAAAAGTTTAGGATTATAAAATCATAATTATTGGAGATTTCATTTTGAGTATAAAAGCTTGTGAATATGAGTTATTTACTGAAGGTCTTATGCACAATTGTGAAAGGAGTTTTTTTTAAAGTAGATAAAAGTTATGTTAAATGGTAGGAAGTAATTCTTTAATCTATATTTTGGAATATGTATATTCTAATGGAAAAAGTCATTAAATAATTATAAGTAATTCTCTTATATATAATATGGATGATGAATATTCTACCCTCAAGAAGAAGATTCATTAATTAGAAATTGTAATATGAATACTTTACCACAAAATAAAAGAGTTTTATAATATATATAGTTATGTCTAAAGTATAGAAAGAAACTCCTTTAAATATATTTGAGAATAGATATAGATTACTTCAATAAGGAGAAGAAAAAGAGTCATGAAGTAGTTGAGTTTGAAATATAGGAAGTAATCCTCTTGTATTATGAAATGTGAATACTTTACTCCCCAAGAAAAAGAGTCATTAGAATATACATAGTTAGGTTTAAATTATGGAAGCAACCTTTTTAATTATATCTGGAAACATGTACATTTTTACTTCAAGGGAGAAGAGTTATTAAGTAATGTATGTTATGTTTAAATTGTAGAGAGTATCTCTTTTATTTATGATGTGAGCGTGTTTACTTGCGTCAATAAGTAAAGGAAATTGGTAGATGCATCTTCCATGATTAGATTATAGAAGTAGTATGGTTTACAACATGCTTGAGAATCAAATTGTTACCTCTTAGTTCAGTATGAATTACTTTGAGTTACGTTATAAATATAAGTTATCTATTGGTAGATATGAGAACTTTAGAAATTGCTATCAATTACATTAGTTGATCATAAGAAAGAATAGAGGTATTTAGATGAACATTGCAGAAATTACTACCCTTGTAAACTCGTTATTAACAACCTTTGCGAAATTCATTATTTAATCGAGACCCTTAGTCGAATTAATTAATGAGGAATCCTTGCCGAGAAATTGTTGTTATGGTAATGGTTAGAAAACTATGTGACACCCTTACTACGAAAGTTAGCAGTACAAAAAAAATAAATTCTCTTACTCATCTTGACGGACCCTACAAGGAGGAAGGCCCCACTTCAACAACTTGTCAGTCTACCATTACATCTTTGGTTTGTTGTATTTATGAATTTGTAGTAATTACTTGTGTGTGTGCATTTGTATGTATGAAGCAAATTGTTATTTATTCATAGTGTTGAAAATCTCAAGTAATCACTGTTTATTTACCGTTATGTATAAATATGTTTGCTTGCATGTTTGGAATTGTAGGAAATACAAAAACAAATATCTCTTAGTGAAAGGTTGAAATAGATTCTTTAATAATACAATTGTTTGAATGGTTTCCAGTAGAAAACATAGTGTAATTTGCAAAAAGTAGATATCAACAGTGTCTATTTCAAATAGAGTACTATGAGCAGTAGTGACCTATAAGGCACGCGAATACTGCCACCTGCAATTCTACCTTAGATCAACATAGTACCTACTCTGAGAATCTATTCTTGTCAGATTACAAGTTTGCTTTGAAATTTCCTTTCAGTTTGTCTTTTCAAATTTCAGATTCAAGGATTAACAAGACTCAAACTATTGATCAAACGAAGTACTGTATCAATTACAGAAAACAACTATAGAAAGCATTGTTACTTGTGGATTGACCAAGTGGTCATTAATCAATAATTCTTAATACCTTGATCTGATTGATGTAGTTCATGACATTGGTGTGGTTTGGAAACTTTAAGAGTCATTAGGAACT
This sequence comes from Larix kaempferi, assembly GCA_027924585.1. Classification (NCBI taxonomy): domain Eukaryota; kingdom Viridiplantae; phylum Streptophyta; class Pinopsida; order Pinales; family Pinaceae; genus Larix; species Larix kaempferi. The sequence continues at coordinate 848,107 of BSBM01000636.1, read as the reverse complement.
AATTCAATCCAATAGAGTCCCACTTGTAACTTTGAATAGGAGTGTTGGTTCAATGAGTGAATTTATCCCACTGCAGTGCTGTTGATATATGAAATACTCCTGAGAACAAGGTGTAGGTTAAAGGATTCTTAAAAGGATCATTATTTTCAAGAATTCTTGGAGTTTGTAGATTTGGATTTGAGTTTAATTCATATATTGAGAACTCTTTCAAAGACACTCTGGCTAAGTTAGCATTGCACGTTAGAAATGTAGTATTGTGCAGCACATGATCACAGATCATGAGGAAGTGCTAGAACATGTATCCAAGACCTAGCCCCAACAATTCCAATGAAGAACTTGTGGGAGATTAACTGGTTTCATAAGGAGTTTTCAATTATTTTGCAATTAGGTTAGTCCATATTTGGTCCCGCACATACTGTGCTTGCACCTCACAAGCCTATGAGCCTCGGGTTAACAATTAAATGGTTGGAGAGTTAAATAACGTAATTTTACCCCAACAAGTATCACCTAAAAATCCTCAAAAAAAGAATAATGGAAAATTGAAATTAAGGGCTTATATACTACAATCATAAATAAATAACAAACAATTGCATTTACATATAGATAAATCTTGTATACCTGAACAATTATGTCATTCTTGTGTTTGAAATACCATTCATTAACTTCAAGTTGACTGGCATCAAAAGAATAGAGAGAAGACTTATCTTTGATTCTTTGTATAAGCCCTTTTGTTCCTTATCAATAAGAGGTACATCATGAATATTTTCATAAATCTGATCCACAGGCGCATTCTGATTCGTGGTAACAAGTGTGTCATGGATCGACCTATTTATCATTTAATTCTCAATAATATTGTGGGCATTTTATTCCCTTGTGTCAACCTCAGTGTCATCATCCTCATCATCTCTTGTATGAATTTTAGCGTGTGGATTTTCAAGTATTGGTGGTCTTGTCTAGATTTGGATGCCCCATCAGTAGACAAGCACGCATGCCAACTTTCGTGACGTTCAGAGCTATTTTCACCCCTGTGTAATACATATGGAAAAATATATCCAATTAGTATCGAAATAGATAAACATTAATTTTGAAAAATGACAAAAACATGTTTTTGATATCTGACCAAGGGATAATATTCTTTTCCACCTTCCAAGTGTCCATGCTCTAAGCAATGCTTCCTAGTTATTTCCTTAACAACTCTTCTTCTATTTATCCCTATGCATTGCGTACAAGGGAAATGACGTTTTCCATTGTCGATTATATCTTGATAAAGATTGGAATGATTTTGATCATATGTTTTACCATGGTTGCTTCTATCACTAAATACATGATCGATAAACGCCTGCATAACATCTTTTTGTTCAGACCTACTAGCAAACGGATAGACAGGGTTGTCTGACATTGTTCTCTATCTCAAAAAAATACATTATTAAACCACCAGTATAGTAAGAATAGAGATAGATAAACCATTAATCTAAGGAAAAAATTTAATTCAAGGGATAATGTCATTAATCTACAAGAAAATTTAACTCTAATCAAAGTTCTCCTCCCTCCAAATTTCTTTGAAAAAGTATTGTTTTGTTCTATCTAAATTGTTTTTTAATCTCGTAGAATTGACAAAAAAACCTAAATACAGTCGACACGTCATTTAAGCGATGTTAACATGACAATGCATTTTTTCAATCGACATGAAGGATGTACATCTCTTAAGAAAATCCCTGGAGCATCGCTTAAGTGACGTCATATGGCGTCGCTTAAGCGATGCTCTAGGGAGTCACTTAAGTGACGTACATCCCTTCATGTCATTTAAGTGACGTTCATTGCATTTAAAAAAAACCTGCAAAGTTGATGCCCATTTGATGTTCAGACCTTATTTTAACGTTTAATGTCGGTCTAAATGTCGAATTTGGACCCCAAATGTAGTAGCGACTTGAGTTGGATTTCTTTGTGTCATCTCTAGTGTACCATCCCTCTCAAGTTCTAGTCTAAAAACTACACTTTTTTTTCTTTTTTGTCACAATAATCATAATTGTATTTTCCAATTAATTAAATCTTAGGATATATTAACTATGTCCTCATATTTTGATATGTGTCTTGTCATGGGTATTCCACTAGATTGTTCATCGTAACAAATCTCAAAATGTTACTGCAAAACAATGAGGTTACATTCTATTGTGCATTGACTATTTAGGATTAATATGTAATGCTGAATGAATATGTTATGTAAACTCCTTTGGATATTCCACTGGAAAATTCATCACAATAGATCCTAAAATGCTATTGTAAAAATAGTGAGGTGATAATATATTGCACACTATTTACTTGGTGCATAGTGTGTTTGTTGTGGAGAACTAACTAAGAAAAACAAGAGAATGATTACATTATTAAAATGACCATGCCATCAACATAGGGAAGAGAATGATTACATTATTAAAATGACCATGCCATCAACATAGGGAACACAAAATGTACCTTGGGAAATCCAATGAGGGAAAACCAACAAAATAAGGGCAGTTGTGTATTGGCTCATCTTCTTATATACATATTGCAATATACAAAGAAAAATGTACTCACTTTGGAGTTACAATAGATATTGTGGCATATAAATAGTTGTCTTCTTATTCCACTGCTCTACTAAAATATCCCACTCCTTTGCTCAACTTAGCTATGGAATAGTGAATTATTACAGTAGGAATAGAACCCACACCCTTTCCTTGTGGTTGAATTTTCAACATGTCATGATAGGCATCTATGGTTAGGGTTAGGGTTTTTGCATGCCCCAACTCCCACTTAGATTTAGGGTTTTAGAACATATAGAATCCTCTTGAAATTCCACAATAGATTAGCTCCATCAATAATGAGAGCTAATGTGGCATCCACTTGGAACTGTGGTGGTCAAAGCTCAAATCAACTTAATGAAGGCATAACTAAGTTCTTCATATGGAATTCGATTGAGATACTCTTTGGACCATTAGAGATTTCTCAACAAGTAAAATGGTGTCAAGGGGTTTGGAATTTTGTTCACAAATTTTTGGTCAAAAAAAGGTTGTCTAACTCAAAAAATAAGCTCCTTTAGTTTAAGGACCCCAAATCACAAAATCAAGATTTTCCCATGAGATGGGAGTGGCAATGTCATGGCTTTGATTTTCTAGCACATAAAGTATCAAAACACATAACAAATTATTTAGTGATCCATTTAAGATCATATTTAAAAGTCATTATAATAAGGTTTGTGATCAATAGATTAGGAGTCCTTTACATAGATACAACACATCTTATAGCATGGAATTTAGTTGACAAACTTTCATTTCCTTGTCAATAAACTCCTTTGTAAACAAACACCTTATCAATGATTATCTTGTTAGTGACACTATTTTGACAAACCCCTAGTCAATAACTCCTCTCTCAACAAACACTATGTTGATGATTCTCTTATGATTGATGTTGTCATCAATGAACTCCTTATTGGTAACTCCTCTATTGACAAATTCCTTATGATTATCTTATTAACAATATTGTTGTTGAAAAATGTCTCTTATTAGCGACTTCTATTTTGGAAAATACTTTATTGAGGATCAACATGTAGTAATGACATCAATGCTAATGAACCCCTCATGACTAACTCCTTTGTTGACAATGCTAATAATTATCTTTTCAACAATACTCTTGTTAATGAACCTCCTATTGACGACCACTTCATTAACATTACTTCTATCAATAAACTTCTTTTCAACATAATCCTTTACCAATCCTCTTATCAATATATTCATTGTTAGCACCCCTTAAAAAACCCATGAGAATAACACTAAAGGTAATTATGGCTTCACCATGTACAATATCATAAAATGTCATGAACATACTCTAAAGAAGTAGAATCGCTTAACATTATTCAACAATTACATATTAGTCAAGTACTTAGTAACATCCATAACTACATCCACTGTACATGAATATATGCACAACAAAAGTATTTTTCACAAGAATAGAGATCCATGACAAAATTCATTCCAAAACCATGAGATGTACCAAATCACAACCACTACATCAAGAACTTGGGAATTATCAACAATTATTACCACAATAGGTAAGTACTCTTAAAAGTTATAGTTACATTAACATTCAAAGGATAGTCAAAGCCATGGTAAGGATTATAACAAAACTCTAAATAGATTCCAAGCTCTATTTTAAAAATATAACCAAGCATGTTTTATCCTTCAACGTCCTACATACCCCAAGACATTATTCAATGCTTTGTTAGTTAATAATAAACTCAGAGAAACCCAAAGATACAAAGCATAAAGACATTTATAAAAAAGGAATAAAGATATTATGGGAGATTTTCCACTCAATGTAAAACTTGAACATACAATTTCATTTATATGTCAAGATATTTCTTTCTAGAGCCAAATTGTTATATCCAACATTCATTTTTTTTTCCATGAAAAAAGGATCACAGTTCATCATTTTATTTATAAAATTCCGAACCATATTGTTCATTTGTCTATGAATCCATACACGTAGTCATCTTCAAGTTTTTCAACAGTTTACATATGGTGGATTTCATACATATATCCAACAGTTTCTACAGATAAGACTGTCCCAAACTTTGCTTCTCATGAGATACATCTTTTGAGATAGTTCCTTCTAAAATATAAGTGCTATACAACCATACAAAAAAAATTCCACAATTGGTTTCCCTTGCTGCAAATATTAACTATTCAAATACAATATCAAACCATTATAGGTGTGTCATTCGAAAATTAAAAAAAACACTACAATAATATTTACTCTTCCAATAATTTTACAAGACATTTATTCTCAAGAGGCAAATAGTCTAGATTTAGTATCCAATATACCATTAAAACTAAAAGGCCACCGATTCCATAAGGCTTATTCAATATAGGAGGATAATTCTATCATTCAATAATAATATTTGTTCAAGGGGAATACTACTTAGCTATACTAGAAAGCGCTGCTAGAAATACTATAATAATTACCAGTGCATATAGTAGCCAATGACCACCTTTGTCGATACTAATTTAGGACAATAAAAGTCCATTTGGTGATTGTTTGGCATCCAAACATACACACTATTAAACAATATTAGGTCCACACCATGGACTGCCTACTATAAAAAATCTGGATGCCAGATAAGGCATTTCCCATAATCACAAGTAAGATTGCAGACCAATGTAGATGCACTCCACACTATCTTTCATCACCCGAATAAATCATACTCTCTTTCATTACCCAAATAAATCATAACATTATGGATCCACTCCAGGGACTATATTTCATTACCAATTGCTATAACAATTTGGAACCTATCCAAGGATTTTCCATAGTATGACGTCTAAGATCAATATTTCAAATTATCTTACCAATAATAAAGCACAAGTACATAATCCATGATGACAAATATTTTTCCACAAAAATAGTTATGCATTCCACACACAAGATTCTAATATACTTCTCTTCTACCATCCATGGCAAGATAGAGTTTATACTCTCTATTCCACAACATAGTTGTGGTGATGTATTTTGTGATGGCAAGGAGAGGGGACTTTGAGAACCAATCCATGAGAACTTGGTATTCAAGTTAAAGTTTGCAAAGCTTTTGTTGTTGATGTTAGTCAAGGATGTAAAATGAAATATGCGTGGCGATGGTTTGATGGCACTTGGTGAGAAGTTTGACTTCAATACTATGATGGACAAGTAACTTGAATAAGCTCGAGAAGGTTGTTGTCACAATGCATGCAAAGGTGGTATGACCACTTGAGGGAAATTAGACATACCATTTGGTGGCAAGCCCCATGAGGGTTCATTGAAAGAGCATAAGTTAAATAGAGTCTTCAATGATTACACTAGTTATACTAGAGGAACATATACCATAAATGAAAGGTCGTTACATGATTAAATGTGTCCTTTCCATATTTTTCTTTGAATTTTGAATGTCTCGCAACAACTTGGTAGGCAAAGTTGATGCCCATTTGATGTTCAGACCTTATTTTAACGTTTAATGTCGGTCTAAATGTCGAATTTGGATCCCAAATGTAGTAGCGACTTGAGTTGGATTTCTTTGTGTCATCTCTAGTGTACCATCCCTCTCAAGTTCTAGTCTAAAAACTACACTTTTTTTTCTTTTTTGTCACAATAATCATAATTGTATTTTCCAATTAATTAAATCTTAGGATATATTAACTATGTCCTCATATTTTGATATGTGTCTTGTCATGGGTATTCCACTAGATTGTTCATCGTAACAAATCTCAAAATGTTACTGCAAAACAATGAGGTTACATTCTATTGTGCATTGACTATTTAGGATTAATATGTAATGCTGAATGAATATGTTATGTAAACTCCTTTGGATATTCCACTGGAAAATTCATCACAATAGATCCTAAAATGCTATTGTAAAAATAGTGAGGTGATAATATATTGCACACTATTTACTTGGTGCATAGTGTGTTTGTTGTGGAGAACTAACTAAGAAAAACAAGAGAATGATTACATTATTAAAATGACCATGCCATCAACATAGGGAAGAGAATGATTACATTATTAAAATGACCATGCCATCAACATAGGGAACACAAAATGTACCTTGGGAAATCCAATGAGGGAAAACCAACAAAATAAGGGCAGTTGTGTATTGGCTCATCTTCTTATATACATATTGCAATATACAAAGAAAAATGTACTCACTTTGGAGTTACAATAGATATTGTGGCATATAAATAGTTGTCTTATTATTCCACTGCTCTACTAAAATATCCCACTCCTTTGCTCAACTTAGCTATGGAATAGTGAATTATTACAATAGGAATAGAACCCACACCCTTTCCTTGTGGTTGAATTTTCAACATGTCATGATAGGCATCTATGGTTAGGGTTAGGGTTTTTGCATGCCCCAACTCCCACTTAGATTTAGGGTTTTAGAACATATAGAATCCTCTTGAAATTCCACAATAGATTAGCTCCATCAATAATGAGAGCTAATGTGGCATCCACTTGGAACTGTGGTGGTCAAAGCTCAAATCAACTTAATGAAGGCATAACTAAGTTCTTCATATGGAATTCGATTGAGATACTCTTTGGACCATTAGAGATTTCTCAACAAGTAAAATGGTGTCAAGGGGTTTGGAATTTTGTTCACAAATTTTTGGTCAAAAAAAGGTTGTCTAACTCAAAAAATAAGCTCCTTTAGTTTAAGGACCCCAAATCACAAAATCAAGATTTTCCCATGAGATGGGAGTGGCAATGTCATGGCTTTGATTTTCTAGCACATAAAGTATCAAAACACATAACAAATTATTTAGTGATCCATTTAAGATCATATTTAAAAGTCATTATAATAAGGTTTGTGATCAATAGATTAGGAGTCCTTTACATAGATACAACACATCTTATAGCATGGAATTTAGTTGACAAACTTTCATTTCCTTGTCAATAAACTCCTTTGTAAAAAAACACCTTATCAATGATTATCTTGTTAGTGACACTATTTTGACAAACCCCTAGTCAATAACTCCTCTCTCAACAAACACTAGGTTGATGATTCTCTTATGATTGATGTTGTCATCAATGAACTCCTTATTGGTAACTCCTCTATTGACAAATTCCTTATGATTATCTTATTAACAATATTGTTGTTGAAAAATGTCTCATATTAGCGACTTCTATTTTGGCAAATACTTTATTGAGGATCAACATGTAGTAATGACATCAATGCTAATGAACCCCTCATGACTAACTCCTTTGTTGACAATGCTAATAATTATCTTTTCAACAATACTCTTGTTAATGAACCTCCTATTGATGACCACTTCATTAACATTACTTCTATCAATAAAATTCTTTTCAACATAATCCTTTACCAATCCTCTTATCAATATATTCATTGTTAGCACCCCTTAAAAAACCCATGAGAATAACACTAAAGGTAATTATGGCTTCACCATGTACAATATCATAAAATGTCATGAACATACTCTAAAGAAGTAGAATCGCTTAACATTATTCAACAATTCCATATTAGTCAAGTACTTAGTAACATCCATAACTACATCCACTGTACATGAATATATGCACAACAAAAGTATTTTTCACAAGAATAGAGATCCATGACAAAATTCATTCCAAAACCATGAGATGTACCAAATCACAACCACTACATCAAGAACTTGGGAATTATCAACAATTATTACCACAATAGGTAAGTACTCTTAAAAGTTATAGTTACATTAACATTCAAAGGATAGTCAAAGCCATGGTAAGGATTATAACAAAACTCTAAATAGATTCCAAGCTCTATTTTAAAAATATAACCAAGCATGTTTTATCCTTCAACGTCCTACATACCCCAAGACATTATTCAATGCTTTGTTAGTTAATAATAAACTCAGAGAAACCCAAAGATACAAAGCATAAAGACATTTATAAAAAAGGAATAAAGATATTATGGGAGATTTTCCACTCAATGTAAAACTTGAACATACAATTTCATTTATATGTCAAGATATTTCTTTCTAGAGCCAAATTGTTATATCCAACATTCATTTTTTTTTCCATGAAAAAAGGACCACAGTTCATCATTTTATTTATAAAATTCCGAACCATATTGTTCATTTGTCTATGAAGCCATACACGTAGTCATCTTCAAGTTTTTCAACAGTTTACATATGGTGGATTTCATACATATATCCAACAGTTTCTACAAATAAGACTGTCCCAAACTTTGCTTCTCATGAGATACATCTTTTGAGATAGTTCCTTCTAAAATATACGTGCTATACAAACATACAAAAAAAATTCCACAATTGGTTTCCCTTGCTGCAAATATTAACTATTCAAATACAATATCAAACCATTATAGGTGTGTCATTCGAAAATTTAAAAAAACAATACAATAATATTTACTCTTCCAATAATTTTACAAGACATTTATTCTCAAGAGGCCAATAGTCTAGATTTAGTATCCAATAGACCATTAAAACTAAAAGGCCACCGATTCCATAAGGCTTATTCAATATAGGAGGATAATTCTATCATTCAATAATAATATTTGTTCAAGGGGAATACTATTTAGCTATACCAGAAAGCGCTGCTAGAAATACTATAATAATTACCAGTGCATATAGTAGCCAATGACCACCTTTGTCGATACTAATTTAGGACACTACAAGTCCATTTGGTGATTGTTTGGCATCCAAACATACACACTATTAAACAATATTAGGTCCACACCATGGACTGCCTACTATAAAAAATCTAGATGCCAGATAAGGCATTTCCCATAATCACAAGTAAGATTGCAGACCAATGTAGATGCACTCCACACTATCTTTCATCACCCGAATAAATCATACTCTCTTTCATTACCCAAATAAATCATAACATTATGGATCCACTCCAGGGACTATATTTCATTACCAATTGCTATAACAATTTGGAACCTATCCAAGGATTTTCCATAGTATGACATCTAAGATCAATATTTCAAATTATCTTACCAATAATAAAACACAAGTACATAATCCATGATGACAAATATTTTTCCACAAAAATAGTTATGCATTCCACACACAAGATTCTAATATACTTCTCTTCTACCATCCATGGCAAGATAGAGTTTATACTCTCTATTCCACAACATAGTTGTGGTGATGTATTTTGTGATGGCAAGGAGAGGGGACTTTGAGAACCAATCCATGAGAACTTGGTATTCAAGTTAAAGTTTGCAAAGCTTTTGTTGTTGATGTTAGTCAAGGATGTAAAATGCAATATGCGTGGCGATGGTTTGATGGCACTTGGTGAGAAGTTTGACTTCAATACTATGATGGAAAAGTAACTTGAATAAGCTCGAGAAGGTTGTTGTCACAATGCATGCAAAGGTGGTATGATCACTTGAGGGAAATTAGACATACCATTTGGTGGCAAGCCCCATGAGGGTTCATTGAAAGAGCATAAGTTAAATAGAGTCTTCAATGATTACACTAGTTATACTAGAGGAACATATACCATAAATGAAAGGTTGTTACATGATTAAATGTGTCCTTTCCATATTTTTCTTTGAATTTTGAATGTCTCGCAACAACTTGGTAGGCATGGTTGGCCAAGTTCTGTTTCAAGGTATGGGGTCATTGGTAAGTTTTAAATTTTTTGGAAGATTCAAACTGGACACAAATGACATCGGTTTGGTAGAAGGGTTTCCTCAGGTGGAAGGATTAGTCAAAGGTGGAGGGGTGTTGGAGGTGGTGGTGCTCAACAACCTCCCAACATCCTCTAGTTCCTCAAGTTCCTACTATAATGCCTCAAGATATTTGATGGGTAGTACTACACCTAACTAATGAGAGTATAGATGGTGGAAGATCAAAGATCCTAAGAGACCGCCTAGGGAAAAAAGGGCTCATAATGGTGACCTAGTCTCGAGTTTTTGAATTAACTAAGTGTTAATACAAGAAGTGTCTTAATTATGAAAATAATTTACCAAGGTAAAATGATGTACAAAAAATGATAAAATAACACCTATAATCCCCTAGCATGGTTCATGCAAATTTTGTTTAAAAAAAATGGGCCTTCCAATTGGATTTCCTTTAGGGGTGTTGAAATACTTTAGGGTGCATCCAAGTAAAGATATAACGGAACAAATATAGTGACCTAAATCATGGTGATGAAATCCAAGGGGTGATGCACCATCTTCTTTAAGTGATGTTGATAACCCCATGAGCAAGTCACCTAGGCAGGGGTCCTAAAAATGGCCAATAAGTTTCCTCTTCATGATAAAAGTATGAGAAAATAGACATTAGTGAAGTGTTCACGTTAGGTAAAGATATATGGGATGAATCCAATGTTGAAGAACTCAAAAAGAAGGAATCATTCTTAGTAGCATGCCATTTAACTAAACTCCCATAATATGAAACCACCCATTGATTAAGTGTGAGGAGGGATCTCAACATTTATTCAACTTGCCTAGTGTTTTGTGCATGTATGAGATGCACTTTCTTAACAAATAATCTTCGATACAAAAGGGTTTATGTTCAATATAGTAAAATTCTAGTTTGCAATGAGCTACTTTTTTTAAACCAAGTTTATTTTAAAGTATCAATTGGTGTCGTGAATTGATTATGTAGTTATTAGGTATGTTTTGTGTCCATGTGTAACTTGTATTTGATAATCATGACAATATACAAAAGTAAGGACTGAAATGTAATTCAATAGTGATGAGGACAGAATCAAATCTCTATATGTATTTTTGATTCTCCCAAGTTGTATAAGAGCTCAAGGTGAAGAGAAAATGTGGAATTATGAGATGCCCCCCCTCCACCAAAACACTAATAATACTTGTAACAAAGGAATAGGTTACTCCATATTAAGTAGTGTTACAACGTATTTTTCCACCTTGTGAGTATTTATACTATTTGGCCTCTGATATTCATTTCATTGACTTAGAACCACTTTTTTCCCTTCAGGAACCTAGTTTTCCCTATTTTTGTTCTTGTACGTGAGTTGCTTTACCGCAACTCGCGCATGCATAGGCTGTCCCACTACACCCCGCATACATCAAGTTAAATGGTAAATTTTAATAAAAAACTCACTTTTTACTCCAAAAAGTGGTCATAGGGTGACCTTTGGCCCTCCATGTATCCCGAAATGACTCGATTTGACCTTTCACCTACCTTTGGAAGGCTATATATTGAGCTCTTAAGGTACATGGAAGGAGGAGAAAGAGAGAACATCGAAACTCTATTGGATTTTTGCCATAGCTTGAGTCTACATCCATTGATCCTAGTTGTTGTGAACCTCTTATGTTCACCTACCAAACTCCTTCATAGTTTGAGTTTTCCATTGCATGGGGGATTGAAGTGGTGGTGACACCAGTGGAGGGACCTAGTTCTTGGTTCAGATTAGTTGCCAAAAAGAGGTTGTATCATGTACTTCTTGTTTCATTAATAGAAATACTCATTTTCTCGTCTAATTGATCTTGTGAATGGTTAATTAACATTGGGTTGCATTTGCTTATTAAATCATGGACCATGCTATTGTTTATGCTAATATCTTTCACATATTATATGCACTTGCTTGTATTTGTTGTTGAGACTAAGCTACAGGTTCAAGTGTAGAGATTGGACAGCTCAGCGGGGATCTACTTTGAACATCCGGTTGAAGGTTGGTCATTTATCCACATCTTAGCATTTTCATTTATATAGCATTGTATTGAGAATTGAGTTGATTTATGGTAGTCATCTGTTTGTTGTGCTCTACCCCAAGCCATAAGAAGTTTTTATCTGTAATAGAAATGGCGACTCCGTTGGGGATGAACCTCCATTTTGGGGATTTTGGGCATTTTTCCTTGTTTTGAGTTTCTGTGTCTTTGGTTGGCTGTTAGAATCTGTATAAGAAATCCTGATTTTTCTTGGTTGTTTGATTCATTTTTGGTCCACTCACCTTTCTTTGTACGCGGGTCAGCTTTGCTTAGCCCGTGTGGATGTGCTACTATCAGTATAGTAGCCTGCGTATACACGCTACTATCTATGAACAGTTGCGTACAACTCCGGGATTGATTTGTTTTTGATCTTTGGTTGTTGCTGGGTGAATTCTGGGTGTTCCCGAGTCTTAGTAGGATTGCATTCTGACTGTTCCATGTCTCTTTGTTGACCAGAAACTCCTCTTTCTTTATTTTTTGAGATTTTTGGTTTTGAACCATTTTCCATTTTTATAGCTCATCAACTTGGTTGAGTCTTACTTTTTGGGATCTACTGGTTTGCTTGCTTTGCATTTTTCTGAAGAGTTTTGATTCTGCTTGCATTTTTTCATTCATCTATATTGAAAAAATACAAAAACATTGTTTTGCATTTTCCTATAATTTATAAGTGAAAATACAAAAATATTTGCTTTATGTCATTGCATTTTTCATTTAGAGTGCTTGTGCTTTCATTAGGACTTGCTTGAGCATGAAAATATAAAGAGATTGCATTGTTATTTTTGAATCGTTGATTTGACTGTCATATAGTGGCATACCTTTTTATGGATAGATGAGTCTATTATTTTCCAGGTGTGCATATCATTGAGTCTTTACACATCATTAGTTTCACGACCATATCCTTTGAGTAATCACAACCATTTAAAATTAACACTTAATCTAAAATTGATTAGAAACAATTTTCTCTTTTATAGGGTGCACCAACTAGTATAGGTTTAGAGTCTTGGAATAGATCACTGTGAGTTAACAATCCAAGACTATTGAACCAAACATTATGTGTCTGACCAGGGAGTGGTGAAACCCATGGTATACATCAGTGTTCTCAGGATTCTTTACTAAAAACAAAGTTAAGCACGAGTTCATGAGAGGTTGGTTGCGGAGATAGCCCTCCAATACTAGCTGAACGTGGGAGATATTTCCAGGATTTGTTCGTGCTTGGGGGCTCTTGGGGGATTTGACCCTCTCGAGTTTTGGGCTTAGTTACCCTACCCATACGAATGATCCCACCTGCGACTGTTCGCCTGAGCATTGGTTATACGTGGTGGCCATAGTTGCTTTACCTAGGTATCACATAGGGTGCTTGCAGCGGTTATACTGTGAGTATCCTGAGTCAGATAGGGGTCGGACAATAGAGTTGTTGTATGTATAGGGATTTTACCCTGTGCACACAATGAAGTCTGAGGGACCTTATAACTGATTCTGTTACCTTCGGTTATAGTTTGGGAGTCTCAAGCCTCTCCTAGGAGAGACATACCGGCTGTAGTGTCGGGAGGTCCCTTGAGCCAGTCCTGTTTGTGTGCATTTGGCTGTAGGTTTCTTTTAGGTGTATGCTCTATGATGATCTAGTAGGTATTTAGGAGAAGTTAATTTGTTGACGTTTTGGAGTCATCGTGGATCGAGATCCGCCTCTCCGCCGATCTCGTAGGTTATCTGGTTTACTAGTTAGCGATCCGTCACCGTTTCTTCTCAAGAGACGTCGGAGGAATACCACTGGTCCTATACACACATCTCACGAGCTTCAGAGAGCTTCTATTATGAGTTCCACACCTGGCACGACTGGAGTCCCAGTGACTCCATCCATTAGCATAATGGGAAACTCCCCTCCGGCCACTCCTAGGGGTGAATGGGGAGGAGGTTCTCCACACATTACTCCTAATGGGTTTGGGATGTCCCCACCCACGAGTACAAATCCATTCGATGATACATAGACATCCGGTTTTCGATATGGGATGCCAGGTTATGGTACTTCATCCGTCCCTTTGACCTCAAGTCCTTTTTCATATGGTATTCCTTGCTTTATGCCGACTGTTACATCCACCATGTCTAGTAGTCATGCTAGATATAGTGTTGGAGTTGGGGGCACCATGCCTGCTTTCACTGCCTATCAGTTTGGGAGTAGTCACATACCTCCATCTAATCCGACTGTTGGCGGAGGACCACCTCCTTCGTCAGCCCCTAGTGTTAGTGTGAACCCATTTTCAAGTGGAGGTTTCACGTTAGGTATTGGATCCATGAATTTCATTCCGTCCATTCATCCACATGCCTCTATGCTTGTACCTTCGAACGCTTGTGTGATTCCACAAAAACCTCCTCCTGCTAGCTCTTCGGTTCTGTGGAGTGCACACATACCGTTTTCATATGGCCCTCACTCATTTGGTATTCCTTCCTCGAGTGGGTATATGGAACCCCATTCTCATGGAGGTCATCCTCATGGCTTTTCAGTTGTTCCTAACTACTATCCTAATCCTTCCTACATAATCCCTTCTACGCATGTGCCTGTGTATTCCAACATGGGCTAGTTTGGAGGAGGTTACTATCCTTATAGTCACAGTCATGGTTATGACCAGAGTTCGTCAGCACCACAGGTGTCAAATTTGATGTATACAGTCCCTCCTTACGGTTCGCAGAACCAGTCTCTTTCAGGAGCTCATAATCAAGCTTCACAGCCTCAACTCCCTTTTCTTGTTAGATTGAATCTACCTAATCTTTCGAAGCTCACGAATGATCCGGTGTGTCACGATCCTACATGGCCTCCAGTCCCCACCAAGCTCCCTTCTGACATTCCAAAGTTTGAGGGGAATAAGGGTGAGGATCTAGGTGATCACGTTACTACTTTTCACTTATGGTGCTCCTCGAATTCCTTGAACCATGACTCTGTCCGTTTGAGGCTATTTCAACGCACCCTCACGGGGGCAACGGCGAAATGGTATGTCGAGTTTCCTGGGGGCACATATAGAGGTTTTAACAATTTAGCTTTGGTTTTCCTAGATCAATTCCAGTTTCCAGTTCGTTACGATACTGGTACTGAGATTTTATCCACATTCCGTCAGGACAAAGCCACACACATCTCTGACCATATTCAGGAGTGGCGCCGATAGAAGAGGCTAGTGAAAGCCAACATTCCTCCAGAGTTTCTGTTGGAGTGGTTCCTTAAGTATTTACTTCCTTACGTTTTGAAGGATGTTTCATTGTCCGGTATTATGACTGAGAAACAAGCTATTTTCAAAGCCCAGCAGCTAGACTTGGTCTATGCTCAGTCTGGCATTTTATACGATATTATACCTGATGCACCGCAGTCAAGACATAAGCCCAATCTTGTTCCTGGACCACATGCCGATGGTATTGTTGGATCCACATGTACTCATCCTGTAGATTTGGTTACAAATCATATGCACAATCTGTCCATTAGCCAATCTACCCCCGGACAGGCTCACGCCTCGTCCATTTCCACCCAATCCTCCGATGTTCACTCTATACAATCGGCGAACTCATTAGGTAACCAACAACCTGGTCGGAAGAAAAAGGGGAAAAATAATCGTAGGGGTTGGAATAATAGGAACAATAAAAACCCTAATAAAGAGAACGCCAACCCTCCTTGGGACGACGGAAATGCTGGTGGGGACCACAAACCTAGACATAAAGTGAAATTCCCTTGTAAGCTTTGCATGCAAGATCACCTTACACATTTGTTTCCTTGTCTTGAAGAAGCTACAAAGCACATTGCACAGGTCCCAGCTATGCTGAAGGATCCCCTTCCTCATCACCAAAATATGGCTTTAGGTGCTTCCATCGCCGGTAGTGGGACTTATGAAACTTCGACATCCTCTACCCCTGCCGGTGGTTACGAATGCATTAATAAGGTTAAATCGGAAGTAAGTGTTTCTACTTGCTCTCGTGATTATGGAGCTCCACAACCTCCGTTAGGGAATGAGACCCCTCCACCTGATACTCCATTGCACATCGAGAAGCCTAACTCTATGCCACAGATACTGAAAGGTGTTATTAAGCGCTCGACGCACAATCCCAATGCTCGAGCCACCCAGGACTACTCCATATATTGTAGAATATTTGGGCCAGAATCCGTGTGACATGTTAGTTCTTGAGGTTCTCTAGGCTTGTCCTTCTTACAGGACCGCCCTTTTATGTGCTTTGGGTGTCCAGGATCAGTGTAGCCCGAATATTATCAAGTTAGACACTACTGATGTTCAGCCTCAGTTTCCCTATCATGTGGCTTTCCAAGTCCATGTTAGGTGCCTACAGAAAATTGTTAAACGTACCGTGGTTGAAGAAGGTGCTTCTACTTCAGTTATGTCGTTAGCTTGTTGGAAGGCTCTGGGATCCCCTCCTTTGTCAAAGTCTATGACCATGTTGACTGCATTCGATGGTCATTCATTCTAGCCGCATGGTATTATCCCCTCCCTTGAGGTCCACTTGGGTGGGAAGACCGTGCCAATTGAAGTTGAGGTGGTTGATGCACCCATCGACTACAATCTTCTACTGGGTAGGAATTGTATCTACGCTATGAGAGCGATCATGTACTCTGTGTTTAGAGTTATCTACTTTCCACATGAAGGCATGATTGTGATGGTCGATCAGCTCGATTTGACGAGTTCCGATACCATTGCATCACCAGGAATGAAAGTTCCTCAGATAAAAAATTCTAATCCGAAAAATGGGAATATTGGTGTACAATTGTATTCCTCTTTGATGGGATCTTTCGACTTTGTTGCACCAATCTCCTTTATAGGAACTGTTTTCGATAATGCGCCATCCTCATTACAGAGTGTACCATTCCGGGTGTCATATTTTAATGATTCATGGAATTTACCTTCCACGAGTTCTTCATCTGGAAACATTGCGCACATCAGGATGGCTCTGCCCTTGTCTGCATCTGAGCTTGCTTACCGTGAGATTCAAAAATCCACTGCAGAACTAGATCTCTCCTCTTCAAGGATAGGAGAGGAAGATCCTGTTATGCTGCCTGCGTGGGCAATCGACTCCTCTTGCTCGCATGATTTCCTTGATGGTACTTTTCCTTCGGATGAAGCTATCATCGAAGTCATGTATGGTAGTGATAACCCTTGGGAAGATCTACATCACCGATAGTATTTTCTTCCCGACCTTGACCTTATTGAGCAGGAAGAGTTTCGATCGACTCTAGCAGAGAAGGTTGGTCACCCTGTGGCTCCTTTGGATTCACATGGTATTTTAGCGGAGGGGAATATGGCTAACATTTACCCAACCATTCCGATCAACATCTCTCACACTCCCAGAAAGATTGAGAACATTTACATCGGTGCCAATTGTTCCCCCGAGGAGATCTTCATTTACACCTAGCTTTTCAAAGAATTTCAGGATGTTTTCGCCTGGTCTTATGAGGAGATGCCAGGAATAGACCCTAGTATTGTCAAACATGAAATTAAGACTTATCCAAATGTTAAGCCAGTTTGACAACGTATTCATGCTGTGAATCCTAGGAAGGAAGCCCCGATCAAGGCAGAGGTAGAGAAGCTGCTCAAACCTGGTTTCAGCTACCCGGTTCCCCTTATCGAATGGGTATCCAATCCTGTTCCTGTGGATAAGAAGCAGGGAACCATCTG
Source organism: Larix kaempferi (assembly GCA_027924585.1). NCBI lineage: Eukaryota > Viridiplantae > Streptophyta > Pinopsida > Pinales > Pinaceae > Larix > Larix kaempferi. The sequence goes on along the minus strand of BSBM01000636.1, from coordinate 830,245 downwards.
TGTATGTACCGATTTTAGAGATCTGGAGCAAGCATGTCCTAAGGATAACTTTCCCACTCCATTCTTAGATCAAATCTTGGATGCATGTGTAGGAAGCGAAGTGTTTTCATTCATGGATGGTTTTTCAGGTTACAATCAGATCCATATTAAACCCGAGGATCAACATAAGACCGCATTTATATGTCCTTGGTGTACCTTTGCATACCGGAAAATTCCCTTCGGCCTTAAAAATGCCGGAGCTACTTTTCATCATGCCATGACCTATGCTTGTCATGACCTTAAGTGCATAGTGGAGGCTCATCTAGATGATCTTGCTGGTCATTCTTGTAAGAGAGTTTATCACCCCAATCACCTCTGCCTTATTTTCGAAAGATGTCAGTGTTAAAAGATTAGGTTGAACCCTAACAAGTGCATCTTTGTCGTGAAAACTGGTCGCCTTTTAGGGTTTGTAGTGTCCAAAGAGGGTATTAGAGTCGATCCTCTAAAGGTTGAGGCGATACTGCGATTGCCTCCCCCGCGTAACTTGATTCAACTTCAGAGCCTCTAAGGGAGAGCTACTTTCTTACGCCTCTTTATCGTGAATTATGCCAATATTACTAAGGGTTTCACGCGGTTATTGAAGAAGGACACCCCTTTTATCTGGGATGAGTGGTCCCAGCAGTCCTTTTATGATTTGAAGAAATCCTTGGTATTGGCCCCTCTTCTTAGTCCACTCGAATTTGCAAGAGATTTTCTGTTATATGTGGCCGCGTCTCAAGAGACAATTGGTATGGTCTTAGTCCAGACGGATGATGTGATTCAGGAGCATGTTGTCTATTATCTGAGTAGAAATCTCATAGATGCTAAGCTGAGATACTCTCACGTGGAGAAGTTGGCCCTTGTGATTGTTCACGTAGTCCAACGATTAAGACATTATATTTTTCTTAAGAAGACAACCGTTATAGTGCATGTCAATCCGTTTCAATTTGTGCTCCCACGACGCATAATTGGGGGGAATATAATAAATGGATTGTCATCTTTCAGGAGTTTGATCTTGATTTTGCTTCAGTGAAGTCGGTGAAATCCTTGGTTTCACATAATTGATGTCGGACTTCCAAAGACTTGATGAGGAAGTAGTCCATGAAGACTCGTTTGTGGATGAAAATTTATTTCTTATCTCGTCAACGAACCCTTGGTATGAGGATATCATTATATATCTCCAAACTCTGAAGTTCCCTTCGCACTATTCATGAGATGAGCGATGATGTGTGAGACATCATGCTAAAGATTATGTCATCGTCGGTGAAACTTTGTAGCGTTGAGGAAAATACTCTATCCTCCATTGTTGTTTAACTCATGAAGAAGCGGAGCTAGTATTTAATGATTTCCATAGCGGAGCGTGTGGCGGTCACTTATCCGGGCTTGCAACAACCCAACATATCTTGCGAGCAGGCTATTTTTGGCCTACGATCTTCAAATATTGTGTAAATGCTGTGAAGAGATGTCACCCTTGCCAAGTGTTTGCTCAGAACACATGCTCGCACCCTGCTCCTTTACATCTGGTCGTCACGGTCGGTCCCTTCACCAAGTGGGGGGTAGATTTCATGGATTGCAACCCAACCTCGGCTGAGGGGCATCACCATATTATCGTGGCCATTGATTATTTTACCAAATGGGCTGAGGCCATGCCGACCATTAAGGTCGATGGTGCCCAACAGCATCCCACTTCGTTTTCAATAAGATTATAACTCGATTTGGTATCCCAAAGGAGATTGTCACTGACCATAGTAGTCACTTCCAAAACCATATGATGGTGGATTTATCACTTAAGCTGGGGTTTAAGCAATATCACTTGTCTTCTTACTACCCCCAAGTGAATGGTTAGGTCGAGGCAGTAAATAAGTCCTTAAGATCATTCTCCAGCGAACCATCCGAAAAAGCAAGAAAAATTGGCACATTATGTTATATCATGCTTTGTGGGCATATCGAACCGCAATCAAGAATTATACTGGGTTCTCACCATTTCGGTTAGTCCATGGTGTGGAGTCTATCTTGCTGATTGAATGTGAAATCCATTCTTTGAAAATAGCTATAGAGCTCCTACCTGACACTTCAGAAGTAGAGGAACGTCTAGTCTACCTTGATCAACTTGACGAGTAGCGTCAGGATGCCATCGTAGCATTGATGCTAACAAACATCGTGTTAAGGTTCAATATGATAGGTCTGTCCATCCCCTGCGATAGGCTGAAGGTGACTTGGTCCTCCTTTATGACCAAGCTAAAGAACCCCTGGGGGAAGGAAAGTTCAACCCCATGTGGCATGGTCCTTACATTGTGAGGTGTGTCCTAGAGAAAGGATCCTATGAGTTGGAAGACTACGATGGGAATGCCTTGAAGGATCCTAGAAATGGGCTCTACCTCAAGTGGTATTATGCTTGATCTTCTAGCTCGAGCTGATGCTTTTGTATACTATTGTATAGGTCTTTCTGTACATAGTTTAGTTTTCTTTTTATTTTTCGAGTCTGTTGATTCACTTCAGTTTGGTTGACAGATGTCAGCGGAATATCCCGTGTTCTTGGGATTCACGGATGGGGCTATCCATCATAGGCAGAGACTTGCTTCTACTATGTGGGTTATTTAGTCGCTGACCATCAGATTGTGTCTTCAGGAGGTGCTTGTCTCGGTCCTACATCCAACAATGTGGTTGAGTACAGTTCCGTCATGGAGTTACTTCACGATATGATTTCACATGGTATCCAGTCTTTGGAAGTCCTCCTGGATACGCAACTGGTTGTGTATTAGTTGAATGGACAGTATCGTGTGAGGGATCCTACATTACTAAGGAGGTTCTTAAGGGTAAGACTCAGGGAGCATCATTTTGTTTTTATTACATACATTCACGTTCCTAGACGTTTTAATCATATAACTGATGCATATGCTAATTATGTCCTAGATTGGCATTTGTCACATCAATAAAAGAAGCACACAAATAACATTTATTCACACATTTGTACATACATAATAGTAGAGTTGGAAAATCAAAGTTTTATATATATATATAAAAAGTGGTGTCATGATACAAAACTGGAGCCCGTAGCTCTCAAAAATATACAATCCGATACAAAAATAGTGAGACCCCATGGCATCTAAGCCCTGCGGGGAGGCCTCTCCGCCTCAGCGGGATGAGTCTGAATATAATAGTGTATGACGTTGGCTATACGCCGTAGAAGCCGCACCCATACACCTGGTACCCTAACTACATGTCGCTGCATCGCCTCCGGGAGATGCTCTACCTCTATGAGTGGTACCCGGGAAGTCATACAGGAGAGGTTGACCCGTACCATATCCAGTGTGCGCTCTGCCGCCGCACCTACTATCTTGCCTCCCTTGCCTCTGCGGTGGTGTCATGGGAATCCATGAGGTCTTCGCGGACCCAGATCTGAGAACAAACAGTCACCCATTAATATGATACCACACCAAAAAGATTTTTTCATTCACTTATAATAAAAAATCCAAAAAAAATTAAAATACACAAAACTTAAAAAGAGTTTTCATACCTCTGTCCCCGAATGCGGCCCTTGGAGGGAGCAACATGTCTCTATCTCCGCGGTAGTCTATCCCCTCATATGAGTAGTCATCGATGGCGATGAGATGTCGTTCCCACCAGTGAAAGAACACCTCTGAATATGGTGATGCCTGTTGGCCACCACCTTGCTGCGTCAGTACCTCTTCCCTACGGGTTTGGGCGGGATCTCGGAGACTGTGTGGAGGGACTTCAACCCTTGAACTCAAGCCCGATACTCTCTAAAAGAAAAAAATGCATAGAATACTGCCAAAGCCAAAGTTATTGGCCAGTCCAAGCTTGCACTCCGTTAGCTGAATCTTCATCGTACCCAGCAACGTTGTGCACCAATCAAATACTGTGGGTCTCATACACTTAGCCACGTAGAATATCACAGGCCTCGAAGCCTGATGAAGTGCAGCCGATCCTGTAATTCTCCCGAGGGTGAGGACTATGATCTTCATACTTAGGCTCACTATGGCCTCAATGGGAACCTGGATACCCACCTTTTGGGTGCCACCGATGCAATACCTATCAATGTAATCGTTGATGGTGCCTTCCTGCACCCATGCTGTGAGACCTAAGACTCGCTGTCTCACCCCGGCGGGACAATCCAGTAATAAAGTATATGTCTTCCACCTCCAATGGAAGTGGTTGGCCATCTAGATCGAACTGTTGTGCCTCTGTGTCCCAATAGTTGATCAAAAAAAGTACCCTCAGTCTGTGGTGGTCCTCTAGCATGTGGAATCAAACTGCCTTGACCTTACTAGCATTTCCCCTCTTAGGTTGCAACAATACTGAGATGGATTTCAAAAATGAGTTGTGGCCGGCGGGGGGTCAAAGCGGGAGATGGTATTTAAGAGGTTCTGGGGGTGTCCTTTGGCCTCTGTATGTAGATGCAGACAAACGGAATTTCATATCATAATCTCCCAGGATTTTAAATACGATGGGAAACCATGCAGCAAACAGGTGCGGATCTGTCCTTACAAGCCCTATTCAAGTAAGGTTTCCTCGCTTCACCATTTTATTCCCAAGAGCTGTCAATTGGAGTTCAATTTCGTTTCCAAAAGGGACAAACCTAAGGGAGGCCCTAGGAATTCCAATGCGTGAGCAATCGGTTTTGGGCCCTTAAAACCCCTATGCTCCAAAACTTGTAATGCCCACATGCTTGCAATGCTTGTTGTGCGGGTAGATCTAGGCGTACATGCTCATCAACAATGTCATGTTCTCTTTCTCTCCACTCTAGGACCATCCTGGAGGCAATAAACAATGCATTTTAGTGCCAAGTTGTTTAAAAAACCAAACCCACAGTGCTGTACGTTGGCTACTATGCATACATTCGTGCGTATACATGGTCAACGCATGCGTTGACCGCGCACAAAAATCCCTCCACGCGACCTGTATTATAATAGCTTGTGTACAATGATTTGTGGATGTAACCTATGGAAAAAGATAAATTTTTTACCATTAAAAACTAAAATAAAAGCTATGAAATTTAAGAGGGGGATGAGACCACCAACCTGATCCAGTCGGTTCGTGGATCCGACACTCGTAGCTCCTGGAATCTGCAGTTGAAGATCGAGGGTAAAAACTAACCAAAAGCACTATTTGTGGTAAAAATGAAAATGAAATGGTAAAAGTAAATTTTTATTACTATTTATAGTTTTTCAAACTCACTTTCCTATAGTTTTTTCCGTTTTGAGCCATTTTGGACTAATATGAAGCTATAAAGTGCCGTTTTGAATAGTTTTTTTCCGATGAAAGTGGATTTTTCAACCGTTTCGCGACTTCAGCAGGTATTGTCTACACCTGGCATACAGGTTAGGATTTCATTTCACCTACATTTTTCATTTGACCTTATGACCACAATCATTAACCTTAGGTGTGACTCCGCTTTTTAACTGACATGAAACCTCTATGCTGCTTTAGAAGTGTCGTTATTTGGTGGTAGGGCTTGTCCGACCATGGGTGCCCTAGTTAGATCCTTTTATGTCGTTTGGCGCCCATGCCGTTGTTCCTCCTTAGTTTTGAGAGTTGTTTGTAGTCATGCCATGACAAGTGCGATGAAGACTCATACTCTACTTCATTTTATTTTTTCCATCTCCCATGAGGACTCCCCCATTTATGTCAAGTTGTGATTGCATTGCATTATCCTGCTTTCCTTTTGAGCCTTCTACCGGCTCTTGCTATCTCAGTGATTAGCCGTGTGCCTGTGCACTTTACCTTTCGAGCCAAGCATAGCCTCCATTTATCTTTCGCAGCTTGATCGACCCCTTACCTTGAGGGAACACCCCCTGAGTGTCCATATCTTGCACATGCTTCCTTGCATTGATCATAGGTATGTTCCGCTGCTTGGAACTAGTTTGCTCATTCTTCGACACTCATTCCCTCACTTGTTGTACTATAAGCAATTTTATTCCTTTTCAAGCTTTCCTAATATGAAAAAGACCAAAAAAATCAAATAATTCAAAAATCTGGATGGGAAAATCTTTACTACCTCTTATTGGTAGCTGTCGTGTCGCCTTTGAACAGAGCATTCATTTCCACTCCATTCATTATGAGTCGGGACATTAGTAGGACCTTAGGAGCTGTACCCATTTCTCAGATCTTACTCCATTGGCTGGTTAAGCTTCCAATCATTATGGAGCCTTTGTTGATGCCTCCTGTGTCACAAATTTTTATTATCATCTAGTCATTGAGTCTATGCTTCCTGAGTCTATCCATCTGCTCATGCTCACGTTCAAAGGAAGTATTGAAACCAGAGTCAGCCACTCCTCATATCTCTTGACATTGCATGTCGGCCATCCCATACAATCCGATCTATTCATCCGAGTTCTTCCAAATCTTTCAGTGTAGTTGGTTACCTCGTGCTGGCTGATGGGGGATTCATTACTGCCCTCCTTCCAATGAGTTTCATTCCATCGACTCCAACCCATTTATTCCAGAATTGAGACTTAGAGTCGGCTGAGTACCTTGAGGCTTGTAGTCATTAGTGGTAGGTTCTCTCGCCATCGACAGTTGGGGATTCATCAATGCCTCCTGATCGATGGATTTGTTAAAGTGTTCGATGGTTACCTTGTGCTGGCTGATGGGGGATTCATTACTGCCCTCCTTCCAGTGAGTTTCATTCCATCAAATCCAACCCATTTATTCCATAATTGAGACTTAGATTCGGCTGAGTACCTTGAGGCTTGAAGTCATTAGTGGTAGGTTCTCTTGCCATCGATAGTTGGGGATTCATCAATGCCTCTTGATCGATGGATTCGTCAGAGTGTTCGAACTCAACACCTTTATTCACACTTTGATGAATGTACTCCGTGCCTTGATGCCCATTTTCATTATTGGTGGGTTATCTCACATCTGTTAACGATATACATCAATAACCGGTAATCAGACGATCCCACATCAGGTTTGACATCAACACCTTTATTTGCTTGATAGGGCATGCACCGTTGGTGATTTGTGTAGAAGACCCCATACTTTAGTGGCATTCAGTATGCTATTGGTGATCGTGATTATGCTTATGAGAGATCAGTCTCATACATCAACAATTTGCACCTTTAGTTTGCATCAACTGTTTCCTCTTCAGCAGGAGACCATATCTTACTAGGTCATGGCTATGACCACTTATGACATGTATTCACTATATACTGCTTATTCATGGCCATTGTATCAGATTGCTATGTATTGTACCAATATGTATTTAGAGAGATCATTGTATTATGACGAGTGGGCTACTCCTTCCATTTGTGTTTCCATCACTCCACTTATGAGATTTATAATGTATTTCGGCCATCGTAGTACCTTCTCTTACCTCACACATTAGGGGGCATATATTACAGTGTATTTTTCCACCTTGTGAGCATTTATACTATTTGGCCTCTGATATTCATTTCATTGACTCAGAACCACTTTTTTCCCTTCAGGAACCCAGTTTTCCCTATTTTTGTTCATATACGCGAGCTGCTTTACTGCAACTTGCGCATGGGTAGGCTGTCCCACTACAACCCACGTACATCGAGTTAAATGGTAAATTTTAATAAAAACTCACTTTTTACTCCAAAAAGAGGTCATAGGGTGACCTTTGGCCCTCCATTTATCTCGAAACGACTCGATTCGACCTTTCACCTACCTTTGGAAGGCTATATATTGAGCTCTTATGGTACATGGAAGGAGGAGAAAGAGAGAGCATTGAAGCTCTATTGGATTTTTGCCATATCTTGAGTCTACATCCATTGATCCTAGTTGTTGTGAACCTCTTATGTTCACCTACCAAACTCCTTCATAGTTTGAGTTTTCCATTGCATGGGGGATTGAAGTGGTGGAGACACAAGTGGAGGGACCTAGTTCTTGGTTCAGATGACTTGCCGACAAGAGGTTGTATCATGTACTTCTTGTTTCATTAATATAAATACTCATTTTCTCATCCAATTGATCTTGTGAATGGTTAACTAACATTGGGTTGCATTTGCTTATTACATCATGGACCATGCTATTGTTTATGCTAATATATTTCACATATTATATGCACTTGCTTGTATTTGTTGTTGAGACTAAGCTGCAGGCTCAAGTGTAGAGATTGGAAAGCTCAATGGGGATCTACTTTGAACATCCGGTTGAAGGTTGATCATTTATCCACGTCTTAGCATTTTCATTTATATAGCATTGTATTGAGAATTGAGTTGATTTCTGCTACTCATTTGTCTATTGTGGTCTACCCCAATCCATAGGAATTTTTTCTCCGTAACAAGTAGCAATGATGAATATGCATAAAAAATAAAAATATAGTTGAAATTTAATCAAATGGTGAATTAATCAAATAAAATAAGCCGATTATGAAAATAGGATGTCTAAGAACAATGGAGATTTATGTAAAACTCAAAAGTGAATTTTAAGATTTTTTTTGTTAAAATAATGCAAAACAAAAAATTTAAGCTCGACTTTGTGGGCATCAACAATCGATAGTGTGAAGGCTACATAGGTTCCAGAACATGTATGTCACGTAGGTGAAGAACTGCGCAACTGTCAATACTATATCTTATGCATTGGTATCCAAAGATTCTTATAAATTTGATTTTTTATGTCTTCTTGATTGAATGTCGAGGTAATGAGATAGATGAATCCTTAGAGGTGAGTGATTGAGAGCCTCCAAAAGGGTTTAGGAATGCCTCCAATCCAACTAAAGTAAGAAAAAATGGATTTCTTCTCTAGTGGAGTCACCATTTTGTTGTGGTCTATTTGGTAATAGCAAGAACTAAATAGATCCCACCAATAGGTTGGAGCTAATGGTGTAGATAAAAAGTCTTAGCGGTATTAATAAGATGATTGATACACCATTATTCCCATCTATTAACATGAAATTTTTGATAATGTGACATATAGGCAATGGAAGAAACCTTTATAGAAACACTCGTCAAGTGGATTTTTGATGATAGAGTAGGATGAGGGTGAACCTTCCCACTAGAGCCTCCTTTATGATCTTGCACAAAATGCCACAACAACAAACAACACTACAAAATATTCCACACTATTAATGGATTAGAAATAAAATTAATGCAACAATAAAATAAGCATTACAATGCATTTTTTAATTGGGAGAAAGAGAACCCATAACTTCATATTAACGAAAAAGGGAAAGAAATTTACATAAAGAAAGAGCAAGGTCACCTAGGAGTAGCCATAAGGGTGACCTTCAAGATTCCTCTTTGCGTGGTATTGTCCTCTTTGAGGCTTTCTCTCTGTAATGACACACTAACTGGAAGATACTTTCTCCTTAGTGGTAGAAGGAAATTATTGATGTTGATGCCAATGAGATGAAGTGAAGTTGGATCTAGAAAATGACTCAATCCACAGTTACACTCATGCAACATAACCTTGCATTCATTGCACTCCTAGAAATATTAAGAGATTCCTGTATTTATAAGTTTTCTTTGGTGAATGACATGCATGGGACATGGAGATATTTCTCAAGTTAGGCCATGCAGTTACTTATTTTACCCTATTACTTTATTGCAACTAGAGAAAACACAAGTTTTTGAGCGTTTTCCAATCTCCAAGTGTGCATTGAAAGAGCTAGATCGCATAGTTTGATGCACTAGTGGCATACAAGAAAAATGCACAAGTCTAGAGGTATTACTCATGTAGACCATGTGACATATATAATTGATGTGTCACATAGCCACGAGTTTGGTTTAAATGCATGGTTTGACTTTGATTCTCCATAGTTAACTCACCATTCCTTATAATTGAATGTTTCATTGGCTTCATTTTATCAACATCAAAACATAAATGATGTTTTATGCATGAGCGGACAAAAATGGTGTGAGAAAAATTTGCAACAAAACCAAGTGTATAGTTATTTAGGGGTTTGAATCACTAGTTGAACAATATACCCACCTCTAAATTGGTTGTGACATGCCATCCCCTCCCTTGTGCCAAACCTACCTTAATTGATTCGGGGATGGACCACATTTCTTTAATGGAAAAATGGTTCTCCCTATTCAAAGTAGATGACTTGGAATATTCCTTTTGGCCACTCATCTCAATGAGCTCATATTGCGGGAAATTCATTTTTCTAATTAGTTGTGATAGGGTCGAATATTATCCATGTATCTTCCCTTAGATGGAGTGTTTTGGACAGTGGTTGATGACACACACACACACACACATACTCTCCAAGACAAACATGCAACATTAAAATATTGTAGGTTGGTACACTAGGTTGCTCTTTCTCAAGATACAATATAGAGTATTAAATCGGGGGAAATGAGTCATTGATGAACTTGTAATAGTAAAACAATGGGGATTTGGTAGTGTATTAGATCACCTATGCAAACCACATTTTCCAACTCAACTTATTAAGCAAAATTTATCATTGAAAAATATTCCTTTTGGTCTCCCAAGTCATAATAATGCCATGTCCAAGACTTGCCCCGCTCTCTTTACCCTCGACCCATGCTAAATTGGGCCTTCTACTTCAGATTGAATTCATAGTTTCTCCTGTACTAACCATATCCTATCAACTACATATTTTAGGAGGGAATGACCCATAGAAAGCACACACACCAATAAGATACTCCCTTTATAACTCTAGGAAATACGTATTTGAGTCTTTATAGATTGATAGATAGTTGAGTCTTTATGATTTAGAATTTGATCACTTTACACACTTTATAGCTCATAGGAATATATTCAATATGCTTAAGGATATATTTATATATTGTTTCCTTTTTAATCAACAACTAGGAGAAAGAGCGAAGGAACCATAGCCTCTATCTGAGAACTAAAGGCTCTTACTCTTGGAATCATACTTGAGAACTCCTATATAACTATGGATGCTCTTACTAAGGTATAAGAATATATCTTGTCTTAAGGAATTAGAATGTATCCTTTATAAATTAAAGTCATGTTTTAGAACTAGAGCTCTTGTAGTTGGTATTGTTTTAGAATTAAGAGTAGAAACTAGTATGTCTCCTTAGGATAGAGAAAGTCTATCGTATCATTATCATTTACTTATCTTTTATTGTTTTTTCTTTAAATCAAAATGTAAATTGGAGATGTAATGAGCTCATATTGTTGTCTAAATATTCACGTAGAAGAAAAATTTCACTCCATGGAAAGAGAGGGGTCATCGCCAGAGGAGTTGATGGGTCACTCTTCGAGGAAAAATTGTTCAAGGAAGTCTAATGATACATTGGCATCTATTGAGGCAAGGACATCAAGATCAACACACATTGGTGTTGATAACCAAATATTGTTGGATTCATGTAGATAATCCAGGCTGTTGTATCATTTGTAGTCATCTGATCACCAATCGAGTCAAAGGGACATAGAGGATTCTCCCATATCATTGTTTGGAGAATGCCCATCTCGACCATATTTTGTTGGTGTAATTTTCTATAAAATTTATGTATGTTAATATACATCGATTGTAGATGCACATGTTCAATAAGTTTGTGTATTTACACACATTTGTTTGTTTGTTTTTGTAGCAGATTGAGGTTCGATGGAGGGCCATAATCGAGTCGGGGATCAAGCTCAACATGTTAGGAATTCTCAAGTGAGAGGAAAAGATTAAGCAAGGAGGGTAATTGTTGAACAAGATGTGGGTTGTACTCCCATAACAATTTATCCCTTTGATCTACCTAAGGATCTTCCATGGGAAAATGATGTCCAACAATTGACAATTGACACTAGAATGTTGTACATCTGATCACTATGTGAAGTTGCTAAGTGATGTTTCTAGTTTGTGTAATGTCCCCATTTTGGCCCCCTTTGTATTAAATCGTAAATGATGTAAATATTGTAATTTAATCATGGTGAGGAGCTCAAGGCCAAGGCCCCACCATTGATTTAGTGTTTCATGTATCGGTAATTAAAAATAGATGCCTATGGTTCTTGTGCTAGATGGGCACAATGTAAATGAAGACATCATGTAAATACAAATTTTAATAAAAATACCCACAACTAGCTATGCAATGCAACAAAGAGATGGGGGCATGATTCTACAAGGAACAGGGAGGGAAATTATTCAAACCCTTGAGCCAATGGTGTTAATCCATGTGTCAATGAGAAAACCCATAAACTACCAACTACCCATTTTGGGTTATGGACCCAATCATTTAATTCTTCCAAGAGTTGGTTGAGGCAGTTAATGCCTTGGGAATGAAGAGGTATGGCAGCCAATTTCGTGCATGGGAAAGCCATCAACCTGGAAAATCGTGTTTTTGTCTCCTTGGGCAAGAAAACACCCACGAAATGGGCCCAAAGCCATTCCGAACCCATTATGTTCTTCCTCTCACGCAGACTGAGCTCACTAGAATTTATCCTCACGTTTTTCACCATAACCCTGCGTTTTTCCATGCCCAAGAACTCATTTTTGGTATTGTGCAGTAGCTGGGGAAGGAGGGACGCGATTTGGGACTGAGGGAGAGGTCGTTTTTCCCCTGGGGAATTTTTCTGGAATGGGTTTTGCTCTCCCAGTCAAATTTTCCTAGTTTCCAATACGTTTTGGGTCTACCCATGTTTTTTTGAAGCTCAGGAAACCCCATCTCATGCATCCCACTGTTGAAATGTTTTTCCTCATGCCCAACGATTGTGGTTTTACTGCTATGTGCATCCCTATTTTGGTTTGAACCTGTGAGTTAAAGTATTGGACTGGTAGTGGACAGAATTGGCTTGATAAACCTAGTGGAGGGAGTAACCTCTCACGAAGATCAAGAGGGCTTTGGCTACTTTTCTATGCACACCCTGAGAGCATTAGAAAGGAAGGTATGGCTTGAGGGACTGTGTGACAGTGAAGAGAATACTTCCTTGTGCTGGGTGTGTAGGCATTGTGAGTGCCAAGCTAAATGGATCTGGGAGGGGTATCCTTAGCTCTGTGGTTGAGCACACTAGCTTAGCAATTCTTCCTTTCCATTTCCTAGCATCCTGATAAACCCAATTTGTAGATTGGCTTGGCTCATCCTGGTGTATGCTTGGCTATGTGTGAGTCTACTGTTCCCTGATTCCTTGTAGAGATCATGCCCAGCTCGGGGGTGGCAGTTGCATCAAGAGGTTGGTAAGCACAACTGGCCTATGGTTGGGTGGAGCGTTGCAGATGCATAGCTGGTTGCTTGGGACTACTTTGTTAAGATAAGTATTCTCTTGTGTTATCTTTACAATTATTATTTGATGAATATATTGAATGTATAATGGATGTGCAATTGATTTATTTCCGCTGTGTTTTTCTTATAATCATACATCCCATATGTCTTTTATATTATGTGAATGCTTAGCTGAAAGTTCATGGGGCTAGATGCCCGATTTTAGCACCACGTCCTCTCTATCATGCTGGTATGGTAGGAGGGGACGTTACATTTTGGTATCAGAGCTGCTGGTTGCAGCATTGGACCTCTATGGGCCAAATCTGATAGCAATTACAAGGGAAGATCCCTTCCTAATCACCACAGATAGCAGAATAGGGCCTAAACTGGCTGAGTTGAATAAAATTGCAGAGGTAAAGTTACCTCCTATTGAGCAGCATTCATCACTGAAAGAAATAAAGTTTTCAAAATTTTCCTAAGTGTCTTTGAAAAAATTCGTTTAAGTCTGTTTCGGAAAGAATTCCCGAATGTCTTCTGAAACTGCGGAAGCATTCGGCGAATTGCCCCGAAACTGCGGAAGGAATTCTCTTCCGAAATTGCGAAAGGAATTCCCTTCCGAAACTACGGAAGGATTCCGCGAGTTGCTCCGAAACAACGGAAAAATTTTCTAAGTGTTCGGCGCGGAAAGGAAAATTTCGGAAGGAATTCTCTTCCGAAATTGCGGAAGGAATTCTCTTCTGAAATTGCGGAAGCATTTCGCAAACTGCCCCGCAATTGCGGAAGCATTCGGCGAAACGCCCCATAATGGAGGCAAGCGGAAGCATTCCGCGCAATGGTGGAAGCATTCCGCGAATGGCTCCGCAACTGCGGAAGCATTCGCCGAATCGCTCCGCAACTACGGAAGCATTCGACGAATTGCTCCGCAATTGCGGGAGCGTTCGGCGGCAAGTTACATCAGGGCAACACTCTAGATAGTATAGTTGGAAAGTTTTGAATCTTGGTTGGGCCAAGAAAATCAACATCATGGATGATGCACAGGATCCCTATGAGCCTGAAATAGATGCCATGGGGGAGAACATACATGTTGAAAATGCTGAAACATAATCTAATGGGAGAAGAAATCAAGAGACCCCTCCAGGTATTGCAGCCACCATGAGAAGCCTAAGGGTGGAATTGCAAAGCTGTAGAGAAGATAATGAAAGGATGATTAAAGCTCAAGAGGAACAAACTCAGTTGAATGCAGCCATGCTACAGAGTTTGACAGACATCCAAAGGCAAATAAACTCTAGGCATCAGACATCAAATCCAGAAAAGGGTGGGAGTAGTTCTAGAAGGAATTCCCATAAGAGGGCCAGTAGCCCAAGAAGAGTTTCTACAGACAGAACATATACTCCAGAAATCTCTTCTAATGAATCATCTAACTCTGAAGAATCCATTGAGGGTTCGAGCTCTTCATCTCGCATGAGTAAGAGGAAGAAGCACTACAAGAACAATTCGCATGGGGAATTTAAGAAGGCGAAACCTCCTACATTTGACGGAGAGGTAAAGTCTGGTTAAGAAGCTGAAGCTTGGATTCTTGGGATGAGAAAGTATTTCCAAGTCCAAGACTACTCTGGGAATATGAAGGCAAGGGTTGCCATCTTCAACTTGAATGGAAGAGCATCTATATGGTGGTAACACATCAGGCAAGTGAAGAAGATCAACGCAAGGAAGATTGTGTGGAAGCAATTCAAGAAATACTTCAAGCAAGAGTACCTCTCTGACAGGTACTATGATGATAAGATCAAAGAGTTCCATGAGTTGAGATTGGGACAATCGACCATGGAAGAATATGCAAATAAGTTCTTGGAGCTAATGAGGTATGTCAGGTATATTCGAGATGATAAGGTGAAAATTCAGCATTTCCTAAGTGGACTGCCCCAGTCATATAAAGATAGAATTGAGTTCCTCGAACTCTAGAGGAGGCCATAAGAAAGGCCAAGTATTGCTTTGATCAAAACAAAAGCAAACCAGAATTCCATAAGGCATGGAAGGATAGGAAAAATGAAAAGTTTGACCAAAGGAAGAAGGGGTTCAAGCCTCCTCAATTCTGGAATCAGCAAAGGCAGCCATCAAAGGTTGTGACTAAGCCAACTAGGATGATGGGAGACAAGCCAAGAGATCCAAAGGAACCAAGAGAACCACTTCAATGTTGGGGTTGTGGAGGAGACCACATGCTTAGGAACTATCCACATCGGAATGGGAATGCAAATCAAGTTCACAACATCCAAGGAGCTAGAACTGTGGGTCAAGTGGTGAGAGCAATCCCTAGAATCTATGCAGCAGTAGAAGACCGCCAGGCAGATCATCAGTCAACTGTGGTTGAAGTTGAAGGTAAGATTGCTAAGCAATCTATTTCTATTTTGATTGATCCTGGATCTACTCACAGTTATGTCACTCCTAGAATTGTTGAGATTTATGCTTTCAAGAAATTAAAGCATAGTAAATCATGGTTAGTTCAACTAGCCACTGGAACCAAGAGAAAAGTTAGTGAAATAGTAGAGAAATGTCCATTAGAGATGGATGGGCTATTCACTTATGCAGATCTGAATATTTTGCCACTTGGTTCCTATGATATTCTCATTGGAATGGATTGGTTAGAGACACACAGGGTTAAACTTGACTGCTACAATAATACATTTGAATGCATGGATGAAGAAGGAAACCCGAGGGTTGTAAAAGGGATTCCAAAGGTGACTTCTATTAGATAGGTTTCAGCCATGCAACTGAAGAAGTTCTGTAGGAAGGGATGTCAATTGTATGCAGCCCACATTTTAGAGGCAACAAAAAATGAAACTCTTAAATTGGAGGACTATCATGTATTGCAAGAATTCAGGGATGTTTTTCCTGATGAGATTCCAGGACTTCCTCCAAAGAGAGACATTGAATTTACAATTGAACTTGTGCCAGGAGCGGCACCAGTGTCTAAAACACCCTACAGGATGAGTACACCGAAATTGCTAGAATTGAAAATGCAATCACAAGAGTTGCTAGAAAAGAAATATATTAGGTCAAGTGTGTCCCCGTGGGGAGCACCTATTCTATTTGTGAAAAAGAAAGATGGAACACTCAGGTTATGTATCGACTACAGGGAGTTGAACAAAGTCACCTTGAAGAAAAAATACCCATTGCCCAGAATTGATGACCTTTTTGACCAAATGAGAGGAGCAAAGGTATTTTCAAAAATTGACTTGAGGTCTGGTTACGATCAGGTAAGAATCAAAGAAGAAGATATTCATAAGACAGCCTTTAGAACGAGGTATGGACACTATGAGTTTGTAGTGGTACCATTCGGTCTCACAAATGCACCAGCTACATTCATGTGTCTCATGAATAATGTTTTTAGCAAGTATTTGGACAAGTTTGTTCTTGTATTCCTAGATGACATTCTCATCTATTCTAAGAATGAAGAAGAGCATGAAGAACATTTAAGAATGACTATGCAATTACTAAGGGAGCATAAGCTGTATGCAAAGTTGAGTAAATGTGACTTGTATAAAGATAGAATTCATTATTTGGGTCACATCATCTCCGACGAAGGGATATCTGTAGACCCTGAGAAGATTGAAACCATTATGAATTGGCCAACTCCAAGGAATGTGATTGATGTGAGATCTTTTATGGGCCTTACTGGTTACTACAGGAGGTTTATTGAAGGATTCTCCAAGGTTGCAAACCTGATCACTTCTTTGCAAAAGAAGGGGATAAAGTTTGAATGGTCACCAAGATGTGAGGAAAGTTTTCAACGGTTGAAGAATCTTCTTACAAGTGCACCAATTTTGAAAATTGCAGACCCAGAAAAAGACTTTGTGGTGTGTACCGATGCATGCAATCAAGGACTTGGAGGAGTTCTTATGCAAGACAACCACGTGATATGCTATGAGTCAAGAAAGTTGAAGGAGCATGAGAAGAACTATGCTACTCATGATATAGAACTCGCAGCCATAGTACATGCCTTAAAGATGTGGAGGCATTACTTAATGGGAAGAAAATTTGAGTTAAGGACAGACCATTGTGGTCTGAAATACTTGTTTGATCAGCCAACTTTAAATGCTAGGCAAGCTAGATGGTTGGAATTTGATTTTGAAATCAAACACATAAAAGGGAAGGAAAACAAGGTGGCTGATGCACTCAGCAGGAAGGTACATGAAATGTATGTGGCAGCACTTAGTACTTGCCAACCAGATTTGAGGTAGCAGATTGTTAACCATATGGTTGAGGATGAAGTGTACGTGCAGATAAAGGAAAAATTGCAGCAGCAAGACCTTGGTAAGAAGTATGAAGGCTATCATTTGGAAGAAGGCGGACTTCTCACGTATAAGAATAGAGTCTATATTCCAAATGCGACAAATTTAAGGAGGATTATTATGGATGAAATCCATAAAGCTCCATACTCTGGTCACCCAGGATATCAGAAAACAATTGCTACAGCAAGAAAATATTATTTCTGGCCAGGCATGAAGAAGGACATCGTTGAATACATTTCTAAGTGCATGGAATGTCAGCAGGTAAAGAGTGAATACCAACATCCAGCAGGTTTATTGCTTCCAGTGCCAATTCCAGAATGGAAATGGGAAGTAATATCCATGGACTTTATTACAGGATTGTCAATGACTGTGAGACAACATGATTCCATTATGGTTGTGGTGGACAAGTTAACAAAGGCATCACATTTTATACTGGTTAAGTCCACACATAAAGCCGATGCCATTGCAAATATTTTCATGAAGGAAATTTTCAGATTACATGGGTTGCCTAAGGCAATAATTTCTGACAGGGATACCAAGTTCACTTCCAATTTTTGGAAAGGTCTCTTTGCAGATTTGGGTACACAGTTAAGCTTTGGTACTGCATACCATCCTCAAACAGATGGGCAAACAGAAAGAGTAAATCGGGTGCTTGAAGACATGCTCCGCATGTATGTAATGGACAAACCATCCAAGTGGGAGGATTATCTACACTTGGTAGAATTTGCATATAACAATGGGAAACAAGCATCGTTGGGAATGAGTCCTTATGAGGCTTTGTATGGCAGAAGGTGTAGGACACCAGTGACTTGGGACAATCCAGTGAACAGAATTGTACTTGGGCCAGAATTGCTTAAGGAAATGGAACAAGAAGTTGCCAAGATCAGACAGAATTTAAAAACAGCCCAGGATACACAGAAAAGCTATGCAGATAAACAAAGAGTGCATAGGGAATTCAATGTTGGGGATCATGTGTATCTTAGAGTGAGATCAAGGAAGAGTTCCTTGAAGCTTGGGAGTTGTGCCAAGCTATCACCTAGATATTGTGGGCCATTTAAAGTGCTTGAAAGAATAGGGCCAGTTTCATATAGACTTGCATTGCCTACTAGCACTAAAGCTCATAATGTTTTTCATGTCTCTTTGCTTAAGAAATATGTACATGATCCTAACCATGTGATTAATTGGGATGTGATCTAGGTGGAACCCAAGGGAGAATTCCAAACCGATCCATTGCGCATCCTAGACAAGAAGGTAACATTGCTCCGGAACCGAGCCATCGGACAGGTAAAGGTGCAATGGAAGCACTACGGTCCCGATGAGGCTACATGGAAGCTGGAGGATTCCATGAGGGTGGCATATCCATCTTTGTTCAATTTTGATGAGCACTGAGGACAGTGCTAATGTAAGGGGAGGGGAATGTAATGTCCCCATTTTGGCCCCCTTTGTATTAAATCGTAAATGATGTAAATATTGTAATTTAATCATGGTGAGGAGCTCAAGGCCAAGGCCCCACCATTGATTTAGCGTTTCATGTATCGGTAATTAAAAATAGATGCCTATGGTTCTTGTGCTAGATGGGCACAATGTAAATGAAGACATCATGTAAATACGAATTTTAATAAAAATACCCACAACTAGCTATGCAATGCAACAAAGAGATGGGGGCATAATTCTACAAGGAATAGGGAGGAAAATTATTCAAACCCTTGAGCCAATGGTGTTAATCCATGTGTCAATGAGAAAACCCATAAACTACCAACTACCCATTTTGGGTTATGGAACCAATCATTTAATTCTTCCAAGAGTTGGTTGAGGCAGTTAATGCCTTGGGAATGAAGAGGTATGGCAGCCAATTTCGTGCATGGGCAAGCCATCAACCTGGAAAATCGTGTTTTTGTCTCCTTAGGCAAGAAAACACCCACAAAATGGGCCCAAAGCCATTCTGAACCCATTACGTTCTTCCTCTCACGCAGACTGAGCTCACTGGAATTTATCTTCACGTTTTTCACCATAACCCTGCGTTTTTCCATGCCCAGGAACTCATTTTTGGTATTGTGCACTAGCTGGGGAAGGAGGGACGTGATTTGGGACTGAGGGAGAGGTCGTTTTTCCCCTAGGGCATTTTTCTGGAATGGGTTTTTCTCTCCCAGTCGAATTTTCCTAGTTGCCAATACGTTTTGGGTCTACCCATGTTTTTCTGAAGCTCAGGAAACCCCATCTCATGCATCCCACTGTTGAAACGTTTTTCCTCATGCCCAATGATTGTGGTTTTGCTGTTATGTGCATCCCTATTTTGGTTTGAACCTGTGAGTTAAAGTCTTGGACTGGTAGTGGACAGAATTGGCTTGATAAACCTAGTGGAGGGAGTAACCTCTCAAGAAGATCAAGAGGGCTTTGGCTACTTTTCTATGCACACCCTGAGAGCATTAGAAAGGAAGGTATGGCTTGAGGGACTGTGTGGCAGTGAAGAGAATACTTCCTTGTGCTGGGTGTGTAGGCATTGTGAGTGCCAAGCTAAATAGATCTGGGAGGGGTATCCTTAGCTCTGTGGTTGATCACAATAGCTTAGCAATTCTTCCTTTCCATTTCCTAGCAGCCTGATAAACCCAATTTGTAGATTGGCTTGGCTCATCCTGGTGTATGCTTGGCTATGTGTGAGTCTACTGTTCCCTGATTCCTTGTAGAGATCATGCCCAGCTCGGGGGTGGGCATAGCTGGTTGGGTGGAACGTTGCAGATGCATAGCTGGTTGCTTGGGACTACTTTGTTAAGATAAGTATTCTCTTGTGTTATCTTTACAATTATTATTTGATGAATATATTGAATGTATAATGGATGTGCAATTGATTTATTTCCACTGTGTTTTTCTAATCATACATCCCGTATGTCTTTTATATTATGTGAATGCTTAGCTGAAAGTTCATGGGGCTAGATGCCCGGTTTTATCACCACGTCCTCTCTATCATGCTGGTATGGTAAGAGGGGACGTTACAGTTTGGATCTTCCTGCTGGGAGTAGAAAAAGTTTGGAGATGGTTTTGCATTCATTGCAAAAACTCATTGATGTATATCATCACCTCGAACCAACTACAGATGGTTTTATTGACTTGATGTGGAGGCGAAGGGAAAATGTGATGGGTCTCGATAAGTGGGTCGATGTGGATAAGAGGGTGACCAAACAACATGCAATTTCAATGTTCAATTTTAAAGAAGGACCAAAGCGACAAATGTTGAAAGTGAAATATTTTAAGCACCCTCACATTGCACATTTTTTGTATGATCGATTCCTTGAATCCTATGGTAGATTTCCATGGAATGATGAGGTATATCTTTATTTTGATAGGCTTTTTTATGCAGAGTTTTTTGAGAACATGAAGCCGGATTATACCGACGTTCCTTTCAAATTTTATGGAGTTGGAAGAGGTTGAATGTATAATCGAAGAGGTTCTTTTCGAGATCCTACATTGCCTCGATATCCACCTCCATTGATATATCACCCTCCTAGGGTTGTCACTTTAAGATCAAAGATAGAGCCTACATCTTAGGTTGCTAGAGATGCAAGAGACGCCGTGGAAAAATGTTTAACACCGACGTTTGTAGGAATTGATGTTGGACTGAGTCGAGAGATGGAACGAGCTAGTTCTTATCAAAGTTTTGTTTATAGAACTGATGATGAGGTATATTTAATGAGCCTTGAATATATTAGGGCTTATGTGAAGGGATGTCATGATGGATGGTTTGAGGTCCTATCTCATGACATAGAGATCAGAGGAGAGGTTTGTGTTTATATTTAATCAATAATTGTTTCAGTCATTATGATAAATTTTGTTTTTTGTATCTTTGGATTTGTAAATTTAGAGATATAACTATGAATGTTAAATAAATTTTCATTGACTACCGTTTTCTAGATTGTTGAATGAACATGGTTTTAGAATCTCCTCTAGTGAAAATGTAGAACAAGGGAATATAAAGATACATATTGTTATATATATATTTATGTTTTAAATGTATTGTTTGATGTTGTTAAAAGTTAATTTTAAGTAATTTATGTATCTCCTTGCTAATGTGAACACATATTTTAAATTGAAAATGGTTGTGTTCACAAGTTTGATTAGGTTCGGATTTTTTGAATATATTCCATCTTCGTCACAAGTAAATGCAAGCATGTTTTTGAATTTTTAGCTATGATTTAAAGTGTTACTTAATTTTAGTTTACTTTACTCATGGAATGTTTTATTTAATTATAAAATTTAAATTTCAGGAAATGCGAGCGAGTAACACTATGGGTGGTGGGGAGATAATCATTTACAAATTATTATTCTTTTCAATTTTTATTTTATAAGTTTATTTTAGTTTTTGAATTTAGTTTAAAATTTGTAATTATTATAAATTTCATATTTGCATTTACATATGTTGTGGAGATGTGTTATAGGTATATCGAGGAGAGGAGAGGGGGAAACGTATAGTGGGGGATACTAATCCTCCTTTCACATAGAGTTGTGATGTCTCCTCTGTTATGTTTATTGTAGCATTTTGAATTTGTCATTTGAAATAATATATTACATACATGTGTTGAGCACATATTGTAGTTGTTTTTGGATGAAAACTTTATTTTTGGATTAAATATAAAAATATTTTGTATGATTTGAGTATCATAATTTTGCATGATGTCTATGAATGTATGTTATTAAATTTATGTTTTATGATTTTTTTTATAATACTAGTCTATATTAATATAGTATTAATATAATCTAATATAATATTGATGCTAGTCACTTCTTGAGAAGTCTCTATTTCACTAATTGTCTTAGATAGAATGATTTTAGCATTGGTCATTTATTAAAAATATGATTCTCATTTAAATATTGTAGTTTGGAAGAGTTGTAGACAATTCCATCCATCTAGTCACTTGTTGAGACATCTATATTTCCCTAATTGTCCTAGATACAATGCTTTCTAGCATTGGTTCTTTATTAAAAATATGAATCCCCTCGAAAGGTTTTAGTTTGGAAGTGTTGTAGACAATCTTATATCATGTAGAAGATGAATCTAATCAATGATCTAAATCTTTTAGTTTGGAAGTGTTGTAGACAATCCTCTATCATGTAAAAGATGAATCCAAAGCTTTTAGTTTGGAGGTGTTGTAGACAATTCCACCAATGGAGTCACTTCTTGAGAAGTTTCTATTTCGCTAATTGTTTTAGATACAGTTCTTTTTAGCATTGGTCCTTTATTAAAAAATATGAATCTCATTTAAAGCTTGTAGTTTGGAAGAGTTGTAGACAATTCCATCAATCTAGTCACTTGTTGAGAAGTCTCTATTTCCCTAATTGTCCTAAATACAATGTTTTCTAGAGAATTTGTTCAAATGCTTTTATGACATTGGTAAAACTTAAGTAGTTTGTATTAATGTTTAATGATAAACATACATGTATGATATGTAAAATATGAATCTCATCAATCATCTAAAGCTTGTAGTTTGAAAGTGTGTTGTAGATTATTATGTAAAATATGAATGCCATAAATGATTTGTACAATTTGTAGTATGTCCTAATGTTTATGTTTAGTGTTTAATATTCAATGTTCAAATGCTTTTATGACATTGGTAACACTCAAGTAGTATGTCTTAATGTTTAATGATTAACATATGCTATGTAAACGATGAATCTCATTAATGATCTAAAACTTGTAGTTTGGAAGTGTGTTATAGACTATTATGCAAAAGATGAATCTCATAAATGATTTGTACACTTTCTAGTATGTCTTAATATTTATGTTTAATGTTCAATGTTTTAATGTTTAATGATTAACATGCATGTATGCTACATGTAATTGGTATGCAATGAGAAGAAATAATGCTACGATGCAAGTGCAATTTGTATTTTGTCTTAATGTTTATGTTTAGTGTTCAATGTTCAAATGGTCTTATGACATTGGTAAAACTCAAATAGTATGTCAAGTAATATTTAATAATTAACATGCATGCATGCTATGTGTAATTGGTATGCAATGATAAGAAATAATGCTATGATGCAAATGCAAAATGTATGTGGACAAATATTAATATTTGCACATATAGATGTAATAGAGTAATTGGTGTTATAGATGTGACTGAAATCATGGAAAATGGAGAGAAGGGTCCTTTGGTTCTTAATCACAAGGAAGGATTCCAAGATTGTGAAGTTTATGCTAAATTAGAGAAATGATAAGGCAACAAGCTGATGACTACTGGAATGAAAATTTCGCCACCCTTGAACTAAGAGACAAGGGTGGTGAAATTTTCATTCCAATATTCATCATCTTTCTGTCTAGCCATTTATCTAATTCAACATAAGCTTCACAATCCTGGAATACTTGCTTGTGATTAAGAACCAACAGATCCTTATCCCTATTTTCCATGATTTCAGTTAAATCTATAACAACAACTCCACTTTTACATGTATTTGTGCAAATATTAATTTATGTGAAATCATATATACTAAAGGATTCTATATTGAGTGTGAGTGAATGTGCCTTGAATGTAAGAATAATATAAAATATATTCAATTAAACATAACATTTAGTAAAATTTTCAACATTGTTCAATTTCATAGTGATCATGTCAACAACTACTAATTACACAACGATAAAAAAAGGATAGATGCCACCAAACTTAAATAAATTTCTCTTTTCAATTTAAAAACTTAATAATTTCAAAAGTTATATTTAATAGGTTTAATTGTTAGAATCTAAAGGCCAAAAGTATATTTAGGGCAGTAATGGAGGATTCACTATCATTATCTCGTCCCTTAAAGGTCCTTTTGGACATATGGGGACCCGAATTGACAATTTTGGCCGACAAATTGACACAGTACAAAGTACATGAGAAGGAACGACCATTATAATGCATATCCAAGTAAACAATTAAATACATCCACAATCAACAATGTACATCCCAAATAAACAATACATCGGTCCATCGAGAATTACAATGTTTTCTTGTTTCAATACAAATCTAATGAAGATAGAACATAATATATACAATAAACATGTAATACAAAAGATGTCGAGTCTGCAATCTTGCTTAAAAACATTGCAATGGAATGTCGTCCTCAATTATTTGTTCACGATCAACTTTCATCATTTTTCATCTTTTAGCTTTTAATTTTTTCTTTGATGAAGCTTCTGTTAATTTTATTCGAGCTGCATATAGTAAATGACTATATTGGCAGCATATGACATTGGGTTCATAGTCCCGCAAGTGAATATAATTTTCACTTTGATGGGTTTCTTGGAAAATAAATAACCTTTTAATATAATGGATCCTCTCTCATATATAAATCCTTTGTCATTGTAGTCCTCCAATAACTTCATCCTCCTTCTAGTGCATCGCATCAAATC
Source organism: Larix kaempferi (assembly GCA_027924585.1). NCBI lineage: Eukaryota > Viridiplantae > Streptophyta > Pinopsida > Pinales > Pinaceae > Larix > Larix kaempferi. The sequence goes on along the minus strand of BSBM01000636.1, from coordinate 805,457 downwards.
ATATTTCACTTTTTCTTTGTTGTCTATGGGTGCAATCATAGCAAAAACATCTCCTGTAGTCAATGTCATTTTTTAAATGCATTATAGATAACAAATAGTTTATTCTATATACATTTATACAATGAACACTGTTTGATTCTTTTTTTTTTGTTTATTACATTACATTCTCTGACAAGATCGAAAATTATATCGCCATCAATTGATACTGCTATGTCCTTTGATTCTAACTCATCCAAGCTTGTGAGTGGCATTTCCCCCTTTGTATTAATTTCTAAATGTTTCCAAGGTTTAAAATAGTTTTGCATTATGTTTTCACAAACTTTTGTAGATTTAGTGTTTTCCATGCAAATACGACAAAAACATGATTGCTTTCTACTATCAAAAGCAAACACATTTTGGAAGGATTTTGTTTTAATAGAGTACAAATCTCTAGTCCCATGTATGGCGCTAGCGTCATATGGGATGGATCTATCTATATCTTGGATTCCAATAAGCCAAAAAAACCTGTGATGTTAACAATTCTTGAAGGACAATTTTTAATGTTAGTGTATATATTTTAAAGATATATTTAAGACTTATAAATAATGTTTTTTAAATTTATAATTAACAGAAATTTAAAAGACAAAAATGTATATATACATGCGAACATATTTTGATTGTTGATTATACTCATGGATTAGATTTCAATGACACCATTCGACAACCTGAGCAATTAAATGAAATTGATCTATAAAATGGTTCATTTTCCATCTTCGAAGTGCTCATTTTACACATGATCCTGCACCATTGTGCTCTCCTTTTCCATGGCCAATCTCAAAGAAATTCCAATGATGTCTAATGTTCGATGCTTTATCAAGTAGACATAACCAAAAGAATGACCGTGAAGATTTAAATTGTCATGCACATCCATCTGATCATATCCAATGTTCATTGAATTCAACTTTACGTTTTTTCAGTGAATCATAGAAATAATTTTTAATACAATGTTGTACAAAATGTGTATCATGTGTACGATCATCACTGATAGAAAATTGATATTCTTTGATCACATGTTGATTTCCATTTGTGCTTTCAATGCCATCAATATTGTCTTGAGCATGTCGATATATAACATGGACACATATAGAAACTTGGTCGGAATGATAGTACTCACTTTGTTTGTGCAACAAATGTATAGTTTTTTGCAAAATCAACCATAGACATAATTGTTCTTGGTCTAAAAACTTCACAAGACAGTTTGAACTATAGGTCTTTCCATCATGCTCTATGTGAATGCTTGGTGTATTTATGAAATTTCTTTTTCAAATTTCTTCAAAAATTATGTCACTCATATTTTATCTTCTCGCAAATCAATTCTTTTGGAAAGAGTATCAGTAGAACTTGTAGCATAATTGATATATTCATATCTCTTCTTGTCAATGGCTACATTTGACAATGATTGATAATTATCAATAAAATATTTATAGTGGAATAAAGCTAGATTTCCACAATGACCACATTTTTTTTTTCTTCCGTTGACACATTTCTTATGGTAAAATAATTCATTGTCTTCTCTCTCACATAGAATTTTAGATATGAAAGCACATATCATGGATGGAGGAGTTGAATTTGGCTAAAACGTTTTACCAAATTCAAGAAAAGTGTAATAATATAATTTAAATTCCACATGATAATGACGTGTCATGAATAATGATAGGTCTAACATACCATGGTTTTTGTTGTACAAATGTATTGATCAACATATTAATTCCATGGTGATCCTCTTTGAATATATTGAAAAATTCTACTCGTGTCATTTCCAATATATGTTTTGCATGGGTTTCGTATTCATTTTACGATACTCTTTGTTGTATCACATCCCTTGCATTTGGTGAAACTCGAGAATTGTCAAGCAATATTCATGTGCCATAGATTTAACACCTTCTCCCATTCTATCTTTGTAAGGTTGTCTACAAATAATTGCCCAACAAGCAAGTTCATCACTTGCATCTATTTGCAATTGGAATTTCTTATTTTGTACAATGTTTTTTTTGAGGTTCCCATTGTTTTTGCCAGCTGTGTCATCAAACGTTCTTTTCTAGTACTAGCTAAAATAATTGTTGTTTGAACTGCTCTATGTGCAACATTGGTGTATTTTTTCAGGATCTTCCAAATTTTTTAATTACATCACTTATATTTTCAAACACAATTTATTTCACCTTTGATTCTTTTGTTTCCTTTCGAATACACAATAATGATGTAGCATCTTTTAACTTTTTGGACACTAACAAACATCTCAAAATCTGATCTTATGCTGCTATTTATTATTGTTTAAGAACATCTTCATAAATTCGGTTAGCACGATATCCTACAACGTGGTGGGCTATTTTCTTCTTGAATTTGTCGCAAACAATATTTTGCAACATTTCATCATCAATGTTGAAAATACATATAAATTCCAATTAAATTTAATTTAGCACACCAAATATATTAAACTAGAAACATAAGATAAAATAGATTTCACATTTATTAATTGGTATTAACAAAACAAAATTCAATCATAAATTAAATTAACTATAATGAACACACACACAGACACATACCTGTGTTTGAGTCGATTTTGGTTTCATTATGGGTTTCAACAATGCATTCTACAACTTGATCGACATTATGACACAATTCTCTCTCTGTTTGTTATGGATTATTTTCAAATTTACAATTCATTATAAAAAAACAATGGATTTAAGAAATGTGTAGTATGTATATACATACCTGATTCAATTTTCTGTTCTTGAACTTGATTTTCAATATCCATTTCATCAACATTAGGATGTAAATATCTCTATTTACATCTTCAACAACTGTCTCTTCACTATGTGTAAGCTTTCATCTTTTGGTATGATAGAGTCTTTGCTTTTCATTATGAGCAGTTGGCATCTCAAGTATGAGCATTTTTTTTGGCATTGTCTTTTATTTCCCATGAGAGTCCAATCTATATATGTTTTAAAAAAAACAACACTTTATAACAAAAAATTAAAAATTTCAGAGTAAACAAATCACCTTAAAAATAATCCCTTAAGAGGAATTTCCTTTGAGTTTTTGAGATAACATCCTAAGAGAAATTTCCTTTGGGCCTTTGATCTAAAAAAAAATCTCAGAGAAAAAAATAGCCTTAAAAAAAGTCCCTTAGAGTCTTTGAGCCTTTGAGAAAATACCTTAAGAGAAATTGCATTTGAGCCATTGACCTAAAAAAAGTCTTTGAGAAAAAATCACCTTAAAAAAAGTCTCTTAGAGTCTTTGAGCCTTTGAAAAAACACCTTAAGAGAAATTCTCTTTGAACTTTTAACCTAAAAAAATGCCTTTGAGAAAAAATCACCTAAAAAGAGTCCCTTAGATTCTTTGTGCCTTTGAGAAAACACCCTAAAAGAAATTGCCTTTGAGCCTTTGACCTAAAAAAAAAGCCCTGAGAAAAAAATCACCTTAAAAAAAGTCCCTTAGAGTCTTTGAGCCTTTGAGAAAACACCTTAAGAGAAATTGCCTTTGAGCCTTTGACCTAGAAAAAAAGTATTTGAGAAAAGAATCACCTTGAGAGAAATTGCCTTTGATCCTTTGAGGAAAAAATCACTATGAAAAAGGCCCCTTAGAAAAAAAACACCTTTAAAAAAATCCCTTAGAAAATATTTTGTGAAGTATTCTATGAAAATGAAATATGCGAAATTGTGGAATTGGATTAGTGTATAAATAAGGTTCGAAAGATGCTTAATTATTAAAAGTGGACCCGAATTATTCTAGCCAACGGAGTCTATTTAAGATCATGTTTTCAGCCAAAACATTGGTGCTTCTAATATTAACGGCCAAGTTAACATAAAAAGTTTTTTGTCCAAATTATTTTTTTAGCCAAACTATTTTTCGGCCGAAATTCTGTTATTATTTGAAAATCAATAGGTTTTTAGATTTCTCCAAATTCAGTAGGTAAAAGCGATGTTCAATACTACAAAACGACTTTCGTAACTGATACCATTATTTTCTTCATTGAATCTACTTTTCGTAGGTACAGTTTGTTTTGTATTTGGTTGAGATATGATAATTTTAATTATTATTTTTGTAACATGTGTCTATTTTGGTTCGATTTCTTTCAAAATTCAGTGAAATGAAAAATCAATAACTTCATAAACACATAATGAAAAAAATTGAAAAAATTATGGGACCAATCATTGGAGTGTCTACTTATAAACGATACTTTTAGAATGTTTAATATTAGTGGAAATTGGGAGAAATGTAGAATAATCATAAACATGTTTATAGTCTAGAATTTTTCCACATTGATCAAGTTCAAAAATTTCAAATAATTAGTATATTCACTTTTGGATATAAAATTATGGTCATACGTTAATACACTATGTCTAGATTATCGTGGCATATTTTGTTTTTAGTAAACACAAGTTTAACAATGAATTCATGGAGCTCTTTCAACATGACTGTTTATCAGTCCTTTCATTTTATAAGAACATACTGTCAAACCTTTTTCTAAATTGATATATCAAATCTCAATAAAAAAATCAAAAAATACTGAATAGAAAGCTAACAAAATTCTTTTGAAATTTTGTTTTTACTGTAAAGTGAAAACATAACTTTTTTTCACCTCAAGTTAAAAAACACGAGAAAACCGGAATCATTTTCTGATAACCCTCCCCAAAATAGACATCCACATTCATGATTTTACCCTTCATTGATTACAGCATCATCTCCCACAACCATAACCATAACTCGTGATGTTACTAAACTTCTCGATACTCTATCACATATGTTACCCAAATTAATCCAGTTAACCATGATTCGACTAGTACTGGAAGGCACAAATCCGCCAAGTCAGTGAGTAATTTTACATCTTCCTCCAACACCAATTTCCAAGTACCCAAAGAAAGCAATTCACCATCCTTCAATCAAATACCTCCTCAAAAGTTCATCACCTATGACATATTTACCATCCATCCCTACACTTCTTCCTTTGACCATTCCACCTGCTATTTTAACCGTCACCACAACCATCACTGCAACCCTGTTACAAAATTTACCCCCCCGACCTTAGTTTGTACACATACCACAATCAAAACATTCACTAGTTTGACTAACTTGATACCTATCATGTTGATTCCTCAGTAGCCTATTTACATATCCATTGCACCATCGACCACTATCCCGACCACTTCATCAACTCCCATATCAACCTCTATCCCAGTCATCGTTTATGTCCCCCTGTCTAGTACCATTCTGATCCCATTGACTATACCCATCTCGACTATCACAACCTTGACAATAGTCACGACTGAACTAACTTAGCATGCATCAACCACTGAATAAACAACTCCGAACAATGAAGCAAGTTGACCGCAGAGTTTGCGTAAAGCAGAGAAAAGAAAGCAAAAGAAAACAAAATATGCCTTAAATATTTTAGTACCAGTAGAGAATATGACTGCAAATGCACCCACAACAAACATTTTTATACCAGAAAAAACATCAAATCAAGAATTGGATGAATTCCTTAAAGCCATTAACAAAGAAAAGAACAAAATATGGAATGATGCTAGTAAAAATCTCAAGGCTATGAAGAATGAGTAGGACGATTCTTGGAAAGCATGTTCAACAAAGGTCACTCAAGTTATTGGACCATGAGCGGCACTCGCACAGAAAAAACCAATTGCCAGGATCCAATGTCTCTTTTGGTCTGTTTTAACCTGTCTTCAACTAGTACTCGACCAAAAAAGTTAGCAAGAACAATATGAAACCAATCTACTTATGGATGGCCAGTTCAAAGAATTTGAAGAATGGATAAGCAAATACAAGAATACGAGGTCCAAGAGATTATATCGTCCATGGTATTGAATAATTTTTATTCATAATATGGGAATATCTATATTGAAATACAGAATGTGCAAACCACTATCCGAGTTTTCTACATAGGGAAAATCATAGTAGATCCATAGACAAATAGAGTTCTATATGAACAACTTACAATGGAACATCAATGCCTAGTAATACTGCAAAAGAAGGAGCATCGAAGGTTACATGAATCCAAGACTCATGTGTAGGGTGAAGTCAGTTGACTAACTAGTTGCATATACAGATTGATGTGCGCTGCAGAGCTTCAACACTAGTACTTTGTTCCTAGCCTTCAGAACATGCAGAACATGCCATTCCCAAATAAAATTTTGTGACTACTAGAGCTCACCACAGTCAACACAAAACATCGAGTCTATCCTAGCTAACTTGAAATATTTTCAATGATTCCTCACCGTCTCTGTCGCTACCATAGTCAAAACATGTGTTGAATCCGTTACACCTGGTGCAACATTCACTTCTCAACAACCCTAAAAAACCATCAAATTTTTGTAATTTTGTAAAATTTATAAATTAACATTTTCCTGTTCTATTAGGGACGAAGAAGGATTTTTGGGTGGGGGAAATGTTAGAGGAGCCTAGTAAATGAGTTGACTAGATCCTCCTGACTGACCACCTAATGGTCGGCCTAGTCTAGTCGAGTCGGTTAGGCTGACTAGTAGATAATCAAACAATTATAATTTTCTAACCGATTGTATACTACATATATATAGGATGTTGAGCCAAGATGTTATAGATATGATTATCCCCTTTTGTACATTATGGAATTATGATATAATAGAAGACTTGTTGTTGGTGTTATCATTACTCTTTTTCTCTCTTGCTCTCTTTATGTATAGTTGTTCTCGTATATGATTACCTATTTATAATGCACTACTGGTAACCTAATGTAATCCCGTAGATTAACAACCACCCACAACACTTGTGTGGCATTCCCACAAAATATCTTGTCATTCATGATCAAGCACGTAACGTCACATGATTCTGTCTATGCCCAATTTGTAGAGTTGTCTCGTAATCAACTGATATTCAACAACTCGTACAACTAAGTGGCGTTTCTAAGTCATGAAATAATTGTCTAGTGCTTTCCTAGTTGTTAGGAACAATGCGATTTCTTCTAGGTGATATGGAGTACATTCCACTTTGAACATAACTGCATTATGTAATTGATCATTAGCAAATTTTTCAACTTTCCCTATTTCTATTCTCGACAAGTGTTCAAACCCATGATTGTATTTCGCTGGCTTGACTATTACCTCAAAAGAGAATTCTTGAAATACGAGTAAGCATCTATAGATACGATCTTCTAGCATAGGTTTGTTCACTAGGTACTTGAGGGATGGATGATCTGTGAAAAACTTGAAGTGCCCTCCTAGTAAGTAGTGGTTGAACTTCTGCATAGAATACATCATTGTTAATCCTTCCCTTTCTATAGTCGTTTAGTTGCATTAAGCGTGAGATAGTTTCATGCTAGCAAAGTATATAGGTGATCAATGTTTCCTTCTCTTGGTTGAGTTAACATGGTACTAAGGGAAATTCCAAAAGCGCCAACATGTACATGGAATTTCTTTAACCAGTTAGGCAACATAAGGATGGTGGAATTAACCAATTTTTCTTTGGGTGTGGTAAAATATTTTTCGCAATCTGCAATCTAGTGGAATGCTTCTACTTTCTTCAGTAGTTCTTCCAAAGGAGTTGTGTTAGAAGCATAGTTGTGGATAAACCATCTATAGTAGCATGTATGTCCCAAAGTGGATTGCAATTACTTCAAACATGTAGGGGTTGGAAGATTCACAATGACAACAATCTTTGGATAAATGAACATGACTTAGTTGTGGCAAACAATGCATCCTAATAGGTTTCCGAATGGGGGATCCACATCTAACGACAACGATCTAGTATCAATCATATTAGTGCTACATGATATTTGACTAGGCTGTAAATTGTCCAATTATCCAAGTATACCTCCAAGAATTTATGAAGAAAATCCTTGAAAGCTACTATCACAATCCTTGAAAAGATGGTAGGTGCATTCTTCAATCCAAAAGGCATGACATTATAAGTGAATGAGCCCCATGATGTTGTAAAGGTTTTCTTCTTTTAATCCTCTAATGCAATCCAAACTTGGTGGTATCCTAAGAATTTGTCTATAAAGGAGTATGCTTCATTTCCGACTAATTGATCCAAGACTTTGTCACTAAAGGGTGTTGAAAATGGGTCATGGACACATGCATAATCCAAACTTCGATAATCAACACAGGCTCTAATATCTTCAATATCCTTCTTGCCATGAATTACTATAGGGTTGATCCATTCTGCTTCATCCACTGGGAAAATTAGACTAGTGTTCAACATCCAGTCAATCTCCTTATTTGCTTTTTGTTTCACTCGGGGGTTCAACCTGTACAGTTGATGCTTCATTGTTTTGGCATCAGGTTTTAACGCAATCTTAATCTCGACAAGATCCCCTTGGATTCCTTTGAGCTCTGTAAATTTCATCCAAAACAAGTCTTCATATTATTTCAGGAGGGAGGTGATCTCAGATACTGTCTATTCATCCCAATAATCTCCTATATCCCCTATTTATTGTTTGTCTTCTATGCTAATGTTAATTTTTTTTTGCTTCAATGGCTCTTTATACAAAGCTCCCATTTCTTCTAGTTTTCACTGTTGCACTTCTTGTGATCCCTCTGATTCCTTGAAAGATAGGTGTCGTAAGTGCTCCAATTCATTAGGGTCTGAATTCTCTTGTTTGATCTTTGTACAATAGAGAGAGGACTCCATTTCTAGAATCATGATGAACATAACGAGTAATTATTGATGAACAAGACATGTATATTAATTTCTGGCATTCCATAATTTATTAGTAAATAGGGTTTCCCAGATTTCTGTGAGTGCCTCTGTCATTGAATCGCTGGTTGTGGAGAAAGAAAAATCTTGGAATAATTTTTGTTGATGGAAAAATTGCTCCTACATATAGGTGATATCTCCCTTGGGGTTTTCCTTAACCCAAGGCATAAATGATGGATAGACATAAAGGATTCGCCACTAGATATAGCCCTTGATCCTATGCATACAATAGAGAGGAGTGTGAGAAAGCGTAGCTTTCCCTATGACAATTGTTCTTTGTGTAGTCCCGAATGATGTAGCTCCTAGAGATCTTTGCTCTAGCTCCTAAAGACCTACTATCTGCACACAATAATACAAGAAACACCTTTCTCAAACCTCTTCAACCAATAGGAATCATAAAAGGATATAGATCTAATCTAATTAACTCAAGGAATAACTAGATCTACTATCAATGTGCATAAAATGACAATTACACAATAGATAGGGGGGAAACCATATAGATCTATATTAATAAAATGGAAAGCAATACAAACATGTGTCCATTCCTTGAGTCACGATGCAAGCTCTCCTTGGATCCTTGCTCCTAACTCCTCCATAGCCCTTCACCTCAAGCAATGCTAACTCAATGATGATGGCTCAATGTGGGAAGAGTCTAGATCTAGAAAATGGAAACATGTACTTCTCTCAATTTTTCCTTCTCGTAAGAGCAATATGGATTGACTATGGAATCCATTAACATAACAATGCTTTCCCAAATCTCCCCCTTTCTCCCTTTAAATGCCTCCATTATATGGATGAATGGAGGAAGAGAATGAAATGAATCTAGATTGCTAGGTCCTCTCACATTTAAATAGGATTGAGAGTTCCTATGTTAACACATGTGGATCCAACTCATTTCCCAAATTTCCTCAACATATAAGGCAATAATGAGGCTTATAGAGGCTATCATTCCCCATAATGGAATAAGAAATGATTTTATCCCTCCTTATAGTGGTGTAAGGAGTGATAAAATTATATTATTACATCTTATTAATGTTAAAAGAATGATATGAGTCTTTTTACTAGGAAAAATCAATTTCAAGGGTTAGAAAGGTAGTGTTAAGGCACAAAAAGCACAATGGGTCTCCTTTATTGTTGGAATACTTAATCCTTTAGGGTTACTATTACTTTTATCATTCACGTGAGTTGGAAACCAAGTGTCATAGTGAATAGGTAAAATCATGAAGGAGTCCAAGAGACACCTTGGAAGAGGAAACCGAGGATTATCTCATGTATTTATATGTACATTTGTTGATAAGAAATGTAATCCATGCTTCATCTATCTCTTGTGTTAATTGGATTTGTGTTAGTCAATTCTGATTTTTGTTGCCCATTGTACTTGGGCACCTCAATATTGTACTTGGGCACCTCAACAGTGGTATCAGAGCATGCCTTGTTCTTAGGCCTGTGAGAAATGCATCTGTTGCTTTGTATTATTGCAACCTTTGCTTGTGGATTGATTATGGGAATCTGCGTGAGAACGAAGAGTTGTTGAAGCTTTGTGCGTTGAACATTTGTAATTCTCAACAATCCTTGAGTTGTGATTGAGTGGTGAGAATTGCTTGGCATTTATGTAAATATATGTGGTATTTTTGCACCAGTTTGTCTTTCTATATGTCAACATCACCATGATATTTATATAAGAGCTGTGGCATTTTTGCTACCCAATCTCTATGTGCATGTGCTTGGCACCTGTATGTCATCTTTGTGTGTTGAAATGAAAGAATCCTTAACACTCCCTTCCAAAACGTAATATATTTTTGTCCTCAATTTTTTTTGCAAACCAAACCTTCCTTCTGGTGTCTCCCTTTCAAATGTCGTTATCTCCAACCTCTATACCTATGACAACATCCATTTCAGAAATGCCTTACCTAGTGACGTTGTATTTCATTGCATTTTGGTCCTGCTATCCATCGTGTTACGTGTATCATGCTATTAGTATTCATCTCTACATGAGGAGTGGTCAAGAATCGAGGTTTGTATTACCCTTCTCAAATATCAGTTTCAAAGCCATATCAAATTCCCATTAACCCGAGCTTGAAGAAACCAAAATTATTAGAATGCAGTCTGAGATTGGATGGAAGTAATTTTTTTTCATTTGGAACATCAACGTCTAGGTTAAATCATTGTGTAAAGAAGATATGTCCAGGAACCTATCATATATGGATCGACATGAAGGCTAACCACTCCCTAATTCAAATTTTTTATGTAACTTCAATTCTTTTGTTCCATATTCGTTGTCCTTGCATAATTTGGTCCTTGCCGAGCATGAAATATTCCAAATATTAAATAACTGAAAGGCCAAAATAATGATTTGATTTGAACTCAGAAATGTGTCACGACAGACACAATATTTTCTAATATAGAAGGACTCTGAGAGAACAGAGTCTCAGGCATGGAAAACTAAGCATAATCCATGGTTTATGTTTCTGGCGTGTATTTTGATCAGGTGGCTTGTATCAAGCTACACCCGTATAGTGTGTCTTCTTTTCAACTTCAGGGATTTTATGATCGGTCATACTCACCAAGCCTGCGTCTCATGGGAATGAATGACATGTTCGAGGAGAAAATTGCATGGGTCTCTTCATGGAAACCATAAAACTAATGCATACCATTAATTATCAGTTGGTATCTCTTCATTGGATGAACCGTTGGAAGACAAGTTTACATTGTTTTGTGAAGGAGGTATCACAACCTGGAAGAAGGAAAATATGTGGACATGTATATTGTAGGAATTGGAGGGACTACAGTGCACCCTGCATGAGTGGAGGCGACTGAAATGCAACCGGCGTGAGTGGAGGTGACTTAGCTCCAGCTTCCAACTATTATTGTCCCTTGCTTATTGCGCAGATTTACATAGAGACCCGCGTGGAGCATAGATCCACCATAGGTATCTAGTCATTACAAAAATAAGTCAAACTGTTGTAGATGGTATGAAAGATCACAATAGCGATCATAATTTCAATCTTTAAAAGGACATAAGCATCATCATAAGAATGTGACCATGATTACTGTGGTAACACTCTTAGTGTTGAGTATAATTGTCATTGATGCCAAAAGTATTCATTAATGACAAAGGATATGATGATATGGAATATATGATGATGTGGCATGAGAGATGAGTGTGAAAATCCCACTTGATGGTGTTCTAGTACTTTCATGATGTCATTATTACAATTTGACTTAATTATATAAAGATTTCTCAGTTTGAAGAAATTATGGAAATTGACTAAGTGTTGGAAAATTGGCCTAAATAACCTCAGAAAAATGCCCGCCGTCTTCTGTACTTGATCGATTAACTAAATATGAGGATATAGAAATGTAGAGTGTTTGTTTGTGCATCTAACCATATGATTAATTTTCCAAATAAATAAACGAGGTTGAAGATATTGGTCTATCAAAAGTGCCCTCTGGCTTGATTTGCACTGCTCCAGTAAAATGCCCGCCAAGGAGAGAGAATGAGGTTTCAGAGGATGAACTTGACATGGATGGAATATGCATGATGTCCCCCATGTTGTGGATGATTCATATTTCCAATATTGGTGAAAAGAAAAATCACCTCATGTTGACTTAGGGTTTGATAAAATTGTCTAAGTGTTAAAACAAGGGTTTAAGAGGCCATTTGCAAATGCCCGCCAGATGCTCTCTTTGTATCAATAAATCCAACAAAAGATATGGATCTGTTCTTTGTTGAATTTTCCATCCGTTCATGTTCTCAGTTTTCCCTCTGGTGGTCACACGTGTGAGAAATGGACCTACCAAGTTGAAGAAAAAATGTCTAAGTGTATAACCCAAAAGTTTAAAGGCCATTTATAAATGCCCGCCATATGCTCTTGTTTTGTAGATAAATTTATTAAATGGTATGAGGTTGTTCCTTGATGATTTCTCCATCCATCCATGGTCCTGGTTTCCTTTTTAAAGGTCACACATGCGAGATCTTGGTCTTCCAAAAGAAAGAAAAAATATGGTTATTCACACTTTATATATGCCCACAAAGGCATTAATGAAATGCCCACAAGGGCTTAAGAATATGCCCGCAAAGGGGCCCAAAGATATGCCCACAAGGGCTTAAAGATATGCCCGCAGGGGTTAAGGGTATGCCCGCAAGGCTTAAGGATATCCCCACAGGGCTTAAAGATATGCCCGCAGGCTCATATACATGCCCGTAGGGCTCATATATATGCCTGCGGGCTCATATATCTGTCCGCAGGGCTCATACATATGCCCATAAGCTCTTGTATGTGCCCGTAGGCTCTACAATATGATCACAGGTTAACATATACCCGAAAATTTTACAATTTGTCTACATAAATAAATTAAACAGAGATCTAATTCAGTAATTAATAAACAAGATCTAATTCTTCTGGAAAGACACAACGTGAAAGACACGAACTTCATAATGAATAGATGCAACCTGAAAAATATGAGACACATGAAGAATATATAAACATAAGATTGAATTGAAGGAAGATTTCTCTGTGGTTCCAATAAGAAGATCAGAAACAAAGGTTAAAGATAGAGAAGAGTAACAACAGTTCTTGAAGAAGTTCTGAAGATTCTTAAATTACAAAATAAGGGTGGTTGGGAGGTGCATGGACAGGCTGCAAGCTTGTAGGGGGTCGTAGCCTCCTTCCAGTTGTTTATGGTAAATAGGGTGTTGGTGCATCCTTCAGTTGTAGCTGATAATTTGGGTGTTGGTGCATCCTTCAGTTCTAGCTGAGAATTTGGGTGTTGGTGCATCCAACAAGTTGGTGCTTGCAAACTATTTTTAAATATAATTTTGCAGTAATAGAAAGTATTGGTGGTTTTTCCATTTGGATTCCATGATAATATTGTGTGTTCTATCTTATTTGTTGATTCTGTTTTAAATGTGATAAAATTTTAAAAGATATCCTAATACTGATTCACCTCCCCCTCTCAGTGTTGCTTGATATTCTAACAATTGGTATCAGAGCAGGCTCTTTACTAAAATTTTAACCACTTGAAGAGAAATATTTTATCACTATGGATCATCAAGTGGAAATTTCCACCAAGGTTCCAATATTCAATGGAGAAGATTATGCGTTTTGGAGCATCAGGATGAGAAGCTACATAATGTCTCTTGGATTAGATGTTTGGATGTCTATAGAAACAGGGTATACATATCCCAAATCCCCTCCCACAGATCTTGAAGGAATAAAACTATTTGGAAGCAATGCCAAATCTGTTAATGCAATCTTGGTTGGATTAGCCAGACTAGTCTTTGCCAAAGTAATGTAGTCCAAGACATCAAAGAAAATCTGGGATAAATTGCAGACCATCTATGAAGGAGACATCGAGGTAAAAAGGGAAAAACTCCAGACTTTTAAAACCCAATTTGAAAGTCTAAAAATGAAGGAAGAAGAAAACATTTCAAAATAATTTGAGAGAATTGATGAAATTGTAAATGCAATTCAAGGGATAGGAGAAGAATTGGAAGAAAAGGTACTAAGATCACTTCCAATGATTTACAATCCTAAGATTTCCACACTAGAAGATAGAGAAAATCTTGACAAACTCACCATGGAAGAACTATGTGGAATTCTCATAGCTTATGAAATGAGGATTGGGCAAGACAATTCTCAAAAGAAGGAAGCAAATTTTAAAGAATCAAAAGTAGATAATAAATCTAAAACAAAGTTTCAATCATAAGACTTTGATGATGAAGAAGCGGTTCTAGTAAAAAATCTTGAGAGAGGTACTGGTAAGTTCAAAGGGAAATTGCCCTTAAAATGTTTTAACTATGGGGTAATTGGTCACTTTGCTGCCAAATGTCCTTATTCCAAACAAGAAGAAGATGGTGAGTGCTCTGCTAACTTCAAGAAAAAGAAAAAGAAGAATTTTTATTCTATGGATGGCAACTACTCAAATGAGTCTAGTGAAGATGAATATGCATAAGTCTTATTCATGGGAGTAGAAAATAAAATATTTGAAGAAGAAGTAGAAGGTGTGTTAGATCTTAAAAATGAACTTGAAAGTGCTATTGAATATTTAGAAGGAATTATTATTGACCTAAAAAATTAGCTTTAAGAAACCAGAGAGGACAAATACAATCTAGAACAACAACTCAAGAAACACAAAGAAAAATTAGAAAAGCTCGAAGCTGAAATAATCTTGCTTAGGAAGATGAATTATGAAGAATCCTTTCAATCAAAATTTGAGAGTAGCTCAAAAAATCTAGATGACATCCTAAGTTGTCAAAGATCATTCAACAATAAAACTGAACTAGGTTATGATAAAGGAAAGAAGTCAAAACAATCCCCTTTCATGAATAAAGAAGGAAATAAAATGAGTTATGTTGATGCACTTATGAAACCAGTTGTAAAAGAATACAGTCAAAAATTTTCTCACTCTCAAAGCAGGACAGATATGTGCCAAGGAAACATCAGTAACTCTTTTTGGGAAATTGTTATGCTTGTAACAATTTTGGACATATAGCTAGAAATTGTAAAGTAAATGCTCCTATTGGGAAAGGCCTTACATCACAATCTCTGTTGTATAAGAAGAATGGCATTGGAAGTAATCCAAAAGGAAGAAACTACAAATTTTTTGCTCCTCTCCATAATTATAGTATAGAATGTTACAAATGTGGTAACCTAGGACATATAGCTAGAAATTGTAAACTAGTGACACGTATGAAGAATGATACCACAAAACCTCAAGACAATGAGGAAAAGAAGGAAGATTTGAAATGCTCAATAGCTCTATGTGCAACTGAAAAACAAAATATATGGCATGTATATAGTGGATGTTCAAAACATATGAGAGGAGACCCACATAAATTTATAAGTCTAAAACTAAATCAGAAAGGAAAAGTCACCTTTAATTGGGAAGGGTACACTGTCTCTTAGAGACAAAATGAAAGCTGAAAATGTTTTACTTGTAAAAAAATTAAAACCAAATCTTTTAAGTGTAAGCCAAACATGTGATCAGGGTCACATATGTATATTTGATGCCAAGAAATGTGAAAAAAAAAAAAAAAGGATTCAGGAAAAATTGTTGGGATTGGTGTGAGAACTCCAAGCAATGTTTATATTCTAGAAAATGAAGAACAATGTCATATGAGTCAAATTGATGAAAGTTTTCTATGGCATAGAAGGATAGGACACTTGAACTTTGACAATCTTGTAAAAGTTAGTAAGAAGGGAGCTGTAAGAAATTTACCAAAGATCATAAAACCACCAAACCATGTTTGTAGACACTGCCTCCATGGGAAGAAAACAAGAACAAGCTTCAAGGTCAAAGAGCATACAACCTCTTAGCCATTAGAAATAATTCATACTGATCTTTGTGGGCCTATAAGAATTAAAATATTTCAAGGTGAATATTACTTCATGTTATTAATTGATGATTATACAAGGATGACTTGGGTGGTATTTCTTAAATAAACACCAAAAGCTTTTATGAAGTTCAAAGCCTTCACAACACTTTTTGAAAATGAAGAAAATCTCAAGATTAAGTGTCTAAGATCAGATAATGGTGGTGAGTTCACCTCAAATGACTTCAATAAGTTTTGTGAAACTCATGGAATCAAGAGACAATTTTCAACCCCCATAACTCCTCAACAAAATGGAGTGTCCGAGAGGAAAAACAAGACCGTTCAAGAAGCAACTAGAACTATGCTAAATTAAGCAAAACTTCCTAATGACTATTGGAGAGAAGCAGTATATACATCTGTCTATGTAAAAAACAGAGGACAACTCAGAGTAAATAGTGACAAAAATCCTTATGAGCTATGGTTTGGAAGACCGCCTACAGTTAAATACTTTAGAGTTTTTGGGAGTAACAGCTACATAAAACGAGATGATGATAATCTAGGGAAGTTTGACTCTAGAACAAATGAAGGCATATTTCTGGGATATTCTTCCACCAAAAGAGCATACAGATGTTATAATCTAAGGTTGCACAAGATCATAGAAAGTGCAAATGTAACTATAGATGACAGTAAACCAAGAAGGATACAAATCCAAGAAAATGTGGATGTTGAAGAAACTGATGATTAAATTGATGATGAAGAAAAAGAAGAAAGTTCACAAGAAGAAGATATTCCTGAAAAGGAAGAAGAAGAAAAAGAGGAGAATGAAGACTCCCCCAGATCAGACACAAGAACACCATTCAGACGAGTTCAAAATAATCATCCCGAAATTCAAATTATTGGTGACAAAAATTCAGGAGTTCAAACAAGGAGAAAATTGTTTTATGATGAAGAACAAGCACTGCTTTCGATAGTAGAACCTAATTTTTTTAAAGAAGCTTGCAAAAGTGAGGATTGGATCAATGCCATGAATGATGAACTTGATCAAATAGAAAAGAGCCAAACTTGGGAACTTGTCCCAAGACCTAAGGACATGAATGTCATTGGGACCAAATGGATTTTTAAAAACAAGTTCAATGAGGATGGTCATGTGATAAGGAATAAGGCCAGATTAGTATGCAAAGGATTGTTGATGTATATGAAACTTCGGAATGTATTTCATCTATGTATATTGTACTCCTATAGAGATGTATTATTCCTCTATACAGAAGTGTCGTCATTTGTATTGACAAGTGTCACAAGTGTCGTAACTTGCTGTGATGGGTTATTAGACCACCTATTGAGGGGTCGACCCAGATTAATGTAACCATTGGTTATTAGATTGAGTTAGACAAGTCGGCCCCACTCGTTTATTAGGAAGCTCAGGACAAGTATAAATAGAGAGCCGGATCTCTCTATTTGATCATCTCATTATTCACTTGTACATCACTCGGAAAGTGGCGCACTAGTTGAGGAGGAGGAGTAGCTGCTAGTAGAAGAGTATCTCTTGTACTTTGGTTGTATCATTGATCTTTCTATCTCTGAGGAAGTTGTGGGGTTTTTCACCTTTATGGTTTTCCCCAGTGAAACTCTGTGTGTCTATTGTCTCATGTGATTGCTTGGTGTGATTGTTATGCATTGTTATACTTGATGTGATGTACATGTTATTCTCTCAGTAAAGATCCTAGAGTATATTGAATTAATGCTAAAAAATCAACATGGTATTAGAGCTAACCTGAGAAGAAGACATTGTGTAGTGGCAGAAACTAGGGTTTCTTGTTTATTGGGTTTCTCTCCACATATTTTGGAAAAGCAGCAAGGTAGATTGACTCTACTCATCAAGGAGAATCTTTCTGTCCAATCAGAATTCAATTATGAGCACTTTCAGTTTTGGCCCTAAAAATTAGGGTTTCCACAAAAATAGGAATTTTTGAAATCTGAAGACATAGCTGGAAGCTCCTTGGAAAAATCGAAGTTTAGAGCTTTGGATCGATATTTTTGGTTGGGTGAATCTCTGAGAAACTCAAACCCTAATTCAAGGTCCTCCCTAGTGAATCTGGGAGATTGAGAAGCATTTCTGAAGGGTGAAACTTTGCAGTTTTCAAATTTCGAGCATACCAGGATGGTTAGCTCATCAAGGTGCATCTTTCTATCCTTTCAGAATTTTGAAATTCAGATTTTGAATTTTTAGGGTTTCTCTAACAAACCCTAATCCAAGACCAGATCCAGTTTTCAGCAAATCAAGTGGTAAGACCCAAATATTTTTCTATTTCCATTTGAAGTACTCTTTAAGATGTCTCACCACACCAAGCTTGAAGATAAGCTTGAAGGGGCTGATAACTTCCGAGCATGGAAGTATATGATCGGGTTAATCCTAGAAGAAAATGAGTTGGACTCTTACATAAGCTTTGAGCTCCCTATCCCAGATGGAGAAGAGGCTAAATCCCTTCACAAGAAGAACTTGGTCAAGGAAAAGAGGATCATTGCTGATTATATCAAGGACCATCTCATCCCATATGTGTCATCTCTGAAGACACCCAAAGAGATGTTTGATTCCCTGACCAAGTTATTTGAAGGGAAGAACATAAATCAGAAGATGACCTTGCGGAACCAATTGAAAGGGGTAAAGCTTCAGAATGGAGAGACCATTCAATCTTATTTTTATAAGGTCTCTCAGATCAAGGAACAACTCAAAGCTGTGGATGAAATTGTTGACAATGGTGAAGTCGTCATGACCCCATTGAATGGCCTACCTAGGTCATGGGATTCCTTTATCCAAGGAATCTATGCAAGAAAGAAGTTGGTCTGCTTCAGTAGACTATGGGAGGAATGCTCTCAAGAAGAAACAAGGCTTGTGTCCCGAGAAGAAAAGATGGGGGGATGAAGATCAAGCTCTCGCAGTTCACACCAAAAAAAGCAAGCCCAAGCAGGAGTACTCTCATCACAAGAAACATTTTCACAACCATCAAAAGGGTAAGAAGGATCTAAGATGTTTCACATGTAATGAAAAGGGACACTTTGCTGCAGATTGTCCCAAGAACAAAAAGGGCTTCAACAATAATAAGAAGAAGGGAAACAAGAAAAGATATCATGCTCATGCTGCTGAGGATGATGAACTTTCCAAGAAGAAGGCTAGAGCAGAAAGTGATGACTCATCTAGTGAAGATGAATATGTTCTAATCTCAGCCCTCATAGGTACTATCTCTCATGGATGTAATGATTGGTTAATTGACAGTGGGGCTTCTAAACACATGACTGGGTTTAAAGAATCTTTTGTAAATCTATCTGAACATGAATCACCCCATAAGGTGAAACTTGGGGATGATTATCGATATCCTATCAAAGGGAGTGGTGAAGCCTCCTACAACCTCAACTTTGGAAAGTCCTTGAAGATGAAAGATGTGTTATTTGTACCCGGGCTCAAGAAGAACCTACTCTCCATCTCTGCATTGGATGCAAAAGGCATGAGGGTTTCATTTGTAGATGGCCAAGTCCTAATGTGGCCAAAGGGTAAAACCATTGATGATGCAGTGGTGATTGGAGAACAAGAGGGAGGATTGTACAAATTGAAGGGACAATTTGAACATGCCATGGTACATGAATCCATGGAGCCAAGTGAACTTTGGCATCAAAGGCTTGCACATGTGCACTACAGAGCACTACTAATTGCAATAAAGTTGTAGAAGGCCTTCCTAAAATCAAGTCAAAGCATGAAGGTGTTTGCAAAGGATGTGCAAAAGGAAAGAATATTAAAAAGGCATTTTCAAGCAGTGAAAGCAAAGAAAAAGGAATCTTGGAAATTATCCACTCCGATGTATGCGGTCCGATGTCATCCAGTTCTCTGAGTGGGTATGTATACTATGTCTCTTTCATTGATGATTTCTCTAGGAATACTTGGGTCTACTTCTTGGAGAACAAAGATGAATTATTTGACAAGTTCAAGGAATTCAAAACCTTGATGGAAAATCAAACTGATAAGAAGATCAAGACATTCAGATCCGACAATGGCGGAGAATTCACTTAAGGTGATTTCAAGAAACTATGCAGTGATTCAGGGATTAAGAGGGAGTTGACTGCTCCCTACAATCCACAACAGAATGGAGTTACAAAAAGAAAGAATAGAACAATCAAGGAGGCAACACGGGCAATGCTACATAACCAGGATCTGCCTATGCATCTATGGGAAGAAGCAGCTAGGACAACTGTATATGTGTAGAACATAACACCTCACAAGATATTGGACAACAAGACACCAGAAGAAGTCTTCACTGGTAAGAAAACTGAGGTCAGCCATCTCAGAATATTTGGCTGTCCAGTATACACACATGTTCCAAAGGAAAAGAGAACAAAGCTAGATCCTTCAGGAAAGAAGGGTAGCTTTGTGGGGTACAGTGAAAGCTCGAAGGCTTACAGAATATACTTTCCAGGGTTCAAGAAGATTGATGTTAGTAGGGATGTAACATTTGATGAAGACTCAGCTTTCATCAAGTCAAGGAAGGCACCTGTTGAAGATCATGAAGAACCAAAGGTAACCAGATTTCAAGATACCATCATGACTGAAGCAATTCCAGAAGCAAATCGAGAAATTAAAGATCCACAAGAACTTGTAGATCCACCCCGTGAGAAGGAATTTCACAAGAGGGAACCTGCATGGGCTAGAGAGATCATTCAATATGCATAAAGGTATGGCATTCCAAAAGAAGAACACAGAGCAAGGAAGAGAACTAGATCACACACTAGTTATGTTTCCTTACTCTATGACATTATGAACAAAGAACCTTCCAGTTATGAATAAGCAACGGAAAAGAGAGAATGGAAGGATGCCATGGTCGAGAAGTATCAGTTGATCATGAAGAATGATGTTTGGGATGTAGTCCCAAGACCTGAAGGGAAGTCAGTTGTGACTTCCAATTGGATCTACAAGATCAAGCATGTTGCAGATGCCAGCATAGAGAAATACAAAGTGAGATTTGTAGCTCGTGGCTTCTCCCAGAAAGAGGGGATAGACTATGAAGAAACTTTTGCTCTGTAGCCAGGTACACTTCCATCAGATTAGTACTTTCTCTGGCTGCAGTGATGAAATGGAAGATACACCAGATGGATGTCAAGATAGCTTTCTTGAATGGTGTAGTCGAAGAGGAAGTGTATGTGGAGCAGCCACTTGGTTTTGAGACACATGACAGGAAGTCATATGTGTGCAGGTTGAAGAAATCCTTGTATGGCTCTAAGCAAGCTCCTAGGACTTGGTATGGTAGGATGGACAGCTTTCTATCCAGTTTGGGATTTACCAAAAGTAAAGCAGATTCCAACCTTTACTACAACGGTTAGGAAGGCAATCCAGTGATACTACTTATGTATGTGGATGACCTGTTTGTTATAGGAGAAGATAGTTTGATTGTTGATACCAAGAGGAAGCTTGCTGCCGAGTTCGAGATGAAGGACTTGGGGATGATGCACTATTTTCTATGCATGGAGGTGTGGCAGAGTGCAGATGGGATCTTCCTTGGACAAGGGAAGTATGCAGTAAAGATCCTGAAGAGGTTCGGGATGATGGAATGCAAAGCCATGGCCACACCTATGGCATCGAACCTGAAGCTTCTATGTGATGCTTCATCTGATCCGGTTGATGTCACGATGTATTGTCAGATGATTGGATCCTTTATGTACCTGATGAACACCAGACCAGATATTTGCTTTGCGGTGAACACATTGAGCCAGTTCCTGACGGATCCCAGAGGTGTTCATCTGGTTGCTGTAAAGCATATTCTGAGGTACCTGAAGGGTATAGTTGATTATGGGCTCAAGTATGATGCAAATCAAAAGTTTAACCTACAGGGTTATGTTGATTCAGATTGGGAAGGCAGTGCTACAGACAGGAAGAGCACATCTGGGTGCTGCTTCAGTATGGGATCAGGCGTGATCTCGTGGTTTAGAAAGAAGCAGTCCTGCGTAGCACTGAGTACAGCCAAGGCAGAGTATGTTGTAGCTTGTTCAGCTAGCTGTGAGGCAGTATGGCTCTGGAAGCTACTGTCTGAGTTATTTGATCTCTTGTTGGAGGCTATTGGTATCTTTTGTGACAACCAGAGTTGTGTGAAGCTGTCTGAGAACCTAGTGTTCCACGACAGGTCGAAGCACATTGAGATCAAATATCACTATATCAGGGATATGGTGCAGAGAGGAGCAGTGAATCTCATGCATGTTGCGATGGATGAGCAGGTTGCAGATGTGTTGACGAAACCACTAGCCAGAGTGAAGTTTGAGTACTTCAGATAGAGGCTTGGTGTTCTTCAGATTGACGACACTTCGAGGAAGAAGTGATGGACACATTTGTAGGAGCCATTCCAAGCATGGTGAGAGGAGTATCCTTCCCATGGTTGTGGATGTAAGTGTTGGATGATGAGTATCAGGACGATGCTCTAGTTACTGCTCTATATATGCATAATGTTGGATGCTTGTTATGATCAGTTGGATCATGTATATGTATATGCATCATGTTGGATGCTTGTTATGATCAGTTGGATCATGTATATGTATATGTATCATGTGGATACATTGTATGATCAGGTAGATCATGTATGATGATATGTATCAAGTAGATACTTGGTATGCATCAGGTGGATGCACAGTATGATCAGGATGATCATGGATGACGAGCTTCATGATGTTTCTCCAAATGATATGCATCAGGATGATGCTCTGATGATGATTAGGTTGATAATGTGATGATGTACATCAGGATGATGTATGGTGAGTATCAGGTTGATACTTTGTAGCCATGGATAGGTTGTGCAAGGGTAGCATGTGATATGTCTTGGAGATATGGATAGGTTATGCTAGTCACGTAAAAGGCCTTAGGTGCTCTTTAGAGATCTTGCTTGGCAATACACTCTTTTAAGGTTTTTCTAAACCACATGTAATATGTCTTGGAGATCTGGACAGGTTGTGCTAGTCACGTAAAAGGCCTCAGATGCTCTTTAGAGATATTGCTTGGCAAGACACTCTTTTAAGGTTTTGTGGGGACCACATGTAATAAGTCCTGGAGATTTGGACATGTTGTGCTAGTCACGTAAAAGGCCTCAGATGCTCTTTAGAGATCTTTCTTGGCAAGACACTCTTTTAAGGTTTTGTGGTAGGGGTCACATGTAATAAGTCCTGGAGATCCGGGCAGGTTGTGCTAGACATGTAAAAGGCCTCGAAAGCTCTTTAGAGATCTTGTTGGGCAAGACACTCTTTTAAGGTTTTGTGACAGTCACATGTAAAAGATCCTGGGAGATCCGATAGGTTGAGCTGTGTGCTCGTAAAATTACTGGGATGCTCTTTCGAGGTTTTGTTGATGCACGTAATGAGTCCTGGGATCCACAGTATGGCTAGTGATGATGAAGACCTACAGGTGGTGGGCCTACATCCAGTATGAAAAAGGATTGGCTCTATAGAACTTCCTATGACGAGTAGATTCAAAGATTGATTGAGATAGCAACAGCCGTGACGATGATGATGATTCGATCCAGTGACGATGATCCAGAGAAGAAGACCTGTGTTAGCAGATCTGTGTCAAGAAATACCTTCCTAGTTAAGAGGGAGTGTTGATGTATATGTAACTTCAGAATGTATTTCATCTATGTATATTGTACTCCTATAGAGATGTATTATTCCTCTATACGGAAGTGTCGTCATTTGTATTGACAAGTGTCGCAAGTGTCGTAACTTGCTGTGATGGGTTATTAGACCACCTATTGAGGGGTCAACTCGGATTAATGTAACCATGGGTTATTAGACTGAGTTAGACAAGTCGGTCCCACTGGTTTATTAGGCAGCTCAGGACAAGTATAAATAGAGAGCGGGATCTCTCTATTTGATCATCTCATTATTCACTTGTACATCACTCGGAAAGTGGCACACTAGTTGAGGAGGAGGAGTAGCTTCTAGTAGAAGAGTATCTCTTGTACTTTGGTTGTATCATTGATCTTTATATCTCTGAGGAAGTTGTGGGGTTTTTCACCTTTATGGTTTTCCCTAGTGAAACTCTGTGTGTCTATTGTCTCATGTCATTGCTTGGTGTGATTGATATGCATTGTTATACTTGATGTGATGTACATGTTATTCTCTCAGTAAAGATCCTAGAGTATATTGAATTAATGCTAAAAAATTAACAAGGATATGCTCAAGTAGAAGGTGTTGATTTTGAAGAAACTTTTGCACCTGTGGAAAGACTTGAAGCCATTAGAATGTTCTTAGCTTTTGCATGCTACAAGGACTTCAAAGTGTATCAAATGGATGTAAAATCCACATTTCTTAATGGAGAACTGAAGAAGAAGTATATGTAGAGCAGCCTGAAGGTTTTCTCTTATCAGAAAATAGAGATTATGTTTGCAAACCTAAGACGGCACTCTATGGTCTTAAAGAAGATCCAAGAGCATGGTTCTCAAGTCTTGACAAGTATTTAAAATAGTAAGGATATAAAAGAGGGGATACTGACATTAATTTGTACATAAAGTTTGAAAACAAAAATATGATCATTGTTGTAGTCTATGTAGATGATATCATATTTGGAAGTGATCTACAAATTCTGACTGTAAAATTTTCTTCAGAAATGAAGAAGGAATTTGAAATGTCAATGTTGGGGGAACTAACATTCTTTCTAGGTTTACAAGTATCTCAATAAGAAAAAGGGATCTTCATCTCTCAAACTAAGTATATCAAAGAGATGTTGAAAAAATTCAAAATGGAAGAATCCGAATCTGGTAGTACTCCGATGGCTACTGGTTGTAAATTGAGCAAAGATGATGAATCCTTAGAAGCAGATCATACTATGTATAGGTCAATGATTGTTAGTTTATTATATGTAACAACTACAAGACCAGATGTAATGCAGGCTATAGTTTTGGTTTCCATATTTCGGTCAACCCCAAAAGAAACACATGTGGCTGTAGTAAAAAGAATTTTTAGATATCTAAAAGGTACTATGGATTATGGACTATGGTATCCAAACAAAAAAAACTTCACTCTAAAAGCATTCACTGATGCAGATTGGGAAGGAAGTATTGATGACAGAAAAAACACTTATGGAGCAGCATTTTACTTAGGAAATTGCTTGGTGTCATGACTAAGAAAACAATAGTCTTCCATTTCACTATCTACAACAGAAGCTGAGTATATTTTTGCTGCATCATGTTGTACACAAGTCATTTGGATGAAGCCAACATTGGAAGATTTACTTGTAAAATATGAAGATCCCATAGTTATATATTGTGATAATACAAGTGCTATAAACATATCCAAAAATCCTGTCATGCACTCCAAGACAACATATTCCAATCAAATAACATTTTTTAAGAGAGAAAGTATCACAAAATAATTTCAAACTGGATTGATGAGTCAAGTAGACAAGTCAGCCCTTTTGGGGAATTTGTCACCCCAACGGAAGAATATAAATATGAGGCACCTCTCTCTCTCTTCTGTTCACCCATTCACTCAAGAAAGTTCGCATAGGTGAAGAAGAGAGGTGCGCACAAGTGGAGGAGTAGTTGTTTTGTCTTGGGTTTATCTTGTACTTTGTGATTTCTATATTGAGGAAGGCTTTGCTGGGTTTTCTACCCCAAGAGGGTTTCCCAGGATAAATTGTGTCTCTTGTCTTTTATGCTGTGCTTGTTTATATTTCAGTAATTGTTTATATGCTATATGCTGCTCAAGTAAAAACTAACACCTTTTCTCACATATCTCTTTATGGGGAACCCTATGAACCCTCTATAGTCTTGGTGAAGCCTAAATTCTACAAGTACTCGTTAATTTGTGAGTAGTAGTACCAAGCATGTGGTACTTGCCTCAACCCACAAAGGGATCTCTTCAATGCACACACATGGGTCCTTTTCCCATAAACATCAAACCCTCTTGGATAATTAATGTATTCTTTTGAGTTACTCCACCATCAACCCATTTAGAAACAGTCTTAACATCCCCTTGAGGAATTGTTTGATCTTTGCAAGTTCTAAGGGGACAGCTTCAATTATAAACAGATGTGCGTCTAGAAGATCACTTCTATACCTGTCGGCTCCTCTCTGGTGTCAATTCTTGACAAATGGTCTAGGCCAACATTCGCCTTCCTTGGTCGGATTATTGCTTCAAATTCAAACTCCTGGTAGCTTTTATTCAGTAAAAATTTGCCATTAAAACAAGGCAGCAAGCTGCCCCTAACAAATTCGCCTTGACCTGCAAGAGAGAAAAAAAGGAAATGATAAGAGAAGAATAATAATAGAATCTTTGCATCATGCTATCAGATGCACAATTATTTATACAAGAATAACTAAAAACCGCTCATGTAAATCAACTCCTTGATTTGTGGAAGTTGTCCCAATTAACTAGTAATCTGCATGCAAGTTGGTGGGAATCATTTCCTTTTTATAAATTCGACTTGGCCTCCATGATTTTGCCTTCGGATTATCTAGAGTCCTTATTTATGCACTGGAATCTCATGAGAATCAAGAGGGGACATAATCCCTTAAATCTCTCCAACAAACTCTAGTGAATTGATTGAGAGAGATTGAGCTGATTTTTGTAACTTGATCTCTTTCACTTAGCTTTTAGATAATCTCCCACCTATAGCTCCATCACAAATGACTAATACTTTAAAAAATATTAGCTCATAAATAAATCAAATGAATAAGAAAATTAGGGAACAATACTAAACAATGTCAAGATATTCATTAAAACAAACACTCATTGGCTTTTAGGAGAAAATGTCATAAAGTTAAATTTATCTTGTCATTTTAATTCCTTATTCCTCCTCATAATTCTTTTATGTTGCATTAGATGGGCCAAATAATGTTCCTTTTAGGGGCCCATCATATGTCCTAACTTTACAATTTTGCATGTCCTCATGCAACAAAACAATTCTTGACAAGTTGGTAATTGTCATGCAAGAGAAAGAAAGTTCCTAGTTGTTGATTGTTTTTTTTCTATAGTATCAAACATGTTTCTTTGTGCCCTCTTGATTTTTTTAAATTTTAATTTTAATTTTTTTGCTCTTAACCACATGTACCTGGACTTAAATCTGCAAAGTGATGGGCTTGAGATCCAACATCGTGCACTTTATTACAGCTGATTTCACCATGACTTTTTTTTTGTGTGTGCTCTTAACCACTTGTACCAGGACTTAAATCTACAAAGTGATGGGCTTGAAATTCAACATCGTGCACTTTATCACAACTGATTTTACCATGACTTGTGTTCCAACAACATGCATTTTATCTCACTTGATTTTATTCATATGCAAATTGAATTAATAAAAGATAAAGTCTCAACTTTCCTTCCCCTCGACTCTATTTTTGATGCCCACATCGAATATTAGTATGGACCATAATATCTGGAGTCCGAATAAATACAATCACCAACTCATTTTTCAGTGCCATCAACAATTTTGAAACTTCATGATATACCTTTTAGCCTTGCATTATTTTTTAAATGAATAAATTGACATAGGTTTGTAAGTTACCTAATTTTTCTTACCCTTTGAATGATTGCATGCAGGTTTATCTTTGAGATGACTGAGTATTGAATAAATTGGGGTTGGAGCTGCATCAATTAATTTCATGGATGGGCTGGCTCGCTTGAAATACTTGCATGCTCACTTGAAAGAATGAGGTCTGGATCGCTTGAAAGAATGAGGGCTTCCTCTCTTGAAATAATTGTAGGCTCACTTGAAAAAATGAGAGCTGGATCGCTTGAAAGAATGAGGGTTGCCTTGTTTGAAATAATTGCAGGATCGCTTGATTGGATGGGATTTAATTTCTATGCAGGAAAAATGGAGATCTCCAAATTGGGATTTGAGCTCTTGAAAAATTTGCCCTTGGAATACTAGAAAATCCTTCATTTTGTTTCCAATTCTGCTTTTCTGGCTTTCATGGATCAATGTCTATAATTGAAATGTTTGACCCATTTATACACCACGATTTTTGATGAAATAATACAAGGTCATAAAGGAGGATATCCTATACATCCTGTAAAAATTTCAAGTCTTGATTCCATGTCATTAAGGATTAACAATGAAAATACCAACATGTGTCAGATTTACCTTCAAATTCCCATGCTTCTTGTAGGTGATTGTATTTAATTTTTTTTAACTACTTATAATCACTCTTTTTTGATGAAATTTTATGAATAGATAGAGTATGATGTTCTATATTCTTTGTAAAAAATTAAGACCTTCTTTCCAAACCATTAGTGAGCATGAGTAAACCTAATACATCCATGTCAAAACTGCTCTTGATTTGTACATGACTGCAATTTACTTTTATACCCCACTTAAAATTAATATTGTTCAATGAAAATTAATGAATAGATATAATAGTATGTCCCCTACACCCTCAATTTGTTTTAGACCTTGAATCCAACTTTTGAGGGGGTAATGAGATGAATGCCGTACCTATATCAGAGTTGTCCTGAAATCTAGCAGTCTTTTGTAGTTGAATGTAATTGAATTTTTTAACCATCTTAAACTAATCCATTTTCTATAAAATTGTATGCGGAGATATAATAACATGTTCTATACACCTCAAAAATTTTCAAACCTTGATTCCAACTTATGAATGAGAAATGATATACATATAGTACCTATGTCAAATCTGCCTTTAAATCTCCAAGCATTCTGTAGTTGACTGTAATTGAATTTTTTACCCACCTTAATATCATCCATTTTTTATAGAATTCTATGAGGAGATAGAGTAACATGTTGTCTACACCCTCAATTTTTTTCAGACCTTTATTTCAAACAATCAAAAAGTATGAGTCAAAACATCATACCCATGTCGAAATTGCTTCTTTAAATCTTCAAGCTGCCTGGTTGATTTGTACCTAGATGTAATTGAAATATTTGACTACCTTAAACTTAATTTTTTTTTATGAAATTGAATGGGGAGATAAATAAATATGTCCTCTATTACCTGTAAAAATTTCAATCTCTGATATACATGCATATGGGAGTAATCTTCGGGACATCAGACCATACCGTTTCTTGATGCTCAAATGCTCTAGTTTTGATTTCTCCTTGGAAAAAAAGATTGATACCTAGATTTGAATGAATATGCTTTGACCCATTTGTAATTCATAAAATATAATCTCTAATAATTTTCTTACATGACCTATGAGAGCAGAAGTAAGGAGTACCAAGTACAATTTTCTTTTGTCTCTTTTATTTTTCTCAAAGTAAGGGTGCCATTGCTTGTTTTCACCAATGCTCTGCCTCATGGAGCCAGTGCCGGTTTTCACCATGAGGAATATTTTATTTCTACATAAACTTACCTGCCTCAAAGGAGGTTTTCAAGCAAAGACCTGTCCTAGGTGCCTCAGAGAGGTTTTCACCATATGAATTGTTTTATTCTTTTTTTTATTGTTTCTTCTGTCTTTCTTTTTTATTTAGAAAAACAAATCTACCTATCCTACCCTAATTGGAAAAGATTACCTCTCTTCTCAAGTGTAGGAATAATTCCAATGCATCCACTTGTGTAGTAGAATCTTGAGTGGACTCATATCTATGTGTTTAAAATGGACCTCGATCAATGCCAAGATATGAGGGACCAGTTGCACAAGTGGATAAGGTGCCAATAAATGCTGAATATTGGAGTGGTATTGCTCATTAGCGATTGCTTGAAACCAAGGCTTAATGTAGTCATGATATTTCTGGCTCTCTTGTTCTTTGAATGCAAGAAATTTCTCAACTTTAGGCTCTACTGTCTTCTCCCGATCAAATTTTATCCATGAATCTTTGATTTCTTTGGTATGTATGCAAGGTTGGATGAGAGAAAATCATGGATTTGCATTCTCTTTCGCATGCATGAATAGATGGATGAGAAAAAATATATTTCATGGATTCCATAATCAACATCATTGAAATATAAAGACAAAGGAAAATTTTCATCATCTTCTTTTGGACTTTGCTCATGGATCCATTCTTTTATCATTTTTTTGGATGCATATCTATTTATGTTTGGATTTATTGGCGTATGACATAGATTTGAGAAAATCCTTGCATTAATTCCTCCTCCTTTTTCCCAGAATCTCTTTAGCATCATGATGGCCATGAATTCCTGCTTAAACATACACCACAAACTTGGGGGTTTGATACATATAAATCATATGTATGCATGCAAGCTATTTATTTATTTTTTATTTTTTTTCAATAAAATTTCAAACTATTCCTAATGCAATTTTAGTACATCCCTGGCAACGATGCCAAAAAGTGGTGGGCCAAAGAATTGCATATATAAAACTTAATCTTTTAGCTCATTACTTAAATTATCATTCTGAGAGTTCGTACAAACTTAGTGGTACAGTGCACTGTATATATGCAATTGCAAAGGAAATAGATTGAAAGACTAATTAGGGAAGACAATAAATGTAAAGCAACAATTTAATCTAGGAAAACTTGAAATGCTAATTAAGAAAGACGAGAAATGTAAATCTACAAAAACATGGAAATATAATTTATGAAAGAATAAATATGATCTATGAAAGCATGAATCTAATTTAAATAAAAGCATGAATCTAATCAATAAAGCATGAATCTATCCTATGAAAGCAAGAATCTATTTTATGAAAGCAGGAATTTATTCTATGAAAGCATGAATATAATCTATGAAAGCATGAATATAATCTATGAAAGCTTGAATCTATTTTATGAAATGATGAATCTAACTAAATAAAAGCATGAATCTTATCTATGAAAGCATGTAAAATTAATCTAATTAAAGAAATCATGTAAATTCATCTAACTACTTTAATTTTGTAAGAACCGAATACAGAAAATATGAAATGACTAATATGTTTGTAAGAAAAACGATTATGCAAGAAACTATAGTAATGTACATGAAACTACATAAACGTTAAAGGAAACTACATAAGACATTATGGGAAACTACAAAAATGTTACAGGAAACTACATAAGATGTTACCGGAAACTACGTAAACGTTACAGGAAACAATAGGAAAGAAAAACGTACAGAATGAAATGAAACAAACTAAAATAAATTATATGAAATACATGCAGGGTTCTAAGTCCTTCCCTTGAGTTTTACCAACCCAATGAATCTCCTAGAACCCCAATGAAGCTCCTAGAACCCCAATGAAGCTCCTAGAACCCCTTCCTAAGTAAGTATATTAAATATGGAACAAAAATAACTTTTATGCATTAAAAGTATGCCATTAAAACAAGGCAACAAGCTGCCCCTTACAAATTCTCCTTGACCAGCAAGAGAGAAAAAAAAGGAAAAGTTAAGAGAATAATAATAATATAATATTACCATCATGCTATCATATGCACAATTATTTATACAAGAATAAGTAAAAACTGCTCATGTAAATCAACTCCTTGATTTGTAGAAGTTGTCCCAGTTAACTAGTAATTTGCATGCAAGTTGGTGGGAATGATTTCCTCTTTAGAAATTTGACTTGGCCTCCATGATTTCTCCTTTAGATGATCTAGAGTCCTTATTTATGCATTGGAAGCTCATGAGAATCAAGAGGGGACATAATCCCTTAAAAATCTCCAACAAACTCTACTGAACTAATTGAGAGAGATTGAACTGATTTTTGTAACTTGATCTCTTTCACTTAGCTTTTAGATACTATCCCACCTATAGCTCCATCACAAATCAATAATAATTTGAAATATATTAGCTCATAAATAAGTCAAATGAATAAGAAAATTAGGGAACAATACTAAACAATGTCAAGATATTCATTAAAGCAAACACACATTGGATTTTAGGAGAAAATGTCATAAAGTTAAATTTATCTTGTCATTTTAATTCCTTATTCCTCCTCATAATTCTTTTATGTTCCATTAGATGGGCCAAATAATGTTCCTTTTTAGGGGCCCATCAATGATCTTCAATGCATAGCTGCAAAACAACATAGATAAAAAAAGAGGAAACACAAGTGAAAGCAACGAGTAATATTGATTACCCTAAACAAGTGGTCAAGGAAACAATTTCTAAAGATCTACAATGCACAATAAACCTTTATGAAAAGAGAATATAATTCTATATTAATGAATATAGAGAAGAGGAGATTACAACCATTTCCTTGACATTGTAATTTCTTCCAACTAATCTTTGCCTCAAAGATCCAACCTTGTCTCTAATGGATGAAGGGATTTCAACTCTAGCAGAATTTCTCCAGCATTTAGGTGCTATAATTCATCCTCTCATAACTATGAAGAGGAGGCTTGTATATATAGGCCAAAGAGGATAGAAGGCGTTGAGGATTTGATGGATAAGGCTAAGGGATCATCCAAAGAAGTTGGGGGATGTTGGTTGTGGAGCTTGATCTCCAAATTCAGAGATATTATTATTCAGCTGTGTTCGTACCCCAGGTTTGGTTATGATCCCGACACGATCCCCAGGGGGTCCGGGGGAGTGATGTCACTCCACCGGCTGGGGGGTATGGGGGCCAGCAGGCCCTCGAGAAAAAGTTTGGGGCTTTTTTGGCCAACAGTTTTCGGGCCTATGGTTTTGGGTAACCCGTGATATTTTCCCATTGTATCTCCCTTATAAAAGAAAGACATTGTAATATGGCTAGGGTGGATGTATTAGGTTTTATGCACTGTAAAGATCTATGAGATCAAAAGAGAGACTGTGAGAGAGTGAAGAGGAAGTGTAACGGCTGTGCTGCAGGTTGTATCCCTTCACCTTGTTGGATGGTATAATATAAGGATTGGAAACTTCAGTGTGGATGTAGCCCAAGTTGGGTGAACCACGATATATCTGTGTCTCTCTTGTAATGTGTATGTGTGATTATATTTGCATTTCTGTTTATTGTTATTGCTCTACAATCCTGTTTTTCTAACAGGGGATTGAATGCCACCTTCACTGATTTATTGGGATAAGCCTCCACAAAGACACTTGTTCTAGAAGGCTCATGAAGCTTCTCTTTTTCCTTCCTAACTTACAGTGATGCACTTTGTCAACTAGCAGCCTGCATTAGGGATGGGGTGACGCATGTTGACTGAAGGAAAGCAGGGTCATCGACGCACCTTACCAATGGGTAGAGGGTGGCACCATAGGTATGACGCTACTTGTAAATGTGCAGAGTGCGTCGGTGTCAAAATATGGGGAAAAAGGCATGGAAATCCTTATTTTTAGACAATTTGGCATCAATGCTTCAGGAATTAGGACAAACCAAGGGTACACATCTTATGATGACAAGATTTTGGTGTAACATATTCCCCCCCAAAGCATGAAGCTAGGGAAATAGGATAGGTGAAATGCTTTGATGTATGGAATTTTAAGGCAAAAGATCACTGATTGAAATGCTAAATAAGGACTTCTGTAGCACCACTAACTCTAAGATTTGTGTCTCAAACGACTCATAGCATGGATGCTGACCAATACACTGCAGATCCATGAAACACTGAATAAAAGTATGGCCACTAAGAATACAATCATGGATCCATACATCCATGACAAGACCAGATCGTAGCCATGAGAAGGTACACAGTGGATCTACAAGATGAACTGAACATAGCCATAGACCAATACAATGTGGATCTATGTGACAGAATAATGGTTCCATCATGATGTCCATGTGAGAACCTACTAAAAAATATACAATGCAACCTAGGAAAGATACATAAGTTATCCCAGGGTCTTCATCTTGAACCCGCAAAAGTACAATTCTGACCATGCAAATAGATGACCCGACGTCGAACATGGTAGAAATCACTTGATTACCGGTCATTGAGGTATATCATTAACAAGTGCGAGGGAAATCATCATTGATGTCAATGAATCCCAAGGTACTCTAGTACATTCCCCCAAATTTGAATTAATGAGTTGAAGTCAAACACTCGGTGGAATATTCCAGTAAGAAGTCAATGAGGTGAACCTACTGCTAAAAGCGAGGTGACCTTACATTAAGGCATGCATGCCCAAGGTACTTGACTGGTTTCTAGGTTTAATCCTTGGATGATGTGTTTAAGTCGACAAGGATAAGCCCGTCGAAGGAGGGCCATGATGTTTCCCCCATCATTGACATGAAACAATACCAAATATATTTTTGAAGTAGATCAGACTGTAGATTAACTTTTGAGACTAACTCAGGGGTGACCGACACAAAGGAAGGTATAATTACTGCAGAGGTTGACTCGATAATTGAATTCCCTTGAACATGGAATGGCATGACTTGGCATTATTAACACGACAAGATAGAAACCAAGACCAATAAAACAAATGATTGATGCATTCTTCGGATGACCCAAAGGAGTATAATGACTCATAGAAGTGGTATAACTCGAGGACAAAATGATTACCCAAGTGTTTGAATGAAATGCAAACAAGAGCCATGTTCAAGGGAGACTATAAGCTACCACTAATATAGGTAGATACACACTCTTTCGTTATTCCCCCTCATGATTGACGAGTACCTCTTTGTTTATTAACGAGCTTGAGGAGGATAAAATATGCTCAATATAGCTCATCCTTCGGATGAGTCCAATATCACATGTTGTAAGAACCTGAGAAAGGAGGGGTTCGTCCCCTAAAAAGTCCTTCAATGCTTGGTTTTATGAGTCCAGAGAAGGAAAACTCAACGATTTTTCATATTTAGAGAGTTTGAAAAAATATAAAGGAAACTCCAAGGTGGATCCTTTTCCGTAAATAGTCTAAACGGTCCGAAAAAGAGATAAATTACAATCAGATAGATGACCTTTCACATCCTTTTACAAGCGTGAAAGAGATAAGTTCGCTTGGTGATCGTTTTATATTTTGGGAGTCTGAAAAAATCTTAAAGGAAACTCCAGCAGGGTTCCTTTTTCATAACAATTTTACGATTCCGAAAAAGAGATAAAAGTAAACTCAGTGACTTATTCTCATGTCTTTACAAGCACGAGAAGGAACACAGATTAAGCTCGACACCATTTTACTAGGTTTTTAATGAGCATGATCATGGGGTAAAAAACACTCGGAATGTTTTTCATGTTTGAATCCAAAGCAAGAAAAAGGAAAAAGTAAGCTCAAACCACTTTTCATGTTTTTGACCATAGCACGCAAAGGTAACAAGTAAGCTCAACACCATATTATTGTTTTTAATGAGCTTGAAGATAGGTTGGAAGAATGCTCATGGTATCTGCTTCATTTTTTAACGAGATTGTGAAAGAGAATGAATTATGCTCGGAATGAGGGTTTCATGGTTTAGCGAGCTTGAAGCCAAAAAGAAAGTATGCTCGAAAATATTCCCCTTGGAGGATGTTTTCCCAACATGATATTCAGAGGTTGGTACATGCCCCCAGCATGATTTCTAGAAGTAAGCGACTTAATTCCAACATAGTGTCGAGAGGCTATCGAGTTGATTTCAACATGATGTCCAGAGGTGGAAGACATGCCCCCCAAGCTTTGTTTCATTCTCCTAATATACTTCTTCACTCGATTAAAATCCTGGCTACTAATATGAATATGTTCATTAGGGACGAATGAGGAAGAAGGGTCAAATGGCATAGAAGGATGAAAATAAGGTTCATGTACTAAGTCTAGTGGAAGACCTGACTCAACGGGAGGAAGATATATTTCATTTTTACACAAGCTTTAAATAGGAAATACCTATGCTTGAAGGGACCCATTTTATCTTTTAAAGAGCTTGAAACAGAACGAAACTATGCTCATGGGAACCTATTTCATTTTTTAACGAGCTTGGCACAGAAAGGGAACTCTTCTCATGATGATATGTTTAATTTTTTAACGAGGCTTGACATAGGAAGGGAACTATGCTCATGATCATCTGTTTCATTTTTTAACAAGCTTGACACAGGAAGGGAACTCTGCTCATGGTCATTTGTTTCATTTTTTAACAAGCTTGACACATAACAGTAACTATGCTCATAATGACCTATTTCCTTTTTTAACGAGCTTGACACAGAAAGGGAATTGTGCTCATAGGGCGATTTCATTTTTACGCAAGATTGAAACCGAAAGTAAACTATGCTTGGGACTGGTTTCATTTTTACACAAGATTGAAACCAAAAGTAAACTATGCTTGGGGATGGTTTCATTTTTACACAAGCTCAAAACTAAACGTAAACTATGCTTGGGACTGGTTTCATTTTACACAAGCTTGAAACCAAAGGTAAACTATTCTTGGGATTGATTCTTACCCAACATGATGTCCATAGGTTGGTAGTGTTCCTCCCAACATAAGAATCTATGGGGATAACTCCAGCTTGATGTTCATAGGCTGGAGACATTCCCCCAACCCCCAAGGGGAAGAAACCACTAAAACATGAGGAACATTCAAGGGAGTCTGATGACTAGGATCCATGCTATGATCCAGTATATCAAAGTAAAGCTGATCAATGGTCACTATATTTCCATGATGAGGAAAATACATCACTCGAAAGAGTGTGGACACTACAACTTTCATGGCATAAACATAATCTAGTCCAAGGAGTAGATTCAAATCTAAGGGACCTTGGACTACCATAACATCCATGCAGATAGTTTTCCCTCCTAAGGTAATAATTAATTGAGGAAGGATACCTAAAGGTCCAATAGGTATTCTATTAAAAGCCATTATCTGGTCAGTGATTGGAAAAAGCTGAGGAGAACCTATAACTTTCCAAGCAGTTGAGGATAAAATACTAACAAAAGCTCCTTCATCAACTATAGTGCAAAATATTTCCTTATTGGAAAATACTACATATATTTGAAAAGGAAAACCCAAAGGAAGATGACATTCTTTTAGACTATTCAAATCAAAGGAAATTACCTCAGTACTTGGAGGAGGTCCGGTGGAAATGTACATGATTTCCCCTTTCCTAGAACAATGTGAACTGACTAGGAAAACATCAATGGTTTTTGGTTCACTCTCAATTGGAAGAGTGGAATGAGATGAAGATTGTTTCATGGTGACTACTTCGGTCTTAGCATTCCCCAATGAAAGAGTGGGATCAAGCGCATATGACATCGAATTGACCACTTCAACTTCACTCTTCGAAGGAAGAGTGGGATGAACTACTTGTTCTTCACTCTTTGAAGAAAGAGTGGGATCGACCGAGGATGGAGATGGATCGACCGCTTCATCAACCACTGGGGGGTCAAGATACAACTTACGATATCCTGTTGGAAGATGATTCTAATATACAGTAATGTCTTCCAACAATTGATAAGCTTCATCCATACGAGGACAAAGGTAAGTAAGGTGTATGCGCTTTCATAACAAACAATGATTCTTGACTTTACCTTTATGACCCTTAACCGTAACACCATTGGTCAATGGGGTATCATCAATATGATGTTCATAGGCTGATGATATAGGTGGTTTGGAGGCTTTAGACCACTCTTCTAACACTTTGGAAATACTGGGACAATCCTTAAGAAGGTGATCACCCCTGCAAAGCTTACAAGGGAACTTGGATCTACGAGGTGTTTGAATAGAATGAGTTCCATCAGAGGCAACTGGTTGATGATTGGTATATTTCTTATCCTTCTTCTTCTTCTTATCCTCCTGATTACTAACACTACTGCTTTGATCAGGCACAGAATAAGAAATGGAAGAAGATACACCCGACGAAGAAGGGGAAGGATAAGTTTGCGATTGACACTCTCATGGTGGAGAGTTAACATTTGAAACATTGGGTACAACCGGAATCACCGGATTGAATAACCATATAGGTAATACTATGGTTGATCCAAGAATATTTAAAGTGGCAATAAAGGGAGGACCAATATCTCCAACTGGAGGAAAGACAAAAGGTACCCCTTGAAAAGGGGCCTCTTAATTGGTAGTCCGAGAAGAGGTTGCCATATCTAAACTCTCTAATACCTTTTAAATATCATGCACATCAAACACTGCTTAAACTAAAAGCAATAGGAAAACTTGTGATAGGTGGGATGTAAAATATGGATCCTCATAGGTGTGTCAAGCTGTCACAACTTGAGATATACTGTAGGGTCCAACAGTTAAACTCGGTCCAATTTTTCAGAGCATTAAGCAAGGAGGATTGGGACCGTACCCTTGTCCGTATAACCCGACTACCTAACAGTACATGCGTAGTAATATCCCCGAGTGTTTTTCTCGGTGTCTTGCAATAAAAAGACGACAAATGGTTGACTCAGATGGTTTCAGGATCCTAGTGGGGTCTCTCGATATACTCAAGGTACGTGGGAGATCCAATTCCTAGTAGTACTGTCTAATGCACAACCATTCATTAGGAGCCTTCCTATATACCGTTGATTATGTGAAGAACCTTTCTATATACCGTTAACGTACGTGAAA
The DNA here is from genome assembly GCA_027924585.1 of Larix kaempferi. Lineage (NCBI taxonomy): Eukaryota > Viridiplantae > Streptophyta > Pinopsida > Pinales > Pinaceae > Larix > Larix kaempferi. The sequence goes on along the minus strand of BSBM01000636.1, from coordinate 767,125 downwards.
GGCCATTCAATATACCGACTAGTACGTGGAAGAAATACAAGACCCCAGAATGGAGTGTATGCAAAAAACGAGAACTCCTATGCTTAAATATGCTGGAACACGTCTCTAACCTATCACTCAAGTTGCTAAAAGTTTTTAACTTAAAATAGCGCTTGATTTGATCTTATGTGGTTAAGTGGAGAGATGAAATTTGGACCTGACTCAAAACCATGCAAGTATGAGATGCAAATATTCTTTTCGATGAAGTCTTACTTAAGAAGGAGAGAGAGATATTTTTTCTTCCCAAATGCAAAACCCTATGCAAATGAAATTTTGGATTTTTCAAAATGATAGAAAGGAGTGAAAAGTTCAAAATCATGCACCCAAAACTACCCTAAAGTGATAAAATAGATCTTTTTATGAACACCAAATGCAAGACCTCTAATTCGTTTCCGATATTTTTATGCTTGAAAAAGACACATTTAAGCTATGGAAATAAAGATTGCTAAAATGTTTCCGATCAAATGAAAGACAAAGAAAATCATTCAATAATCTTTTCCAACTCAAATGCACACAAATCTTAAACAAGTATTTCTTCTTCTTATGAGTGTAGACCAAGAATGTCAAATGATCTAACTAATATAAGAATAAAATTTTTGTTTTCCAATTTCATGAATCTAGAAAAAGAGGGACAAAATTAAGCTTCTCTTTGGACTAAAGTGGAGACAAAGAATCAATATTTTTCGACAATAACTAGATAACTCAGCATGTAAAGGAAACAAGATGTACAACCCAAAAAAATGAGGCTAAAAAAGACATGGATATCCCACACTTTTCAAGTGTTTAAAACAAGCCATCCACACCAAACACAAAATTATTTTGAAACCTTAATATGGGTAAAAATGAATGTAGGATAAACAAAGGGCCAAACATGGATCCAAATCTTAGGAAGACCCAAAAACAGAGGAAAATGATAAATCTAGACTGAGGCTGACACAAGTAGAGGACAAATATCAGCTAAAACACCTGATCCAACTTCCAAATAGGGATTTTTGACCTTAATACACAATTCTGGAGGGCGACGCAATCTGCTAATACACACTAGAGTGTCCACTCCTCAACGATGCATGTTTCCCACAAAGAATGTGTGTCGGTGATGCTCCTTGTACACTGACAGAGTGCATCAGCAAAGCAGAGAAGACACAACCCAGGTGCGGCAGGCAAAATCAACAGATTAAAAAGGTAAAGATCCCAAAATGAAAACAACTAATCGGACAAGCTAAAGATATCAGAATGAGACTATATTACCTAGTAACTCAGAAACAAATCAAATCCAAAAGAAAGAAGGCAAATCAAGTATATCTAAGAGGATCTACAAGGAAATGAGAATCATAAATCAAACACTTCAAAGATCACAGACTCTCCCTAGTATAGTCGCCAATTTTGTTTGCAGATCTTTCGGTCAATGCAGACAAAGACCAAAGTCCCTAGTCTAAATGGTTTAGATCTATATTAACAAAACACAACATAATATAAACACTTTCCTAGATGAATCAAAGTACAAGAATAGGGCACGTTGCTCACCTTGCAATTGGAGTAGTCTCTCCTTGCTTTATGTGATCTTCAATTCCTAGATGCAAAAAAGCATAGAGAAAACAAGAGAAAACAAAAGTGAAAGCAACGAGTAATATTGATTAACCTAAAAAAGTGGTCAAGGAAACAATTTCTAAATATCTACAATGCACAATAAACCTTTATCGAAAGAGAATATATTACTGTATTAATGAATATATAGAAGAGGAGATTACAACCATTTCCTTGACATTGTAATTTCTTCCAACTAATCTTTGCCTCAAAGATCCAACCTTGTCTCTAGTGGATGAAGGGATTTCAACTCTAGCAGAATTTATCCATCATTTAGGTGCTCTAATTCATCCTCCCCTAACTATGAATAGGAGGCTTGTATATATAGGCCAAAGAGGATAGAAGGGGTTGATGATTTGATGGATAAGGCTACGGGATCATCCAAAGAAGTTGGGGGATCGAATTCCACCTTCACTGATTTATTGGGATAAGTTTCCACGAAGACACTTGTTCTAGAAGGCTCTTGAATCTTCTCTTTTTCCTTCCTAACTAACAGTGACGCACTTTGTCAACTAGAAGCCTGCGTCAGGGATGGGGTGACGCATGTTGAATGAAGGAAAGCAGGGTCATCGACACACCTTACCAATGGGAAGAGGGTGTCACCATAGGTTTGATGCTACTTGTAAATGTGTAGAGTGCGTCAGTGTCAAAATATGGGGAAAAATGCATGGAAATCCTTCTTTTCAGACAGTTTGGCATCAATGCTTTAGGAATTAGGACAAACCAAGGGTACACATCTTATGATGACAATATTTTGGTGTAACACCCCAGAAAATATGAACACAAAATGTAATACTTTATGTTTGATGCCCTAGAATAACAATACAAGAATATTCAAGAAAAAATCCAGGACAATGATAAATGACATATGAAAAATATGCAAAAAAATAAAAAGTAAGTTTGCAACCTAGATCAAAAGTTCGATGAAAACAATTCAAGGATAAATGACTCCCTCTATCGGTTGAAAGCTCATGGAATGTCAAAAGAAGTCCCTTGGAATACACAACATAGTGAGCCACATCAAGAAGGAATATCTCACTCGAGACTATTTAGCCATTGAGGACCCCCATCTGGTTATAAATCCAAACCCACACTACATGGATAATAAACCCTAGAAATGATTTCCTAAAGTAGCCTTGAATAATTTTGATGGTTCTAACCCATTAGGATGGTTCTAACCCATCAGGATGGGTCACCTAGGTGGAACACTACTTCACCCTTCATGGAATTATTGATGATATGATGAAACATAGGATGGGTGTATCATATTTGGATCCAGAAGGATGGCAATGGTGGGAGTGGTTTAAAATTCCTATGGATACCTCAACCTATGGATATTATTTGTTAAAGATATCCATTACCATTATGAGTGAGATAATCAATATTTTGGGTGGCTTACCAAGTTATGCAAAATATGCTCAATCGTAGGCTTTATCTCAACCTTTGAGAAATTAGCCATCCATACAGATAGCTTAACAAATTATTTACATAAAGAATGTTTTATTAGTGGCCTCAAGAAGTTTTCTATATTTGTGATGAAAAGTATGCGCTTGGTCATAAATGTAAATAATATAAGTTATTTCAAATTGATGTGACTTCTCCTACCCATTATGAATACATCATTACAAAAGATACCCCTAAGTTTGAATTTGTTGACCAAACTTCTCCAATACAATGATAATTGGAGCTCGAAAGCTATCAAGAATAACCACTCATCTCTCTTTTTTCTTTATTTGGTATTCATAATGACAAACCTTGAAACCTCTAGGTTACATCAGGCACCACAAAGTGGTAATTTTGGTTGATAGTGGAAGCACCCACAATTTATTCATTGATGAGTGTATAAATAAATCCATTTTTATGTCCACTTGGTGCCTAAATTTTAAATTATGATAGCCAATGGTGGGATGCTGAAATGTGGGGGGTGCTGTGAAAATGTGAGACTGCAACTAGGTGACTATCATCTCAAAACAAATATGTATTCCATAGATATGGGTTTGTGATACATTTTAGGGGTAGGATGGCTATGCATATCGGGGTCACCTACCATGGAATTCAAGGAATTATACTTTATATTTACTCAAGAAGATATCATACTCAAACCCTCAAAGGGATCCAAGCAAGATGCCTTGAAATCATAAGTTCTCATCAGATGGAAAAATCATTGAAGAAGTGCCACTTTGGAATTATTGCTCATTTACATGCCATCTAGGCCCTGGATAGCAGATAACTAGAAATATAACCTGACTTGTAGATGGTTTTGTACAAACAACGACATGTTTTTGAGGCACCAAAGCGTTTACACCCATCTAGAGGTGAGCATGATCATGGTATTCCCTTGATTCCAATATCTAACCACCAAATATGAAATCGTATAGGCACCTATTTTCACAAAATAATGAAATTAAAAATATTATCTAGTAGCTACTGGAGGCAAATGTCATTCATCCTAACACTAACCTGTATTCATCCCGAGTGGTTATGGTTTTAGAAAAAGAAGGCACTTGCTTTATGTGTCCTAATTTTTTTTCCCTTAATAATTTGAACAACAAATATAAATTTCCCATCCTAGTCATTGATGATCTTCTAGATGAACTCCATGGTGCCAAAATTTTCACCAAACTCGACCTTCATTTAATATACCACCAAATCAGGATGAAAGAGGCTGATATTCTGAAGACAAATTTTCAAGCACATGAAGGCCATTATGAGTTTTTGGTAATTCCCTTTGTACTTTGTAATGCCCCTTCTACCTTTCAAATCCTAATGAATAAACTTTTGAGGCCATATATTCATGATTTTGTGCTAGTTTTCGTTGATGACATCTTGATTTAGAATAAAAATTGGTATGCCCATGTACAACATGTTGATAAATCCTTGTAACTCCTTTAGGACTATAAATTTTTCATTAAACTCTCCAAATGTTCTTTTGGCATCTCAAAGGTCAAATACTTGAGTCACATTCTAGAACAAGATGGGGTAAGAGTAGATCCCAAGAAGATTGCAATAATGCAAGAATGGCATCGCCCTAAAACCTTGAAGAGATTATGTGGGTTTTTAGGCCTTACAGGCTACTATAGGAAGTTCACAGGGGGCTTCACTCAATAAACTGCTATCATAGCACGTTCGTTCATGGTATATGAAACAATACCCCTAATTTCACTAAATATTGGAAAATACCTTCCAAAATCATTTTTTTAACCCCCTCCCAATATGCCTTCCCAATTTAAAAAAACCCTTATTTTCACTAGATATTGTATGTATCAATTTTTTCATTAACATTTTTTATACCCCTTTATATTTCTACTTAGTATATTGATATGATACCCCTCTTATGACCCCACATGCATTCTACAATGCAACTTGATTCTTTCGATGTATATTGTGGATGCACATTACTTCACCCACAATGCAATTACTCAACCACATATCATTATGATTTGCAACATCTAATGGTCTAATGAAGAGATAGGATATCACTTCTTGTATGTCACTAGAGCCGATGCACATAGTACAACATTTAGATTGCATGTTGCAGTTCCTCAATTGCTGACTAATCCTATTATGGGATAGGTATCCAAGCCCCCAGGGCCTGTAACAAGATCTAGGAGGCTGACTAAACCTCCCAAGGCCTGTAATAGGCACGAGTGGTTGGGTATTCAAGCCCCCAAGGTCTATCGAGGGCCTATAACAGGCCGTGAAGGCTTAGAGCCTCCCAAGGCTATTAGTAACAACTGGATGAGTGTTATTGGTAACAATTGGCTGTTAATGGCCACTGTCTCTCGACTATGATCGACTGGAAACCCACTTCACCACGAAACCCCTGGCCTCAAGCATGCCTCAAGATGCGATTTCCCTGTGTACTGGTAAGCCCGAGCCTTGCCTCAACCCGATTTATCATCCGGCCGTGATCCCTCCATCTCCATTTGGCGAATATTTGTCAGCCCGCCCATATAAAAAATACCCCAAGTATTTTTGTATTGTTACATTAAATAAAAAAAAACTTTTCCCCTTAATATATAAGCAATATAATTTTTAGGTTTTCATGAATATTTAATACCGCAATATGAATGAACGTGGTATTATATTGCCTTCTAGTGAAGCCCCCGTGAGGAAGTTTGTGAAGAACTATGGTAAAATTTCATCCCCATTGACAATCTTGCTCAAGAAACAAGGATTCTCAATTTCAAAGCAAGCCATTTGCACCACAACAGCCTTAGTCGTGCTTGATTCTACTAAAACTTCTATATTGGAATGTTATGCTTCTAGAAAATGTTTAGGTGCAGTATCAATGAAAGACAAAATACCATTAAAAATTCATCGATGAGTATGTGTGTGATATGGATTTGGGAAATTCTACCTACATGAAATAAATGATGGGAATTCTATATGTAGTTGACAAACGATGGTCGTATCTCATAGGGTGATGCTTCCAAATCAAGACAAATCACCACAAGTTGAAGTATTTTTTGGAACATAGGTTTTCATCCCTAGAGAATCATAAATGGGTTAAGAAAACATGAGGAAGAGGGATCCCTCTTTTCCTTATCCTCTTCAGTACTTGAATGATTAGAGAAAGAAAGAAAAGAATGCATAAATGATGTTATTGCATATAAGCTCATCAAGCGATTCTAGGAGTATCCCCCCCCATAGGATTAGACTTGGAAATATGATACATTGCAGTATAAATGTCACCTTTTTCTAGTACCTAACTCTACTTTAAAGCAAACAATATTAACAAAATTGTATTCATCTCCTCTCACTGGTCACTCAAGATTTAGATAACTTATGCATGTGCTAGGTACTCCTTCTTCTGGGATGGAATGAAAAAGGATATACTTACTTTTGTAGAAGAATGTGACACTTTCCATGGGAACATAGTTAGACAATGAATAGTCCTGGGGCATTGCAACCATTTCCAACACCAACCACTATTTGGAACAACATTTTCATGGATTTTATTGTTGGTATTCTAGAAGCAGGTAACAAATCAATAATCATGGTGGTAGTTTATCGACTTTCCAAATATTTTCATTTTTGTGCTCTCCAACACCCATTTACACCGGAAATGGTTGCCCAAATTTTCAAACTTAATGGCATGCCTACCTCCATTATATCAGATCGCGGTCCTACATTCACCAGTCAATTTTGGCACTAATTATTTAAGCTATAGGGAACCTAGTTGCAAATGATCACATATTATCATTCCCAAATAGATGGTTAGAAATAAGCAATCAAAAACTGTCTTGCCTATTTATGATGTTTTGAATATGAAAAGAAACACCAATGGAAATAGTGGTTACCTTTGGAAGAATGGTGGTATAATACCACTTATCATGAATCTACAAAAATGACACCATATGAAGTAGTCTATGGCCAACAACCACCCTTTACAGTTTCTTATCCATCGAGTACTTATAAAGTACACATAATTGATAGTCTACTTCATAATCATGATGTTCCTCTTTGCACCCTAAGAAAAATTTGGCAATGGCTCAAAATCACATGAAGCAACAAGTAGAAAGACATCCCTCAGAGTATTCATTTTTAGAAGGAAACCATGTGTTCATTTCCTCCAACCTTACGAGAAAACCTCTATCAAAGTTAAAGTTCATCAGAAAATCACACTGAAGTTTTATGGCCCATATTAGATTGTTCAATGCATTGGTCAAGTGGCTTATAAATAACCGCTCCCACACTACGTGATTTTGATAAATGGGCCATTGATTTTGTAGGACCTATCAACCCACTAGGAAAGAGAACCGGTGCAAGATACATCATCACAGCTACTGAATACCTCACCAGATGGGCTGAGGCGAAGCCAGTTCAGAATTGTGACGCTGTCACTGCCGCGCAGTTTATTTTTGAGAACATTATCACTAGGTTTGGATGCCCACTAATTCTAATGAGTGATCAGGGTACGCATTTTTTGAACAACACTATAGAGGCCCTTACTGAGGAATTCCACATCAGTCACCATAAGAGTACACCCTACCACCCCCAAGCTAATGGTACGGTGGAGGCATTCAATAAGATTCTCGAGAATGCCCTGCCGAAGATCTGTAATCAACAAAGAGATGATTGGGACCTTAGAGTCACAGCTGTATTATGGGCTTACAGAACCGCATGCAAGAAATTAACAGGTCACACACCTTTCAGTTTGGTGTATGGACAAGAAGCAGTTATGCCCATGGAATACATTATTCCCAGTCTCAGAATTGCGCAAATTACAGAAATGGCAGATACTGGTACTATGAGTGAAAGACTTTCGCAATTGCTTGCCTTAGAAGAAGACAGACTTTTGGCCAGATTCCATCAACAAGTACAGAAGGCAAGACAGAAAGCTTGGCATGACAGGCATATTAAGAATAAAGTCTTTCAAGAAGGCGACTTGGTACTCCTCTATGATAGTAAATTCATAAAGTTCCCAGGCAAGTTTCGTGCACATTGGTTAGGCCCTTTTCGGGTCATAAAGATAACAGAAGGAGGAGCAGTTCAGCTTGCGAAGCTCAATGGAGAATTGCTGCCCACAATGATCAATGGGAGTCAGCTCAAGCTTTATCGCGACGGCCACTCCGCCCGGTCGACTTAATACATTGCTAAGAGAAGTGCAGATGTTCAGTGTAGTTGAAAGAGGCATCGCATGTTCACAGTCTACACGGAAGTTGCGAGACACTCAGTCTCTGGCTTCCCCGCACAGTTCCTTGAAACATCTGCGCATGACAATAAAATTTGTTCTGAGCGACCCTATTTTGCGCTCTTGCGAAGTTTTCCCCGGGTGGTCGAACTGTCGCTCTTGCGAAGTTCTCTGTGTCAATTTTCCGCTTGAGGAGTTCTCGTTGTGGACCCCTCTATATGCACAGTTCCCTAAGTTGAAATGACCCGCCGAAAAATTTGAATTACAGCAGTTATGTAGCCGCGTTTGAGTATTAATGCAGGATAAGCCCGCCATTTAATTGTAGCCGCTCTGACAAGATTCGACTTGATCTCCGTAAGATTTGCATTTAACTCATGCGTTGAAAGCTTTAGCTTCTCCCGGAATCCTGTCAGAGCCCGTCCATCACAATTAATGCACCGCAGAGGCGAGGGGGATAGAGGGGTTGTCAACTCATGCATAGGCACCTACAGCTAGTAGCCCCACTTGCCCGCATTTACTATCACCTTTGGCTATAAATACTTCGCACTTGTCTATTTTCGGATTACTCTTCTCGAGTTGCATAGTCTTGTTTGAGAATCTAAGTTATTGTTTTCAGAGCCGAGTGTGCAGACTGCTTCCTTTGTTTTCAGTGTTCGTATTTCACGCTGTTTCGTCATTCGTCTGTACAAGTTTTGTTGTCTATACCGGTTCACGACGGAGAACCTGTCAACTGAAGAAGTTGTTCGTCAATTCCTGCGCCGAGGCTTAGATTTCGGCATGACTACTCCGGTGACGACTTCAACTTATGTACACCCTGGTTGGACTGATCCAAGACAATCTCCTGGAACAAGGGCATCTCAGCAGCAGCAGCCGGACGAGCCCGTTCCAGAGACGTTAGCCACTATGGTGAATTATATTCCGCTGCATCCAGATGATGCACCAGAAGTGCATATCCCGAAGAATGCAAAGTATCTGATTCCGTTACCTCCACTGCCCGTTGATGTGCGACAAGAAGGGTCCCTGCTTTGACACCTTCCACTGGTCAAGTTCTCTGATTTCAACTTGGGCGAATATAGAACATATCTTCACTTTGCGCCAGATCGTTATCTGACGGTAGTCTATAATACTGATAGAAAGGTTGATGAATTCGTCCCAAAAGAATTCGCTGCAAATCTTGAGCGGCCTGGACTCCTGAACCTGTTAAAGCTACCGCACTTCGGGCGTAGCAATGAAGTGAACGCAGTTGTTAAGACACTGCTATCCTGCGTTCATGGTGGTTACCTTTGGCCGGGGAGGCCAATCGATTTAAATGTCGATTTGATTCACCGTATTACCGCCTATCTAAGGTTGGTAAGGACCCTAATATTCATTTTGTCGGAAAGGAGAAGGACAAAAAATTGGCTGCACGGCTGGTGCAGAAATATAATTTAACAAGAGGAGGTCGAGCTTATGACCTCACTATAGTTGAGGATGAAGAACTTAGATTTACAGGCAGTCTGCTTGCAGGCAGACTTCTTACAAAGTGCAGACCTAAAGAAGTTACTGGAGCTGTTGTGGAGCTCGCTATCGCAGCTGCGGAGGGAGAGCAGTACAATTGGTGTCTCTTCCTCCTCAATTCTTTCTTGGAAGACTGCTGGAACGTCCAAGACACCCCCGGTCAGTTGTTCCATTTTTCTTGGCTTTTAATTTTATGTGCTCTCGTCGGGTGGAAGGAACCCCCGAACACTCAGTTCCTTCCGCGCCGCGCAGGAGAACCTGCCGGCATCCGCTATGTTAACCTCTGGGATTCTAATAATCCCGCGAAGCACAAGATGAACCGCACTGTATTTTGTGAATACTACCATCTCCTTAAAGATACCATTCAGGAAATGCCAAGGCTGAGTGAGGAGACAGCAAAAGTATATGAAGGAAAGTTGGCCTTTTCTGCCGACTTGCATCAACTTTACCTCCGCCCTTGCAGCATTCAAGAGGAATGGGCCGTAGGACTTTACAGAATGACCACTGAAGATGTTGAAGAAACTATCAAATCTTGGTCGGATGAATGGAGGGAGGCCTCCGAAATCGCATTTGCGATGCCACCCGCTGCTGCACAAGAGAAGGATAAGGGCAAGGAAGCCCCTGAGCAAAGAAGTGATGAAGGTTCCACAGAACCAGAAACCAAGAAACAAAAGGTGTCGCATCCCTCTGAGGCCATTCCCTCGGGGATCGACCAGTATTTGAAAGAGCAATTTCGTGAGCTGCGGACCGCGCACGCTCACATCAGAAGTGCTCTGGACCTGCAGTTCGTAGAATTAAAAGGTCTCGCAGGAAGAGTTGCACAGACCCATGCGCCAGCATCTACTTCGCAGGCGCCGCAAGCAACCACAAGTACCGAGCGAGTCGAAGTACTTGCAGAGAAACATACTGTCGTGCACATCCCGCATACAAGCATGACACTTCCGGATCCTTTGGCCACACTGCAGGTAAGCACAGTTGGCCCCATTGAAGTAAATTTTTCTTTAATCCCTATAGAAACTCTACATCCAATGCAAGAGAAAGTTTCTGTTGAGTTGAGAGATAGAGATCTCTCCACATTCCAGGCAAACCAAAGACTCCAATCGCAGGAGATAGAGTTGAAGACAGGCTATAAAAACATCTCTGAGAAGCTTGCACTCTATGAGGCACAAGATACTGGGATAAGAAACATAGTTGATGAAATCGCCCAGGAGTTGCCGGCCTGCGAGATTCAACCAGACCTTCCTCTGGTTGAGAAAGTTCAAATTATTGGGAGAAGGGTGAAAGCCCTAGAGCAAGAACTAGTTGCTATGGCTGAAGACCATAGAACCCAGATCGCTGAATTGGAAGCTCGTGTTGCAGCTCATTCTACAGATGATAGGCACGAACAATTTGAAGCGCTACGCAGAACTTCCACACAAATGCAGAGCCAAGCAGTCGAAGCCGAGAACCTGATGACCCAAGCTATGGAGGCTTGGACTGAGCTTGAGAAGCTCCCCTTCAAAGTTGGTCTTTTGGAACAAGTACAAGCAGCAGAACAGTCCCTAACTGTTCTGAATGAAGAAGCTAAGGCATTAGGAGGCTTAGAAAAAATGAGGAAAATGAGTGAAGTGCGCAGAATACAACAGCAACTGCACAAGCTCAGAAATGAAGATGCTAAACTCACTAATAGCATTCAGCCACGGTGTTCATCATTCTTCATGATCTTTCCTACATATCAAAATTAAGTACATGATTAGTAATACTTCATAATCATGAAATCATGTTGACATGATAACCTATTATGCATACAGATATCATTTACATAATTATGCAACTATCTTGACCAATACTTTGGTACAACACTTTTCCATATCCTGTATGCATACAGTGGGTATCTAGATGCCTTCCATCTCTACCAGAACATACTATCGAGAGTGTGCACAGCTCTCAGCATGTCAGCAAAGAGGTTTCATTCTAGACAAGCAACAATGGAATGTTTGTCCAACTTACCAATCATATGCATATTAGTAGTATACTGTTCAATGCTCTATGAATATTTACACTCAGCATGATAGATTATAGGAATACAAATATGCATACAACCTATTACGGGCAATATCATTTACTATTTCAAATAACAACTCAAATACTTATCTTTTATGTTTGTGTGGTTGCCTCCTGCTTGATCTTCTGTATGTCTTTTAAACTTCTATTCATTCTGTACCACTGTGCATGCTCAAGTGTCATCCTCATGATCTCATACACAAACATACACTCATTAGTATATTCTAAATGTTATCAAAACATTATAGTTCTAAATAATCTTGAGAATGTATAGTCATGATTATAGTTAATAAACATTAGTATTCAAGATTTCAGGGAAGTCTTCTTTTACTCATGCATATCATCAATCAAGATAAAAGACATAATATGCATAATCCATTGATTACTAACTTTATGAATAAGCATAACCAATCATACCAAGTATACTTATATAAGGGATCCTAACACAAGGTAAGATTCATGGGAAACATACCTAGATTAGTATACCTGCTTAGTTATGTACAACATACCTAAACAATCTCTTCAATGATTTAGAGATCCTGAGCTAGAACCTGCAAGTCTCATAGGTTAAGCATAATATAACAAAGTCATACATACCTCGTAAGTAGAACAAAGATTATGGATGAGTCTTTGTCTTCATGTTTTCATTGTCATGGAACTTGATTTGTCTTTTGTGATGTACCTGTATATTGTTAGGAGACAACATCAACCTCACACAACATCATAATGCATTAGTACAATCATATAGCCCTAATCAATGAATGTCTTTGATCATTCACATGCATTCATACTGTTACTAGGGTGATAAGACAATTCTAACATTAATCAAGATTGTATTGATAAATAATATGAAGACAAACACATCATGAACTTAATCAAGAATCAGATTTCAAGACATACCTGAACCTCCTTAAGTCATACCTGTCGAGACTTCTTGTAGTCTTCTTATGTAAGGCCTTAGCCTCAATTCCCCCTGAAACTTGATCTGGAGCTTGATTAGGGTTTGCTAGAGAAACCCTAAAAATTCAATCTTTGACTTTCACACTTCTGAATGGATGAAAGAATATGTCTTGCTGAGCTGATCAAACTAGCATACTTCAATTTTGAAATCTCCAAAATTTGACCCCTCAAAATTGCCTTTGAAACTTCTGGATCTTCTGGACAAGATCGCAAACTAGGGTTTGATGAAGCCCACCCTTCTGCCCAAACAAAAGGTTCAATCCAAGGCTCTAAACTCTTATTTTTCTGAGGAGCTTCCAGCCGTGGTTACAGACTTGAAAAATTCCAACTTTTGTTGAAGCCCTAATTTTCCATCTTTCTGATCAAAATCCCGAACTGGGGTTTGATCAAGCCCGGTCTTCCATCCAACCAAAAAATTCGATATTGGTCTCTAAATTTTGATTTTCCTGAGTAGCATTCAGCCGTGGATTCCGATTCCAAAAATTCTAACTTTCTCTGAAACCCTAAATTCCGGAAGCCATGAATGAAAGTGCTCCAAAAATAATTCTGTTTTGACAGAAATATGTACCTGATTGTTTCTGCTGTAAATCCAAAATTTTCGCTCCATAGGGTCTGAAATTTTTTTCTGTGGTAGCCTGACCTGTCATATTTCCATCCTAACAGGTCTGACCTCAATTTGATTCTCTGAGAGAGAGTTATGCCAAATGTCGCAACGTGACCTGTTTTGGGATAATACAGAAGAGCAAACTTGTACGGCGTGCCATGTGTCACTGTTTGAACTTAGGCCTCTAAAAATTTTCCTGAGATATCTCTCCCTATTATCTTTCCATCCTGATAGGTCTGACCTCAATTGGACTCTCTGAGAGAGAGTTATTCCAAGTGTCACAACGTGACCTGTTTATGGGATAAAACAGGCGAGCTAACTTGTACAGCGTGCCACGTGTCACTGGTTAAGCTTTGGCCTCTAAAAACGTTTTCTGAGATATTAAAGTCTGTGTAATACCTGTCACATTTTACGAAATTTCATTTGGATCTTCCTATCCCAAGTTAGGACCTTTTTTCCTAGGTCACCTGATTTTGACTGAGATCTGGAAGAGGAAGAAACCCTAACTTGTACTGATCATAACTTACAAAGTACAATGAATCTGAGGGTGCCCTTTGGACACAAGATACCTGGAGATGTTATCTACGACCTGTAAAGGTTTCAGATCCTGAAACTTCGCCAAAATGGATTTATGGTGAAAGTTCCACGATGACTGGTTTTTGCTATATAAATCCCTAACCTTCAAATTGTCGTAAGTAAAGCGAGTGTCGTAAGTGCCATACCTTGTCTTCCTTCAGGTTAGCTCTGATACCATGTTAATATTTAATATGATAAGATAGAAAATAGCAGCATTACATTCCATTTCACAATAATAGCATATACAGGATCACTGAAGAAACAACAAGCATAGCATAAACACAAGAGACACAGATTTATCCTGGGAAACCCTCATGGGGTAGAAAACCCAGCAAAGCTTCCTCAATATAGATGCCCAGCAATATAAAAATATGTAACCCTGAGCATAAGCTCCTTCTTCTCCATAACAGACCTCTCCTCCACAAGTGCGCCACTCTCAAGTGAGTGAGTGTGTGTCAAATGAGGAATACACCTCCTCTATTTATACACTACTCTGACATATCTTTTACACAATACATGTAGGATCGTATTTAACCATTAGGTTAAATACCCCACTACAGCTAACTGGGCCGACCCCTCTAGGGTGGTCTAATAACCCTTTGACCCACATAACACATACAGGGCCGACCCCCACTAGGGAAGTCTAATGACCCAAGTTACCACATTCCGACGGAGGAATAAACATCTCCGGATATACAATAAGATCTACACGGAGGAATGAATCATCTCTGGAATAATAAAGTACAAATATAATATTCTTTGAAGTTACAATATCTCAACATTAATAACGATACCCAGCATCAAATTAGCCAATTGTCCTACTACATTTATGGTCGATGGATCACGCTTTCTCCTCCCCGGTTTCTTCAGACAAGTTTCTCTAATAAATTTGTTACATATGGCACATCCCTTATTGCTTGTAAAATCGGAATCTGGATGTTTAAGTGCTTTAATTCGTTTAAGATTGCATTTTCTTCCTCCTCTTTTGTACTGCATATAAGTTTTTCTAGAAATGGAGGATTTATGTGTCATTGGAGTGTTTGAGATTCTTCTTCTTGAGGATTTGGTTCATCCGGATGCTGAACATAGGGTTGTGTTGTTTGTTCTTGAGCTTCAGGTTGTTGGATATTATGTGTGGATGTATTTTGCAACGTTTTTCCAGATCTGAGGTTTATTTCGTTTATTTCCATGGTGTCTATGACATAGGTAGGGAATTGTGTGATGTCAGCGTTATAAGTCTGTTGCTATTGTGGAGGTCTGTTATTATTAGGGTTTGGGATGGGTTGGGATAGAATTGATGGGGGTTTGGGGGGTGGTTGAGTTTGTGGGGGCGACATAATAAGTGGCTGTTGTAATGGGGCTCTCCAATTTTATGGATGGGGGTATTGATTTGCATAATTCGTGGTTGATGGAGGAAAAGGTGGGGGGTATTGAGGGTAAGACGATGGGTAGTAAGATTGTTGGTAGGATAGTTGATAAGTTTGTTGATTCTGCTGATAAGTTTCCTGATTTTTCTACCATTGGTTTGGATTTGGCTGTGCTTTCCATGGAATTGGTGCAGAATTCCAATTCTACTGGCCCTGATTATAGTAGGCTTGATTGCTAGGTTGGTATGGTCTAACAAAATTACTCCTCCTTTGATTTATAAAACAGAGCTGTTTTATTGCTCCTTCAGCTATGAAATCTTGGATAGCATCCTTACATGAGGGTAAGAGGGGACATTTATCAGTGGAGTGGTTGTCAGTGCAGAGACCACATATTTCTATAGTGTTTAAAGTGCACTTCCCCTTCTCATGTTTCTTTCTACAATGAGGACAGAATACTGCCAAGGCTTCGTTAATTTCATCCTGCTTCTTTTTTATCTGAAGTGCATCAAGTTGCATGGCCAGAGATTGTAAGATGCCGGTCTTCATGTCATCTAGCAGGTTTCCTAAATCAGATTTTGTAAGATTTGGCCCTAAATATGATGAGGGTCCCATGGGTAGATGTGTATCTCTTGTCCCATTCTTGCTTTTCTTAGACCTAGAATGGTTCTTGAAGATCTGTAGTATCTAGTCATAGGTCTTCTGAAATATGTCTCCATCTCCTAAGAGGTTTAAGATCTCAA
This sequence comes from Larix kaempferi, assembly GCA_027924585.1. Taxonomy (NCBI): domain Eukaryota; kingdom Viridiplantae; phylum Streptophyta; class Pinopsida; order Pinales; family Pinaceae; genus Larix; species Larix kaempferi. The sequence goes on along the minus strand of BSBM01000636.1, from coordinate 751,078 downwards.
AATTCTATTCTTTGATCCCTCTAAGAAGGACAAGTTTCAGCGATTTAGGGTCTAGGGTGCAATGGTTAGCTCGTTTGTAGCTGAGTTGAAAATGCTGGGCATAGTCTTCTAAGGATTCACAGTCTCCCTGCTGCATCCTAAATATTTCGTCCCTTGTATCTTTTGCTTTGTAGTAGTCCCTATATTTTTCTAGGAATTCCTGTTTCATCTGGTCCCAACTGAAAATACTATTTCCTTCTAAACTCATGAACCACCTAAGTGATCAATATTTCAGTGTGGAGGGAAAAAGTCTTAGCTTTTGTGCATCCGTAGTGTAATCAAAGGATCTACAAACTACCTCAAATTCAAACAGGAATGTGTCAGGATCTTCTGAAGTCAATCCATGGAAGCTTGGAAAATTGTTAGGGTTGATATTCTTCATCCCAACATCTCCAAGAGGTATGCTAACGGGGAAGGTGAACAACTCCCTAGGTTCCTCTTCTTCGTCTGCCATAGTGGTGTTTGAGCTGGAACTAGTAGAGAAGTTGTCCTTGTTTGGATTGTATGTGGAGTCAGTTTCATTTTCAGAGTATAGAAATTCAAACTGAGAGTGGTCAGAACTGTTGTTACTGTTGTTGCTCATGGGATGCTTAGGCAGAAAGCATCCAAACCTATCCCTTTGTCGATGAGGCATTCATTGGTAAAATCTTTATGTTGTTTTTTTTTATGTGATTTTTTTCTTTTTGTTATGTTTAGTGAAGATGTCTCCTAAAAGATTTAGCACCTCCCCGGAAATGGCACCAAAAAGTGGTGAGCTCTCAGAATGGGTGCCTAATGAGGACAGCTAGACTAGGAGCCTACTTTAATTATCAACCTAGGGGATGTACAAACTTCAAAGGTGCAGGCACTATATGTGCTCTTATAGGATAGTCTTTGTTGTGGTTGGGTGATGGTATCAGTGTTTAAAGTTTTCCTAAAAGAAATAAAATAAGATGGAAAAGGATTTCCTAATCTATGGCTGAAAGATACCTATCTTAAGAAGTTCAAGTACTGAGGACATTAAATCTATATTAAAGAATTTAAATGTTGAAAACAATAAATATGTTCCTAAGAATTGACTTACTGAAAAATAGAGAATTTAGACTACGGAAGTGAATACTGAAAACATAGCAGATCTATTCTAAATGAAAGCTGGATCTTTAATCTAAGAAACAATTACTGTAAATCAAATGCATAAAACTGGAAGTATGGTCTAACCTATTCAATTGCCAAAACCAAGTTCAGAATAATATTATCTAATGCTACGAAGTATGTTATACCTCAATATTACACATTTCGTATTAGTGTCGCATCCTTGCATTAGTGACCTAAACGACAGTTTCCCTTAAAGATCATCTGAACATCCAGAGTGAAAACCATTGACTGAATACTGAAAGCAAAACCTTTTTCTGCCATCTGCCAGCCCAACTTAGCCCTGTTTATGATCACTACCGCTCCCTGCACTTCTGCAGGGGCGCGGTAGTTAGCACTACCGCGCGTTGATCCTTCTATGGGGCGTAGTACTACCGCGTTATGCTCAGTTATAGGGGAGCGGTAGTCTGAAATTAGCCTTTTTGCCTTGGATTTTGGGATTTCGACCTTCGAGGAGATTTTGTTGGGATTACCACCTTTGGTTCGATCCTAAATCCTTCTTTGTTTAGCTGGCCTGATCCACTAAACCCTCCATAGATCCACACTTCTCTCTTGTTGGTTAGCCTTCCCATGTGCTATAAGAGAGAAGCTTTCCATGGGCCAAGAGGAGGACTTTTGGGGCATCAAACTTATGATCTTGCAGCCTTGTGGAGATAGCTAGAGGAGGAAGCACTTGGAGCTAGAGGATTGGCTTGGACATCAAGCAACCTATGTAAGCATTCTTCAAGTTGATAATAAGATAACTTGTCTTGTTTTTCCCATTTCATGTGTGTAGCATAAGTTCTTAGCAAGGAATGTATCTAATCTAGATTTGAATCTAATCTTTACATTCAAGGTGTTTGGAAGCTTGTATGTTTGTTCTTTGTTGTACGGAACGTTGGTCGTCCTTCAAATAGAATGTATTGTACGTTCACTCTTGAAGTAGCCCATATGATCGGTAGTCCTTGTCGTCATGTCCCACGGACTTGCAAAATGTACATTACAAATTCATGGGTTTTGTGACCATCTTTTGCATGTATGGACACTCCTCATGGCGTTGCTCATATACTTGACATATTGGACACCACGGCATATCGCCACTGTTCAGTGGATTCGGTGCTCCTTGAACCAGATAATTGCGGAAGTCTGGGCAATTATCCTTAGTATGCCCATCTCCGTGACACCGCGTGCACCACACTTCCTCACGTTGTTATTTACCTTTCTTCAGGTCTTGCAACTGTATGGTCAAGTTAGCCAACTGGGTTTGAATTTGTGACATACTAGCTGCGTTCTCACTAATCGGCGAAGATTCCAACCAAATTGCAATTTCTAAGGCTCCACTTGGTGTTGTAATGTTCTGTTGCATTAGCGGTAGTCTAATGTGTGGGAGCAATGCTGCAATGAACCATTCTTTGTGTTGGACATTGCTCATGTTGAAAATGACCCTTTCCATCAATGTTTTGAATCACTGGTCAAAATCCCACACAGTTTGATTAGGATATTGCTTAATCTCTTTTAGTTCTGTAATATATTGTGCTTCAGACTGGGTTTTTTGAACTCGACAATTAATCCAGCTCAAACTTCATCCAACGTCTTGTCTGGAGCGCCTACAGGAACCTGCACAAAATTCATTAACCAATCTAAAGTGCGACCCGGAAGAGTTGTTGCCAACTATCCTTTCTTAGCATTATCATTAGTAATTTGCGTCACAGTCCATACTGCCTCTCATAAGAACCAGTATTGCTCAGGATTATCTATTCCATTTCCATGGAACATCGATAAATTTGTATCCTCGCCTGCATCCTGGGTTTCCTTCCTACAGTCGCTGAGCTATTAGTAATCAAATTCTGTGGACCTGATGAACACGGTGGTGTCAAAGTTGTATTTCTCATTGGTTGAGAGATAGTGAGCGGAGGCGTGGGTACGTTGCTGCTGGGGTTTGGTCCTGCCTCTATCCTGGGCATAGCCTACTCGTCCTTGTCAGGACTGTGAGGTCACTTCATCTTGTGTGGTATTCCTTCGTGGCCTTGCATTTCAATTGCAGCAGGACCTTCTCCTGTCCTCTGCCTCTTTTCCTATCGAAACCTTGTTCCTCCCCTTGTAAGACCACTCTCTTCCTCAGCTTCCTTCACATTCTCCTCATGAACTGCACCCATCTACCCTATATCATTCCATGTACCGCCCCCCTACTATCGCGGTATCCACAGCCTCCACCCACCAGGGCTTTTACTGGTCTAGGTGCATCTTCAGTATGCCCTTCTCGCAAATGAGCATTTTAATGGACAACTGTAGCGACAACAGAAACTTGCCCCTTGGCCTGTGGAAAAATATCTTTTAGCTTCACTGTAGGATTTATTTGTATCAAATGCAAACTCAGTGATATAGCCTTCCAGTATACTGTCAAGCCAAACTTCAATAGCTCGCGATGCTTTATTGTCAACTTCTTGCAGCTCTCGGATCAATCCTGGGGTCCAGGCTGTCGGCTCACCACCTTGGAAGTTCCTCTTCTGGAAAGTCAATTTTTCCAACCACTCAAACAAGATGACTGAGAATTCACAGAAAAAATATTCGTGCAGACCGTCGTGAATGTACCTCTCCACCCATTGATCTCTTGTCAGCCAAGGGTTCTGATATTATTTTTCAGCGAACTCTTGCAACTTCTGATCGAACCAGTCTTGTATCTCCGGTCTTGTTGGATGCCACAACATATCCTCCTGTCACTTCGCACTATGGTACTGACAACGGAACCATTTGTTGACACAAACCCAGTCAACAGGGGTTCCCAACACTGTCGAGACCCAAACCACCGCAATCTCCCTGAGCATCGTCCCAGACAGGTTTTACCCTGTCCAGCAACACCTGCAGAGCAGATGAGGTCCCACCCGAGATGTTCAAGGGAGAGTTGACGAAACAATGTTTCTGCCGAATGAAGGAGGATGTTGTGGATCAATTACTTAACTTATTGCAACATTCAGAAATAGATCTAAGCATTTAACTTAGGCATCAATCATATTCATGGCATCATTCAACAGGACAATTCATAATTGCAACAGATATAATAGTAAAGCATTAATCACAGCAAGGAAACATCCCATCATTCATATATTCATATCACAAAATGCATTACCATAGATAAATAGGAAAGATATAGCTCTGTCACATCATATTAACTCCTCAAAAACCCAGGTACAACAAAATACTAAGCCTTTAGTATCGGATCAAGATCTCTCAAATGTCAAGATTCAACAATCATGCTCTCCAAAGATGATTCAACATTTACAAACCTATGTCTATTTATAGGCTTGCGCCTTTACATTGTTTTTACACTTTCTAACTACTTCTTAACTGACACTTCAAAGCAAATGACCCAAAATCTATCTACTGTGGTCCAAATGACCCAAAACCCGCATACTGCGGTTCGACTGACCCAAAACTACATAAAATATTATCACTTGCACTCAGCTTTCTGCCTTCTGCGGTATCATCGACCTTGTGCAGCATCCGCGATGTTGCGATGCTGACTTGTCCAAATCGCCTACCAACAGTGGATTCTCGCGGAATCTCATGACAGGATCGCTGAAGGACACTATGGAGGACATGCCACTGCAAGGAATATTTTGCGAGGAGGACTATGGTGGATGATGATGCATGGAGATGCCATGGACTATACCAAAAGCTGTGACGTATGTCAACGGATAGGGAAGTGGTCAAGAAGGGATGAAATGTCACTAGTACATCAATTGACGTTGCTAGATTTTGACAAATGGGTAGTTGACTTTGTGGGACCCACCAGTCAAAAGAATTGGGTCGCGCTATATAATTACAACAACGGACTACTTGACACGATGGGAAGAAGCAGCGCTGGTGAAGGATTTCTTAGTTGCGACGACAGCAAGATTCCTCTTCGACAATGTGGTCACCAGGTTCGGGTGCCCAAAAATACTGATGAGTGACCAAGGGACTAATTTTGTTAATCAGACAATCACAGCAATGACAGTGGAATTTCAGATACAACACAGAAAGTGCACCCCTTACCATCCGCAGGAAAATGGAATAGTGGAAGCATTTAACAAAATCTTGGAACATGCGCTCACAAAGGTATGCAACACAAATCGGGATGATTGGGATTTGAAGATCCCTACAATACTTTCGACATATCGCACCACTTGCAAACACCGTTCAAACTCGTCTACGGGAAGGAATCCGTAATGCCGATGGAGTATATCATCCCCAGCCCGCGGATTGCAGTTGTCACCGGCATGAGTGACGATGGGGTACTAGAGGAACGATTGTCCCAATTGGTACAACTCGATGAGGACAAGTTTATCGCAAGCTTTCATCAGAAGGTGGAAAAGGACCGACAAAAGGCATGGCACGATCGCCATGTGAAACAAAAGCACTTTCAGCATGGGGATACAGTTATGCTATATGACAATAAGTTTGGTAAGCATCTAGGTAAGTTACATATGCATTGGTTAGGTCCCTATGTTATAGATTTTGTTACTGACGGAGGTGCGGTACTGCTGAAGAGCTTAGATAGCATGTTGTTGCCTAAGCTAGTAAATGGGAATCGATTGAAACCCTATCGCCATGATCATGTGCATAGTGGTTGAGAAACACAGTAAAAGAAATGAAAAAAAAAAGAAACCAATGATGACAAAAAGGGGGAAGCATGCGGGAAGCATGGCCATCCAGGTCGCTTGCCAATGCTTCGCACGGTTTAGCATGCGAAAATCATGGCCAACCGGGTCACTTGCTGATGCTTCGCACAGTTTAGCACGCGGGAGTCAAATATGAGTATGATTACTGTAGATCGACATCACCAGCAGACAGTAGAGGAGTATGATGACATAATCGATTAAGTTGTGGATAAGATTTTGCAAATGATGAGCAAGTATCATGAAGCTGCAAGGATAAATACCAGTGTCAGGATTGAAGAATGCAAGTCACAGTATAGGAAATCCAAGAAGGGAAGTAGTGCATTTTCTGATGCGACTCTATAAGCTAGATGTAGAAAGTTAGGAAGTTCAGTCGGAAAACCCAAGGAAGCCGTGGAAAAGGGTAGTGAGATAGTTGCAATGGTGCACTTCATTTCAAGCGGAAGCACCCCAGGTGCGCTAAGAGAAAGAACAACGACTGTGCACGAAAATCCAGGGAAGGAAGCAATGGAGAGAGTTGGAAGGAACAGATACGAGGTCTCACCTGAGATGTCTAAGAGTGCGGTAGTAGTTAGAATGGCCGGGGTTTCTATTGGCCCAGTTTTGCAACCAGGCTTAGTGCTATGGGCACCTGCTAACTAGTAGCAGCAGTTTCAATAGAAGTAAATAACAATAAACTAAATCTAAACTAAACTAAACTAGCATGTGCATTTTGAATTAAAGAACAAGAACAAGAAAGATTTTTTTTTTTTTTTTGTATTGACAATGGGGCAAGCAAATGCTTGCAAGAACAATACCTCCAAGTGATGAAGGTTGTTTGAATGGCTCCAATGGTGAGCAGCTCCAATCTCCAATGGGTCCTTTCTCCAAGGTTGCTACAATGGCCAAATAATCAAGGGAGATTTTGGCAGCATGAGGATAGGAATATGAATGGATGTGAAATGAGGAGCCCCTACCACCTTTTTATAGGTTTTGGTGGTGGGGAATACCATTTGTGGTTTTGTGGAAACCAATGGTATTGACCAACATGGTTTAGGTACTTTTCCCTCCTTTTTCCTTTTTTGAATATTAAGATTATTTTTATTCCCTTTTTAATATTTTGGGAATTTTGGACCCTTTTTGAGGGTTTTTTATTCTTTTTTAGGAAAAATAATATTTTTGAATGGGAAAAGGGGTGTACTAAGGTCTTTTGGTGACCTTTTGTTGGTTTCAGAGGCTCAGATGGTGAAAAAGTGGACAAATGGGTCATGTGAATAGGGAAATGAGCTAGTGAGCACTTTTTGGGTGTTAACAGATTGCCCCCTGATGTGTGAGGGCAGGAGCTCATCGTATGGCCGATAGAAATCATAGTTCTTTTGTCTTTTTTCTGGGGTTTGGGGAGGAGAAGAGACCGATTGGAGACTGGATCCGCGTCCCATGGAAGCTGCAAAAAATAAACAAATATTACATGGCCTCAATATGAATGAGGGATAATCTCTGATAATGGACGAGGCGGGCATACCCATGCTCGTATCAAGACATATACATAACAATTAGTCCCAAGAAGGGGGATCTAATAAATAAAAAATATACTGGTACATCATAATGGTCCAGAGGGTACATTATTTTGGGATGTACTCATGATCATAACATGGCTAATCTCAATAACTGATACACTGGAATGACTGTTGAAGTGCTGAAACTGAAGGTTTCCAACATCTGTAGGGACTCAAAGAGCGTGAGTCATCTCTGGGAAGTATATGTAACTTTATACTCGAGGGAGTATAAAACTGGGGTACATCTGAATATTGTCGCCATGCGCAGCCCGGATATCTATAGGAAAAGTATAACTGGTTGTATCCATAGGTAGACTCTCCAATGTGGAGGAGTTAGATGGTATCCGGGGTCTTCGTCTAATAACTGAAAGGACCGATACCCTGTGCGAGTCTCAACGATGCGATCAAGGTGTTGAAGTCGAGCATGTGAGAAACAACCATTTGGAGAAGCACTGAGGACTCTTCTCGAAATGATTCGTAGGCACTCATCATAAATGGTGTTGAGTCCAAGACACAGGGACCTCTAGGTCTAGCCTCTGGAATAAATGTGGTTGTCGTCGACAGAGGGAAACCAGCAACTATCAAGGCAATGATGTTTCCTTGATAGGAGCGCGAGGTGTAGAACTGAAGTATGGTAGTACTGATGGTAGGACTGACATACTTGTGGGGATGGGAAGTAACTAGGGTCATATCGTGGGTAGACTCAAACTTCCTTTGTTCAGAGCATGATGACATGGTTGACCTGGCAGCGTAGGGAACTGACTTGTAGGTGTGGGTATCATTGCTTTTAAGGACTGAAGGGTATGTATTGACTCTGGGGGGGAATCAAGCTGATGGGTATTGTCGAGGGGTTCTCAGGGTGACATACTGCAAAATACTCTGAACAAAGGCGACCAAAATGGGGAAGCTGCTATATGAGTAGACGTGATCTGTTGTGGCACCGAGAAGCACCATTGGGTCCTTCTTCGTAGTTTTAATGAGCTCCAAGAAGGGATAAAAGTGTGCTCTGAAATGGTACTGTCCTGTGGATTTGTGAGCCCAGGACTGTTCATGCTCATTGGTGCTTTCATTTTTAAGGAGTCTAAAAGCGATAAGAAAACTCTGCAGTGGTTATGACTATTGTCCTGTTGGTTTTTATGAGTCCAGGATGGTGATTGCTCGTGGTCGCTTTCATGTTTAGAGAGTCTGAAAGCGGTAAGTGGACTCCATTGGTGTTCTTTTTCGTAAGTTTAGTCTCCAAGGCCCGAAAAAGCATAAAATGATGCGGATGGAGAACTCTTCTAGCCGATGTGACTAGAGTATACCTTTTTCGTAATTAGTCTACGAGGTCCGGAAAAGGGGTAAACTTATACTAGGTAGATGCCCTTTCAGATACGTTTAGCAAGCATGAAAGGAAGCAAGATTGCTCGGTGATCTTTTCATTGTTTTAGGAGTCAGAAAAGAGCTTAACAGAAACTCCCTAAGTGCCTTTTTCGTAAAAGGGATTGCTCGGCCCGAAAAAGGGATAAAATTATACCGAACAAAGGGGATTGATGAGAGTAAGAAAAGGACTCAAGCGTCATCATGAGTGCGGGATACTAGATCTGGTGACATAAAGATTGTCAAAAGAGGGGGCTGTGGCCAATGTGGCACGCAAACCGAGGCAATGAGAGGGCATTTTGAAAAAATGGCCAACAAATATGGAGGTGAGAGCGAGAAATGATCTCAAGCGTCATCATGAGCATGGAAAACTGAATCTGACGATATAAAGATTGTCATAAACGGAGAACGGCGTATGTGGTACGCAAACCGAGGTGACGAGGTGGGGCATGGAAAAAATGCCCAAAAAATCTGGGCGCGAGAGTGAGAAATGATCTCAAGCATCATCACGAGTGTGGAAAACTGGGTCCGGTGATATAAGGTTCGTAAAAAATGGACGACGGTCGATGTGGCACGCAAACCAAGGCGACGAGGGGGCATGGAAAAATATGCTCGAAAAATCTGGATGTGAGAGCGAGAAATGATCTCAAGCATCATCATGAGCGCGGAAAACTGAATCCGGCGATATAAGACTTGTCCAAAATGGACGACGGCCGACGCGGCACGAAAAACGGAGGTCATAAGGACTCCGGAATGGTCAAAGCAAATAACTAGGTTAAAAATGGCTACAAATAAAGGTGAGCCTACCAAGCCAAGGATGCAGTGGTGGGGAGAAATGACGACCTGTGGGGGGAAATACTATGTGTATAAAATCAACTCAAATATACAAGTGACACGTGACCTCAAAAATGGTTGAGATCACGAATATGAAAAAGTGAGCAGGGTTAATGACCTGCCCCCATGCTATGTGCATGGGGTTTGTGATTGTGGATCACATATGTGTTGGCTTGAACGATGGGATCATTGAGGTGTTGAGATATATATGATGGGGAAGGTTCAAAATGATTGATCATGCCCCCTATCCCGGGGTCGAGGTATTCTATTATGCCCCCTAACTCAGAGGTGTCAATGTGGTGCAGATGTTGTCTCAGAGAGAGATCAATAGGGCATTGAGCAACTGCTGGCGGGGTGTTATACCATGAGGCTGTGGGTCGTGGTGGCATACTGAAGTGATGATATGATGATGGGGGATTCCCTTTGTGGGGTGGATGCCCCCAGTATCTCCGACGATGATCACGATGATGATGAGTAGGTAAATTTTTGGGCCTGCCCCCATGTTGTGGACATGTGGTTTCCTGGTCGATTTGAAAGGGTTGAACCTGTGGTCAAAGGGATCAATGGAAGGGGCTGACCGGACAGAGGGGTATCCAGTGGAAATCGTGTAAATGGTGTTAGTTTCTTCCTAGGAGGAAGATGGTGGGGGATGAATTTTCTCAATGAGGAGAGGGGATATCTCGAGGTCGACATTATTCATCTCGTACAAGGCTGCTCTGTAATCTGGGAGATCGGGGCAGTGATGTGAATAATGGCCGTAGATTCCTCATATTGCACAAGGATGGTTTGTGCGTAATGATTTATCACGAGGCTTAGGGGTTGGATCTAGTTCGACAACCGGGATGTTGGGGTCGTCGTCAAGCATTTGCATGTGTTCCTGTAATGCAGGTAACTGTGGACACTGATGGGTTGGATGGCCTAACTCATCACACAACGAGCATTTAGGAGGAGCACGAAACACGGGGGGAGGTTTAACTGCCTTGGGTGGGGGTACCGCAGTGTATGGTTGGGGGCCTCTGCCCCCAGTGGGCCTGATGAGAGGAGGGGGATTTGTAGCTGACGAAGGGGTAGTGATACCGAGAGGTGGTTGGGTAGAAGTGACAATGGGTTTCACTGGTTGTAGGATGACATTTGGTGTCGACGGGGGAACGGGAGGCGAAATATACCACACGGGTAATCCCAATGTTAACCCGGGGAGGCTGAGGGTAGCCATAACGGGAGCGCTTACTACGCCCGAAGGAGGGAATAGAAAGGGGATTGTGTGGATTGGTGTAACCCCAATGTGACTAGGTACCAATGGTGGTTTAGGAAACAAGGAGGGTTGACTACCTGGTTGTTGTGAAAGAGTGCAGAGGTTAGCGACATGGGTCTCCGGTGATGGTGGTGGAATGGCCTGGAATGTAGAGGTCATCGGCGCGTCGGAGTACAGTCCGGGTCCGACTGAGGAAACGAATGAGGTATTTGCACCGCAAACAGGTTGTTCAACCATGGGGAGAACATTTTCAGGTGCAGCGGGGGCCTTGGGATCGTAATAGGTGAGTTGGTCTACCTTGACCACGCGTCCCTCATGGGGGAACTGCATGGTACGAAAAACGGATGAGGCAACATCCCGCATGGCATACATGTAACTACGGCCAAGTAGAAGGTTATAGTCAAGTTGTGCATTGATGACCTCAATGTCAATGAGCATGGTTTTACCCGCGAGCTGGACGGGGACATTAGGTAAGAGACCCTGGGGTTGTGCCGAACGCCCGTCATAGGTTCGCAACGCAGTGGTGGACTGCTGGAGAGTAGGGGATCCCAACTTCTGCCAAACGAATGTGGACATGACGCATGTGGAGGCCCCTTCATCGATAATGCATCGATGGATAACAAGATTCCGAACATAAATGGAAACTTGGAATGCTAAAGAGGAAGGCAGGCGTGGTTCAGACTGGTCTGAATTGAATGCGATTAGCTGTGAATCATTGGGGTCAATTGCGCCAATGGCAGAGAGTAAAGTCTTGCACTGTGAAGGACAGTTTTTCAAGACCTCTAAAGCAGACATGGCTGCAGGAGACTGGGCTAAGTCGTCTACGATGTTGTAATTTGACGCAGCCCGAGCGTTGGGATTACTGTTGATGCGACGAAGTGGGAAGCGAGGTGCTTTGGAAGCGCCATCAAGTGGAACCGGAGGTATACGTAACATTTGATCTGTGGGACTAAAACGTTAGTGTTCTTTTCGGCGGGAGGGGCTTCAGAAGTGGAGCCATATTGGTTCCGACGGGTTTGGAGGTTGGTATCGGCAGTCGACATCATCAACAAATGGTGAGTACCTGAATCGAACATAGGTTGATCAGGGGCTGCATAAGTGATCTGTTGTGGTGGCACGTTTCCCTGAGGGGGAGCTAACAGCTGAGTGTTCACTACACCCTGGTTTGGAAAGGGATTTTGCAGCACCAAAGGTTGAGGTTGAGGTGGTGGAGGGTTGGGCGGCGGCAGAGGAGCCGCTTGCCCTTGACGATGGGCATCGTCGGTCCAGAGTTGTCGAGCTCGCTCCAAATGTGGGCAAGAATGCGTGTAATGACCATAGACCCTGCAAATAGAACAAGGGTGGTTTGTTCTGAGGTTATTATTTCTAGGCTGCTTAGGATTCTGATCCGGATTGCGGTTGGGAGGAGCAGCATTGTTATTTTGTGGAGGATTGGGAGGTGGAGGACCTTGCTGATGTTGTTGGTTATTACCGCGGTTACGACCTCTACCACGGTTCTGCTGCGCATTTTGGTTGCGCTGGTTGTTCTGTTGCTGGGGCTGGTTGTGCTGTGTGTACACTTGCCCTTGAGCAGTGGGAGGATTTTGGTTCTCCGCAGGTGCGGGAGCAGGTTGTGGTGGATAATAAACCGGTGGGGCTGGAGGTGGTCCAGTTACCTGCTGGGGTTGTTGGTAACCCTGAGCTATTGGAGGTGTTGGGTTAGCTGTCGCAGCTAGCTGTGGATAGTACACAGGTTGAGGTGCGACTGGGGGGGCGTATGCAGATGGTTCATGACCAAAGCACTGAGGTGGACATGAAGGTCCGTGGATATGGTGGTGATGTGCCATGGGAGCATATGAATTGGTTGCTCCAGATTGAGATGTAGCCCGCGAAAGGTCAGGACCATGGCTAGGATGTGCAATGGAAAAGGGTTGGGGATGCGGGGTAATATGACCAATGATGCCGTCTGCGGCATGGGATGCCCCCGGCGCATCGTGTTGGGATGAATCAGCACGAGGTGCGTCCGGTATAATGGTATACAGATAACCTGACTGGGCATAAATGAGATCAAACTGTTGGGCTTTGAGGATGGCCTCTTCTTCAGACTGGGGTCTTTCGGATGCCACATCCTTCGTGATGAGAGGGAGGAGGGATTTTAGAAACCAATCTAGGAAGATGCGGTCATCTAACTTGATTTTGCAGAGGTTTCGGCGTCGACGCCATTCATGGATGTGGTCAGTGATGTGGGTGGCCGTGTTCTGTCTGCAAGACAGTAGGATTTCAACTCCCGTATCATAGTGGACAGGTAACTGGAAGAACTGCAGGAAGGTCGAAGCAAGGGAGGTAAAGGTGGCATGCATCCCATGGGGCTGCTCGATATACCACTTAGCTGCAGAGCCAGTGAAGGTGCGCTGTAACAGACGGAGGCGAACAGATTCGTCCACTATGGAGTTGGAGGAACACCATAGATGGAAGGACATGATATGGTTCTGGGGGTCCTCACCTGCCTTGCCCTCAAACTTAGGGATGTCGGAGGGGAGTTTGGTGGGCATATAAGGCCACGCAGGATCGTGTCTGATAGGATCATTGGAGAGCCTGGCCAAGTCTGGCAAGTTCAGACTTGCCATGTACGGTAAGCTAGCAGATGTAATGACTGGGATTGGGACATGCCTAGTCATGGTGGTATGATGTAGGGGTCCAGTAGCACCTAACGGTATGCTAGGGATTGAAGGTATATGTCCTCCAATAGGTGTGGTCTGGTGTGGGCTAGCGCTTCCAAATGCAACATGGGTTACACTTGGGTTAGGAATAGTAGTGGTGATTCCTGGAATCTGGGTTGTGGGAATCAGAGGGGGTGTAACCCCTATGTTGGGCATACCCATAACAGGTGGTGGCCCTGTGTTGGGAATTCCTATAACAAGGGGTGGCCCTGTGTTGGGCATTCCTAATGGTGGAGTGTTGCCCATATTAGGCATACCCAAGGGGGTGGTTGCTGCCATGGATGGCACCGCAGCAGAAGGGTCTGTGGATGTCTCACCTATGGTGTTGGTAAAGAGTGGGTCAAAAGGTGTTCCAGCCATAAGGTTGGTTGGAAATAACACAGTGGGGTTTTCGGATTTTGCCTCAGAATCAGATGTGAAGTGAGGCGTGTCAGAATCGGATGATTGTCTGGATGACCGACGATGTGTTGAGTCAAGAGATAAGGCTCGGCGTCTATGACATGGCGAGCCAAGTAGACTGAACTCTGGGAGTTCGCCCTGTAGACGACGAGAGCGTCTAAAATTCTCAATGGTGAGAAAATAAGTTTTTGTGTAAAAATCTGTATGTGTAAAATGGTAATGTATAAAAAACTCAAAACCCTAATGCAACCAAGGGTGCAAGAAGGGGAGTGAAAATGAAGGCTCTCAGGACAAAAAAATCAACCTCAAAAAGGGCACTTATTCTAGCAGCTGTGCTACAATAAGTGGAGGGATGCAAAAAATGGTCAGAGTACCAACATGCAAACAGCTTCTAGAAAAAATAGGTGTAAATAGACCAAGGGTGGGTTGAATCATGCAAACACCTAACTAAAAGTATTGTGAATCAACAAACTATATTCTCTGCAAGGTGATGAAATCCAAGTCAGACAATATTGAAAGTTGAGTCAACGGCTAGATATCCCCCTACCGGGAGGGACATCGGGTAATCAATCCTAAAGAATGGCTACTAGGATACTCCGTTCACGACACGTCGAGAAAAGGTAAATCTGCCGTTTGGTCCTTGATCGCAATACCCCTATACAGGGATATCCCGAGAACTACGAATGGTAGCCCTTCGGTTACTGAATGGATTTCGGTATTCCACTCAGGCTTCCGGAACCATCCTCGTGACTTCAACCCTCCTAGGGGAGAGGCCTTCCCACAAACCGGTTGTGACCGCGCCAATAAATACTAAGATATTTTAGCTCCCTAATGGACAACTTCTATGTCTCAGATGTAATAACTGAGGGGTGTTATTGGAACACCTATCCCCTCAATACTCCCTAGCTACAAAGTTCTTTTAGTGTTCCCCAAGTGGGGTTAAAAGTTTGTTGAAGTTAGGGTTCGTTTTAAGGCTTAGTTTAAATTAAGTGTTTGAGTGGGTGCACGTGTGGTATTTTAAACTGAAATTGAAAAAGTAAATGCTAAGTATTCAGAAACAAAGGATCTTTTGAAATAAAAAGCAAATATTATGACTTTTTCAATAAATGGAAATTAAATGCTTTTCAAGGACTATTAAAAAAAAAACAAAGGATCTTTTGAAATATGAAAGCAAATAAAATGACTTCTTTTCGAAATAAATAGATTTCTTTTAAAATTCTGCTATGGGAAAAAATATCAAAGAAGTAAATAGTAAATTTTTTTAATCTAGATAAAATGCAATCGAATCCTTCTTTCAATTTCTGAAAATATTTAAAAAGACTTTTTCACATGCATTCTAAATAGTAAAACTTTTCTATGGCTGTAAAATATGTAAGATTTCTAATACTGGAAAATGTGCTATGTGGGCAGAAAATACAGTAAGAAATTAATTTTTTAAACGATTTGGCCGAATGAAAGAATTAGCATCGCGGGTTTTGACAGTAAAGCCGCGATGGACCGCGCGGGTTTTCTGTCGCACAGACGCGATGGGCATCGCGGGTTTTGACCGCGAAGCCGCGATGTGCAGCGCGGGATTTCGTCGCACAGTCGCGATATGCAACGCGGAAAAGGTCCGCGAAGCCGCGATGTGCAGCGTGCTAATGGGACGCAAAGCCGCAGTGAACCGCGCGGAAAAAGGCCGCGCAGTCGCAATGGGCCGCGCGACTTTTGGGCAAAAATCCGCGAGGCGAAAGCCGTACACGGATGCTGAAAAACGACGCCAAAAATTAAGAATTTCGGGCTGTTAATGGCTAAAAAATGGGCCAAGATCTAGAACAGCAATAGATCTGCTGTCTAGGGTGGCGGATCTATGAATTAAACTAACTAATACTATCAAAAAACAAGATCTAAAGCAAAAGTGAGATCTAAAGATTCAAAACCAGTGGAGTCGCCAAAAACTGTTGGCCCGGTTTTGCAACCAGGCTTAGTGCTATGGGCACCTGCTAACTAGTAGCAGCAGTTTCAATAGAAGTAAATAACAATAAACTAAATCTAAACTAAACTAAACTAGCATGTGCATTTTGAATTAAAGAACAAGAACAAGAAAGATAAAAAATAATTTTTTTGTATTGACAATGGGGCAAGCAAATGCTTGCAAGAACAATACCTCCAAGTGATGAAGGTTGTTTGAATGGCTCCAATGGTGAGCAGCTCCAATCTCCAATGGGTCCTTTCTCCAAGGTTGCTACAATGGCCAAATACTCAAGGGAGATTTTGGCAGCATGAGGATAGGAATATGAATGGATGTGAAATGAGGAGCCCCTACCACCTTTTTATAGGTTTTGGTGGTGGGGAATACCATTTGTGGTTTTGTGGAAACCAATGGTATTGACCAACATGGTTTAGGTACTTTTCCCTCCTTTTTCCTTTTTTGAATATTAAGATTATTTTTATTCCATTTTTAATATTTTGGGAATTTTGGACCCTTTTTGAGGGTTTTTTACGCTTTTTTAGGAAATATAATATTTTTGAATGGGAAAAGGGGTGTACTAAGGTCTTTTGGTGACCTTTTGTTGGTTTCAGAGGCTCAGATGGTGAAAAAGTGGACAAATGGGTCATGTGAATAGGGAAATGAGCTAGTGAGCACTTTTTGGGTGTTAACAGTTTCTCCGACCACCAGAACACCAGAGGTGAAGGTCCGCTGGCTCCAGCAATGGACTATCAAATGTTTGAAACAAATGTGCCAGAGTAGCTGGCCTGTTTCACAATTTGACAATGACGATGAACTTGTCCACAGGTCACAGCAAGCCTAAGTACCTGAGCAAGCGTGGACGAGGTAGATGATCAAGGTTTCAAGAGACTGGAGGAAGAGTTTGAGGTAGATGATCAAGGTTCCTAGAGATCGGTGTATGAGTTTGAGAAGTACATAACAACGACCTCCAGACGTCAAGAATAGCTTCAGAAGTTTACCACAGTGACAACAGAGAGTAGTACCAGCGGTTTCCAGCTGAGGTGGCTCGAGGGCGAGCCACAAGTTTGTGTAGGGGGCCTGTTGGCACAAGATTAGTCCGTTGAAAGTGTGGAAGCCGACATCCGCGAAAGGGATAATCCACGGAAGAAGGGTCATTCGTGGAGAACGTGGAAGCGAAGAAGTAGATAGCTAGTTAGATAAGGGTCATGTGGACCATTTTGTAACCACTTAGTTTGGTATAACTAGAAGTATGCTTGTAAGCCTAAGGGAATCTAGCGATCAGATGATGAATAGAGCAATCGACTTTGTGAGTTTTGATCTGTTTTGGTTCTGCGATATGATGTATTAAATTTTTTTATGAAGGTCATTTCACAGGTTTTAATGAATGCATGAAGATGTTTGATTATGGTTTTATCTCTGTCTTTGTTCCTATTGAATGATGAATGCAGATGTCTGATGAGATGTTTAAAGCTCTGTGGGTTTAGTAATCGTTTTTTTATGTTAATGAGCAATTAGATCATGTTAATGCGAATGTATGTTATATGTTAAATCTATGATTGATGAATATGCGAATGATGAGGAATTATCATAGAACGAGTACCTTACTTAATCAATTAAATTTTTATAAATATTACAAGGAATTGTTATAAGATCAAATAAGTGATGGGACCAAATGAGCGGTCCTATTCGTCCTTCTTCATAGAATACATGTACACAAATATTGTTCTTTTCCCCATCTCTTCCAAAAATTATGAAAAAGCAATTGAAGTTGGATCCAAAATTGTTTTTGACTAATATCTCGAGTTTAATAATGAGGATCTTATCTATTAAAATATATATACAGATCTATTACAACACTTATTCATACTATATAATAAAATAGTGGAAGAACATGAATCCTAACCAAAATTTCTCTGATTTTGGAGAGCAGAAAATTGGCTATATTTATTGTTAGTATAGGATCGAGGATCATAAATTGTTGGTAAGAAGGGGGTGAAAATAAATTCTCTTAGAGAAACGATTCTTTCTTTCGCCGTGATAAGAAACTATATCACTGTCACTTCTGTTACAAGGAAAAATGTTAGCGTAGTGCGAATGACATAATCTATGGTTTCTGCGAGTGCAATGTGTGTTTGATGCATGTCCTCAACTCCACTGCGGAAACTTGGTTCCTGTAGCCCCCTTGTGCATCTCGGGTGAGACTTCACTCGTTCAGGGAGTGTCGTTGGAAAGGTTAACACCTTTCTAGGCCGGTGCGTAAGGGAGTTTGGTTGATGGTTTGTTGACGACAGTGTGCAGTGAATCCCTATCGACAGTCGCTATGTCAACAATGCAAATGAAACTTCTAATCAATTTGAAGAACAACGAGTTTAGCAACCACAAATCAAAAGATCTACATGTCTCAAGAGACACCCATAAGGGTATTCTCATGATTTTCAGTGTGCTTTTGCTTGGTTAACTGATGATGATGATACTAGTTCATTTTAGGAAGCTATAGAATCTAAGAATGTATATAAATGGAGGAAAGTTGTGGATCAAGGAATGAAATCATTACACAAGAATGAAAACATGGGAACTTGTGGATCTCCCACCATGAAGAAACATTGTTGGAAATAAGGAGGTGTATAAAGTAAAGAAGAACAATAATGGGTGTTGGAATGTTATAAAGCTCACTTGGTAGCAAAAGGCTATGTGAATAAGTCAAGTGTATATTTTATTGAAATATTCTCTCCAGTTGTGAAGATTACTAATGTAAGGGTATTACTTGCACTTGTAGCAACACATGATTTAGAGTTGGAAGAAATAGATGTAAAAACTAATTTCATGCATGGTGAACTTGATGAAGAAATTTATGTGGATCAATCTAAGGGATATAAAGAAAGAGGAAAAGGGAATTTGATTTGTAGACTTGAGAAATATTTGTATGGATTGAAATAGGTGTCAAGGATGTGGTAAAAAAAAATTGACACCTTCATAAAGAGCCAAGGTTTCAATAGAAGTGAAGATGACCATTGTGCATATTATAAGAGGTTTGAAGATGGAAATTTTATTATTTTAGTATTTTATGTTGATGATATGCTGGTTGTAGACCCCAACATGAAGAAAATCATTGTCAAGGCTCAGTTGGATAGTACATTTGAAATGAAGGATTTAGGAGTAGCAAATAAAATTCTAGGAATGAATATACATAGGGACATAACATGTAGGAATATTTGGTTAAGTCAAAATTCACATATAGAAAATATTTCGTAGCACTTCAATATGCAGAATGCAAAACCAGTTAGCACCCCACTTTTTCCACACTTCAATTTTTGTTCCAAACAATGTCTTAGCACATAAGCAAAGAAGACAAGCATGTCTAATGTACGGTATTAATCAACAGTAGGGAGCCTCATGTTTTTTATGGTGAGCACTAGACCAAATATGGATCAAGCAGTGGGAGTTGTTATCTAGTTTATGGAAAATTATGGTAAGGAGCATTGGAATGTTGTGAAGTGATACTCAGTTATATGCTGTTGCTGTCCGAGAGAAACTTCACTCTATCCGAACGAAAACAACAGTCCCGCGATTTTTTGAACAGCACGAGCCCGCCACTGAAAATTTTCACATTCTACACCAACTCCATCATTTTTTTTTTATGCAGGTGCAGCATTGAGGACATCTTTCATGGTTGCTGAGTGTGGTGTTGGGTTATATGGCCATATTTGAAGAAAATAATCAGCAAGCTTGAAGAATCTCCAATTGAAGAACACCAAAGATAAGGCCTTTGAAAGATTCATTTTGCCTATATTTGAGGAGCACACAAGATAAGATATCAAGCTTCAAGACCAACAAGGAAGAACTTCCATTTGCTTATTATTGAAGAGCTTGTAATTGAGGAGCAACAAAAACAAATTATATTGAATTGATCATTGTGGTGATGGGGAATGCACGTAACCGAGTAAACAAATCAACAAGGAAGAGACCTCGAGAAGTCATTGAAGAAGCGAAAGAAAAGAAAAGAATATACATGATGAATCGGAGGCTTTCTTTGGAAACTAATCCAAATCCAATTGTAGAGGATAACATGGTTCATCCTCTTAATCCACGACAAGAGGGACCTTCAATTTCCACAATAGTTGTTGAACAAGCACCCCATGGAAGTAATCAAGAAGCAAAACGTAGGTGCTCATTAGGGGATGTTTCAATTCCCACTTCAAGTCAAAGTGATAAGTTACCATCTCAAGATGAAGCTCACGAAGAAACACCCAATTTGCTATCCGGATGTGGTTATACAAGCGATGAATTCAGAGAGGCGTTGGACATTTTTCCTACTGTTGAAGAAGAGAATGTTATCCACACCATCGACGAGGATGTTGGAATTCCACAAGGGGATGTTGGACTTCCACAGACCATCGATGAGGATGTTGGACTTCCACCATCCAACTACCAGGAAGAGAATGAAGGACACCAAGCTACTACTGAAACGCCAGAGCGTCTTGGTGATGCGCTACATGGTACAATTCCAACCCCCTTACCTCCATTAGCAAGCACACGTTGAAGAACTCCGAAGCGTATACAAGTTGATGAAATACTTATGAATTCCATTGAAGGTACGCTATCTAAATGTAGTATTGCTTATCAAACTCAACAGATACTTGATAAATATTTTGTTTCTAAATGTGATGGAGATAAATGTAGATTATTTTTATCATTGTTAAAATCTAGGAGCATGAATGTTGTTAGGAAAAAGTTAGGGATAAAGATGATAAAGAATTCTGAACCAAGTTCTCATATAGTTAAAAGCCTAGTAGATGCATTTGGTAAAATTGGTAAGAACACACGTTCAAAGGACCGCAATGCTACTCGTCGTGTGTTGTCACAATCAATTGCAAATAAGAACACCAGGGCCCTTCGTATTCTTAGGCCTACATCCGAACTAGTTAATTTGAATGTAAAAACCCTCCGTAGGTATTCTATTAGAAGAGAACATCTTGACACAACCGATCAGACAGATTTTTGGGCCTTTGTTGGTCGGTTGCCATGTCGTGACATGAAGCTAGTTGATGCAGTAAAGGGACTAGTGCACAGTTTTTGGCATGATCACACAAGGACTTCTTCAAACCGAAAGGATGTACTAAAACTAAGAAGGGGTTCAAAGGATCGTGAACCACATACTAAGCATTTTCTTGATATAACACAGACAGAGCTTTACGAGAAATTTAAGATTGAGCATAGACAATTGAACTTGGGGCAAAGATCTTTTGAGAAATGTAAGCCATGGTATGTTAGAATAAATACTCTTCGTAACACTTGTTGTTGTAGATACCATGTAGAATATGAATATTACTATGAAACATTTTTGTACATTCGTCGTGTGTTGCATACTAACATTGTGCAGGATTGCTCCATGACAATACCACCGACTTCATCAAGAGAATTCATTCATAGCATCATGTGCAATAGGCCCGAGGGGCAAACATACTATGCAAAATCTTGTTTGGATGGAACATGCTCCAACTGTGCTGGAATGGCATTATTGAGCCAATGTATGCACAAGAATGGAGACAGTGAATTTGGGAAAATGGTTACAGACATGAAAAGTTTCAAATATATCAACTATGAAATAGTCCCAGGGAAAGAAAGCAAAAAAATACAATTGGTGACATCTCAAATCTGCATTTATATCTATAAAATTATGTTGTAACGGTTACATTTCAATCCTTACTTACAACAAAAATCTGACATTGAGATCATTTTGTGTCACCAGGTACAAGTTAGTGACTTCATCAAGGAATTTATTGAAAAGACACATCAATATGTTCAGCATGTCCACGTGGCACGATGGCAGGATGAGAAGTTTAGAATATGCAGAGATACATTTCCCCTTGGTACTATACTTTCAGTTGTTGATTTTGCCGAGAACTACACTCTGCAACCTCAAAATGAGATCCAAAGTTAGTATTATCACTCCGAGCAGGTTTCCTTGATGGTCCATATCACATATAGGCATGGCCCAAATAGCACTGAAGAGCAAAGAGAAATTCTGAAGGAATATCACTTCTACATAAGTGATGATAGGTGCCACGACTTCCACTATGTACGTCATTGCTTCATCATGTTCTATGATCACTTGAAGGGAAGGAACATACAGATGGATCGACACTGGATTTGGTCTGATGGGTGTGCTGGTCAGTTAAAAAATGCACGCATATTTCAGTGGTTGTGTTCATTGCATAAAAACTACAAAGTGCCACATATGTGGAACTATTTTGAGACTGGGCATGGTAAAGGAGAGCATGATGGAGCCGGAGCATGTGATATACCATTGCAAAAGGAGTTGCAAATAATAAGTTGAAAGTGTATGATTTCTCACACTTCTTACCTCTCTCAAAGCAATATGCTCTTCACACCCATGCCAATGAAGAGAGTAGATTGTGGCATGAAAGATTTGGGCATCTTAACTATCAATACTTGCAAGACATGCATACAAAAGAGGTGGTTCAAGGGCTTCCCAAGATCAAGTTTTCTAAGGGAAACTATCATGGTTGTTTGATGGGCAAGCATCCTGAAAAGAAATTTGAGAAGGGGAAGGCAAGGAGAGCCTCTCATCCTCTAGATCTAATTCACAGTGATGTTGTAGGGCCATTTCCATATCTATCTCTAAACAAAGAAAGGTATATACTCACCTTTATTGATGATTATTACAGATTTACATGGGTATAATTTCTTAGGTTGAAGTCAGAATTATTTGGATTCTTTAAGTTTTTCAAGTCTTCTGCAGAGAAGTTTTCAGATAGAAGGATCAAATCCATTCACACTAATAATGGAGGAGAGTACATCAAGGGTGATTTTCAAACCTTTTTGTGTTGAAGAAGGCATTGAGATGCAACATACTGTTCCCTATACACCACAGTAGAATGGTGTTGCTAAAAGGAAGAACAGAACATTGAAATAAATGGCCACCTGCATACTAAATTCGAAAGGGTTGCACCCTAGTCTTTGGGTAGAAGCCATTAACTGTGCCTCCTATCTTCAAAACATAGTTCCTCACAAATGACTCAAAGACATGTCTCCTTTCGAATCATGGATGGGATACAAACCTGATGTGTCTCATCTTCGAGTGTTTGGATCCAGAGCATGGGAAAGAATTCCAACTGAGAAAAGGAGAGCCCTAGATCCACAAAGCAGAGAGTGCATTATGGTGGGCTATGCATTGGACGCAAAGGCCTACAAGCTTCTTGATCCCTCTACTATGACTACATTTCTTGATAGGAGTGTACAGTTTGAGGAATGGCCTCTTCATGATGCTCATCCTGTTGAGCAAGAGAGCTTTCCTACCACACCTCCACTACTTGATGAGCTCCAAGAGAGAGAATCTTCATCACATGACAGTTCAGATTCAGAGTATTAAGTTATTATTCACTTTTACAGAGGCATTTGAATCCATTTTGATTGTATTAAGTTATTATTCACTTTTACAGAGTGCTAGCTTACAGCTGATGTATGATACAACAATTTTTGTCATTTCTTGTGTATGAGTGATTATTGAATCTCCATTTCTTCTTCTTCTTTCTGCACTTCTTGAGCGAATTATTAGTGAGGTCTGCTAATGTTGAGTGATCCTAATCCTAAAATATCACATGGTATCAGAGCTGACAACAACTATTCGAATTGCAGTAGTAGCAGTTGCAGCCATTGCAGCAATTCCTTGAGTAGTTGTCTTTCATTGAGCACGAGAAGCCTCTAAGTTTCCACAACAAATACTGGTGCTATTTCCATGAATTAACTGGATCAATCTAGTGAGTTCTAGCCACGTGTGAAGGACTTAGTCACATGTGCTTGGTGTCCTAAGGTAGTGTTCAATTCGAATTGCATCATATCTCCATTTCATAATTATCATTTGTTTTGCAGGAATCTCCCCTATTCAACTTTGAATTCTTCAATATCATGGATCTCAAGTTGAATTCATTCAACTACTTCGAATGGAAGGAAAATATGGACATCTTCTTGAAGTCGAAGAGCCTTTCCAAAGTGGTGAATGGCCTCCCAAGGATTCCATATACTATGCAATTTTTTTATAGAAACTTTGACTTTAGTAGAAGTGACTATCAAAGTTTGAAAGGATACACCTTTGTAAGTCTTATTGCTCAATGGGAAAAAGAGAAAAATATTTTGAGGATTGTGGTCTCATTGGTTATCTATGAGGGGGCTATTTAAATCTAATTATATAGTGTTGAAAGCTATGATGATGGTCGTGGTGATTACAATGACTATGATTTCATTATCAACATTATCATTATCATCATCATCATCATCGTCACTGATGATGATGATGATGATGTCGATGGTGTTGTTTATGATTATGATGATGATTACTGACGATGAAGATGATGATGATGATGATGATAATGATGACAATGATTATCATGATGATGATCATGGTGGTTTTGATGGTGATGATGATGATTTCCATTGACACCGATGTCGTTATCATCACCATCACTAACATCGTGTTCCAAGTTGCTAGGTTGATGTGTGAGACGTTGTTGCTAGTTATACACTAGACTAGATCAATTGTTAAACAATTGTAGGAAAGGGATGGAAAATAAAATGTGATTGATTTTAACACAAAAGACCATTTAAAAAATTACATTTTAACACAAATGAAAATTTAAAAAATTACATTTTAACACAAATGACAATTTAACAAATTACATTTTAAAACAAAACTCCCAAACTATATAACATTTGTGCCATTTCATTGAATCCCTTGTTGGAACACAAAGGGCACAAACTTAAAACCAAGTAGTGAATTGCAGTCCAAACACGACTGGTGCATTAACAGAGGAGACAGTTCATGGTGCATTTCGAGTAGCATACCCTGTAGCGAGTGAAAGAGCATACCCTGAGGCATATATTCGACCATTGATTAGAGGAGACAGTTTAGGGTACATTATGAGTAGCATACCCCACGACAAGTGAAGAACCATTCCCTGGGGTAGATATTCGACCATCGAGCAGAGGAGACAGTTCATGGTGCATTTCGAGTAGCATACCCCACGAAAAGTGAAGGAGCATACCTTGGGGCATTTCAAGACCATCGTGAGGCATTTAGAGGAGCATACAACCTTGATGCATTTCAAGGAGCAAAGACTTTAAGGGATTTCGATACCATAGTGTGAGGAGTAGAGGAGTAGAGACAAAAAAGGGGGACAATGTATTTGGTAATTGTTATAGGTCAAATCTGCACTTCTCCGTCTGTGATCCCATTATGCTGTCAATCACACAAAAGGACACCATGGATTGAAGAGCTAGATTTCCCTGGATGATGTATGGACTGAACCTACTCACTTTAGCTGAGATTTTCCCTGATTACCTTGATATTTTGACATGTGCACTACTCTTTGGGCAGTAAACGAGCGCACATCTGCTAGTATGCCCTACTTTGCTCAAGTGAAACTAGCACACACCTTAGAAAAGTTGTAAGCGCTTGTTGTAAAACATTGAAGTTGCGTACTGTGCACTACTATGCCTTAAGGAAAGTCACGTACATCTTAAGATGAAATCAAAAAATATATTACGTTGACGAATTGGGATTAGTTGAAGTTGGTTTGCAACTTCCCCAACCTCCCAATCCAACCACCTCTTGATCCAAACTTCCTACCTTGTCCCATAAATACAAGGAGGATGCATGAGAGAGACTAGACTCAAACTAGAGAACTAGACCTAGAAAGAATACATTAAGGGTGGTTATGCTAGAGGAAAGTCCCAAGTCATTGTGAAGAGCAGGAGCCCAGGACTCAGTTGCAGAAACATCTCGACATGCCAGGTATATTGTACTGATTCATGTTTCTTTGACAATAAAAAGGTCGAAATACCCTTCCTGTCCCAAATCAGACGTCTACTAGATTGTATGTCTATTTGGATTAATATCTGATTATATTTGATGTTAAATTACTTTTTGATTTCATCATATTTATATATAGTCAAGATACACTGAGGAAGGTATCATTTGTGTTGCAGGTTCATCAAGCAGGAGATCAAGTGGGAGATCAAGTGAAAGCTAGGACCAGCCGTCGGTTAAAGGTATGTCTTTTGATATCCCGATCTCTGCCATTTGTAAGAACTAGTTGCAACATAATAAATGTATTTACCTGTCAACCCTACCTAGTTGGTAATGTCCATCTCCTCACTATAAGGTAGAAATCCTAAACAACAGACTGGTGACTCCGTTGGGGAGTAACCGGTAGTTATTCTGCTCTAGGAGACCTAGTTTAGGGTTTCTTCTAGTCCCTTTTTCAGTTTTTGATTCTCTGAGAAGTCTTGTAAGAACTAGTTACAACATAATAAATGTATTTACCTGTCAACCCTACCTAGTTGGTAGTGTCCATCAACTCACTATAAGGTAGAAATCCTGAACAACAGACTGGTGACTCCGCTGGGGAGTAACCGGTAGTTATTCTGCTCTAGGAGACCTAGTTTAGGGTTTCTTCCAGTCGCTTTTTCAGTTTTTGATTCTCTGAGAAGTCTTGTAGGTCTTTGTCACATGTTCCTTATTGCTTGGTCCATCTCAGTCCACTGTTGCAAATCTTGTTTCTGTCCTTTTGAGACTTGTGCGCTGGTTTACTCTACCAACAGTAGTGCATACCACCTGATGAGCACTACTTTTTACACTACATAGTAGCGCATATGTCCTAGTGTGCGCTGGTTGCTGCATTGCACAGTAGTGCATTTTCCTATAGTGTCTAGTTTTTGGTTAGGGTTTGATTTCTAATGGTTTGATTTCATTTCCAGCCTGTTGCTTTGCCTTCTTGACTGACCCCTGAGACTCCCATGTCTCTTTTGAGTCGTGTTGACCTCTCTTGAGTCTTTTAGTTTGTTTTTGGTTGCTTGAGTACTTGTTTAAGTGTCTTTACTACTTTATAGCCCTTTTTAAAGTTCGTGCACTATTCTATTTTGGACATAGCTGCATACTTTCACCCTAGTTGTTGTTAAAGTCATATAGACCTGCATTCTTAATGTTTGTTGTCTGTCGCAATGTTTAGCATGCTTTCACTTTGTTTTATCCTTTCCATTACCGTTTGACTTCAAGTTTGAGTCCTTAGGGTTGCTTTCGAAAGGTTGCTTGGTTTAGATACTTTCTGATTGTCTTATCAGTTCAGTCCAAGTAAATCAAGTCTTTCTAGTTTTCTTTCTATTGAGTCCGTGTGTTATTAAAGTCATTCTTGGTTCGCTTGCTTACTTTTTGCTTGGCTTAGTGTTTTCTTAGGGTTTTGATGCTTAGGAGCAACCTATTTAGGTCTTCCTTTCCGTTACATGTGTCTCTTTTCCCTGCTTCTTTTACATTTTGTTTCCAAGCCTCAAGTTTTTCTTTCACAAAAACTTGGTAAGTCAAGTCTTCATTGAGTCTTTTGATTCGTTTGTTTTGAGCCAATTTAGATATTTGCCTTATGCAAGCTTTATATTTAGATCTTGCTTGCTTTTGTACAAGTTCTCTTTCTTTTACATTTATTAGAAAAGACAAAAAATTGTTCAAATAGCTTCGTAGTAAGGTCTTACATTATTTTAAGGTAGCATAGTTTGCTTTGAAATATTTAAAAGAAAAATACAAAAATAAGTTTGTTTTTAGGATTGCCTAGTTTTCGATTTTTGAAAGAATATAGATGGAAAAGAGAAAAAGTTTTTGTGAATTTGAAAGCATTACTTTACATGCACTTTACTTTCATACAAACCATTCCACACACCGCACTACAACCTTTGAGTAACAAGCAGCCCTTAAAAAGAATCATTAATAAAATTTACTAGCAACATTTTTCTTTTTAGGTCTACACATCATCAACTAGCTTAGGCTAGAGTTTCATACTTAAATCACCTTAAACGATCCGAAACTGGCTTCATTATTCAACAATCGTAGTACGACTTTCATTTAGGTAAATCCATCTCTATCAAATAGTCCTGGGATGCTCTACTCAAACCAGATTTAAGCACGAGGCCGTGGGAGATTGGAATTGTTGAGAATATCCCCTCACTTTCCTCTCAACTATAAACCAGAGTTGACTCGCATACGGGGGTCCTTTTGGACTTCGGGCTTTGATACCCTGCCCATGCGTTTCTACTAGGATGATGACTATTCCCATAGGTTATTTCATATGGATGGTAGCCTTAGTATCAGAATTTTAGGGATCTACACAGGTAGAGTGGGCGGTTATTCCCACTTCACCTCGGATAGACGTGGAAGGTAACCCTTTGGCAGTAATCCTGGGAGGGAGGTTTGGTGATTCAAATGCTTGAACCTAATGGACCTCCAGAGTATGCCACGTAACTGACCGTTGATACTCTGTTAGTCTATTCTAGGCCCTAATCATCCCAGACTTGCTTCCGAGAGTATTTGCCATTGTTTGCCTCGTTTGATTACTTAGGAAATTTTTAGTGGTGTGCTCTTTGCACTACTTGTTTTTAGTTGGCCTTAGAGATTTTCTGGCCCATTGAGTTGGAAACTATGGATGGTATCACGATGATCACCAATTAAAGGACCCCTGTTCAAGGGGATCCTTGTGCTTTTCCATTCATTGGGAACATTGGTACTCCCTTAATGGCTACTTTGAATCTTCCGGGATTCACTATAGGGATACTGTTTTGGTTGTTTTCCACTCTAAACACATTTAATGCTCATGATGCTTCTAAAGTAAGCACCTCACATCAAGAGCATCAGAACCCTATGCCTACTTCACCAGTAATATCTTCTCCTCCTCCTTCTACCTCATGTGGTGAAAGTAGTAATACGAGTAACTAGCAGTCTAAAAGGAATAGACGGAGGAAGAATAGGAAGAAGATGCCAAAGCATGGGGGAACCTACCCAACCTCTGGAAGTCATGCTGGGGGCACCCACCCAAAATCTGGAGGTCATGTTGGGGGAACTCATTCAGTCACTGTAAATCATACTAAACCCAGCCACCCAGCCTCTGAAGGTCATGCTGGGGGCACCTACCCAACCTCTGGTGGTCATGTTGGGAGAACTCGCTCAGTCACTGTACATCATACTAAACTCACCCACCCAGCCTCTGAATGTCATGCTAGGGAACCTATCCAGCCTATGGAGGTCATGCTGGGAGAAAAATTTCAGTCAATGCAAATCATACTGAAAGCATGTCTTCAACCACTATTGCTCATGTTGAGGACATGTCATAGATCACTATTGGTCATATTAATGACAAGTCACCAGTTACTGTGAGTCATACTGGAGACACTAAATCGTCCACTACAAGTCATGCTGAGAAAGTTGAAACTGTCGACAAACCTAATAAACAAAAGGTTAAGTTCCCTTGTAAGTTTTGCGAGGGAGACCACCTGACCTATTTGTGCCATGCACTTCCAGAAGTGCAAAGAGTGTGGTCCATAGTTCAAAAGTCTTCTGCTTCTGAGAAACCAGCCACTGCAAGTTATGCTGGGGGCAAGCTATCAGCCAATGCTAGTCATGTTAAGAGTACTATTGTTGTAAAGGATTCTAATCTTATAGGACGCAAGCCAAAGTTCCCTTGTAAAATTTGTAAGGGATATCACCTTACTCACCTGTGCCCTGCTATTCTAGAGGTGCGGAGAGTGTGGTCCATGTCTGAAAGATCCTTTTCTCCTGAATTGTTTATAGATTCCCAACAGCCATATCAACCTTTGGTTGAACCAATGCAATCTTTGGTCAACCCCACTCTTCCTTAAGAGAGTCACGGGGGGTTCACTAGTGAGGCAATATCATATCACGTCCATTCATATTGGGGGGTTGAATACTCTTAAAAACCTCAAAAATATATTGCCCCGTATTAAGGGGTCAAGGGGGGGTTTTAATTTGATATAGTAATATAAATATTGGGGGTTATTTTATTAGGGAATGATGAAGAATAACCTCCAAATCATGGGATGGATTCATACGTCCAAATCACAGGCTCAATTCATACCCACCTAAAACTTAAGGACCTTCCATTTTTATTTGATATTGCTTATGATCCTAAGGTTTGCATAAATTTGATAATAGTGTACCAATGATAATATCGATGGAAGTCTCTTTGGATTATTGGCCTTGAGAAATCCTCATTTAATAGTTTATTTAGGCTTGGTTTGAATTGATGTTATATTGTTTTTTATCTTTAAGTTATGATATATAGTTAAATGAGAGTTCTGGACTTGAACAATTGTATTGTATTTTTTGTAGGCATTCAAGTAAAAGATATACCTCTTCATTTTTTAGGTTGGGGTTTAGGTGGGAATTGAGATTCAATTAAACCTTACTCCACGACAACCAAGAAAAGTGAGATCAATATTTCTTGGCTCACTGGAACCAAGAAAAGTTAGATCTATGTTTCTTGACTAATTATTTCTTTCAACTTTTTGTATTCTTCTTTAATATTTTCACATTGTTAGTTAGGAATAGTTGTTAGATTGAGTTATATTTGGCACATTCATAATTGTAATTTCAATTCTTATATGCAAGGCATCTGTCTTAATATTGTATTGGAATTAACATGAACATAGGTGAAAATCTAAATCCTTATTTACATACCCTATGTGTTATCGTTACCATGAAATGGTATAATATAAGTTTCACCATATGTGTGTATTTATAACTATTGCATGCTTGAAACCTAACAATGGAGATTTTTCCCTATCCTTTAAAGACAAAAAACTAGATATAACCCAAGAAAAGGTAACTAAATGTTGTTAATTCCCGTGATTGCAAGAATACATGTAGAGGAAGCGGAGGCAATTCATTGGATCTTGTGAAATACCCAAATCCAAGCTATGCACATGATCATATGGTGTTATTGAAAAGTAAAAGGAATTTTTCTATGTTAATTTGGGTTCAAACATCAATGATGTTTGTTTCGATAGGAAGGTAGGGGTGTCCTTCCACAAAAGGGTTTCAATTTTGCATTTTTATGGAGTTTAATTTATTAAGATTATAGAAAATATGAGTTCGCTATTGCTATATTCATATTTACATGATATAAAATTGGTAGATTGGCAGGTTGTGGTGTGAAACATTTGCAATTCTCATATTTTCTAAGCATTGCACTAACAATTGTACTATTAGTCTTTTACATTCTTTGTTATGTTGATCTCTTGACTAGGTTGCGTTTTATACATTTTTCCTTCCCTAGTACTATTTCTTTGGGTGTTCCACTATCCAATGCTACAAATTGATTAGTCGCCCCTGCAATCCTAGTGGGATCATTATTAGCATTATACTATTATTTTATTTATCATCTTGTTTGCTTATACTAAGATGTGTTAGGGATCATGTTTGTTACAACTTGATAATATGATATAAAGGGGGTGTTAAAAATGGGTTGATAAAAATGGATACCTACAATATCTGGTGAACCTAGGGGTTTTCTTAATTGGAAAGACATATTGGGAGGGGGGTTCAACAATACAACTTTAGGATGCATTTTACAATATTTAGTGAAATTAGGGGTATTCTTTAATATCATGCGAACGATCGTGCTATGTTACAAGTTCACTGAGTGAACCCCCCGTGAAGAGAGTGAAGTGATCGAATCGATGCAATCTTTGACCGATCCCATCAGTCCTTCAGAGACTGCTGCACTTGTCCCTGAAGTCTTCTTCATTACCAGTTCAAATGTTTCTGAAATGGGGGGCACTTCATCTGTGTTGAGTGAACCCCTACCAAGCTCTAGGATCATTTCCTTTGATTGGAATAGTCTAAATGGGCCTCACCTTCCATATGCTACACCTTTCCAGATAAAGGTTGATATCGGCAACGACGGAGTTCATCGATGTATTGTAGATGAAGGAGCCTCTGTTAGTATCTTATCCCCTTATGCCTGGATAGATTTAGGTTTTCCTAACCTTGTTCCAGCTGTTAGTTGGCCGTTGAATTTCGATAAAATACCTAGCGAACCGTTGGGATTCCTCCCTCAAGTACCTGTTACTTTGGGTGGAAAAGCAGTCTTAGTTGATTTTATGGTTTTAAAGGACCCTATGGACTTTGATATGATCCTAGTGCATGATGATGTATATGCTATGCAGGTTGTGGTGTCTACGCTCTTTCATGTGATATATTTTCCTCACAATGAAAGCATTGTCACTATCGATAAGCTTACATTTGTTGATCCTGCTTATTACCCAACTATAGACCAAGTGTATCCCTCGCCAGTACGCACTACCATGTCACAATCAAATACTATGGCATATTGTTCCTTGAGTCCAATTGCTATTGAGAAGAAGCCGCTGAATTCATGCTTACCTTCTAGGGACTGGGTCCCGACAATTGACCAGGTGATGACTCCATCTGAATGTTTAGATATGTGTTCCATCTGGGATAATATACTTCCCTCTGATGAAGTTTTCCTAGAGTCTATAATGCAATCTGCCATTCATTTGGACATTGATCCACCCTCGAGCATTCTTCCACCTTCACTTCGAGCTTGTTAAAAATAGTAAGGAGGCTACGAGCATTCTTCTACCTTCATTTCGAGCTCGTTAAAAATAGTAAGGAGGTTACGAGCATTCTTCCACCTTTTCTTCGAGCTCGTTAAAAACAGTAAGGAGGCTATGATCATTTCTTCCATCTTCACTTCGAGCTCGTTAAAAATAGTAAGGAAGTTATGAGCATTTTTCTGTATCTCCTTTAAGCTCACTAAAAACAGTAAGGAGGTCACGAGTTTACTTTTTTGGGCTCGTTAAAACTTTACGAAAAATATTTCTATAGAGTTCTTTCACGCTCTTGTTTGACTCTTTAAATAAAACAAGATTGTCGAGCGAACTTGGTCTTTTCAAGCTCATTAAAGGAATTGAAGGTCCATCTACTTAAGTATAAGTTTAACCCTTTTCCGTACTTTTACGGATTACTTATGAAAAAGGAATACTCTAGTCATGCATGGCTAGAAGAGTTCTCCCCTCATTGTTTTAAACTTTTTCGGGGGAGGAGACTAACTGTACAAAAAAGGACCTTTTGGAGCCTTCTTTAGGGTTTTCAGGATCTCAAAATATGAAAACACCAAACGAGCACTCACCTACTCGGGATCAATGTGAAATCCATGAGAGGGTATATACAGGATTGTTTAAGTTTTTCAGACTCTATAAACCAGAAAACACCGGCGAGCATTAACCTACTTGGGATCGATATTAAAATCCACGAGTAGGTGTATGGAGTTATTGTTTAAGTTTTTCAGACTCCTTAAAATTGAAAACATCGGCGAGCAAGATCTCGCCTCGATATTAAAATCCATAGATCAGTACTATAGAGTATCCTTCTATTTCTTCTTCGAACTATGTAAACAATGAAGAATGTCCCGAGTCTTCCTCCCATGGGCTCGTTAAACTTTTTACATGGTTGGGCTTATTGAGTTTTCTATCTTTCTTGGACTCATTAAAACAACAAGAAGGACATTATTTTACCAAAAACAATAAGGGATAAGAAGGGTATATCACATCTTCTTCAGTTTCAAAGGCACTTAAGTTAGTCATGTCCTTGAACAAAGCACCTACTTGAGTCTTTCATCTCAGTTGGGTTTTTAGTTTTTGACCTTAGGGTGAACCTGATATCCGAGTTTTTTCTCCCTCGGTTGGTTATTCTTCCAACCATATGGAGGGTCTGTCAATGTCTCCTACATTTCAGGCTTATATCACTTCCTCTTCATGTTGAAAACTGCCTAAGTTACTTTGTGTCATGCTCACTGTTCAAGGATACAGCCTGTGTCAGCCATTCTGCAGTTTACCTTGAATTCATGTGTCGGCCATCCTGGTGTCAGTTTGTTTCATCTTGTTACTTGTCCTACTCCACATCATCTCATACCTTTTGAGTGTTTCTTGTGTTGGATGATGGAGGATGCATTAAGGCCTCCCTTCCAACGGACTTCTTTCCATCGACTTCAGCTCACTATGCTCTGGGAATGAAGTTTAGAGTTTCGGTTAGTACCTTGGGGATTGCAATCATTAGTGGCAGTTTCCCTCGCTGTTGAATAAATGGGAATACATCAATGTCCCTTATTCGAAAATTTCCTCAAGTATTTGACTTCAAGTACTCTTATTCACACTTGTTGGATCGTACTAGGTACCTTGGACCCCATTATCATTATCGATGGAAGTCCTCGTGTCTGTTAATGGTATACATCAATGACCGGTAATCAAACGATACCCCCCATGTTTGACTTCAGCTCATTTATTCCCATGGTTAGGGTTTGTACCTTGGGTTGTTTGGATTAAGACCTTGGGACTATGATAGCATCACCATATTTATGTTATCACCCAAGCTGCGCAAGATTGAGCCTCACTCATTTTGTCTCTTCATGAGACATAGATCTAGCTTGTTGTTATGGATATGATCTCTCATTTCAACATAGATCCACGCTTGTATTTCAGTGGCCATGCTCTATATATACATCTCCTAGTTATGTATCAGAGATCATGCTACACATCTATATGATGTCAATATTGTAATTGCTAGCTGACCTTGATCGTTGTTTTAGGTGTTTTTGGTACTTTGGTTCTACGGTTTCTTGCTCCTCCTCCGACTTGGAATTATAATGTATTTAGGCCATCGTTTCCCTCTACCCTCACACATTAGGGGGCATATCTTATAGGTTAAATTTGCACTTCTCCGTCCGTGATCACATTATGTTGTCGATCACACAAAAGGACACCATGGATTGAAGAGCTAGATTGCGCTGGATGATGTATGGACTGAACCTACTCCCTTCAGCTAAGATTTTCCCTGATTACCCTAATATTTTAACATGTGCGCTACTCTTTGGGTAGTAAACCAGCACACATCTGCTAGTATGCCCTACTTTGCTCAAGTGAAACTAGCGCACACCTCAGAAAAGTTGTAAGCGCTTGTTGTAAAACATTAAAGTTGCGTACTGTGTGCTACTATGCCTTAAGGAAACTCGCGCACATCTTAAGATGAAATCAAAAAATATATTAAGCTGACGAATTGGGATTAGTTGAATTTGGCTCGCAACTTCCCCAACCTCCCAATCCAACCACCTCTCGATCCAAACTACCTACCTTGTCCCATAAATACAAGGAGGATGCATGAGAGAGACTAGACTCAAACTAGAGAACTAGACTTAGAAAGGATACATTAAGGGTGGTTACGCTGGAGGAAAGTACCAAGTCATTGTGAAGATCAGGAGCCCAGGAATCGGTTGCAAAAACATCTCTACACATCAGGTATATTGTACTAATTCATGTTTCTTTGACAATAAAAAGGTCGAAATACCCTTCCTGTCCCAAATCAGATGTCTGCTAGATTGTATGTCTATTTGGATTAATATCTGATTATATTTGACGTTAAATTACTTTCTAATTTCATCATATTTATATATAGTTAAGATACATTGAGGAAGGTATCATTTGCGTTGCAGGTTCATCAAGTGGGAGATCGAGTGAAAGCTAGGACTAGCCATCGGTTAAAGGTATGTCTTTCGATATCCCGTTCTCTGTCATTTGTAAGAACTAGTTGCAACATAATAAATGTATTTACCTGTCAACCCTGCCCAGTTGGTAGTGCCCATCTCCTCACTATAAGGTAGAAATCCTGAACAACAATAATCGCTACCCTCTTTTGTCGAGATTTATACTGATTTGTTTTCCCAATTTCGAGTGTTCTCTTACTCTTTGGATTTGTCGAATCACGCTTGAGTATGATTAGAGTAACTATGGTACTCATTTTTGGGTTTGAACGACGATGTAGAAAATGAATGGCATAGGTTCATTGGAAAGCTATGCCCTAACTTTATTAAGCTAACAGAATATGTAGACAAATCTATGTGTTGGTTAAATATCCCTTGCACTGGGGAATTCATGGCTAAGTTATGTTATATTGTTAAGGAATAATATGAGTGCATAAGAGAAAATAAATGGTGGCGGGAGATACTTTGGAAGCTACATGGATCCCTAAAATCCAAGATATTTTTGTGGCTTTCTTTAAGCAATAAACTTGTCACGTGAGATAATGGTCTTAAAAGGGTATGGGTGGGTCTGAGCATATGTTCTCTTTGTAAAAATAATGTGGAAACTGTCTCACATTTGTTTGTGTATTATCCTTTTGCATCCCAGGTTTGGCTTCAAATGGCCCAATAGTTTAATCCCAAAGCATCATCTTAAAACAAGCCGAGTTTGGTGGATTATGTGCAAAAATTGCTTACAGATTCCATAATGAAAAGCTTCTGGTGCTCAATGAAAGACAGCTACTCAAGGAATTGATGCAATGGCTGCAACTGCTACTGCTGTAATTTGAATAGTTGTTGTAAGCTTTGATACCATGTGATATTTTAGGATTAGGATCACTCAAATGTAGCAGAACTCACTAACAAATGTGATTGTGCCCTTACTTATCTTAGAGTTTGTAAATGAATTCCAATGTTAGCAAGAACACATACAGTTTTTGGGGAATCAACTTCTATAAGTAATAATGTTGCTACCTAACTAAGTGCATGGGCACTGATGTAGGAAAAGAGACTCCAATGTGGGCACATGAGGAGTTTTCAGTAGTCAGAATAGTTGATCTAGTCTCTCTGGAGGTCTATTTAAGTGGTTTAGTCAGTTAAACTAGTAATAAATCCCCAAAACAAGGAATATATCCACTAATCATGCAACTAACTGAAGTAACTCCTAAATAGGTGGAAGAAGGCGCACTTGTACTTCAGTGATGAAAACAAGGGCACATCAGTGGCTAGGAGGGATAAAAGTGAGCAGAAATCAAGCAGATAAGCACTCCTCTGAGGTTCTCTACTTCCACATACTTAGGGGAAATAAAAAACAAGCGGATGGATTTTCCAATCAAGGGGTTAACCTACCCATTGGAATTGTTAAATATAGTGATGGGGGGGGATACATAAGAGCATACCCTAATCTCCCCGTTCGATAAGGGTGGACGAAAGGGGAAATGGATGGGAACCCCCTTGGTTTCAAATCGCTGCCAGAAGGGACGTGTGAGTATTCACATGGCTCTACCCTCGTATATCCCTTCACTGGAAATAGTCATGCTCCATCATTTATTGATTCCTTAGTTTCCTTCTTCCTCTACGAAATTAATCCCAACATTATGACGAACCTCTCCAGTGAATCTAAGTCCCCTGCAAAAAACATGCCTCGATGGTTCCAGAGAAGATTTGAAAGCCTCTCCTTCTCATCTTGGAAGGATCATCCGACTCATTTCCACATCCCGGTGTCAAGTTCTAGTGCTGGGATGTGTCAAGTTCTAATGCTCAATTTGTTCCCTCTGCTTCTTCGGTTGGGAAACAGGAAGACCTGGCCCTTTCTCAGACTTTTGCATACAGTTTAATGGATGGTCTAGAAGATGGGATGGCATTCTTAAAATCCAATGTGGAGGACTTTATATGTCACCTGTGTAAGGTGTACAAGGCAGTTTTCATGGGTATCAAAGTGCATAGGGAGTCAAAAGACGACATGATGTATATATCTCAGCAATTAACTTGCCAGGATTCACGCATACATGATCTATAACACAACCTATATGATATGATGGGGTCTATGGATGTGATAAAAGAGGAAATCGAAAGATGTCCAGGATGTCTCAATGCAGTCACTACCAAGAATCCCCCTTCGTGGATATGCGAATAGCAGAGGAAACCTCAGTTCAACAACAACAATATGGTCAGAAGGGATTCAAAATCTAGATGGGTTGGTCTTGTTCTCATGTTCTCATGTTTTTCTGCATTTTTAAAAATTTTCAGTTTGTAAGGGTATATCCCTCTTCTGTAATTACAAACACTAGATAGCAGTTTCAGAATTACTACAGAGATAGGTTGGTGATATTTCTAATTTCAATTGTGAAAACTCTCTCTATTTCAAGGCTCTCCATTTTGTAATGCATGGTTGTGCACAACCTTTTTGAATACAAACCTTTTACTCTATTTATGTTCAAAAAAAGTTGATGATGAAGCTATGATATTCTGCTAAAAAAACACATATACTAGGAAAAAACTTACCTAATTAGACGCACATAGTTGAGTATATGTGCACTAGATAGCTGTCAATACTTTAAAAAAATGATAATCACACTAGTAAGGTGATTAGGAGTCTCTAGTTTTGAATCAGGATGGAATAGATTAGGAGTAAAAGGAATATTCTGAAGAGAGTTGAAAAATCAATAAAATGAATAATTATGATGAAATTATATAAATTTTCCTTATTTTTCACCTATATTTTACATTTAGATTTCACATGTATTGCAAGATCTTATGGTTTTCTTTAGAAGGATTACATTGGCAAAAATATAAGCATGAATCTAAGTGGCGAGGAATGATGAAGATTGGCAATCATTCAATGGTTAAGTCCCTTGGAATAGATAATATGATTCAAATATACAATTTACAAAATATGGTGTAAAATTTACAAAATATGGTGCAAATATAGAGATATGGTGTAAAATTTATAAAATAGTAGTGAAAGATCAAGATGACTTTATATTAGTAATGAAATATCAAAACATACAAGGCCTTCTATCACTATTCTTATCTCCAAGTCAAAGAAATTGGTGATTCCTTTTCCACACTGACCATGAACCCCACCATCATAACCCATATAATGAAATAATTCGGGGCCAAACCCTTTAGTATTCTTCTCAAAATCAATAAATTCACATAAGAAATGCCAAAAAAAATTACTTACATATGTTGTAGAAAAGGTGTCGAAGGAACCCAAATATTTCCCAAATTTCAATTAAAATGGTTGAAATAGTGGGGATCAACCCTATATCTATGTTAATAGCAATAGTCCCAAAGATCCCATGAAAATGGATGCATTTATTGAACAATATGTTAGTTTACAAACATACAATATTTGTCATAGATTCACCGTCCAGTGGAACAAATGGATTTTACTAGAAACATATGTGATTGAATTAATATTGATAGCCTCTATATAGGATGCACACTTCAGATGGTAGGTGTTGTTGACATAAATATTGAATTCTTGGCCATGGGATTCACCAAACCCCAACCCAATCATAAATAATGGGTTGGTGGCCATACATGGTGATCCTATTTGGAATTTTGAGTTCATGTTGAAAGAGAAGGAAAATTTACATAAATAACATGGTCATGTCCAGTATTTTTACATAGATAACATATCCATGTGGGAGAGAGGGGAAGTCAAAGTCTATATTTCACTCATAGGAATCTTTATCCCTACATACCATACCTTTACAACTTAATCTATCCCTAGAATCCATATTTAGAAACCTGATCTAGCCCTAGAAACTTAATTTATCCCTAGAAACACTATTACAACCCTAGAAGCCTAATCTAGCCCTAGAAACCCTTGAAACCTAATCTAGCCCTAGAAACACTAGAAACCTAAACTAGCCCTAGAAACACTAATTTAACACTAGAAAACTAAGGTTCATCCTTAACACTAATTTAACACTAGAAAACTATCTATCATCCTTAGGGAATTGTTCCACATTTTCAACCTCCTACAACCAAGGTTCATCAGTTATTTCAAAATGAAATGGGACTGTAGATTTGTTCCTTCATGCAATTCTAGTGAGGGATTGTTGTTTCACCAAAATCTCGTCATCATGAGTTATGTGTCCTCTCTTTTCCCTAATTCATAAAGCACTTGGGCCAAATGATTGAAAGTAGAATTGTTGTTGCTCCTTCTACCTTTTTTTGTCACCCCGATGTGCCCTGCTCATTGACAAGGCACATCAGACCCTTGGTGATGTGCTCTGCACACTGGAAGAGCACGTTAGTTACACTGGTTTCCTTTGTACAAGATGCATCAACCCTCAAAGACGCGAGTTGCTCATGTGAAAAGTGCAGCATTGTTGGTTTAAAAGGAGAAAGAGAAGCTTCGAGCTGCTTCTAGATCCCTTGGTTACGTGGAAGCTTATCCCTATGAACTAGGAAAGGTGGCCCTTGATCCCCTTACCTTGTGGGATGATCCCTTGAGTTTCTCCCACAAAAACTCAACCTCTACAATCCCTTTAGGCCTATAAATACAAACCCCTTCTCCATGGTTGGGTAGGAAGGATATAGAGCACCTAAATGATGGTTAAATTCTGCTAGAATTGTTTCCCTTTCATCCATTAGGAGGCAAATCTTGGATCTTTGAGGATAGGATCATTTGAAAAGAGTTACAGTGTCAAAGCTTGGTTGTAACCTCTCTCTATGTATTTCTTATAATTAAATTAATGGATATTCTTTCCATAAACATCTTGTTATTGTAGGATCTTTAGAATTGGATTCTTTGACTACTATTTTAGGTTGATCTATTTTTATATGCTAACACTACTTGTTTGTTTCCACTTGTGGTATACCGTTTTGCAACTGGAGATCTGGATATCTGGGGATCAAGAGTTACATAAAGCAAGGAGATAGTACTTCATTTGTAAGTTGAGTTATCTTCTGATACTCTTTGCAATATGATGAATCTAGGAAAGTAACTTGTATTGTGTACTACTTTTGTTCTAGATCCGAACCATTTGGATTAGGGAGATCGGTTAGTGTCTGCACTGACGGATTGTTCATAAACTAAATTGGTGACCATACTGGGGCGGAGTAGCCTGTAATATTTGATTTGTTTGTAATTTTTTTATTTCTTGTATTTCTTCCAATAAGCTCTTAATTGCCTTCTTTTCATTGGATCTATTTATCAAAGAGTTAGTGGGTGATCCAGACTCTAATTGGGACATTTAGCTTAGCCAGCTACCTTTTTGTTCTTGGGATTTTTCCATTTTTTCATAGTTGGTTCCAGCCCGATGCACTTGGGTAGTTATGTGCCTGCAACACTGTGACTCTGGTGCTTCTTTCTTTTAAGCAAAATGTGTCGTTGACGCAATCTTTTTGTGAGCAACTTGCGTCACTGACGCACTTCTTGTGTGTGAAAATCGCGTCGATGGTCTTCCAACACTCTGGTGTACACTTGCAGGGCACGTCGCCCTACAAAAATTGGTTCATAGGTTTCAAAAATACCACAAATTGGCTTTATCTTGGTTTGCTGAGGTTTGTGTTTTGTCCTTTACACCTACAGTATCCCTGAGACCCAGTGTGCTTTATCCTTGTTTTTTTTTTTTAATTCAGAGTTTGATTTGAGTCCTAGTTCGTCAAGCGGATGTTTCTTCAGTCGTGGGAAATTTCAATCCCTCGCAAGTACAACCAATCTTGAGACTCCCTTTCAGTATCTCTAATTTTTTCACTCTGATTTCTAAGCCGTCCAAAAGTTAATGTGTTTTGATTTTTTCAAAATTTGGTGTGGATTTTTGTGTTGTATTACGAGTTTGGGTGATTAATTTCTTGATAATTTCTAGTTGCTTGAATATTGCAGTAGTAAGTAGTCTCTAGTATTGTGAATCAGGATTAAAGAAGTGACACCATTCTCATAATTTTGAGTACATTAGTTTGGAAAATAAAAAATTCTTTATTATCCTCATTTCAAGTAGATTACTTGAGATTGTTGTGAAGAGTATCTCATGCTTTGAATAGTTGTTTTAGAAAATTTGAAGAAGCTCAAAATTGTCATTTCTTATATTTTCTTGGTTTTGAAAAGTTCATCTTCATTTCCTTGAAAATATTAAGTGAATTAGGCCTTCTCGAAGTATTGGAAAAGCTAGTGAATGCTCTCATATTTTTGGTTTTGTTTTCACTTCTTTTGTTCTTTGTTTCGAAATAGAGTCATTGCAATTGAAAGTGAAGTTTGTATTTTCATTTTTCTCATATATTTTTCTTAGTTGAAAAGAAAAAAAAGAGAAAAATATTTTTGATTTCGTGTGTTGTTTCCATTTTGTTGGCTTAAACGAAAGAGTATTTTTAGTCTTTTGGTTAAATTGGTAAAGAAAGTAAAAATGGGTACTTTGTTCATTTGCTTTCGGAAAAGAAAAAAGATTTGTCCTTACTTTAATTAGTTTTCATCAAAAAGAAAAATGGAAGACTTGCACTTCATTTAGATTAGTTGTTCATTTTGTTTACTTTACAAGTCTACACTTCATGCATTCACCTAACCATACAAGATAAAATCAAGCGATAGCCTAGGTTAAAGATGTATAGAAACTCCTGTGATAGGGTAGATACATATTCCAACATCTTAAAACGTATTAGTTGTCATTATATTTCTGCACTGCATCCCTAGGGCTTGTAGTTATTCCACGTACCATTTGGTATATCGAACGACCTTTCACGTACCTTTGAGTATATAGAAAGGTACTTCACGTACTCTATAGTATATCGGAAGGTTCCTGCCGTACGGTTGTGCATTAGACAACACTACTACAGATTGGATCTCCCACATAACTTGAGTATATCAAGATACTCCACTAGGATTCCTGAAACCATCTGAGTTAACCATTGACCATCTTGGCATGGAAATACACCGATAACATCACTTAGGGAGCTACTATGCACGTACTGCCAAGTAGTCGAGTAATACAGTCAGGGGGACGATCCTAATACTCCCCGGTTAGTGCTCTGAAAAATTGGGTCGAGTATTATTGTTGGACCCTGTAGTATATCACGACTTCCAATGCCTTGATAATCCTGTGAGGTTCCATACTTTTGAATCCCATCTATCACATAAGTCTGCTTGTGGATTTAGCTTGAGTAGGATCTAAAGTGTGTTTTTGTTTTTTAGAATAATTTTAGGAGAAGCTTTACATCAACCTCCCTGGATGAACAACCCTTAAGAAGATCCAACATAATATTAAATTTTCCACCTGAATATCCCCTTAGCTAGGAGGAGAAGTCAGGAGCAAACATGGATCAACCCACAACATCTGAATCACACAAAGAAGGAATTCCTACCCTTGAATCAGGAGTAAACTACTCTCCTCCTGTAAATCTGACCATAATTGATCCTACAGGACCTTTTTTGGTGGAACAGCCTCCTATGCATGACACATCTTTTCATCACTCACTTGAAGGTAACTCTAAAGCCGTCGATTGGATTTTGTCTCAACCCCAAGATGAACCGATAGAAACTGCTTTTGGTCCAACCACATCATTTTGGAGGACCTCCTTAGGTCATAATATTACAGACTTTGGTTCACTTCCAATCATGGAAATCCCCCACGCCTATTCCCTTCCTAATGGACTCGAAACAAGGAAATTATCGCACTAGTTTGTGAGACTACAGAACGTTTATGTTCACTCGGTGAGTGGGTTAGGCGCCATAGTTTTCTTCTGTGACCCAATCTGGAGGTACCAACCCCTGAAAAACATTCCCCTATACATTATTTTTCTTTCTCTTCACCAGGAATATCTACAGCCATTATGACCACGTATGAACCAGACCAACCTTATTTTCACTCTAGTACGCCTCAAAATCATTCAGTCGGTTCTACACCCCTCTTGACCCCAACGACTAGAGGGAAACCTTGAACTACCATCAACTTCTTAACTGGAACACCACCTCCGCCTCAAAATTCAAGCGGAAGCTACCCTCCGGTTACTGGTCAACATATGATCACGGGTCAACCTACAGTTAGTTTTCAACATATGCTTACTGGGCATACTCCAACAGGTGCACAATTTTCGACTGGGGGAAACCCCTAGTCAATGGAAAAAATCTAACTTGGGGGAAACCTCTAGTTAGGGGAAAAAGTATAAGTGGAGGATATCCTTCATACATGAAATACAACATGGTTGGAAGCTCACTCCCAGCCATGGGACAAAATTCGTGGGCACATCACATGAGGGGACCATCTACTTGGACCCAACCCCCATGGGGACATATATACTGGGGTAATCACAATATTGTAATAGGTCAGAAATACCCAGGGAATATTTTTCCTGGATTAACCTATCCCAGAAATATGAACACCCCATGGGAATCATAACATTCCATTGACTGGACCTACAACCGGCATACCACCCCCCCACCACCACCTCCATGTCCACCACTCGGAGGACCCCGTACTCTGGAGGAGGACCTCCACACTCCGGAGGAGGACCTCCACACTCTGGAGGAGAACCCCTTTAGGTCCACCTCCTACTCCGGGAGGAACACCTCTATATGGCCAACACTATATGGGAGGACCTTATGATCATTCAATCCATGGCCCTACTGGTACCCAGATGCCTCATCAAAGAATATGGTGAAACTTCCGCACTCAGGTAATGAAGTTGACTTGTGTAATTTTCCCTCAAGTGACTAAGTCAACATGAGGTGATTTTTATTTTCACCAATATTGGAAATATAAGTCATCCACAGCATGGGGTACATCATGTAGATTCCATCCATGTCAATTTCATCCTTGGAAACCTCATTCTCTCTCCTTGGTGG
This sequence comes from Larix kaempferi, assembly GCA_027924585.1. Classification (NCBI taxonomy): domain Eukaryota; kingdom Viridiplantae; phylum Streptophyta; class Pinopsida; order Pinales; family Pinaceae; genus Larix; species Larix kaempferi. Next base: position 707,000 of record BSBM01000636.1, on the reverse strand, counting down.
GCATTTTACTGGAGCAGTGCAAATCAAGCCAGAGGGCACTTTTGGTAGACCAATATCTTCACCCTCATTTATTTATTTGGAAAATTAATCATATGGTTAGATGCACAAACCAACACTCTGCATTCATATATACTCATATTTAGTTAATCGATCAAGTACAGAAGGTGGTAGGCCTTTTTCCTAGGCTACTTAGGCTAATTTTCCAACACTTAGTCAATTTCCAGAATTTCTCCAAACTGACAAATATTTATAGAACTAGGTCAAATTGTAATAATGACATCATGAAGGTACTAGAACACCATCAGGTGGATTTTCACACTCACCACTCATGCCACATCATCATATATTCCATATCATCATATTTTTTGTCATTAATGAATACTTTTGGCTTCAATGGCAATTATACTCAACATTCTCTCCCTTTGTCATTGATGACAACAACTTCAATTTTTTTCCTCGCCCTTTTTGACATTAATGACAAAGATTCATAATAACCTGCAAATAGTGACTAAGTCAACATGAGGTGATCTTATCCAATATTCTCAAGGTGATCTTAGCCAATATTCTGCATTAGGCTAATATTGATGGTTCCTTTTTAATGGTCACATGTGTGAGATCTTGGTTTTCCAAAACAAACAAAAAATATGGTTATTCACACTTTATATATGTCCACAAAGGCATTAATGAAATGCCCGCAAGGGATTAAGAATATGCCCGCAAAGGGGCCCAAATATATGCCCACAAGGGATTAAATATATGCCCACAGGGGTTAAGGGTATGCCCGTAGGGCTTAAGGATATGCCCGCGGGGCTTAAGGATATGCCCACGGGGCTTAAAGATATGCCCGTAGGCTCATATACATGCCCGCAGGGCTCATATATATGCCCGTTGGCTCATATATCTGCCTGTAGGGCTTATACATATGCCCGTAGGCTCTTGTATGTGCCCATAGGCTCTACAATATGATCACAGGTTACAATATACTCGAAAGATTTACAATTTGTCTACATAAATAAATTAAATAGAGGTCTAATTTAGTAATTAATAAACAAGATCTAATTCTTCTAGAAAGACACGATGTGAAAAGACATGAACTTCAAAATGAAGAGATGTGACCTGAAAAATATGAGATACATGAAGAATATATAAACAGAAGATTGCATTGAAGGAAGATGTCTCTGTGGTTCCAATAAGCAGATAAAATACAAAGGTTAAAGACAGAGAAGAGTAACAACAGTTCTTGAAGAAGTTCTGAAGATTCTTAAAACACAAAATAAGGGTGGTTGGGAGGTGCAAGGACAGGCTGCATGCCTGAAGGGGTTCGTATCCTCCTTCTAGTTGTTGCTGGTAAATAGGGTGTTGGTGCATCCTTCAGTTGCAATTGATAATTTGGGTGTTGGTGCATCCTTAAGTTCTAGCTGAGAATTTGGGTATTGGTGCATCCAATAAGTTGGTGCTTGCAAACTATTTGTAAATATAATTTTGCAGTAATAGAAAGTATTGGTGGTTTTCCCAAATGGGATTCCACGATAATATTGTGTGTTCTATCTTATTTTTTGATTCTGTTTTAGATGTGATAAAATTTTAAAAGATAGCCTAATACTGATTCACCCCCCCCCTCTCAGTATTGCTTGATATTCCAACACTTATTTGGTTTAAAAATTTGAAGAATATTAAAGTTTTCCACACCCAAAACGTTAAAATAAAAGAAGTTGGTGGCATCTACAGATGTTTGGAGTTGATTTGGTTCTTTCTATGCAGCCTTTGTTTTTTTATATAGGGTTTTGACTGTTGATGACTTTATGAAAGTAAATATTAGAGTTGTTACCAAAATCATCCAACTGCACTGGTATTTCTTTTCGTATTCACAATTGTTCTAATTGTGGCTGTATGAACTCACAAAGTCTTATGATCAATCAATGTGTATTTTAGGGTGATAAGAAGCTTGAACTAAATTGTTGATAAAAATCACATCTTTGTGATCAGTTGTTTAAAGGAATATTTGTGGGATATTTTGAAGCATGTTGCTTCCAAGGTAGTTGCATCTAATGTATATAGATGCTCATGATGCAGTTAGATTAACCACTCTTACTAAATGTCCAAAGAGGACTTTATTTATCCTTCCTCAGAGACAGGTATTGTAAGATTTTGTAGAGATTTTGTACTAGTTGATAGAAGGTAAGACATCCCACATTTTTGGACCAAGTCCAAAATAACAGAGACTTTTATTTACAAAGATTATATTGAAACGATCGCAAGTAAATAAATTGTATTGTGAAGAACAATTGGTTGACAATTGTGACATTAGCACCATAAAAGAGCTACATCACAAAACCAAGAGCATTTTGAGCAGGGTAGTTTGGAAATTGCTTCTTCGCATTCAAACCCATAGGCCTATTTTCATGAAGGTAAAGCATTCATTTTCAAGGATCAATTCAATTTTACATTAAAATTGTAACTTGCAAACAGTGACTTTTGTAAGTTTTCATGTTAAATTGAAAGTGAGTTGAATTGAGTTGAATTATAATCGGGTGCACTTTCAATTTAACCTGAAACCCCTCCATATTCAGAGTTAAGTGTTTCTCTTGTTGAGTCTATTTGTAAGAGGGTGGAGTTGTAAGAATCCCTTTTGTATTTGAGTGAGTTTTTCAATCTATCAATGGATAAAATGAATGGTTTGGTAGAGTTACCGAACCCTCTACTTCTATTCTTTGTATACAACACTTCCATTGTTGACAAGACCACTCTCACTCATATTTGAAATTGTGTGTAAGAATCACGAGACACACTTGAGTTTCTATAGCTTCAGTCACAACTCCTACAAGAAGAAACAAATTATGAACGTGTTCTTGTTCAAAACAATATTCTTTATGATTTAGTTCAACAACTTGCATAGAATGCACCACTTTAGAAGCGAATAAGAAAATCAATGACCCCACATCAAAAGGAAAAGAAAATGAATATGAATTTATGCATACATAGGTTCTGCTTGTTATTTCCATTCCCAACATCAGACCTTGGGAAGAGATCAACCACAATAAGCACAAAATTGGCCTTGGATACGACAATGGAGTGATTGTCCAAATTCCTCATTTATCCAAGCCAATCCAGTTTTAGAGTGTTTGATTCCTCAACGAGAGTTCACCTTCATCTCCTCCAGTTCATAGTTTGACATGCCAACATTGTGCTTGAGTTGGCCACATGAAATATCAATGTTTTGATCCTCAACCTTGTAAGCATTGTGGAAAACATACACATTGTTTAGACATATACTTCATTATGAAGAAACTTGCAAGAGAGAAGATTCACTATGGGTGGATTGCTTCTTGGAAATGGTCGTCAATAGAAAATAAGATTTATAAGTCAGACTGAAGAGTTGTTTCTCGAGTAATGGCATATCTTGCAGTTGGGAGATCTTCTTCTCCTCACATTGTTCATGACGGGGGGGGATGACTAATAGTCATAAACAAGTGAGCTAGAAACAAGAGATCCAGAACAAGTGAGCTTGAACCAATGCTAGATTCATAGCTAGAACCTTGTGCCTAAAACCACCCATTCAATAGAAGACATCGGACTCATATTGATTATGCTAGACACCATTTTTGGTGGTCCTAAAATGACCCCTTTCCATAGAGAACCACTGATACTTCGAGCCAAGTTCCAGAAAGAATCTCTAAGTGAGAACCTGAGTCAAATACAAGTTCCAAAGAATCACTGATCCAGAATTGGAGTTATCACCACGTTCGAGAGTTTGTGGTCAGCCTTATACCACCTATTTAGTAGAATACATCACTTCTACTAAAGGATTTGATTCAGAGAGATTCTTCATCCATTTTCAATTGTCCTTATCCATATTTCAAGGGTCATCTCTTGTATTTATATCTACATTTATTGATGAGAAATGTAATGCACGTTTCATCTATCTCTTGTGCTAATTTTCTTTGTGTTAGTCAATTCTATTATTTTCCCCATTGTACCTAGACACCTCAACATATATATCCCAAGTGTGGAAAATAATGGTATAGCAGATGCCCCCTAAAGTGTTATGTTAGAAGAGGAATTGATGGCTGAAACACTTTACATCAAATACTCATTGCAAATTAAGGTAAGGAAAGCACAAGGAAGGAGCTAGAAATCAAGTCACCTAAGAAAAATTGCAATCAATCATCAGAACATCAATATAGGTCATCCCTAAGGTAGGAATACTCATGCTCGAAATAGGAACACAACATGGCTATGAATGTAAATACATTATGGATCCATGTACTCAATAGCTAGAGCACGGCCACGAAAAAGTACTGAAAGCAGAATGTCTAGATACAAATCAAGTATCAAGAAAATATCCAAATATTGGCTATATATTAAACATAGTTGCTAAGCAACCGATGCATGGAATAATAACTCTTTGTTGGCGGGTGAAACTACCCTATAGCAAGGAAACTAGTGCTATCAACTGGATGGGGTGATAGGTAAGTGTATTAGCTATATTGCAGAGATATTTGCGAAAGGAAATGAGTTGTAGATTTAGAGAACACACCTTTTAACCGGTGGTCGATCCTAGCTTTTGTTTGATCTCACCCTCAATCCTCAAATCTACCTTCTGTTCAGCAAACCTGCAAGATAAACACCTTTCTCAAACACATTTTGGATAATATATAATGTTTAAAGCAACAAAAGCAATATTACACATTAGATATTGACCAAAACAGATCCAAATTAAGATATTACTCTAAAGCACATTTAAGTTGGAACAAGAAAGACACTTCAACCTTTATTATCAAAATGCAAAATTGATGTACAAGTATACCTGATCTTGTAGCATATTCCTGCAACCTGATTCTGGGTTCTTGCTCTCCTCTAGCTTGGATATCTTCAGCATCAACTCCTCAATGCAAGGTTCTCCTCTATACTTCTATGTCTATAAGTTTCTCCATCTATCCATCTAACCTTTCTCTTTAGTCTTCCTTGTATTTATAGGATTAGAGAAGTGGTTCAAGTCAATGTATGGTTATGGAGGAAGTTGGGGGAGTTGGGAAACTACCAGCAACTAATCCTCCTCGAGAAATTAATTATTTTTTAATCATATTTTGAGATGTACGTGACTATTATTCAGTAGAGTAGCGTTTAGGGCGCTACTATGGTGGCTGTCAACTAGCGTTCATCGAATTTTAGATATTGGGCGCTACTTTGCTGAACATGAGTAGCGCTTATAAGGATTTGGGCGCTACTATTATACATTGGAGTAGCGTACAGGCGCTAGTATATTTAGGTAAAGTAGCGTACATATCTCAGAATGATATTTTTATGGTTTTTGAGTCATTGCAGGAAATGGAGTTGGTCAAAGTATCATCTAAGGTCAACATGCTCCTCCATCCAAGTTGTCCTTTTGTGTGATCAATAGCTCAGGGTGATCACGGATGGAGAGGTGCAAGTTTGACCTATAACAGATGCACCCTAATGTGTGAGGTCAGAGGGAAACGATGGCCAAAATACATTATAATCCAAAGCCAGAGCAGAAGCAAAGAACCGCAGAGAACAAGTTACAAGAACACCTGCCACAAAAATCAAGGTCAGCTAGCAATTACATTTTTGACATCATATAGATGTGCAGTGTGATACAACATGATCTCTGATACATAACAAGGAGATGTATATAAATCATGGCCACTTGGAATACAAGCGTGGATCCATGTCAAACTGAGAGATCATAGCCATAACAACAAACTGTATCTATGTCTCATGGAGAGCCAAATATAAGTGAGGCTCAGTCTTGCGCAACTTGGGTGATAACAAAAATGAGATACTATCATCCAAAATCCCAAGGTCTTCATCCAAAACAACTCTAGGTACAAACCCTAACCATGTGAATAGATGAGTTGACAGTCGAACATGGGGGGTATCGTTTGATTACTGGTCATTGATGTATATCGTTAACAAATGCGAGGACTTCCACCGATAATGATGATGGGGTACAAGGTACCAAGTACGATCCGCCAAATGTGAATAAATGGACTTGAAGTCGAACACTTGGGGATCCTGTCGAAGAAAAGACATTGATGTATTCTCATCTTTCAACAGCGAGGAAAATTGCCACTGGTGACTGCAATATCCAAGGTACTAACCAAAACTCTAAACTTCATTCCCAGAGTAAAATGAGTTGATGTTGATGGGAAGAATTCCGTTGGAAGGGAGGCCTTAAGGCATCCTCCATCATCCAACTCGAGGAACACTCAACTAGTAAGAGCTGATATGGAAAAATATGTAACAAGATTGACACTAGGAAGGCTGACACATGAGGTCAATGGTAAACTGCAGAATGGCCGACACAGGGTATATCCTTGAACATTGAGCACGACACAAAGTGACTCAGGCAGTTTTTGATGACCAGGTTTAACATGGACTATTCTCAATACTGAATAAGTACCAAGTTAACATGTGATCATTCAATCCAATGGTTGCCAATTAAGTTATTTTTTGATAAATTAATACTGTTTATATTCTGTTGTGTTTTTTTCTAGATACAAACCATTTAGACTAGGGACTTTGGTCTTTGTCTGCATTGATCGAAAGATCCACAAACAAAATTGGCAACCATTTTGGGGAGAGTTCGTGATCTTTGAAGTGTTTTATTTATGATTCTCATTTCCATGTAGATCTACTTGATTTGCCTTTTCTTTTGGATTTTATTTGTTTCTGAGTTACTGGGTAATCCAGTCTCATTTTGGGATCTTTATATCATCCAATTAGTTGTTTTCATTTCGGGAACTTTACCTTTTTCATCTGTTGATTTCGCATGTCGCACCTAGGTTGTGTCTACACTGGGTCACTGCTTTGTTGATGCACTCCATCTGTGGTCAAACCGCGTCAATGGCGCACTCTGTTAGTGTACAAGGAGCATCACCGACACACATTCTATATGGGAAACATGCGTCGTTGAGGAGTGGATGCTCTAGTGTGTATTAGCAGAATACGTCGCCCTCCAGAATTTTGTATTAAGTTAAAAAATCCCTATTTGGAATTTGGATGAAGTGTTTTAGGATGAAAGTGCAATTACAAGTTGCGTAAAATCCTTCATGAAATGAATGGTGTTGTAGAAGTTGACAAAGAGATATGTGCCCTGCTTCCAGAAAGGATGACTAGGTTTATACAAAAGCAAAGGAGGAAGAGAACCAAGTGGGAATTCCAATTGGATGCTCAAGTAAATGGATATGACATCAAGAATGTAGTGTTGGATTTAAGACCTGATGTTAATATACTCCCAAAGAAGTCCTAGAAGGTGATGGAATGTCCCTCCTATGTCTACTCTCTTATTCAGTTGAGAATGGAAAACCAGTATTGCATATTTTTTATTGGTCAATTGGAGAATTTTAAAGTATATTTAGTGGGCATGAAGACCTTCATGGATTTCAAATTAATTGATATTATGGGAGGGACTAATCCATATCTGAAATTTCTAGGCATAGACTAGGTCTACAAAAAATATGGGTGATCGACATGAAAAAGAGAACAATGACTTTTGAAGTTGAAGGCATGAAGGTTACGCAACCTTTGGCCCTTCTCTAGGGACCATGATACACTAAATTGGTACACAAGAAAATGGTAAGATATTTTCTGGATAACATATACCCTCTAATAGAAAGAAGAAGAGAGGACTATGTAAATCCTATAGTAGACGGGTCTGTAAGTTGGAGAAGTATTCGCTCTTTTGATAGCGATTATGAAGAAGCATGGGATGACTGGAAAAACGGATGACATGAAATATCTTCTTGACACTAAGCAATGATAAAAGCAATTTGATGGATCGAATTAGAAGTGCAAGATGATCTAGTATACGATGGAATCAATATCAGATGGACTTCCTGGATACAACACTCAAAGGAACCCCTAAAATATGGTGGGAAACACATGAATATGATATACCTGATTGGGGAACAACCTATATAGCTCTGGTGATCGGATTCAATCCCTCCAAGAATTCCAATAGAGTTTTATAAATATATATGCGCTAGACAAATCCTTTCGCTCACATTGACCAGTGCGAACAACAATGGCATATTGACAGGTTACAGCCATAATTTTAGGTTCATCAGTTCTTTCATGAGTTAGAACCCATTCCCAAAGCTTGATACCTGCATAAAGAGACAAGACGATAGACTGACTATTGGAAGAGGCTAAGCACAAAATTGTTATACCATTATTTTCCACCCTTGGGGTATATAGGAGACCCACTATTCATTTTGTGTCTTAACATTACCTTTATAACCCTTGAAAATGATTTTCCTAGTAAAAATGAGCCATATCACTCCTTTAACATTAATAAGAGGTAATAATATAAGTTTATCACTCATTACACCACTATATGGAGAGATAAAGTCATTTATCATTCCATTATGGGGAACAATAGCCTCTAGAAGCCTCATTATTGCCTTATTTGTTGAGGAAATTTGGGAAATGAGTTGGACCCACATGTGTTAACCTAGGAACTCTCAATCCTATATAAATGTGAGAGGACCTAGGAGTCTATATTCATTTCATTCTCTTCCTCCATTCATCCATATAATGGGGGCATTTAAAGGGATAAAGGGGGAGATTTGGAAAATCATTGTTATGCTAGTGGATTCCATAGGGGATCCATGTTACTCTCATGAGGAGGAAAATTTGAGAGAAGTGCATATTGTCATTTTCTAGATCTAGACTCTCCCCACATTGAGTCATCATCATTGAGTTAACCTTGCTTGAGGTGAAGGGACAAGGAGGAGTTAGGAGCAAGGATCCAAGGAGAGATTGCATCATGACTCAAGGAATGGACACATGTTTGTATTGCTTTCCATTTTATTAATATATATCTATGGTTTCCCCCTTTATCTATTGTCTAATTGTCATTTCATGCACATTGATAGCAGATCTAATTATTCCTTGAGTTAATTAGATTAGATCTATATTCTTTTGTGATTCATATTGCTTGAAGAGGTATGAGAAAGGTGTTTATTGTATTATTGTAGACAGGTAGTAGGTGTTTAGGAGCTAGAGCAAAGATCTCTAGGATCTACATCAGCTAGGACTACACAAAGGACAATCGTCATAGGGAAAGGTATGCTTTCTCATACTCTTGTCTATTGTATGCATAGGATAAAGGGTTACATCTAGTGGGGAATCTTTTATTTCTATCCATCAAGTATGTATTAAGTTAATGTAAAATCCAAGGGGTATCTCACCTATCTATAGGAGATATTTTTCAATCTACAAAATTGGCAACTCCATTGGGGAATAATTTTTGAACTCTTCCTTAGACCCCTTTTTCCTTAGATACATTCAATCCCTTACTTGATTTTGGTTTTTGAGTGTGTTTTTGGGTTCATTTTCATACTTAGATTACATATAATCCTATTATAGGCTTTGAAAATTCCAGATCTGATTCAGATCTAAGTCAAATTTTAGATTTGGGCTTGCCATGTGTTTGTTTTTCTAAGATTTGAGGGTGGATTTTGAAACAGCTATAGCATACAGGCTATTGACTGAAAATATGACTTATAATATGTAGAATCAAACCCCAGGAAATTTCCTATCCTATGCTACTGATCTAGTTGAAATTTGATCACCCAATGAAAATATATCCTCTCTGCAATGTTTTCGTCCGTAGGGAAAATTCCTGGAAAAAAAAGTGCAAATGTTTTACTAAGATATATTTGCTTCTTGGACTTTAATTTTAGCATTTTTTTAAATCATGTATTTTTTTTAGAGGAATGCATATTTACAGTTTGTTCCCTAAAATTTTGCTTAGAAAGTTAAAAGAATCAATCTGAGTTTCGTTGCCATCTTTTGAGAGGATCCAAGTTTATTGAGTCTTTTGTTTATGGAGGGTTTCCTCCTTCTTATTTGAAGAAAGGGTGATTGGATTTGCTTGTTGTAGCACTTTGATGAATGTATTTATATGTTGAAAAATTATTTTGATCCACTGAGTACATTTACCATTGGAGACCAACGAAAACTTTACATAGTCTCTCCCTTTCATGAACTAAGGCTTATGGGCTTGATTTGATTTAAGAAGAAGGGATTTTTTTCCATCCATTTTCATCTTTTTAGTGAATGTGATTAGCATATTTTGTTTCAGATTTCCTTTTGTTTATAAAAGTGAAAGAAGAAATTGTTCTTCATATTCATTTTTTTAATGTTTTAAGCCTTATTTACCATATGAGTGAGTGCTCGTATCCTTATCCAACCTTGTTTGAATTCTGGTCGGTCCTATTTGTTGGTTTATCTTGTTGATTGCATGAGAATCTGTTTGATATATTTTGTTTGAATCAAACCATTTAAAGGAAAAAAATCCATTCTTGTGGGTTTCTCTCTGTAAGAACCCTAAAACTCATAAAACCTACTAAATAACAAAATAATGTTAAATATGCATGCAGATCTATGAACCAACACAAGAATCTGATAACATGTAAAATCTTATAAAATCCAGAAACAAATAAGAGCAACATGCATAGAAGATATGACAAGAAAGTGGATCTAATCAATAATAACAGAAAATATGCTATGAAAATTAAGGATCCATACCTAGATAGATGACCTAGAAGCTACCATTACCTTGACAACTCCAATAGTGCAACTGAAGGTGGGGGGGTGTCTCTCCACCCAACCAACCCCCAGCCAATGGCTGAGGCCCCCGAGTCCCCAACAATTAACCCTATGCCAGTGCTATCTTGCTTTCCTATCCTCAAGAGCTCCTCTTCACATGCCAAAAGACAAAAAAAAGATCCCTCTCTTCACTTCTTCTCCTCCTTTTATCCCCTCCTTCTCCCAATTTCTTAATTTCTTATTTAATTTCTATCTTTATGCAAAATTTGTTTTCCAATACTTCTTTTTCATTTTTCTTTTGATTATTTACATTATACTATATTACATTGTATCATATTATATCAAATATTCCCTATATTCGTATATGAGGGTTGTTACATACTTCCCCCCTTCAAGAAACTTTGTCCCAAAGTTATAATATTCAAGCAATAAATACAATACTTATTCAATCAATCAATCAAATAAATACTAGAATATATAGGTAGCTAGTACTATTGTGAAATTAAGAGATTTATATGTGTGGCCACCACATAGAAGTCTCCAAACCACACTAATACAATCAAATGCCCTAAGTTACAACATGCTCTTAAGTAATTCCCTATGAGTCTAGTATGCAACCATAACAACAATTATGCATCATACATACAAAAGCATTAGATAATTAATTAATAATTAATAGTTGTGCATTTGTTTACTTCCTCTTTCCTTACTCACCCTCTCCCTAAGAATCATACCATCCTCCACCTCCATAAACCTCCCCTTCAACTCCAGATGGTCCTCCTCGCCATGGAACGGGCCCTCTACTGTAACCTATCCACGGATCATACAGTAGGAATTAGAAGTTCCCCGGGAAGTTACCATAGCATTGCCACCTTCCCAACTTTTGGAAATAATACGGCCTCATCGAATTCTAATCGGAATCATCAAATAGTAGTCATGAGAAGTTATCCGGGAATTTATCGCGGCATTTTCCACCTTCCCAACTTCTGGTAATAGTACGATCCCATCGGTATTAATCGACATCTGGTTCTCGGTACCCTGATCCTGGAACCTATGGGTTATGGGCCCACCACGCTTCCACTGTGCATATCAGGATCATTATACCCCACGCATATCGGAAGGCTATCCTAAACATCCTCCATAGCACCCTCAAGGCACTAGCCCCAAGCATCAGAATTCCTTCTCCATAAACCTCCCTCCCGGTGAGTATGTCTCCAACCATGGACTCTGGTCACATCAGAAGTTCTCCGGGAAGTATCTATGGCACTGCCACCTTCCCAACTTCTGGTACAAAATTCAAGCGCTACTAGCATAGAGCTAATTATTGGGCTTGTCCCCTAGCCCATAATATATTTATAGTATCCATTCTCATTCGTGGTTATGGGATCCCACAAAATCAGAGAATACTTAGCCTCATAAGGCTATTTGAGTGGATCACCTGGAACAACTTTCCCTTACCAAAATGAATAATCATTTCTCAATATAATGATATATCATGGATCAACCTTGCATCATGCGCTAACAATAATGTCTAGCCACCATTTCATATTGCATTGCATTACATCATAAACCATTGTTAAATAAGTCATGACAAGTTTAACATCTAATGCATTTAGGTGCTTTGTGCTACCATTATAGCATAACTGATCATGATACTTTCATAATTTCACCAAGCATCTCATTAATATGTCATGATAAGCTGCCATATTTCAACATTATTACTATCAACATGGAGTAACAACTCATCCATCATCATATCAAATATGCATTCTGACAACCCACATAATCCATCATCATATCAAATATGTATTCTATGGGGAGCAATAAGGGTTAGCATGAAACGTTAACATGTCATCCCAAATATGGGATATAATTTCTTATTCTTCACTAACACAAAACATATCTCTATAATTTCTTGTGCTTTCACACCATTTATGTGCCAAATGTCATTTATCTCTAGATGCAATGATAAGCTATAATATCATTTTATGTTCTATACGTCATCTATCTTATATTGTATCATATTGTCATGAAATAACATCAAGTATCACATGCACAACACATGGCTAGAATTAACAATCATCAAATTTTGCATGAATAATGCATGACCATGATGGCATCATTCTAAGAACAACATGTAAAAACACCATAACATATACCACACAACTTTCATTTCAAGATGCCAAAATTAAACTATAAAATTACCAATTGAGTATCAACACTCAACGCATTATGTACCTCATGTCCTATACATGTGGAAATTGAGTATCAACATGAAATATGCATCATGAAAATGGAGTAGCAACATGAAAAACTGAACATCATCATAAAATATGCAACCCTTATGCTTCTAATTGTATACCCAAATGTTTGAGATTTGCCAAAGACTGATCCAAAACTATGTATAAGAACTAGTTCCTACTATTTCATGCATACTCCGCACATGAGTTCCTATATAGAGGCCACTACATGACAACTATGCATAGCTAATCAACAAAGAGAACATTGAGCTTATTCATAGACAAGTCATGAAAAGGAAGTTTACACTTATCTCAAACCCACACACTTCTAGAAACTAGAAGGCAATTGCTAGGCCAAACAACATATCAATAATAGTTGTCTCAATTAAATATAACAATCATACATAGATTAACTCAGATTCCCCCAAATCCATATGGTGGACACAGATATAGATGATGCATACTTAATATTTAGACACTACCCATAAATTTTAAAGAGGCCTCAAATATTCTTCTCTTGTTAGTGTCTTAGATATAACTAGGATCCACAACATTGAATCATATGAAATCTAGACATACTTCTTAGTAGACATGATCAATATAGAACAAAGAATTGACCTACTAACAAACAACTCTCATCATGTATGTTACCTCCCAAATCTACACTCGAAGATATTCAAGTCCTTAAATGAATGGAAACCCTAGAGGTACTTGGTAAGGTTGCCCACTACAACAACTCTTCCTCTCACTTTAGGATGGTTCTTTCTGGCACAAGGGGGAAAAACATAGAAAATAATTTTATGACATTCCTTAGAAATATACAGATGATGGACTACCAAGATCGATGTCTATCCCATAGGATGATGGAGTCAATATCAAAGATAAATAGGGTTTGAATATGATGGAGAAACTGTAACTAAGTCATTCATTGATAGGCCATAATTTTTTTTCAAAACAGATTTTAGCACTACCCCCTTCCAGTTTTGCCCGTAATCAGCTGATGCGGTATAAGAAGACAACTATCTCTGTTCAAAAGGAAATTTCAACATAGTTGTCTATTATTCCAAATCTTGATGACATCTATTCCAGCATGTATGCCATAGGGATGCATTCCTTGTGTTGTTCCGCTTATTGCAAATGAGACAGTGATCAAATTCATAAATGGAACTAGTGATCTATTGGGAACAGGAACCCTACTTTGCCTGTGTTCGGCATATTATCTTAAAAGGTGTTTGATTAGGTTCCATATCTACAACAACAAAAATAAATAAATAAATAAAATATGCCAGCATGTAAACAACCTGGGACAGAAAGGATGCATATAGAAATGAAATTTAGTTTAATAATAAATAAGAAAATTGTATTAACAATCTTCATCGTTTCTGATAAATCTCGCATTTGATTGTGTTAGCTTATACTCCATAGCCTCTACGGCTCGATAATTCACTTAGTTGGTTATGCCATGATAAGCGTCAAGCAAGAATTTTGGACAGATCTCGAGAGAATCATATGCAACCATGCATTGTAGATTTCGAAACTGACAAGGATTACAAAATTACCCTAATGTCTCTAAATGAAATGCTCAAGTCCCTTTTCCAGATAAGCCACTCATCGTGTCATTTGGCTGGGCATCGACTTCAAAGTTTTCACGCATAACTTCATTCTGGCCGCCAGATTTTATGAGAAAACCACCAAAATTGACCAGACAAACAGACGAATGCAGCCTTGATGACACAGATTATGAATCCATTCACCTGTACGGACCGCAAGGGCACAACAAAATGAACGGCAATACGTCTGGTGCTTTCCAATGGACTGTGGAGTCGACCAAATAACACCTCACATTTTCTTTTTATTGTTATTCTTCTTGTGCAGGTTTGTAGTGAAGTTGGTTCTTTAGATCTTAAGAGCAGTTACAAAGAGTGATGCAAAGACTGTTGAAATCACAAAATAGAGTGGATTTGCCACCATCCCACTCTTTGTGGGGCAAATTATTTGTAACATTTACATATTAATAAAATCCTAAAATAATCATATCAAGAAAATTCTAAAATTCAAACCTGATCTATATATTAAAATTCTAAAATTCAAACAAGGAGATCAGTAAATTAAATTCAGAGATGATATCGATTTTGATTATGCAGATGGTATAAAGCAACTTGAGAAGGGTTTCAAGCTTGGAGGAGGAGCAAATCCATCAAGTTATATGGTGGGGGAGATCTGGCAGGAAATTTGCAAAAGAAAATATTTAGAATGGGAGTCTTCTTAACACCTTCATTTGCAGAACCAACAAGAGTTGAGAGCACTTTGTGTAAGGGTTATGTAGTAAGAATTTGAAAGTACTTGTATGCAAGATAATGAAACTGGTATCCAGCCTACGACCACTACTAAATGAGGGTACAACAAGCACGCAAGCACAATGATGGTACCAAATCAAACGACATTGAAGGAGAATCTAGAAGTTAATGAAGGTTTTGTGAGAATATTTTATGCAGCAATAAGCATGGACATCTTCTGGTGAATGATCTTGTTGCGGATGGAGTTGAAAACAATAGAGAGAAACCGTAGTTCCCGATCATTCTCCATAGGATGATATACTTGACAGTGCAGGTGTGATACCAATCCGAATTCAAAGATATCAATCGCCATAAAGTAATATAGATATATTTTTAGGGTTTTGTATAATATATATAAACGTTGGGAAGGAAACCCTAAAATCCTGAAACGTGAAACCCTAAAATTTCCTTAGAGGTTAAAAACATAGTGTAGCCTTTACATTAATACTAAGGAAACACTTCATGCACTAACCGTTACGAATAATAATATAGGGATATACCAGAGCAAGAAGCAGGAGGCGTTACAATTTTCTACTTCATCCTTCATCCTGGAGAGCAACAGGCGGGGGCGTTACCAGAGCAGAACTGTCACCCCACAGTTGGTATATCCATGCAATAAAAACACCCACGGCCAATACGAATCCATGCAGAAGTGAAGGTCATCAAAGGGGCCTGAGAGTAAATGATCACAAATATTAAAACGATCACTGGTGACATGGCAGAAGAACGCGGCCAGAAATAGACTATATGCAATATGAAGGGGCCTGAGAGTAAATGATCACAAATATTAAAATGCTCACTGGTGACATGGCAGAAGAATGCAGCCAAAAATAGAATATATGCAATATGAAGGGGCCTGAGAGTAAATGATCACAAATATTAAAACGCCCACTGGTGACATGGCAGAAGAACGCAGCCAGAAATAAACTATATGCAATATGATTAGAAAAACGTGTTGCAACAGAGAACCCTAACCCTAAAATGAGGCTTGATGTACGACATGGTAGTATACGATGTGTATTGCATCCTCTGAGCAAGAAAATGCAGGCAACCGACCCACTCTGAACTACATACTTTTCTTCTTGAGGGCGACGGAGACCTTTCATTTAAAAGACTCACTGTGTTATAGGTCAACCGTTGCTACCTCTCCTCCCCTCTACGCTTGACTCGAAATGAATACATCATTGCTAATATCTGGTTTCAATTTTCCATTTACTTCGCAGGTTTTAATTTATTTATTTTTTTGTTTGTTTGGACAGCAGTCCATGGGTATGGTTACCATCTTATCCAGAAAGCCAACTATTGAGGCAATCCGTGCAGAGATCAACACACACACACGAAAAACGTAGGTATGGAAACAAAAGAAACAACCTCAAGGGCAGTCCACGGGTTCATGGATATGTATGAAAGACCATTGGAACTATTCAATACATAGTGGGCAGCGGCATGAAGGCAAGTTACTGGCAGTGAGTTGGAAGAATCTACAGCCCTGCTTCAATGTGACTCAATTACTTAAGCAAGAATCTCAGTATAAAAACTCTAAAATGGAATCTAGTAAAGATATGAATCAATTTGGAGCATTGGAATTTACGGAGAACAATGCAAGATTGGCAAATGAATACTATTTCAAAAATGGCATCGATGCAGTGATTAAGACGAATCTGCCTCAGTTTCCACGAAGATCTAAATTTAAGAGAGGGAATGTTCATCCTATATTAAACTTTGGGAAATTCTGTTTTGGCAATAAGAATTAGCCTTACTAACTTTGGTGTTATATGCAGGTTGAAATTTCTATGACATTCTTAGAACATCTTCTTTATTTGCAACGCAAACAAAGATGCACTGCATATGAGTTCTCTTTGAAGCTAGAAAAGCTGTCTAAGCTTGCTCTATGCGTGGAAGATTCTGGTGTTGGAGTCTATATATTTCAATTTGATTTTATGTTTTTCAATATGAGAATGTAGGAGCCATTCATAAAAATAACAATACAAAAAATATAACCCACTACCAGTATTGAATCCATGGTCTGCAACCACTGGGCATTTCCCTTCCAACGTAGAGATAGCAATAACCTATAAACAATTGGGCATTTTCCTTGCATCATAAAAGTAATTTCTTATTTACAAACATTCAGGAAAATCTCCTTCTACAGAGGTAAAGCAATTTAATGAAGATCGCCCCTTTCTCAGATAGAGGCCGCCTTTGTTTCTCTTCATAACGCGAAGTTAGTGATATATCATGCAACATAGAGATGCAGACCAAACTGTAAAAAAAAAAAAAAAAAAACTTGTGCAAACAAAATATATTGACTTTCTAATATAGCAACACTATAATGTAAGTAATGATGGAGATTTGTTTTCAATGCGAAATTAATATACAAGCAAACAAGTAGGGCGATAAGCATGTCCCTCTCTTTTCCACCCCACAGATAAAAACTTAGAGATATCAAACCATAAATAAAAGAATAGCATGGGGTGTCGGCCCTTTCTCTCCAATGCAAAGATACTAGTAAAATAAAATGTAAACGAATGGAATGGAGTCAGTATCCCTCAGGGTAACCGCTCCTCCAGTTCTTGACAGCAAACATGTTCCCATGGAGATGGATGTAAAAATGAAAAGTAAAAGAAATCACCGGTGTATAATATGCATGCGCCCTCTACAAATAGGTATGAAGATCTCTTAAAATGTTCAGTGAATGGGCTACACATAGATTCTTGCATGAATTCTATTTTGGCGGTTCCTATCTCTTATGGAAATGTTTATATGGATGGATCCAAATCTTGGATCAATCTTCCCGCATATTTTTACAATTAAAAGGTTTCTCCTTCTTTCATCTAGAAATTCTCTGATTTTTCTGTGCTAATATAATTATTCTGTAGCTTTCATTTCAAATCAGAGAAAAATCACAGAAAAATCAGAGAAAGGGAAAATAAGCTTTTCAGGTGTAGTTTTCCTCGGATCCGTATTCACATCTTGCCTACATGAATGTTGAAGCTGGGAGCCACCTAAAGTGTTTATGAGCCAACGGATCTAACATCATGTAGCAACAAATATGGGTCTTGACCCAAAAAAAAATTCACATATCGCAGCAAAGAGATTTTAATTCTATCCCAGGGTCTGTAAATCCTATTAACCCCCTTTTTTTAAACACAATATGATGAGACACTAGGTCCAAGAGTTTGAAGCCAACTCTGATACCAAATGTAAGAACCCTAAAACTCATAAAACCTACTAAATAACAAAATAATGTTAAACATGCATGCAGATCTATGAACCAACACAAGATTCTGATAACATGTAAAATCTTATAAAATCCAAAAACAAAAAAGAACATGATGCATAGAAGATCTGACAAGAAAGTGGATCTAATCAATAATAACATAAAATATGCTATGAAAATTAAGGAGCCATACCATAGATGACCTAGCAGCTACCATTACCTTGACAGCTCCAATAGTGCAACTGAAGGTGGGGAGATGACTCTCCACCCAACCAACCCCCATCCAATGGTTGAGGCCCTTGAGCCCCCAACAATTAACCCTATGCCAATGCTATCTTGCTTTCCTCTCCTCAAGAGCTCCTCTTCACATGCCAAAAGACAAAAAACCATCCCTCTTTTCACTTCTTCTCCTCCTTTTATCCCCTCATTCTCCCAATTTCTTAATTTCTTATTTAATCTCTATCTTTATGCAAAATTTGTTTTCCATTAGTTCTTTTTCTTTTTTCTTTTGATTATTTACATTATACTATATTACATTGTATCATATTATATCAAATATTCCCTATATTCGTATATGAGGGTTGTTACACTCTCCATCATTGAGTTTTTTGGTTTATGTAAGGCAAAGATTGGGCATACATTTGATGTTGGATTTCCATTTATTTTTCTTTGTTTGAGTGAGGATTGCATTCTTGTTTTCATTTTCTTTGATCATTGTTATTGAAAATAAAGAAAGAAAAACAAAAAAAAAGAGAAAACATTTGCATTCGCTTAAACATTTTGGAGTAAGTTTTCAAAACTTGGTGTCTAAAGATCTTGTGTACATCGTTGGAACAATTTTGTGTATTGAGTTTGTGTGCATTGTGATTTTGGGTGTTCATGAAAATATCTCTTTCCTTCCCTTATATAATTTTCATCGAAAAGAAATAAAAAAAAGTTTCATTAAGTGCATGGTTTATTTGGTTGAGTCAACAACACCATCAAAGTTTCACTCCATTACCCCTTGAGTAACAAATCCATTAAAAGCAACACTTAATTAAAATCAAATAGACATTTTTCTTTTGATATAAAACACACATTAGTGGAGGCTAGGGACTTGGGATTAGGTTATGGAGAATAAACTCTCCCAGGCCAAAAAAATTAAACTAGAATTCCACTAGGGAGTGAAAATCCATAATTAATGCGAAGTATTGCTAGGAAATCACCTCTAACACATGCGTCAAGCATGAGGTCAAGTGAGGTGCATCAAGAGATTCTATCCTCTTGGTGTGCTAAATGGGCTCTTGTGTGTACTGGGGTTTCGACTTTTGTAAAGTCCTAGGGGTGACACAAATTGGTTGGAATTAGGGTCTGAGACTTGTGTCTTATGTTCCTTTCACGCACGTCATTGGTGCTTGACCCGCAACTATCTCTCCCTGGTACCAAGCGCAAAGTGGTAACCTTAGTTTCCTTTCGTTACGTCTCATACCTAAGTGACTATAAGGGGGTAGTCCTTGTGGTACATGAGGCAGACATATAACACTCACTTCTAAGGTATTTGGGGGGGTATTTGTACTCATTGAGTGTAGTTTCACCCACTGTATGGCATTGTCGGGATTTATTGGTGACTACTTCTCCATACATAGCCATACTCACCTAACGAGCAAGGTACTGGGATTTGATCTCCTGGCATCTCAGTACGAAGGGATAGTAAGTTTGATTTATGTTTCTTTTTAGGACTTTTATAGAGGGTTCTCTTTGTTGTTTCTTGACTAGCTTGGCCTTAGGTTGAGTCATTGGTTTATCTTGTTTAATTTATCATTTATCATTTATCATCGTAGCTGACCAACCTTTATGCCACTCAAGGTGGTTGCGTGGGGATTCTCCTGAGTTTGAGGTTCCACTAGTCCAATGAAGGAGAATTAATCCTTCAACCAATTTACCTACTAATGAAGAGTTTGAATCTTATATATTTTCTACACCACAAACACAAACTCCAGTTTTTAACAATTTACACAACCTGAGATTGAAACAATCGAATAAGGTAGAACCTCCCATTAAAATCCACCTTTGATGGATCCTCATGGTCTTATCTTATTCAAGTAGGGGATTTTGATGGGGCCCTAAAAAGGAACATTGTTTGGCCCATGTAATGGATCATGAAAGGCTTATGAGGAGGAATAAGGAATTAAAATCCACAAGATAAATTTAACTTTATGGCATTCTTCCTAGAAGCTAATGCGCGTTTTCTTTAATTAATATATTTACATTATTTAGTATTGTTCCCTAATTTGCTTATTCATTTGATTTATTTATTTGGATAATGAGCTAATATTTTTCAAATTATTATTCATTTGTGATGGATTTGTAGGTGGAGCTTAGCTAAAATCTAAGTGGAAGAGATGAAGTCATAAAAATCAGCTCAATCTCTCTCAATGAGTTCATTAGTCAAACTAGAGTTTAGTGGAGATATTTAAGGGTTTGTGTCCCCTCTTAATTCTCATGAGATTCCAGTGCATAAATAAGGACTCGATATCATCCAAGGATGAAATCATGGATCCGTATTTTCAACCAATGAGAGAAACCTGAAAATGAAAAGTGCTTGAAACAAGAAGTCTTATGACTTCTTTTACAAAAGGAGAATGAGAAGTTTTAAATCTTCTTGGTCAACATCATCATTGGTTTTGGATCTTCCTTATGGTTTATTGCTTTTTAGTGGTTTTAATCTTCTTCTTTGGTTCAAATCTCAAGTACCTACAACAAGGATCAATCTCAAGAACCCATTAGCATTAGCAAACAACATAAAATAAATCTAAGATCTAAACTAGGAAAGGAAATCTAAGATGCAAATTTTAACAAAATAGTCTATATGCTTGCTCACTTTAAATGCAAAATTTAACTTTTTGAAATGATATCTAATACTAGGATGAAAATGCAAACTAAGATATAAGTAATACAAACAAGAAACTAACTAAAAAATGAAATTTAACTTAACCAAATCTCTTTTTTGTTTTGTGAATTCTTTAGAGGAAGTGCAAATAGAAGGTGAAAAGTGAATGGAGGATATGAGAGAAGGCTAGGAATGTTGGTAACTGCTATGGGGCAGTAGGCACTAAAAAGAGAGGACTGTGCTAAAGAGCAATGAGCAGAAAAATGAAGAAGAGAGGGCTGGAAAGGAGCAGCAAAAGAAGGCAAGTGGACTGAGTTTTAGGGCAGCAAACAAGGATGAAATTGAGTGCAACAGGGAAATGAACAGCAAGATGAAAAGGGTAGCAAAAAAGAGGATGGACAACAGCAATGAAGAAGCATAGAGGGCAGCAAACAAAAGGATGACGTAGCTAGGAGAGGGAGCAAAAGAGAGGCAAAACCAGCAAGGAGGATGAAGGTAGAAGAAGATGAAGACAACCAATGAAGAGGAGGACGAAGATAGAGAAACAAGGAGAAGACAAGGCCAAAGCAAGCAAAAAAAAACCAAGAAGCAAACAATGGTAGGATCAAACCTTGGAACAAGGTGACCACTAGAACACTAGTCCCGAAACCTTCCAGCTAGTTGGATGCACGCAAGGATGCTAGTGGGGAAAGAGAAGTAGCCACAAAATTATGTGGCACTTGGGATCAAATCCCAAGCTACTTTCTCAAGGCAAAACTTACATATAAGAAGACAGAGAAAAGTGTGGGAATGATAAACTTGAAGATCCACTACTCAAAAAGGTAACCAAGTACCCAGAAAGAAAGATAGATTCGAATTGAAGATTGAGCTTTGGAGTAAGATCTCCTTGTGTTTTTCTTCTTGGAACAAGCCCAACTCTGTAGATCCTGAAAGCCAACAATGTTAAAAGGTTCTTATGATGATGGAGATGAGATCGATGCAACTGAGCTCATACCCTTCTCCAAATGGAAAGATTTATTAAGACAATCAACTTGAACCCCAGTGAGATCAAACAAAATAACTAGTATGCTAGGAATATTAAATCAAGATCAATACTTCATATAACTGAGTACTTGTATTCATCTAGACTACAACAAGCTTTGCATAATAATCCAACTTGACAACTGCAAATGAAAAATCTTATGTTCTAACAATAGACCTCTAAAGCTAGTTGTTTGATCCAACACATAGGAAACAATTTGAAAGCAAGGAAAGATATAACCTCATAATACACACATCCACCAATGAAGAAACAATCGCATAGACCTCCAGAGTCGAAAAGCTTCATTCAATGAAAGACTGATTTCAATTTTAGCAAAATTTCTATGCCCAATTCTCCATCTATAGAGTGCCAAAGGCACCTCTATTTATACAAAATACAAGCCACAAAGGCCTAATTCGAAATGGCAACCAAGGAGAGCCAACTCCAATCGAATTTCAATCAAGATCCAATCACAAATCAATCATCATTAAGCTTGAAGTGCGTGATAACAAAGGTGAAATCTCCGTTACTATCCCTTTCAGAAAAGCAAAGTTTACAACAACAAAAATGAGTGCAAAGAAGATAGGGTTATCCTCTCTATGTGGAGACCTCCCTCCATGTTCAATCGAACTTCACTCCCTTTTGTAGACCATCTGATTCCTCTCCTCCTACTATTCATCGAGATTTGATTCAATATTGTTAGGATATTCCTATACTCCATCCTAGTCCCACCAGTATTTTGATCATTTACATTTTCAGTCATGCATGCACCTTTTAGGGTTTGCATGCATTCTAGGGTTTGCATGCATTTTGCATGCATCCCAGTCATCAGTCCAGCACCTAGCCCTCAGTTAGCCAGCCCCCAGGAGCTTCTCACTATTCAGTTTTAGCCCTCCAGTTGCTTAGTGCGCCCTTCTTCCTTGATTTTAGGGAGCAACTCGCCCTTCTTCACCTACCAGTTCAGTTACAGTCAGTTACAGTCAGTTACACTCAGTTACATTGAGTTACACTCAGTTACACTCAGTTACATTGAGTTACACTCAGTTACACTCAGTTACATTAAGTTACAGTCAGTTACACTCAGTTACACTCAGTTACATTGAGTTACACTCAGTTACACTCAGTTACATTCAGTTACTCTTAGTTACATTGAGTTACACTTAGTTACATTGAGTTACACTCAGTTACACTTAGTTACACTGAGTTACACTTAGTTACACTGAGTTACACCTACCAGAGTTAGTTTGACTGATGGTTGACAGTTACTTGAGCATTGATGACTCCACTGATGATGATGAAGACTTCCAGTTGCGCTCCGATGATCATGAGGACACCTAGTTGTGCTCCGATGACACTCCAGTGATCCTTTGATCACTCCATGAAGGCTAATTCGAATTGCCACCTTAGGCATTCGAATTCCTCATGCATTGTATTATTTATATGTCCATTTGTGATTAATAATCTAGTATGACCGAAGTATTATTGCTTCTATCTGAGTTCTACTGTACCATATTATTCTGTTGCTCATTATACTGCATGTATCACTCTTCTTCTATTTTCTTGCTTAATCATAATTATTCTCTTGTGAGATACATCATCTCTTAGATCTGCTGTGAGGATTTTCACATGGTATCAGAGCATGTTGAGAGTATTGTTTATCTCCATTCTTGAGAGTTTTTTGCAGGTTATTACCAAGATTTCGAGTTCAGCAGTTGCAGCAGAATCTGCATTTTTGCAGCAGTAGCAGTTGCAGTTATTCTATATTGTTTTTGCAGGTCTTCTACATCTTCAATGTATCCTGAATTAGAAGAAATCACTCCTCTTTCTCTATTCAACTATGATGAATGGAAACCAAAAATAATAGCATATTTAAAGAGCCATGATCTCTTTGATTGCTATTTTGAAAGAGAGTTCGAATCCTCTACAAAGAAGATTAAATGGTTGAATAAAGGTGACATGCACATTGGAAGAATGAAGCTTACTATGACTGATTACATATTGTACCCGACCATCTTTGAAATTGAAACTCCAAAAGAGTTATGGGCTCATCTGGATGAAAGATTCGGCAAAAAGAATGATGGTTTTGGTCCAAATCCCTTCAAAAGCAAGCAAGTTGATGCATTCGCTCCACTTGATGGTCTCTCAGATCATGATGCATTCGCTCCTCCTGATGGTCTCTCAGATCATGTTGCATTCGCTCCCCTTGATGATCTCTCAGATCATGAACCAGTATCATCTCATATTGAAGTTGTTGACAAAGAACTTGCAGATTCTCCGCTCATGCTCAAACTTTCTTCTCTTTCTGTGCCAGCTCACACTCTAGATATTGCAGAAGGTCCTAAATCCTGCCTTGCACCAGAGTTTGTTGGTTTGCATCATGATCACATGATTATTTCGGAGGTAACATCAGCTATTGGAGGTAATGCATTCGCTCCTCTTCAGCAAACATCTCTTATTTACTACTATATGATCATTAGCACATGCTTTCAGAAGGTTATTGAAGAATATGGCCATTGCCACCCGCTTGAGATAATTTCTCATGCATCATATGATAGTTTTGATCTCACCCCTGCTGGTTCAAAGGAGATCTCAAGAAACTGTTTTGAAAGTCTTAAATCTGATTTTGATTTCAAGCAAACATGTAATAGTTCTTTTTGGCATAATCTCACCCATGGTGGTTCGAAGGAGAAGACAAAGGACTATATGCACATTCAAAAATTTGATCCTACCTCAGCTGATTCGAATCACAGGTTCAAGGATCATTCTAATACTGTTGGATTTGTTCTCATCACATTCGATCTGAAGAGCAAGTACAAGCACATGCTTTTTGAGCATGATCCACTTCTTCCCAAGAAGAAGATACCTCCAGACATATGACCAAACATCACACATGCTTGAGTTTGGAGCTTTTATTTTTTTATGTGTGCCTTACAGTCTATTTTTGAGGAGGGGGTATGTTTCCCATGAAATTTTCCCACTTCCTTGGTTTATTGATTGTTATTATTCATTGTATTGGGTGACCTTTGGTCTTAGTTACCAGGGCCCAGGATGGATTAAGGGGGGGTGTTAGGATATTCCTATACTCCATCCTAGTCCCACCAGTATTTTGATCATTTACATTTTCAGTCATGCATGCACCTTTTAGGGTTTGCATGCATTCTAGGGTTTGCATGCATTTTGCATGCATCCCAGTCATCAGTCCAGCACCTAGCCCTCAGTTAGCCAGCCCCCAGGAGCTTCTCACTATTCAGTTTTAGCCCTCCAGTTGCTTAGTGCGCCCTTCTTCCTTGATTTTAGGGAGCAACTCGCCCTTCTTCACCTACCAGTTCAGTTACAGTCAGTTACAGTCAGTTACACTCAGTTACATTGAGTTACACTCAGTTACACTCAGTTACATTGAGTTACACTCAGTTACACTCAGTTACATTAAGTTACAGTCAGTTACACTCAGTTACATTGAGTTACACTCAGTTACACTCAGTTACATTCAGTTACTCTTAGTTACATTGAGTTACACTTAGTTACATTGAGTTACACTCAGTTACACTTAGTTACACTGAGTTACACTTAGTTACACTGAGTTACACCTACCAGAGTTAGTTTGACTGATGGTTGACAGTTACTTGAGCATTGATGACTCCACTGATGATGATGAAGACTTCCAGTTGCGCTCCGATGATCATGAGGACACCTAGTTGTGCTCCGATGACACTCCAGTGATCCTTTGATCACTCCATGAAGGCTAATTCGAATTGCCACCTTAGGCATTCGAATTCCTCATGCATTGTATTATTTATATGTCCATTTGTGATTAATAATCTAGTATGACCGAAGTATTATTGCTTCTATCTGAGTTCTACTGTACCATATTATTCTGTTGCTCATTATACTGCATGTATCACTCTTCTTCTATTTTCTTGCTTAATCATAATTATTCTCTTGTGAGATACATCATCTCTTAGATCTGCTGTGAGGATTTTCACAAATATTTTCCTCAAAATATGGAGACATGCATGCACTCTGGCGTAACTTCTCCTGCTCGATCGTTCTCCAAAATCGGCTAACAAGTCTATCTTTGTGGAAAAATGATTCCCTCGAGCTCCTTGTAAAGAATATCTTCATAATTCGAAGCTTGATTTCTTTTTTCATGGCGGTTTTCAATAAGTTATGCAATATCGTGGCAGCTTCTAGTAGCAAAGATAAATTTATTTGTGCATACTAATAGCAGTCTCTCCATATTAAGCTCGTGATGGGTTCAAACGTGGCCTCTTTTCTGTATTGCTGGCATCTATGAACTGGATGTGGAACAAGTTCTCAACAAATATGACCAACGGTGACTTGGCAATGTTATCTCTTTTTCATTTTCACATAATCTCATTGGCGTCAATATGATGTCTCCAAGTTTCACAAAAATCTATAGTCAATAACATAATCGCGAAATCTATGTGAAGACAAAAACAACCAAAATAAATAATGAAAAGGATAAAAGAACATGGTGATGAAATTAATACCTTTGAGTCCATTTACATGGTTATTAAAAAATATGAAAATGAAACTCCTTTTCACTTTACACGTACCAAAAAATATTATTGATGTAAGCTTATAATAAGACTTACCTCCTCAATATTTGGATAAACTAATTAATAATATTTGTGAAAAGATACCATACAATATGCCACATATATCATATAATATTCATAATTAATGATTATGGGAAAAATAAGGCATAGGGTATCCTTAATAATTAGCTTTTCACAATTTATTATAAAATAGATGAGGAATATAGAGTATCATGTGAGATGTTGAAAATAAAATTGATTTGGAAATGGTAAAGTGTATCATAGTTCTTTATTATTCAAATTAGTCCTTAAGACCATATTGAGAAGATCACAAAACTTAATAAATGTCTTAAACAATCACAATGTTCATAATATATATATGGATACCAACATATTCTTGTAAACATTATGATCAATTTTAGAAAAGTAATAAAGTTAAATGAAATTCTCAAAAGTTTAAGAGTGGTTATTATGCCAAAGAGTGAAAAAAGCAAGCAGTAAAAGTGCAAACTTTATAAGTCTACCAAAGCATCAAGTCCACTAGACCAAGCCAAATCAAAGTGTGCATGTAACTTGAATAAGCCAAATATTTATGCCATGATAGTCAAGTCAAAGAATAACCAGTTCAAAATGTGAAAGATCAAAGAAAGAAAGCCAAGAATCAACCTACCAAAGTGAGGAAGATAAAATGAATAAAAGTTAAGTATCTACAAAAATTACATCGGGGTCCCTTTGATTTTGTAAAAAATGAAGGGGAGTTGTTGGGGTTCCAAGAGATTATTTGTAGTTGCTCTCTTGTAATATTGAAGGATATTTCTGGAGATAGCTCAATTGGGTGAACCCCGTATATCTGGTGTATCCTTTTTCCTTGTTCTCTTTCTATTCTTATTTAATTTGATAGGTTATTGATTGCTAAGATAGGTAAGCTAGTTTAGCTAGATCGATAGTTCTGACATGGTATCAGAGTTGGTTTCTATAATCTAGCACCTTTTATAGCTTCCAATCAATAACTATTATCATCTAGGCATGTTTCTACAGTTTTTTATGTCTCACCCTAACCTTGTTGTGTAGATTTTTGCAGAAATTTTTTAAGGGTTTCTTGATGATTTTTTGTAGATCTATATGTTTTTTGGCTTCTCCTCAAGGAAATCTATATTCTAGTTGCCAGATCGGCAGTTTTCATCCAATTTTGGTAGATTTTTTTGTAGGTTTCCGTCTTCGGCATAATCGACATTGTTTTTGGCCTAAAAATGGACATTCGCGACTTTCTCTTAGCAAACAATGCGACTAACCAGGACTTTCCCTACTGCGAACCCGCGAATATACTGTAGACCCGCAACTTCCAGTGCACAGACCCATGTATGCTACAGCATACTCGTGTCTGCTCTAACTGTTAACTCGCTCTTACTTCAGGATACTCGTGACCCTCCTGTGGAGAGACCCGCGAGTGCTTCGGCATAACCATGACCTTACTGTACTCAAACCCACGAATATCTGATCAGAACCGTGACTTTCGCCTTTATAGACCTACGCACCCGCAGCTAAATCTCCTGTAAAACCGTGAGTAACCATGACCTTTTTCTATGCAGAACCCGCGAGTATAAATTTTTACTTGCTAGTTTACTGTTGGCAGGCCCGCGAGTGAATTTTCTTGGCACTTTTTTTAAGGGCTGTAAGTAAAAGTCTCTTTTCCTTTACTATGTTTCTACAGATCAGTACGGTAAAGTGTATCAGTTTTATGTCATTCACTTTTTTTTCTCTTGTCATTTATAGCATTTGGGTTTCTTGTTAATATTTTTATCATTATGACTTTAGAAGTAGCTTTTGTTCTTGAAATTGTTGGTCCTAACTATCTTGCATGGAAAATAAAAATGATTGATGTTGTCAGGAGTAAGAATCTATGGAGGATTGTTAATGGTGAAAACCAAAAACCTATTGATGTTCAAGTTGTGGCTATATGGGAAGATAAATGTGATCAAGCAAGAGGGATCATTGGTCAAATGGTTGCAGATAGTCTTCAGGTAAGTATAGAGGCAGAAGACAACCCGGTTGAGGTATGGAAAATTCTTGCTTCTTTATTTGATAAATCTGATGACGTTTCTGCTTATTACCTTGAAAAGAATATTTTTGAGCTAGATCCTACTAAATTTGAAAAGAATAATTGTGGTAAAGATTACAAGAAAACAGGCATTGCTATCATAATTCTTGTAGAACAAAAATTGCCATCTTGTTTTGATATGTTCATCCAAACTAGGAATAGGGCTCTTGAATTGTCTTCAAATACCATGAAACCTAATTTTGATGATTTTTGTAAAGGGTTAATTAATGAGCAAGAAAGGTTAATTGTTTCAGGACAAGTCTCATCTAATAAGGCTCTTATGGCACATAATAAGAATCCTAAGAAAATTTTTAATAATGCTAAAGGTTCTAGTTCACACACTTCAAATCATACTAATAAATGTGGTCGTGCTTCTAATGCACATAATGAAACTAGTAAAAAGAAGAAAGTGTATGATCCTTGTAAGAATTGTGGTAAAACTAACCATCCTGAAAAGAATTGTTTTAAAGCGAAATGTTTAATGGCTAAGGCTCAAAAGAAAGGTTATGATGAATCACAAGTAGCTTCATGTGCATCTGTTGTTTCGTCTAGTAGTTATTCTTCTCATGTGGAATGGATAATGGATTCTGATGCTTCTACTTCCCAATTAGTGCATTTTGGAATCCCGTGTTTTTTTAGCTTATCGTGGGGACAGACAAAGAACCCATGTACTACTTTAAAAAAAATTCCAAGTACTTAAATGGGATTAGATGGATATCCCATCTCTTCAACTTGGAAGTGTGCCTTCAAAATTCTTCATCTAAACTAAATACATGAATCTGGTTGCCAGTCAAGTTGGACATAACAAAATCCTTTTGGCCATTTGAAATGCTCATAGACTGTGGGAGAAATCGTGTTTGTGATGATTACCAGGATGAAGACAAAGGCGTTGATGGCGCGGCATTGATGATGAGGATCAGGACGAAGATGTTGATGATGATGATGATGTACACGGTATATACACTCATGCATATACCGGTATATACACTAGTGTATATACCGGTATATACACCAGTGTATATACCAGTATATATCGGTGTATAGACCAGTGTATATACCGGTGTATAGACTCATGTATATACCGATATATAGACTCGTGTATATAACGATATAAGTAGGACAAGTATAGAGACTAGTGTATATATCGGTATATACATTGGTGTATATACTGGAATATACACTAGTGTATAAATCGATATGCCTATATCCCAGAATATACACCAGTGTATATACCGGTATATACACCAATCTATATACCGGAATATACACCAATGTATATACCGAAATATACACCAGTCTATATACTCCCAGAATATATCGGTATATAGACTGGTGTATATACCGAAATATACACCAGTGTATATACTGGTATATACACTAGTGTATATTTCGGTATATACACCAGTGCATATACCGGTATATACACTGGTGTATATTCCCGTATAAGGCATACCGGTATATACACTGGTCTATATTCCCGTATATAGGCATACCGATACATACACTGGTGTATATTCCAGTATATAGACTGGTGTATATACCGGTATATACACCAGTCTATATACCGGTATATACACCAGTCTATATACCGGAATATACACCAGTGTATATACCAGAATATACATTGGTGTATATACACCAGTGTATATTCCGGTATATAGACTGGTGTATATACTGGAATATACACCAGTGTATATTCTGATGGTGATGATGATGACGAAGATGATGATGATGATGGTGGTGGTGATGTCCGATGTCAACGATGATGATGATGATGACGACGACAACGACGACGACGATGATGATTGTGGTGGTGGTGATGACGATGACAACGATGTTGATGTTGATGATGAAAATGGTGATGATGACGATGATGATGATGAAGATGATGAGGAGGAGAAGGAGGAGGATGATGATGATGCTCGTATATTCTGGTAGGGTGATGGCGCGACGGATGATGAGGATTGAGACGAAGATGTTGATGATGATGATGATGATGTACACAGTATATACACTAGTGTATATTCCGATATATACACTGGTGTATATTCCGATGTATAGACTCATGTTTATACCGATATACAGACTCGTGTAAATACCGATATAAGTAGGACAAGTATATAGACTAGTGTACCGGTATATACACTAATGTATATACTGGAATATACACTAGTGTATAAACCGATATGCCTATATACCTACACCAGTGTATATACCGGTATATACACCAGTCTATATACCAGAATATACACTAGTGTATATTCCGGTATATTCCGGGAGTATATAGACTTGTGTATATACTGGTATATACACTAGTGTATATTCCAGTATTCCACTTATGTTTCTGTTGGTATAGTTTCCGAGGATGGGATATCTCCTTCTTCCATTTGTAATGCCTGAAATTGGTTGTTGGTTGAGGCTTACTTTCCTTGGGTTTGGTCCTTGATTTTCTTAGGCTGTGTCCCATTTGAAGGCGGTGTTGATGGGGGCATTTTTCTTACCCTTTTGGCTTGTTGCCATCCTTCCTCTTGGTTTTTTTCTAGGGCTTCTTGAACTACTTTTGGAAATTTTTTGACAAAGTGGCCATATTCATGGCATTTTTTGCATTTAAAGCACAGTTCCTGTTGGGAAAAGTTCCTAATAGGAATAGTTCCTGTCATGCACAATTTATGTTGGGAAAAGTTCCTAATAGGCATGGTTCCTGTTGGGAAAAGTTCATAACGGGAACAGTTCCTGTTGGGCAAAGTTCCTAACAGGAACAATCATTTTAAACTAGAGGGTTTACCTTCAGCAACAAAGAAAGTCTAATTCGATTCCTCCATGACCATGAACCATGAAAGCTCTCCAAAACCATGAAAACTCTAGCCACCATCATCAAATAGCTCCAACAAGCAAGCATCAATACAGGCAAGTCCTCGTTAGGTAATTCCCATCATTTATTACACAAGCTCTCCACAATAGCATGGTTGTCTTCTTCAGGGTTTGCAAACCATAAGATAGACATGTAGATTTAGAGGCTACCACTAGAGTTGCCTTGCCATGTACTCATATAGTATATATGTATGATAATGAAGTACATGCATACCAAAGTTTTATCACAACAATGGTACATTATTTCAAGCTCTCCAAAACCATGAAAACCCTAGCCACCATCTAAGACCTCCAACAAGCAAGCCTCAATTCATGCAAGTTATCCTTGGCTTCGAAACCAATCTTGTATTAGACAAACTCTCCACAATAGCATGGTTTTCTTCCTTAGGGTTTGCAAACCATAGGATAGACATGGCTCCTCAAACCCTAGGTCTACCACTGTTGGATCATCACAAAAGCACCATGACCTCCATGGATCATCAAGAATCTTGTCCATGGATCATCCGAAAATAACAAGGTTCCTAATCATGTAAGGCATTAGCTCCACTTCCCATCTCTTCTACTAGGCTAGAAGTCTTAGTGCTACAACAAGAGCCATAAGAACCATCATCATGTTCTCTATGGTTTACATATATAGCACAAACCCCAGTAATCACAAGAACAAAGTTTTGACCTTCTCATAGCCAATGAATGTCCCAAGTGTTCTTATGGGTCTCCAAATTGAACTTAGACCTAATAAAATCTAAATTCTACTAGATCAATGGGAAATTTGCATATCCATATTGTTAGATTCCAGTAAGGAGTTTCCAAAAATTATGCATTTTGGATAATAGATATAAAATGCTACACTGATACCATGAAAAATATTAAGTTTTTCTAAAAACTTTTTAGATAATGCCAACTCTAGGGATGGAGTGATATAGTAGGAAGGTTTCAAGATACACAAGTATATCTACACCTAAAGCCATTAAGTTTTTTGAAGTTGACATCAATTATTTACTTGGAGAAGAAGTGGTAAAATATAATACATGCATAAAGGACTCGATAATCCATTTAAGCTATCAAGTTCTCAAGGAAGACAATATTAAAAAAGCTTATATTAAGTTTCAACTAAAGCATAGCATAAGGGACAATGTTTGTAGTACCTAACCATGGACTTATTGCAACTAAGTGAATGTTGATGTTACCAAGATAATGGAATAAAAGGGAGGCATGGTTTCAGTTCTAAGGTATTCAATAAAGATTTTAATGCTTAGATTATTAGTTTGAAAAATTCCTAGATGTTACCAAAATGTCCATCTATGAAGAAGAAGTGTTACACTATCCACCAATAAAATTAAATGAGAAAATTCATAAAAATGGAAAACCATCATCAACTGAGGCATATTAGGAATTTAATTGAGTATAAGATTATGTCATGGAATAAAGACAATGGAATTTTCTATCAAGAATAAGAATTACTCTATCCACCATTAAATTGAAATGAAAAAAAAAAAGTGGAAAACCATTATCAACTAAGGCTTATCAGGAATTTAATTGAGTATAAGCTTGTGCCATGTAATAAATATCATTAAAATGAAATCAACAAATTCATAAAAGTGGAAAACCGTTATCAACTAAGGCTTATGAGGAATTTAATTTAGTATAAACTTATGTCATGTAATAAGGACCATTAAAATGAAATCAACAAATTCATAAAAGTGGAAAACCATGATCAACTAAGACCTATTAGGAATTTAATTGAGTATAAGATTACGCCATGGAATAAAGATAATGTCATTGCTTAAGATGCTAACACTATTATAAAGACATGCATATAAGGTGTTTTTTTCCCACAAAAAGTTAATCACTTTTGAGTGAAGATTCCCCTTTAGTCATCAATGAGATGATCACCAAAACATCAACTAGTAGCTATTAACATTACATCATATATGTCTTCAAAGTGTCCTATTATGACATTGTAAAAAAAAAATTTAATAGTTATCTAAACAAAATATTAACAAGATATATATGCATAAAGTAAAACAAACTAGATCTTCAAGTGAGAAAATAATCATTTTTTATACTATCTATATGTTGAAATAAACACAATAGTGACCCCTCTTTAAGATCAAGAGTGACCCATTCATCCACTTTAATATATACATCTTATATATATGTGGAATAGTCACAACAATGACCCATTCATCCACTATTCCTTCATTCACGTTAATATCCATCTTTATATATAATGAATAGTCATAACAATGACCGCATTCATCCACTCTTTGACTCCTTAAATAATAATGAGTATGCTACAACTTTTTTAATTCCCTAAAAACACAACAAAAAGAGATAACCTTCAAACTATGAATTGATTAACTTTAGATCGTATCCCAAAGGTTTGAGCATCACATTGTGTAGGAGATGGGTTTCATTCATCTAATTTATAGCCACATTAAAATCCACAAATATTTGTAGCCTTTTTCATTTATTTATCAAGTTTACATATTAACAACATCAATAATTTTGTTGTGTTGTTTGTGCCTACACAAAGTCTAGCTTTAAACTCTATGTAACATGCATCTAAGAAAAAGAGGAAGAGTGACCCCTTCATCCACTTTAATATCCATCATATATATATATATATGTTGAATAGTCACAACAATGACCCATTCATCCACTATTTTCCTTCATTCACTTTAATATCCATCTTTATATACAATGAATAATCACAACAATGACCCCATTCATCCACTCTTTGACTCTCCTTAAATAATAATGAGTATGCAACTTCATTTAACTCCCTAAAAACACAGCAAAAAGAGATAGCCTTCGAACTATAAATTGATTAACTTTAGATCGCATCCCAAAGCTTTGAGCATCACATTGTGTAGGAGATGGGTTTCATTCATCTTATTTATAGTTACATTAAAATCCACAAATATTTGTAGTCTTTTTTATTTACTTATCATGTTTACATCTTAACAACATCAATAATTTTGTTGTGTTGTTTGTGCCTACACAAAGTCTAGCTTTAAACTCTATGTAACATGCATCTAAGAAAAAGAGGAATACTCTAACACTATTATAATCCTATAATCTCCATTAACGAAGCCCCCAAAAGGTTTGGGATATATGTAATGATATGCGTCATTTCTTCAAATAAGGTCATGATGTCAAGAAAGTGGAGAAGGAACACAATGGTAACAAGTTATATTAAGAGACAAAAGTCACAAGGAAAAAAAAATATGTATTTGAGGAAGAAGACTCCTCGGGGATACATACAAGTGGAAGACCTTTCCAACCACACACTTGGAATGTGGCAAAGCATTTGAATAATGACCACAACTTAGAAACTAGCTTTTGAATAAATCTCAACACTCATACAAACATGCTTTTAAATAAATATCAACATTCATACGAGGTTTTAAGGTGTGAAAATGTTGCAACAAGTATATAATTAGAATTAGAGTGAATTCTTGATAAACACATATCATAGAATTAGAGTGAATTCTTGATAAAGTTCACATATCATAGGAGGAGGTTTTATGGATGGATTTGTATATACATGGTGTTCTGGATTTTTGTTGTACAAGTATTGAAATATAGTGAATTGTGGACCAATTCACTTAAACTTGGATTATTGAGAGGTTGAAGAGAACTTAACCCTCTACATTATTGAAGAGGTTGAAGAGAACTTAACCCTCTACATTATTAAAGAGGTTGCTAAGTTTATACCAGAACATAAGAAGAAATGACAAAGTTTGTCTTTCACAATTAGATGTAAGGAACATGTTTTTGTCACAAATAATATGTTTTAAGCTAATAAATTTGATGAAAATAAACATCACACTAGATATAATTTTGCTCACGTACCTTGTTATCAATTTCATCACCCTTATCATATACTTTATATACTGTTATCAATACTCATATTATGTTATGAATACATAAGCACTTAGTGCATTTCATCCATCCGTATGACTTAATGAAATTGTAAAAAAATTATGACTTAATGAAATTGTAAAAAAAAACATTTAAAGTTAACCATTTTCAAACTTCAAAATTGAACATAATAAAAGATCAAACTCCAGTGAACAAAGCAAACTTCAAAATTTAACATAATAAAAGGTCAAGCTCCATAAGACCATAATAGAAAGGTCCTATTTTTCCTTTGAAAACAACAACTTCTATTGACATGTTCCAAAAAAATGTGTTTTCGATTAGCATTCTTCATTTCAAAGTTCGGAAAGTTCGGATCATTGTGTTCGAAATATCAGACATCCTATTACCCAGATGTGTGGTGTGCTGTTATACTACAATTGAAGTTGCAATCATACAATTGAAGTTACAGTCATACACAGTCAAAAATCACAATCATACCACGTTAACCGGATAAAATCATCTAATGTTAATTAGAATTTGTCCTCCGACTACAAATTTGTCAATAGAAAACCAACACCACAAAATATATTAGGTTCATTATAAAGAACTTCTACATCTCGTTACACGAGCTTCGTCACAAAAATTTCAACATAATTTTCTCAGGTACTGAAATTATCATGATGAAATCGATAATACGTCTCGTACTACAATAGTATGGTTGAAGATAACCGGAGCAAAATGTTCCACTCAAAACCCTGCTTAGGATCTAAACCAGATTGTTTGCTCGTCGTCCGGGGGTGGTACAGGAGGCACATGTCTCTTTCACGCTTTCTTTACTTTCGTTCACCTCTATTTCATTGCTCAAAGGCTGGACTTCCTTACTGTAATTATCAGAGTAAACTGCACAACCTTTGAAATGCCCTCTACAAACAAAAAACCATTCAGAAAAATACAAAAAAACAAAAAACCAAGAACGTTACGTTGGAGAATTCGGATTACTTTAGTTACAGCCCACGATTCACAAATACCTTGAGATACAATCTGCTGCTTCATTTGCACTCGCTTTCCCACTTTTACTGGCCACCAATACCGCCAAACGCTTCATTTCATGTTATCTTCTAAGTTGGCAAATCCTTCAAACCGAGCACAGGAACTTCTCGTCAAATAAATCAAAGAGAATAACCAGAGCTGATAGTTCTGCCTCCTCCCGACTTCGACGCGATGGTTTATCGGCGAGGATGGGCGGTCGTGAAGAAACGGAAGCTGGTGAACATCGACGTCGTGGAGAGCATGAGACGGATTGCCGTTCAAGAAATGAATTCTGGTTGCAGACCTGAACAATGCTGCCTAATCCGAGTTGGGCGGGTTTACCATTTCAAAATCGAGCGGGCTTACAATTTCAAATTTCGAATGAGTCTGCCATTAATGCTGACCGTATTGGTGTTCCTTCGGCATAGTTACAGATGAAGAGTTTTTCGACCTTGGTTTTCCCGATGCCGCCTATGAATGGACCGAGGTGACCGAGCGACGTCCTTGCCGTGGAAGGATTCTGCCGGAAGCAGGGATCAAATTTGAAGGGTGGGGTCCCATTTCACTTTGAAGGGCTATGAGATATTGAACCCTTCAATGCTGCCATGTAAAAATAAGTCATTCTTTTCATTTGAAAATGTACTAGTACATCAAAATTTCAATGTTTACTTAAGTAGTAAAGTTGAGAGGCTTTATTTTGTAGTGGATATAGCAACACTGAACGTTATATATGTCATATAACACAACCATACTTCGTCCCAATCTACCGGCTGGGTCTCTAGGTCACTATGCCACCTTCTCCATCTTAGCAGTTTCCCAAATTGATCTTGCCTCTTAAACTTTTAATGAGTATAATAATACAGTTAACTTGCTAACCCCATTCCAATCCAACTTTCACCCTTACATCCAAAATTAATACTATTTTACTCTTTCATGATCTGCTTGAACATGAGGAATTTTTTAGTGAAACATAACTTAGGAGACATATAGAAAATCCACTGTGCAATGTTTAGTGTGAATTGCCATAACTAAATTCATAGATCTTTTTTTCTGCATCAGCTACAGTTAGCTTGCTAGCCCAATTCCAATCCAACTTTTAACCAGTATAATAATACTTAATACCTCTTAAAATGGGTTCCTAGGATGCTTCAAACAATATAAACTCGATGAAGAATTGGGTTATTCAACTCTTCTAAAAGAAACATGATGCTTATTCTTGGAAAAGTTCAATCTTTGTGAATCAGTACGTTCTTCAAACTAATATTAATTCTAGAATACATAAAATCTAGCCTACTTAACAATGGAAAAAATGATAATGTAAGAAAAAAAAGGAAGAAATTGTTTTATAAGCCAAAAGCATTGGACATTGAGTTTGGTCTGTATCTATTACTAAATTAGTGAACAATAGAGATGTTTGCAGAAAGGCCGTAAAAAAAGTGAAGGGAAAGAATCTGAATGGTAACTTTTTTTTACTTTGTTGAATTGAGGACCATAATTCACTTTCATGCACCTCTATCAAACAACTTCGTTTCCATTTATAATCCTCCTTCACGCAAGTATATTAGAGAGAACAGTTCAACAAAGAAGTTGGATTGAAAACTAATAGCAAGTTTCTTTGTCACTCTAACTGTGTACCCACGGCAGAATTGAATGCCAATGACAACAATATATGTTTTAATTTTTCATTCAACACTATGAATGCCACACGTACTTGGGATAGAATAAGTTTAAGCACTCCTTACATGTTACATGCTATGTTATGGTTTGAGCAAAGAGAACTATCCAACTCCAGGAAACTTTTGTTCTCAATAGTTGATTAAGGACCCTGGATGCTTCTTCTCTATATCCCTCCCCCTATATCTCATGATACATACTAACTCTATGGTATGATGGAGTAGAGGATGGGTTGTAACTTGTGAAGCATAAGTAAAACATAGGTAGACCAAGTAGAGAGGAGATGCATAGATGGTTGAAGTTCTTGTTTTATTCCAGATCAGCCGATAAGGGTAACAAAATCAAAAGGTAAAGTAGCACTGTCGTTCTAAAAATCAAGATTACAAAAACATTTTTGTCCTAGTTCATATAGTCGAACGCGGATTGTAAGTGTAGTAGCATCGGTGGTCTTCATATTAATAAATACCAAGAATATTAAACCGTTTACTAGAGGAAGGTGTCGATTCAACGAATGAGCAATTGGGGAAAATAGCTCATGTAATACAGTTTTAGATACAAAGTATGGATTCTTGATCTAACTCATTAACTAGATGCATGGAGGTTGGCAAAGTGGGAACTTCCCCAAATCCCCTGGATTTTTGGTAAAGCTGGGGGGTGCATTATGCACACCTGTTTCCCGTAGGGATGCAACTGTGACCAGTGGAAGTTGAACGGGGAAGAACTCGGTTTCAGAGTGAAAACAATGGTCTTCCTTGTCCCCTCCATTTCAGGAAAGTTAAAGGGAAACTAAATTCTCAAGAGCTTCGATCGAGCGACAATGGAAAATAGGGCAAGGCAAGGAGCACGTGGAATCATATGCATATACACAGGACATATGAAGAAAGAATCAATTGTTGTTGTTGCTACAGTTGGGAATTGATAAATGTCATTTTAAACAGCCTTTGATGGATATTTGTGACAAACCTACTCTCAAGTCCAGGCTTTAAATTTGAAGCCTTCAAGGCCCATTTGAAGTAAGAAAATTTCAGTCAAATAATAATATTGTGTTTGAAGTTTGAAGTTACAGAATTTTAATCAAATAACAAAATTTTTAAATAATTGATGGGATCATGAATGGATAAAATGATGTATATACTTGTAAATTCATAGGATGCCGGAAATATAGTTAGCCTTGAAGTTGAGCTCCTCAAAGAAAACAAATTTCTTTATATATGTTTATGGCACGCTGGCATTGGCAGCTTCGCTCCGCAAACTCTCTTGGAGGACTGGAGGAGATAGGGTAGGTGGAACTTGGAAGTAGCTCGACCATAGTGGAGTAGGGGTATTAGAAAAAACTTGTTTGTATTCCTGTAATATTATATATTGATGGTCGGAACCATGGAAGCATGGAATTCGATCATTGACTTGATACAACAAAGAAAAAACAAGGTGGGACTCGAGAGTCGCAGGATTGACTTGATATAACAAAGAAAACACAGGGTGTGAGGATAGGAGTCATAGACAGTAGGATTAACTTCATACAACAAATCAAACGTAGGGCTGTGCGTAGGGGCCATGGGTAGGAGCAACAGCCTACAACATTACAAGAATTTTTTGGATTGTGGATTTCGTCTGAAATGCCAAATTCGGGGCATATTAACATAATATATTATACATTGAATACTCAATTAACTCACTGAGTCAGAATTCACGAATTGGTATGTGATAACTGGTAACTTGGTAACTTGGTAAGCCCACTGCCAACAACACGTATGATCCACCAACCAGCTTTAATAAATTTGTTGCTTCCATTAAATGTGTTAAACATGTAAGCGCTCACTGCAAACACGAGAACTTAGAAGCGTTCAAGCCATGGGCTGCTCAATGTAAGCTCGTCCATGTAAGTTGGTTAATGATATTATTAGAGGCCCAATGGTCCATGATCCATGGATGATCGAACACGTGGATATTGGAGAGTATCACCTAGCTA
The DNA here is from genome assembly GCA_027924585.1 of Larix kaempferi. NCBI lineage: Eukaryota > Viridiplantae > Streptophyta > Pinopsida > Pinales > Pinaceae > Larix > Larix kaempferi. Next base: position 666,669 of record BSBM01000636.1, on the reverse strand, counting down.
GTAGCCACATTCCCAATTTCCCACTGAAAACTGTCAACGGGTGAAATTTGAAGCTACCCTTCTGTTGCAGTTTTAAACAGTAGTGGTTAATTTAATTATTGAAGGGCTTACCATGAAATTGAATTTTTTTTGCATGGTAAAATTTGAAGTGGCCTTCTATGACGTGTAAAATGGCCTCTGAAGGGCCCTAAAGGCTTCAAATTTGAAGCCTGGCCGGAAGCTTAGACAACTCCTATTAACGGCTGGCCCGGCATATGCAATGGATCACCATGGCCGATGGCCATACCTTATGGCATAAAGAGTCGTGGGTCTCTGACAGTGCACAGACTCCTCTTAAAGGCTCTGCAGCTCCTCCAATAACTCTCGCCGTTTTAAACATCCACCCGTCTGTCCAAAGCAGATAAGGACTGGTATTAAAGTACATTTCCAAGTCTCACAGTTTGTAGTAGTCTAAAATCACAACACCTTGAATATTTTTGGGAAAATTTTAGGTGGGTGCAGAGTTTCGAGGATATGGTGGTAGAGTTTTTTTAATGGAGATGTGATGAGGTATCTAAAGGGTACATAGAAGGTTATGTTTACTCTTCATCAAAGATGGTATTCCCATTGTAGTTACTCTAATGAAGGGTTAACCCACCCTTCCTCAAGAATATTTCTTGCTTAAGAATTACCTTGGTGAATTATGGGCTGAAACTTCTACCTGCATGGAATTGTCATGGAAGGGTAGAATGGAGAGGGGTGGGAGAACTTTTATTCAAGCATATTCGTTGAATATGGGATTTCCATTAGAAGGGTTGATGTACACTTTATCTTTCATGGTATTCTCATGTTGGGGGACCATAGATAAGTGTCGACTAATCCATCCTCAATGATGTTATTCATCTGTAGCAAGATTTCCGTGGTTGTCGATTTGGGTAGCTCTTGAAGAATCCATAGTATCCATATTTATCAGTCGATGTTTCGAATCCATAACAGGATTCATCCTCAGGATGTTATTCATGTCTCAATTTACCTTTTGGAAGGGTTTATTAAACCTTCATAAAGCATATTTTTTGCATAAGCTGTCCATCAAGGAAGGGTCAACTGAGCCTTCCTTTAGCATATAATTCTTAGCAAGGTGGAGAAAAAAGAAGGTTCAACTGACCATTCCTAAAGGAAGGTATTCTATTCATGAATATTCAATGGAAGGGTTGGAAGACCCATCTTCAAGCATAGTTTTCAAATTAATATGGAGCATCAAGAAGGGTTCTCTAACCCTTTTGAGAGAAGTTCCACTAGAAATTTTTTCTCATAAAATGTATCTAGGGGAATTTTCAGCTGACCCTTCCTCTTTTATAGTATTCTCATGTAGGATAACCATGGAGAAGGATTTGTCATCCTTCCTCAAAGATATTATTCATGTTGCAATTACTATTATTGAAGGTTCATCCTACAGTTCCTCAAGAATATTTGTAGTGTAAGAGGGACCCCGATGAACGGTCAGTCAACCCTTTCTCCAACATAGAATTATCATGGAGGGGGTGATAGAGAAGGTTGGGTCAACTCTTTCTCAAGAATATTCATCACATATGGATTTCTTTGAGAATGTTCAACCAACACTTCCTCTTGCATGATATTCTGATTTAGGTTGACCACGAGGAAGGGTTGAATGTCACTTCCTGAACTATTTTAGTTGCATTGAGGGGTATATCAGTTGACCCTTCCTCCAACATACTATTTTCATTTATAGGGGTCCTAGAGAAGTTCAAAATTACCATTCCTCCAATATATAATTATCATTGAAGCTATAAATGTAATGAAGGAGAAGAAGAGAGTTTTTTTGCTCTAAGGAGAGACCAGTATTGTCTCTTATTTCATATGTAATTAGTATTTTATTTTTGAATGAGAGAAGCCATTCATTGGCCAATTGATCCACATTGCAGTTGGCATTGTTTTCGAATGCTAACATCGACTGCGACAAGTCATCGATGTTGATACAACTTCGACAAGTTTCGACTCGACATGACTTCGACAAAATCAACAACTCTGGCAGGTTTCGATTTCGACACAACTCCGATGAGTCTCGACTTCGACATACTGTGACACACTACGAGCCTTCGACATGTTCAACAATATCATAGTTTCGTGACATTGACATGCAGCATTGACATGTGACCAACGACTGTCGAACTTCGATAGACTATCTCTTTGTCTTCTAGTCGACTGTAATGGTTGAACTGTTGAGCCGTTCTAACTTCTTCTTTGTAGCTGAACGTAACGGGAAGGAACCAAAGCATCTCATAATTCTATATAAGCATGTATAATATTGTAACATACATCAATCGATTTGTTTGCAAGTAATAGAGAAGAACAATTCGCATTCCTGCATATTGTTTGTGCGTATTCGTGTTTATATGTGTAGTGTAATCTTTCTTTTGATAATTCTACTTCTTATTGCTTCCACCATAACAGAGCCGACTCATTCAGTCAAACTGTTTCCCCCCTCGTGATTCCTAAACACGACTTGGATCATTGGTATCAGAGCAAGACTCAATTAGAGCAATCATTTTTTGTGCTTAAGTTCTGCATATACACTTCTCTCGAAGTTACCTGACTTATGCTGGTTCAAACTCGCTCGCAATCTCAGCAATCCAAGCAGACACTACCACCATAAATGACAGAAGAAACAGATGATAGACATGCAGCCGATAAGACAACACAACTTATTGAGCAAGCTCTGGCTCGACAACGGACTGAAATGTTCTCCCAATTCAACGAAATTCTCACACGATTTGCTTCGACATCCGAAGGATTTTTGACGAGGAATTACTTTGATAAAATCAACCCCTTCAAAGTGCAAATGAATTTGGACATACCAAATCTTGAAGGTAAGATTGACGCGGAATCCGATGACAATTGGGTACAACAATTGGAATCCTATTACCCTGTGAATCAAATCTCAGAAGTTGAAAAGATCACCATTGCATCCTTAAAGATGTCAACATCTGTGCACTGCTAGTGGGAGAACCTCTCAACAAAGATGAATAAAAGTGAACACCCCATCAACACATGGGATAAATTCGTCGAACACATCTGAAAATAATTTTACTCGTTGAAATACCTTGAGCAGTAGTATAAGAAGTGGCAGCAGCTAAGGCAATGGAAACACCAATCAGTACAGAGTTACACTGATGAGTTCTACCAATTCATGGATAGACTTAGTGTCCAAGAAGAAGAGAAATTGCTTGTTCTAAAGTACATTAGCGGATTGTCCTAGTACATTTAGTAGGAGATGGAATTTCTGACTGTAAATACGCTTGTGGATGCATTCCACTATGCCAGCAAAATGGAAACCAAGCAGAAAGAAAATCACGCTTTGCAATAAAGCCGACATCAGGATGACCACCCGACAAGAGGGCACCAGCCAACTTCGATAAGTCAAAATATTCTTAGCCGACACCGCCAAATCCATATTACGGTAAGAATCCTTTTCAGAAAAGGGAACGTAGCAAAAAACCGTTGATCGGAAAATGGTACGATTACCACCACTCATCTTTCCATGATACGTCAGAATGCAAAGCTCAGAAGACATTTTTGGCGAAAGTGTCGACCTCCGATGCATTCGACAAGACGGTGGAAGAATCTGATCCAGACACAACGACCCTTTTGACATCGACCACTCCAGTAGCCTCGACTATCGTCGAAAAGGAGGAATGAGAATGCCTATTCCATACACGAATATGGCTCCAGAGAAACCCATTACATCTGATTGTGGAAAACGGTAGCTAGTAGCACTTCATTTATGAAGATCTCGTAAAGAAACTAGGTCTTGTTACCACTTCGCATCCTCAGCCTTAGAACATTGGTTGGATGAAGGATGGACAAGAACTACAGATCACTCGATAATGCAATATCACCTACTTCATAAAACATTTCAAAGATGAAGTACTCTACGACGTGGAAGCACTCTCCGTAGCCGACGCCCTGTTTCAGAAACCTTACCTCTGGGATAGACATGGAATTTACCAGTCATGGCCTCAGAAGGTGATTGTCAGAATCCAAAATCAATGGTTCAGCATACTAGAGCGTCAACCTACACCAACGGTTGCATTGATATCTTCCAAACAGACAAAGGTGCAGATTACGGACCGAAAATCGCGGAGCTCGCGCACACACGTCAAAGGAAAATAAATGTGGCCGAGTAGAGAGCTCAGCTACCATAATAAATGAAGCGACGGAGTAGAGGGATCAGCTACCTTCATTAAGGCTAAGTACAGAAGTTATGGTTTCTCTAACCAAGGAAGAGCAACGGACCAAAGCATTGAAGGCAAAGGACAGGGAGCGGTAAACGATGAAGCGGCGCCCATACCCGCAATCTGCGCTGGAAGTCACGGAACCTGCAGTAAATGGCGACATGACTGCAAGCGGCGCCTACAGTACACCTAGCCATGTCCGTGGTTAGGGTTTTTGGGGAATACTACTGGGAAAGGCCCACAGTTTTGTAAAGGTGTGACCGTCATGGCCACCTATATATATGTGTAATTGTAAAGGATAGACGTTAGTTGGTTAGTCAGTCAGCTAGTAAGCTAGCCATTCAGTCTTCTATTGTGTTGTTAGAAGAAGAGTTAGAGCCGAGATAGCCGTGGAGTTAATCCCCGAGTTGCAGACAGTCTGAGTCGACGTCTGAACTATTGTAATCTCTGTAGAGGAAAAGACTAGATCGAGAGAAGGGCTCCCGGCTGTGTGCGTGGAGTTTCCTGGAAAGATCTAGGGCTGCAGCTGTGTGCGCAGCAGGATTGTAATCCTTATTCTATGATTAATATAAGATGCTCCCCGTGGACGTGGTTTCCCCGTGGAGGTGAACTTCATAAGTTTCCTTGTTGTGACGCTGTGTTGTGTAATTGCATGTTTTAGTTCACTATCTGTGTATACATGAACATTGCGTTATCTTTATGAATATGCTAAGTAAGTTCGCAAGCTTGCTTGATAGCTATAATTGTTAAGTGTCGAAGGAACCCATAGAACGTTGTCACTACGGTGATTGAGGCATGCGTTACTGCGCTGGGCGCGCAAGCAGGAACGATACATAGGGTATCGACGCGGAGGGTAATTGCCTCGTGCGCTGGAAACGAGGGACCTCGCGGTTAAGCTGGTACGAGTTGTAGCGCTGTCGTGCTGAGAGCTACAGAGGAGTAAGACATTACGCCCTAGAACTCCCGCGAGAGGGGAGAAGACTGCAATCTCCGCATCACCAAGGTTAAGGAAGCTTGATTCCTTAGCCCCCCATAGCCACTTCGGGTGAGACTTCGAGCTGCTGCGCAGTTCGTTGCCGAGAGGGCCAGTGCGCCAAGGGGTTTTGTTGCTGCGCTTCATTAAAACCCGGGTCTGTCCAAAAAGTAGCCAACAACTTGCGACACTTACAAATACAAATGACGACACTTCTGATTGGAGGAATAATACATCTCCATCAGGAATATAATAAAGTACAAATGTAATACATAGAATAATATCTTCCGAAGTTACAAATACATCAACAACTTTTAAGTGAAACATTAATTATATATATATTTTTTTTAAAGTTCACAGCGTCACAATTGCAATGCACACAACTGTTGGAGGTATAGCAACACCGTCGGAATTGCTTCTTAAGGTCATCGCCATTGCGATGTCGAAACATTGTAGTAGCGACTTTCCGCCATCGCTATTGCGACTTCATCCCATTGCAACTTCGACTTCCTTTTGTCGCAACTTCAACTTCCTTTTGTCGCAACTTCAACTTCCGTCTGTTGCAATTGCGGCTTACGTTCGTCGCCACTACAACAATCACAAACATATTTTTGGTTGAAAGGTGACTTCCTATTGTCGCATCTACGACATCAATCAATCGCAAAGGTGACTTACCGTCGTCGCTACTGCGACTTCATCCCATCACAACTTTGACTTCCTTTCGCCGCAACTACAACTTCCTTTCGTCGCAACTTCGACTTTCATCTTGTCACAATTGCGACTTACGTTCGTCATAATTGTGATGATAACAAGTAGATTTTTGGTTGAAAACAATGTTTAGGTTTAGTCGCAATTGCGACGTGAAAAACATTGGAAGTGAGAAAACATCGAAGAATATTGGACATCGGACTTGCAACGATTTTTGAGACGTCGGAATTGTGACAGCATGTGAAACAATGTTTGGGCCAACCACGGTTTGCTGAAATACCAACAGTTTGAGGTCGGAAGTCAGATGAAACAGTTGTCCGAATTTGGTCCAAATGTACTAGTGTTAGGTGCCCCAAATCAATAGGGTATTAAGAATCTCAGCAAATATTTTGTACCCACTTCTTAGAATTGAACTATCCTCTTGTTAATTTCGATGCCCAAATTAGAAAACAAGTTAGAGAATTGGTGAAATCAAAGATAAAAGAGCCCCATTGATTTGATAGTCCAAACACGCATTCACCCGTAGCTTTTGAATTCACCTCCTTCTGAACTAACTTATTATATTTGCATTAACTTCTAATACAGGAAGATCATTCTCTACTGATGAAATCATTGCAACCGGAAAATCCATCCATGAATGAATAACACTCATGTCCAATGACTTCATTTATGATTTCGTCGGCGAATGGCATAGGGAATGGGTCAGTGAGTGTTACTTTATTGAGTTCGCGAAAATCAACACAAATCCTCAGTCGTGTTGGGTCATGCTTCTTCGGCTGAAACACCTTTGGGCTCGCCCATTCTGATTGATCAATGGGGTATATAATTCCAGCTTCAAGCATACTGTCAATCTCCTTCACAATGTCTTTGTATTTATGCACGAGTTTTCTTCACTGGTTTGGCATTTGGTCGGATGTCAATATTCATTTCACCCATCTCCTGCACAAGTCCTTTCAGGTCTTTATAGTCACGTGCAAATACATCTTGGAATTCTTTAAGGAGGCTGGTGATTTCTACAATCTGCTCCTCGTTCCAGTAGTCGCCAATTTTTTCCATCTTAGGTCTATTTTCATTTGAATATCAACTTCTTTGATTTTAACCGGGGCACGGTTGTCATTGATTGGTCTCTCTCCTTCCTTCATCTGCATGAATTGTGGCAGATAGGATTTCCTATGTTATCATTATCTTAATGATGTATTAATTAAGGATGTAAAGCATGAGAAGTTGGAGCGGGTGTAACTACTCCAACTTATCTCTCTCTATGTATAAATAGCAACTCAAGATGAATAATAAACAGTTGGATGCATTCGACTCATCTCTCTTGTCTTGATTATCCTGTATATAATGCTTGCATCTGCTTGAAGACAACAGTGGCACCATTGCCATTCTTCAGGTGGTCTGGGTGACAGCACTAGCACTTGGAGTCAGTTCGAACCTGCAAAAGATCGTGAGGAGAAAAGATTCCCTGCAAGAATCAAAGAATGATAATTTTGCTCGATTGTTGATGCGCTGTTGAAAAAATTCCTGCGTGAAAGAAAAAATAATCTGATGGGAGTGATTTGAACCTGCACGATGTGAGAAATAAGTAGAATCGACCTGGAAGAAGAAAATAATGCTTCAAAATTATTAATGTTGTTGAATAATGCTGCCTGTGGAAGAAAAAGACTCAAAATCGTTGGCAAATGGTGTATGCTTGCACTGACAGCGCTCCTATGACGCACGAGAAAGTCGAAAAAGAAATGAATATCGTGAGCATGTTGAATCTACTTCAAAAAAATTTAAAAGATCATGATCACTCCATCGGCATCAACTAGGGCGCCCCGTCGGCATTTAGAAGATGCTTTCTGTCGGCATCTGATGGAAAGCAACCTATCGGGGCTTGGCTAGTATTTCGATTGGTGTAAGCGATCAAACACCGACTAATAAAGTCAGCCATCAACTGGTGCAGTTTTAAAGACGACCAAGCTTGTCTACTGTCGACCAGATTGCCACTTAAGCTCCAGTTGCGCGTTGGAAGATGCCGGCATAACCTTGAAGAAACCTGCAAGAAAAGAGATTGATGTGTATTGTAACGCATAAACGAAGACCTGAAAACTCCAGTCGTCGTGGTGTTGATCCTTTTCCAAAAATATAAGTCGATATCAAAATGGAGCGCGCTCGCCCAAAACTAACCGTCGGCCACAGCTATGGTGTTCGATGTCCAGCGTATGGAGACTATCATAAAGTATCAAAGTTCTGTCGATTGATATTATTTTCTCTCGATGATGAAGTTCAACCACCATTGATGTTATATTACATGCCCAAACCTATAGACGACCATAAGCATTATCTACCATTTCATTGAATACTGCACATAGACGTGAAACCTGTTCCTATTCATTGACCAGCCTCGTTGATTAAACAAGGATACTTCGACGGTCGCTTGCATAAGAATATTAAAGATTTGAATTCAAAGACGCTCGTCGATAGATAATAGAAGAAGCTCGTCGATACCACAATCGTTTCATCATCCAGAACAATTGTTAACCTGCAACCCATTTTCCACTAGTGGTAGACTGCATATTTTTGTCAACTGCAGCAAGAGACAAGTTGAATGTTGATTAACATCCCATCGACTACCATTCTGTCGACCAGAGGTTTATTCGACCAAGGGACCTCCATCAGTAACTGCCGTCAAAATATGGAGCAGTTCCCCGTTACAATATTTAACCAATACCAGTCGTCTAACAAAGTATTGGAGATAAAGAATAAAGGCGCCGGTGGAAAATAGTGGTAGCAGTTAGTGTGAAGAGAATTGCACAATTTTTTTAATGGCTCATGTTTTTCCTTGATTTATATCTCCTTGAAGTATTAATATTGTTGGGTGTCTGTGAATACATGGTCAAGTATATCTAGAAAGAAATTAATGGATGTAAATTCCCCTCATTAGTCGTCCACTTTTAATTTGGTCGAGTCATATCTAATACGCTGACTTATTTTATTATGAGTCGACATGTGTAGTGGTCGGACTCAAGTTAATATGTAGTCTCTATTTTGTCGACGAGTTATTGTTGAGTCAAGTAAAATCATATGAGGTCGATATTATAATTTGGCCGGCCATTTTGGTCGATGGTCATAAAATAGTCAAAGTGGTCGATATCCAAATTGGTCGACATATGGTCCAGAGTTAGTTGATGTAAATATGGTCGACATTTTTATATTATAATCAATATTTGTAATTTAGTCGATCTCTAGTTGATTAAAGCATCGCGTCGAGTCGAGTCAAGTTAAGTTAGTCAGCCACGACCAATATCAATCGATATCGAACACAAGAAGAAAACCACTTACAAATTTGCAAGAAGCCTCACGACAAAAGTTGTCGACGAAGATCATATTCAAGCAGAAGCCACTTTACAGCACATAGAAGAAGAGATTAACGCTAAATGATGACATCATAACATTTTCATTGATTGAACTCCCCGATGCTATATTGCAAAGATGTTCCTAGATTGTGACCTCGGAAAGCTAGAAGACAGAGAAATGGTATAGAAAGTCAAAGAGCCAAAAGGTCCCGCATGCCTAAACGATGGAGATGTCGACCAGATGGATATTCTTGGGTCGATGGAAATGTCGTTCAGATGAGTCAGGGTGAGGCTTTAAACCAAAATACCTCGTTGCAGAAGAGGATAGTCGACCGCCGTTGTGGGAGGGTGAGACTTCGATGACTACTACCAAATTGAAGACGGAGGCTGAAGAGTAACCAGTCACAGTAGAGCCTTGTAGACGTGTGTTTTCCTCTCAAGCTGGCAGTTGTTGCGGCTGAGCCCCTATGCAGACCGGTATGCATGGTTTATGCATAGTGAGGACTAATTCAATAGGAGTGGAAATCTAGGATGTTGATGCATCTTTCTTTGCTTTCTTTGGGACAAAGAAAGGATTTGTTGGTGGGGGAGATGTTGAGGGGGGTGATAGGCTTTCTTATGTTATCATTATCTTAATGAATGTATTAATTAAGGATGTAAATCATGAGAAGTTGGAGTGGGTGTAACTACTCCAACTTCTCTCTCTCTCTATGTATAAATAGAAACTCAAGATGAATAATAAAGAGTTGGATGCATTCGTCTCATCTCTCTTGTCTTGATTATCCTATATATAATGCTTGCATCTGCTTGAAGACAACAATGGACCATAATATGGCATTAATATCCTAGTGGTTTGTTGTGAAGTGTTTCTATGATTTGATCCCACATGGACATTTTGGACAATAAAAATGACCATATTCACTCCATGAATGTTGGAGGGTCATATCATGTAGTTGTATCCCCAAAATTGAAACATCTCATATACTCGATCTAGTTGTTGATCACTAGGCCAAGCACAATATAGTCTACGATCAAATGTGTCTTTGTAAATTGATCTCAAATTTAGGGGCAAGTCATCATCTCCATCACATTCATTCTCATAGGGTATGTATTCCACCTTCCCCTTGCCTTTAAGTAAATTATGCATCTTTAAATGGGTTCTTGTTTTGTTACCTATTTTCATCACTTCCTCATCTTCTGAGTTGGTATATGTGCACATATTATTGTTTCGATGTATTATCTGATAAATGCTCATCGCCCTCTAGGATGGAAGTCGGTGACCTAGAAAACTTGAAACCAAGAACTATCTCCTGCAAGTATTCATTAAAACAAAAATAAATATTCAAATAATATAAAAATGTGAATAACATATGTATACATATTCATTATATCAAATTTTAAAATTCCTTACCACAATTCCTATTGGATTCAAATCGATTGTAGGAGGAATACTACCCACTAGAAGCTCATCATTTATGTAATGTCTTTTTACAATTCCCCATTTGAATTGTTTCTTTCCACGACATACAGAACATCCAAAAACAACAATTTTCTCAAAGTATTCATCCCATGTAGTATAGTACTAACCAACCTCTTGTTCAATGCACTCATTTGTTGTGTCTGTAGGATCCATTGTCATTACCTCTTCCACCCACTGTCCTCTATGTGATTTAACAAATCTAGGTCCACATCGATGTACATATTTTCTTCTTTTTCTAGTAGAACACTCAGGCTTTGCATTTTCTCCAATTTCCATCTAAAATAATCAACAACATGCATTAATTTATGCAAAGATTGGATAACACACTCTAAAATTTAATAATATTATGAAAAAAAGGATGTAACACAAAATGCCATCAGATCAAATTTTCTTAATTCAAGTTAAAATTTGTGTACCTGTTGTCCCACATCATTTGTTGTGTCCTCATTTGATATAACATGATATGTGGCCATGGACTCATCTAGCTCCTTTAATACACAACAATGGCAATAATTTTTAGTATGCCAATTAAATCATTTCAAAGAAGAATGTCATCCAACACAAAACATCACTTTAGTCATATATTCAACATATTGATTTCATGTTTTGGAGTTGAAAAAAAACAACTTTATGATACAAGGTATATACATAAGCCAAAATTTCAACAAGAAAAAGATCCAACATCCCTATCCCAAATGGCCATCGTAATTTACAAATTTTTCCATTGATCCTAGAATTGCAGTTAATCACCATTCATGTGCATTTTCAACCAATAATTTTGACCTCAAACTCCTCAAAGACAAAAAAATGACTCCGAGCACTGATTTTCTTCATGCATTACATTTTGATAACTTGTACATTTATGAATTCATGAATACCTTACTCCTTTGACTAAGGATGCTTCATCTTATTACCTTTGTTGTATCTATAGATTCCATTGTCATATCCTCTTCCACCCACTTTCCTTTACGCGATTTAGTAGTTCTAGGCCATCCACTTCCTCTGTCCATGGCCTCCTCTGGATCTTGTAATATAGAACAATGACAATAATTTTTAATACACCAATCAAATCATTCCAAAGAAGATGCTAACCAACACAAAAATTCCCATTCATGTTCATTCAGATCATTGCTACCAAACCCTAATGCGATTCACTATTAAACACCATAGTCAAATATTAAACCAACACTTAAGTCATAACCTTTCACCAAATGTCATTAGCTTTTACCCTACTTACCCATCACCAATTATATATTGAACGATATTTATATTGTCGCATGAGGTCTTCTAAATAATCACATTCATTATTACAAATCTATATATAAATCTTTTGCGGATTTCCCTCCCCTCTCCTATTTAGATTGAATATTTTTATAGTTATTGAACATGTTTGAGTGTATCAATGGTATCAAAGACCAACTTGGGGAAAAACTTATGGGATTGCCTCATTGATCTATGGTAAAAAATAATTTGGTGTGGCTATATATTATTTTTCCTTCTTGTTAGAGAATGTACTTTGGTCATATTCTTCAAACATATCATGGTATAATAAATAAACAATGAATATCAATAGGAACTAGAGGTGCTTAGAAAAGCATTATGATGTCAATCAATAAATATTACACATAATATCAAATAAAACATTATATACAAGGTACACGAGTAAAGAGCCAACTTGTTTGTGTACTAAGAGGTTTTCTAAGAATACATTTTTCAAAGCTTGAAGCTAACATCAGCATAAGAAAATACAATAGGGATTGCAAAAAAAAAGACACAAAAATCACAATTCTACATGGCAAGAAAACTTGTGGGGTTAGGTTCCAATTAGTAGAATAAATCTTTGATCTTGAACCTTGAAAACAATATCAATAGTGGTAAAATCAAGGCACCATTAACCCATTGGACATGTACTAATTCATGTTCATGGAACATTGGAAGATTCATTAGAAAATAGTAGGAAGAAATCCATGAGTGCATACATGTACATTAGACTAGAAATTGTTGTAGAGAAAACCTTGTCCAGACAAAAACGACTGCCAGAGCCAATGTAGTAGAAAGGTTAGGTTGTATTAGGTCAATAAGACACATTAGAAACATATTGAAGTTGCACTACCATCCATGGAAAACACTTGTTAAGATTCCAACCTCAAGTTGTCCAAAAATTCTTGTTGAAATTCATACCTAGGAAATAAATCACATAACTAAATCGGTGCAATCTCCACACAAATAGCATAACCAAACAATGACATTGGGCATGGAATTTATAAGGACTCATATATCAATCTTCAATTAGTTATAAGGACTCATGACCATAAAGGTTATATTATAAAGGAAATTTAATACCTTATATTAACTTTAAAAATGAAATATTTATATTACAAAGTAAGGTATATAATGTGACTACATCTATGAAAATGTGAAATATCAAGTGAAGTTGAAGGATATCTTTTCAAGGTTTCCCAATCAAAGCTAAGCAAAATATATTTTTAGTGGTATTCTCATAATGCATGCACCCACTTGATTCCAAATTTATCAAGTAAATTTTTTAGTAAAAGGATGATTTATCGAAACCATGGCAAATAATAGAATAAAATTGCAGCCTCTTATTCTTAAGCAAATCTAGTATTAGCTAATAAGTTGTTCTATTCTTGTTTGCACCTATATCTTGTTAGCATATTGTTGGTTTTTATGATTGTTCTAACCCTTTTTAAGTCCACACTTATTGGATGAATGTAATGTCACCTAGGAAAAGACTTGGAAAATTTTTAGAGCATTTTGTCTTGCTTGTTGTTCTATGTATCTATATTATTTATGGCCACTTTGGTTTACTTCAATTGGTTATGTAATAACATACCATTGTTTGAAAGTAGGCTAAAAATCCATCATCTAAAATACAATAGTATTTTGAGGAAATATTTAAGCATTATATCGATATTTCTCATTATGTGTATTTATCTTTCTAGTGCTTGAATTTTCCTTTTGTGTTAGACAAATTCTCTATCACGACAACATATCCATTGTCATGAATTTCCTCTTACACATGAACCTGCCATGTCACTGGTAAAATTGATGTGTGGTTACCTACTATTAAATACTCATGTCTTGTAGTCAATACCCTATGGATATCATATATTTCACATGATAGACATTGCTCAAAGGGGAAGTGGCCCCCTAGGCTATCCATTACCCCATAATTTGTGAAAAGTTCCCTTCATAGATGTAACTTAGGTTCTTAGGATCCTCTTCAAGTTCATCCATGGATTTTCATGTAATCTATTTTCATAACAAAGATGCAACTACATTCTCAAATTTTAATGTAGTTGTAGTTGTGTTGTCAATGGCCAAAATGAGATTGTCTTATGAATATAGAAAAGAACATAACAACATCATACAATTATCTTCTTCAAACATTTTAATTTCAATAAAGGATAACTAACTTTCCAAGTGTTAAATGCATTGAGATGTTCGATAATTCAATCATTATCATTCATCCTAATATGATAGAACTTCTTTCAAAGGATTTGTTTGTTTACCAGGGACATAGATCAACAAAATGTTCTTGAATTATCACATAACTCCTAGCTTCCCCCCATACATTAAAAAAAATCAAATCTAAAAGGCACAACCAAATAATTTCATATACTTCTTATCCAACTCTGATTTTGTGATACCCATGGATTCATTTATACACACATCAACCCATTGATCTATACCCAAAAGAATATCTCCTATATTTGATTCCCATAACTTGAGGATATAACGTTTTATTGATTCAACCATTTCGAAAATAAATTATATGTTGTACTAACATAGACCAAACTCTACAAAATTAAATAGGATTATTAATCACATTGTGTTTCTCAATATATACACAAAGGATATATACTGCTTTATATCCCTAATATATATACCAAATGATATATGATGTGTTCCTAGTATGTATACCAAGGATATATAATGATATATATCATTGGTATATATACCAAGCCTTGGGTATGGTAAAATATATACTAAAATAGTGTGCAGGCGTGAGAAATGGAAATTGCATGTCTTTGAGTATGGTATGGTAGACAACATACATCCATACCATGTCCTTCCTATGTTACTGTCAATGGTATCTGAAAATATCATAATGAACTCTTAGGGTGAACATGGAAAGGGTTTCCTCGTGAACCCTATATAAATCTTCGGATTTCCTCATGAACCCTATCGTCTTTGAGACAATTTTTGTTCTATGGCCAGTTGCAAGTAGCCACCCAGGGCCATTTAGGGACAACTTGTGAATTTTCTACGGGGGAAAAAAATCCAATTCGGGAAGAATAAATGGGTTCTGTAATCTCCCACAAATGATTTTATCCATTATGGATGTGGTATTTCTACCCATGGTCACCCAGAAATTTCAATTCAAATAGACCCCTTTGTGCAAAATTGACATTGGCACTCACTAAGAAAAACCCTAGTTCCAGAGATGGTATAATATGACCATTTCCAGGAAATAAAAACATAGTAGAGGGGTTCCCCTGGATGAAACCCAACATCCTGAATCCATTGGAATTGATAGTTTCACAATCCAAGTTTCATTTTTTTTCTATGGCCAGTTGCAAGTAGGAACTTGGGGCCATTCAGGGGCAATTTGTGAATGTGCTCCAAGGGCATGAAATATGAACCGAGAAGCATAAATGGGTCTCATCAGCTCCCACATATGTTTCTAGGAATTGCAGATGTGGTCTTGTTTCGCACAGTCAACCGAGAGATTTCAATTCAAAATTAACATTGGATCTCATTAAGCAAAACCCTCACAATCCTAGTTTCATTTTATTTTTCTATGGCCAGTTGTAAGTAGGCACTTGGGGCCATTCAGGGACAATTTGTGAATTTGCTCCAAGGGCATGAAATATGAACCGAGAAGCATAAATGGGTCCCGTCAGCTCCCACATATGTTTTTGGGAATTGCGGATGTGGTTTCATTTCCCACAGTCGACCGAGAGATTTCAATTCAAAATTAACATTGGACCTCATTGAGCAAAACCTTACTTCTAGAGATGGTATAATACGACCATTCCCGGGAAATCGAAAAACGGTAGGGGGGTTCCACTAAGTGAAAACCAACATCCTAAATCCATTAGAATCGATGGTTTCATCATCCTAGTTACAATTGTTTTTCTATGGCCAGTTGTAATTATCCCCCTTAGGCCATTCCATGACAACTTATGAATTTGCTCACGGGGCACGCAATCCAAACCAAGCAACATAACTGAGTTCCAACTGCCAAATATGTGTTTGGCCATTGTGTATGTGGTATCACTTCCCACGGTCACCTGAGATATTTCAATTCAAAATCCCCCCCCTTGTGCAAAATTGACATTGGACCTCATTGAGCAAAACCCTACTTTCATAGATGGTATAATAATAGGACCATTTATAGGAAATTAAAACATGGTAGAAGGGGTCCGCTCGGTGAAACCCGACATCGTAAATCCATCAGAATCGACGTTTTCACGATATGAGTTGCAATTTTTATTCTATGTCCAGTTGCAATTATCCCCTTGAGGCCATTCCATGACAACTTGTGAATTTTCTCTAGGGGCACGAAATCTGAACCGAGAAGCAGAACTAGGTTCTGTCAGCTGCCATAGATGTGTTTTACCATTATGGACATGGTATCACATCCTAGATTTCCCTAGGATATTTCAATTCAAAATTGACCCCTTGTGCAAAATTGACATTGGCCCTCACTGAGCAAAACCCTACTTTCAGAGATGGTATAATACAACCGTTTTTGGGCAATTGAAACATGGTAGAGGGGTTGCTATGGGTGAAACCTAACATATTGAATCCATTGGAATTGATAGTATAACAATATGAGTTATGGTTTTTGTTACATGGTTAGTTGCACGTAGCCACTTGGGGCCATTCAGGGAGAACTTGTGAATTTTCTCCAGGGGCAAAAAATCTGAATTGAACAACATAAATAGGTCTTGTTACCTACCACATATGTGTTTGGCCATTGTGGGCGTGGTATCACTTCCCATGGTCACCCAGGGTATTTAAATACAAAATTGACCCCCTTATGCAAAATTGACATTGGCCCTCACCGAGCAAAACCCTACTTTCGGAGATGGTATAATACAACTGTTTCTGAGAAATCAAAACATGGTAGAGGTGTTCCGATGGGTGAAACCCAACATCTTGAATCCATCGAAATTGACGGTTTCATGATCCAAGTTACAACTTGTTTTCTATGGCTAGCTACAATCAACCCTTGAGGTCATTCAATGACAACTCGTGAATTTGCTTCGAGGGAAAAAATCCAAATCAGGAAGCATAACCAGGTTGTGTTAGCAACCACAAATGTTTTTGGACAATGTGGACGTGGTATCTCTACTCACGGTCTCCTGGTATATTTCAATTCAAAATTGACCCCTTGTGCAAAATTGACATTGGCCCTCACTGAGCAAAACCCTACTTCCAGAGATGGTATAATACAGTCATTTCTGGGAAATTGAAACATGGTAGAGGGGGGTCCCATGGGTCAAACCTGACATATTGAATCCATTGGAATTGATGGTTTCACTATCTGAGTTATGGTTTTTTTCTATGTTCAGTTACAAGTAGCCACCTGGGGCTATTCATGGAAACTTGTGAATTTACTCCAGGGACACGGAATCCCAACAAAAAAATAGTTGGGTTTTGTTAGCTCCCATAGATGTGTTTAGCCATTGTAGATGTGGTCTCATTGTTAGTACAAAAATTTTCACGGCATGCAACAAGCAACGCGATTGATCGTGGATTAAGCAGGTGCAGTTGTATCATGTGGCCACGAGCTTAAATCCAAAGGACAATGACTAAAGATGACCGCGGGAATGATCACGAATTTAGCGACCGTAGCATCAAGCGATCTCCAGAGTTTAGCGCATAAAGTGTATATCGAAAGTGGAGATTCATTTAGGGATCAGAGGTGCATGACATTTAAACCGAGGGTCTGAGCCCAAGAAGTCAAACCACTCAATCACATGGTAGCTTTAGGTTTTCTCAGGGCTCGAAAAGCAGTTTATCAATACCGCTTTAAGGGAGCCCTGAAACCTCCACATGAACACATTGATAAAGTGGCATAGTACGAAGACCATAAGGTATAATTCCATAACAAATAAGTGTATCATCACATGCTACGGAGATGCTCGTAATTGCAAAGCCCTGAGATTTGTTTCTTTCTCAGATCAACGGTTCACGCGCTTTCGCGCTTCTCAAAATGATCGACCTATAATTATTGCACACGACCTTGAATCCAAAACCGCTTGGACACATGTTCGCACACTGTGGATTCAAGGCCTCAAAAATAGGCTGAGAAAACCACCTTAATATGGCCTTAAAACCGCTCCTTTCAAGTGTCAACAAAATATAAGTGGCTATCACCTCATGTAAGGAGTTTGTCAGACCAAGTGGGACATGTGACTATGATAACCCATCAAGTCAAGCGTAGATATTGATATGATGATGGTTGAAATCTACGGTTGTAATGTTTTCAGGCCCTTTTAAGTGCTTGACATTTAAAGAACCCAGTGTGACCCTGAACAAAAACCGATCGCTCCAAGTGGAATCCCTAGGCTTATTTAGGGCCCGAAAAGCAGTCTCCTAATACCGCCTTCATAGAGCCCTGAAACCACCCTATGAGTACACTTCCTCCAGTGTGGAACCACCCAACTTTTACCCAACGGGTATTATCGCATTCATTTTAACAATAACGGTCCCCACGCATTTAAAGACCCCGCGCCCCTCGTCAAAAGGACAAATCATTTGGTGCCGCATGTCTGACTCATTTAAGTTTCTCATTTTCAAATTCCAACTAGATATATGCATTATTCAAATGTTTAAGCTCTCATTTTTCTTCTGCCTCGATCCCCCTGTTATTTCATTGATGCACTAGCTGAATTCAATCCTATTCAAAGCATTAATCATCCTCGAAAATTCTTTGCAAACTCCACCATAGCATTTGTAAAAGAACTTGAAGCATCCCACTTTACGAGCTCTCCAATTAACAAGGAGGAGCACTTGGGGGATGAACACTTTGAAATCCATGACCCCTTGCTCTCATTTCCGAACCTGCATCATTTATCTCGAGAGGACGAGGACTAGGAAAAGAGAGGAAATGATTCATTTAACTTATGGGGATATGGATTGGAAAATATGGTCTTACCTCAAGCCTGAGATTTCCTGGAGTTGGTGGAATGGTGCGCAGAGAGATATGTGCCTGAAAGGAAAGTCGTTATCTCTCATATTGGATCAATTGTATGTCCAATTAAAAAGGAGCTCCTTATGGAAATGACAGACGCTAAATAAGATAGTTCCAGCTTCACATTTGATGAGGAGATCATGGGCATAAAAGTTAGAGAGTTGTCATCGAAGAATAGGGAGGCATTCATCAGAATGATCATTCCCCCTGAAGCAAACATGCTGACATCACGGTCTATGTTTAGTTTAGAAGTATTCTCAGAGCAAGCCCATCCTACACTATCCATGGTATGTCAGATCCTCGATTATGATCACGACTCAGTAATTGATGATGTTGCATTAGGTTTTATTTTTCTAATAAATTTATCACAGTATGAGGCACCAATCAAGTTAGATATTACATCTTTTCTGGCCCAATCTATGCACTTGTAGTTCAAGAATTTTGCTACCATAAAGATTTTTAGGTACACCTCATATTTTCTTTATATGATCATTTACCATAACAAAGAGTTCTTTGATCGAGATGAACTTCAAAAGTCAAATTACCAACCAAATAATGAAGGTTTTTCTGTGTTCGTGGATACCGTGATGACTAAGATCTATTCCATGTTATTTGATGCTCCACCTAGAATATTTCCAGAAGGTAATAGTTTGCTTAAGCTAAATCCCAATGACTTAGTGGGGGATTGGTTCTACTTTGAAAAACATACTGAGATTCGAGTCTATGGAGCAGAGCTATCCCCATATAAATTGCCTGTATTTTTAACTCCTAGAATTTTTTCCTTGGAATATATTCACCAGAGGTTTAATTGCGATGGCGTGCACTTTATGAAGGCAAATAGCCCTAGGATCTTCAAAGATCCTAGTGAAGTAGGGCCTTTTAAAGTAAGAACCAGGACCGCACAAGTAGTAGTTAAAGAAATGTTGCTTACTTTTCACTTCTACACAAGTTTTGCATGGAAGTACATTCCTAAAGGGATCATATCCCAAAAAATTTAGGCTGCAAGGTGAGTGACTTATCCTCGTGATCTGCATCCAATGCTAGAAAAGGTTTCCAACTTGGATATTTGGGAATAGGAAAAGATAGCTTTGGATCCAAGCCAGGCAGTAGTAACCCCAATTATTCCCACTCCACATAAAGTTGATATTATGGGAACAAGGCTTACGTCTGAACCAACCTCTGATATCGATAAGGATAAATCTGAAAGTGTTGAGTCCCAGTCAAAGAAGTATAAGTCTAAAAATGTATCCAACACGACATTATAATTAAATCCCACTCCCACATCTTTGGCACCTGTCATTTTGGAAAATTCTCCCTCTGCAGTGTGGCCTTAGAATCAAGAGACAACCTCTCAGCAGGATGCTTTGGTAACCATGTCACCGGTTAAATCCATATTGTTTGGTTTGTATTTTTAGATTAAGAGTGATAATATAGATCTCCAGAAAAATATTTTTTCAAAGAAGGATCTTGAGACAGGATATCGGTCCAGAATGTTGTCTGCACTAGACTTAAGGCAAGGGACCCTGAAAATGGCCATTTTAGAACCTATTGCACTGGGAGGTAAGAAAGTGCCTTCAAATTTGAAAACCACACAAGTCATAGTTAATTTGGATGCATTCCCTTCAAGAGAAATCATGGAACTTCACTGAAAAACAGGTGAAGGTGTGTACAGGGATGTGATGAAATATACTATGAGAACCAATAAGCTACATGCTACAATTAACAAATTGGAACGATAGTTGAAGAAGGAAAAAATCCTCAAATAAATCTAAGCAACTAAAGATCTTTGATTTGGAGCAGCAGATTACTAAATTAGTTGATCCACTCGGGACCAGGAAGCACAAGGGGGACAACAGTTAGACTAAATGAGTCAGATCTATTATGGCGGAAGCATAAGAAAGAAGATAAGCAAGTAGGATTACACTACACAGATAAACACAAATACACAAAGACAATATGCATGAATGCGAACTGATCTTCTCTATTAGTGGATGTAAAGATCTGGACTGATAAGATGTATATTACAATAGTTTACATGCTTATATAGAGAGTGTTGAGATGTTTGAGTGCCTTCCCGTTACGTTCAGTTACAAGATAAGTTATAACGGTTCGACAGTTCAATGATTACAGCCGATTGGAAGACAAAGAGACATTTTGTCAAAGTTCGACAGTCGCAAGTTGCAAGTCGGTGATGCACAAGTCGTCGGTCGATGTTGCATGTTGACGTCGCGAAATTGTGAGGTTGTTGAACGTGTCGAAGGTGTGAAGTTGTCGAAGTCAAAACTTGTCAAAGTTGTGTCAACGTTGATGAATTGTAACAGTCGGTGTTAGCATTCGACAACAATTCCAAGAGCGATATGGAACATACCTCCTTCCTTAAGAAACAATGGTCTCCATTGTTTGCTCGTGAAAGTGAGGAAACTTATCAGTTAGTTTAGTAGCAGAGTACCACTTTCCTTGTGCCGGGATCTGTCCTGCTTTAGAAACCTGAAACAAGGGAATGGTGTTCGTCCTTGTATGGCGTACTCGTTGTCCCACAATGGTGTCGCATGGAAGATGCTCATGAATATATGGATGGATGTCTTCGGGTTCTATTGTCTACAAGTCATTCTGTTCCAACAATGGTGCATGGTATGGTCGAAGTAGATCCACGTTGAATACCGGATGTATACCAAAGCACGCAGGAATGTCGAGCTGGAAAGCATTTTCACCAATATGCTAAAGAATATTGTATGGACCATATCGCAAAGGTTTCAACTTCTTGAATGGGCTAGTGAAACACTCCTTCTTAACATGTAAACATACCTTATCCCCAATTTGGAATGAATGAGGGATACAATGCTTATCATGTCGGGCCTTAGCTTTCACGTTTTCTCATTGCAACATGTCCTGTGCTTGTTGCTAAATGTCGCAAATCTATTCTCGAAACTTAAATGCTTTGCCAACTTCTTGCTGCTTGTGGTCGGTGTCGGAGTTCAACTGTGTCGAGGAGATGATCAAGTTGATAGGAGTTGAGGGTTGAAATCCGTAACATATCTCAAATGGACTCTTGCCCGTAGAGTTGTGATGAGCATGATTTTAGTTTTGTTGTATGTATGGAAGACTGTCATCCCATGTTTGTAGATGCTTGTGGTTGTACATGCGAAGCAGTTGTACGAGCAAGCAATTCCCAACTTCCGTCTGTTCGTCAGTCTATGTATGGAAATCTGTCAACAATGAGAGTTGTGTGTCTAGCTTCTACCAAAGGGTCTTCCAAAAGATGCTGACGAATCTGGAATCTCTGTCGGAGATAATGGTTGTTGGTAAACCATAGTGTTTCCAAACATGTGTGAAGAAGAGATGAGCAGTCTGTCGCGTTGTCATCGTCTTCTTGCATGGAATGAGAATGGCCATCTTGGAAAATCTTTCGACTACTACTAAGATCGTATCATGTTGATGTTTGGTAGTAGGATATACTGTCAAGTAGTCCAATGTGACAACAAAAAGTTATATGCAAATATGACCAAATTGACTACCTTCTACCACCAAACTTATGGACATACAAAGGTAGTCAATAGAATGATTGTGAATATCCTAAGAATGAACAATTCAAAACATCCATACACATTGGATGAGATCCTTTCTTAGTGTTCAACATAACTACAATAGATCCCTTAATAGATTTATTGGTCATAACTATTTTCAAGTGTGGTTAGGGTTCTATCCATTAGTCCCAACTGACATAAAATTGGCTAATGCATATGCATGGAAATAATCCTCCCATGCTCAAACCGAGTCTAATCCAGTAGCTAAATTTGTTGAATGGATCCAACATGTCCAACAACATGGTTATGATATTTTGTATAAATTCAATTCCAATTACAAACAACACCATGATCACCACTGGGTTACGCATAAGTTGTTAGTCCTTGAGTAGTACTGGACTGAAACAGTACTAGCCATGGCATGACAGGGCTCAAACTTTAACGATATTATATCTAAATCATTTTTAATTGATGTGCATTATTCACTTCTTGAATGTATTTTTTACTTGCAATCTCATAATCCAATTCTTTAAGCAGAGAAGGTCATCAAGGAGGAACCTTACAGAGTGAAACAATGCTTTAAAATTTGAATGGATATGTTCAGCAGATGGAAACAATTATTAGAATATCATAGGTGTTCTAAAGGACAAATATATGGTGTTCAATGGCAGAAGATGTACTGAGCTTTAATCAAAGAATTCAAAAGTCACACAAACAGTAAACATCTCATGAATGGACATTCGAATGATAGTATAATACACATATGAGCAACAGTAAATGAATGTTTCTATACAATTGTTCACACGTGAATATAGGAAACTGGAGCAGGGGTCAAGACTAAATTGAAATCTCTACAACAATTTCACATTTGACTCTATCTGCATTTACAACACATATAAGCCAAAAATATTGTTCAAGACTTTATTCATCTCATGAGAATTTAAAAAAACAATAGTAGATATGTAGAACATGAAGAAAACAAGTTATAGAAGAAGAACGAACGTCCTGCAACAGCTCTATAATCTTAATCTCACAAAAATATTTTACATACAAAAGAAAGGTTCACTGACTCAACAATCCCTAGAATATTTCTCAAAATAGCCATCCCTTTACAATTGAACTCAAGTTACATTATATAGGCTTGGAGAGTAACCGAATTATGTTTGATTGTAACTGATTTGTAACCAATTTTAATTTGTTACTTGTTACATTTCACTTTTATACTCTATTTTGATAGATTTTGACTTTTAACTCTGCTTCTTAGTCGTGCCTTTCCTTTTGCCTTTATTTGGTGATGATTTCCCTCTCATATAGACTTGATGTTGTGCATTTTGTTGACTGGGTGGTATTCCTTCTTGGTTCATCATTTGGTGCATCATCTGCACATTCATCTGTCCTCAAGGTGGCATAAAGGCCAATGGGGTTGGCTGGCCTGGCACTTGTGGAATTGGCTGACTTGTTGACTATCCCTGTACTGAGCTGGAAGTCTGCCCTGCACTCTGACCTTGAAGTGGCTATACCTTCTTATGATACTTGAGGACCTACTACCATTCTTTCCCCACGGGAATACAATGTGCTTTCAAAAATTCCATGGCTATTTCAATTTCTGAATGCTTTTCGTATGACAAGGGCCCAAAATCTTTGACCAAGCTCCTTAGTCTGATCCAAATCTGAAATCTAGGCCTCATCCTGTCAACTATTTGCTCTCCACTTATTATTCCTTCCAATACATCAGCCTAAGGAATTTAATTTCTTTTTTGATTTGTCATGTCCCCTCATTGATGATTAGTGGAAGTATTTCCTATCCCAACCAATCCCTTGGGTTGAGGAGGAAATTTCATGCACTTGGGGTTAATTCTGAAGTTAAGGCATTGATTAGTTAGGAAGTTTAATTTTAATTTTATCCTAAATTTGAAATGCATTTGGTAGAAGTAACTTTCATTAATAGATATTTATTTCAATAAAATAAAATGGATAAGTATGCACAAGGGCGCATTAGAGAATAATGGTTGACCAAGTGATGAATTGCAAAGGAAGAAAAGATAAAGGAGTCAAAGCAAGGAAGGTAGGAAAAAGAGAAGAAAAGCTGGAATAAGGCAGGAAAGCAGCAAAGCTCAGGAAAAGCATAATAAAGATGAAAAGCATGACAAAGCAGAAAAGCAAGACAAAAGCAGGACAAAGCAGAAAATCAAGACAAAAGCAGGACAAAGCAGAAAATCAAGACAAAGGCATAAAAGCAGGATAAAGCAGAAAAGCAAGAAAAAGCAGGACAAAGCAGAAAAGAAGGATAAGGAAAAAAAATAGGAAAAAGTAGTAAAATGCAGAAAAGTAGGAAAAAGAAGGATAGAAAAGCAAAAGCAGGATAAAGCAAAAGCAAAAGCAAACGCAAAAAGAAAAGAAAAGAAGAAAGCAAGGCAAAAGCTAAAGCAGAAAGCAAGGCAAAAGCTAAAGCAGAAAGCAAAGCAACCTTATCCACTCCATGAGGACACCTTAGCCTGTCTTACTTGCTCAAAAAGACACCTCAATCTATAAAAGAAGGATTATAGCTCCATTTCACATCTTTTGATCATTTGTGATTTGAATTGAGTGCAATTTTGCCTCATTGACTTGGGAGATGTGCCTCTAGTCCTAGCTGGGAGATGTGCCCCATGATTCTACTGAAATGATGATAACATATAGTCTTCATCACTGAGTCTATTGAATATATTGAATCCTGTCTACATATAGTATCAACTTTCTTTGAATAATTCGATCCATTCAGAAGTGGTTCCTAGTATCAATCCTATCAAAGAGAGATCATGAGGAAGTTTTGATCAAAGGATGAGATCCAATTGTTTGAGTGCACCCCCAAGAGCATTCTCTGATAATAGTGCACCTTTCAGGAGCATCCATATACTCCATATTCATCATCATAGCAGATCCAGTGGAGTATCCTTTTCTTCTTTCTGTTTAGAAGACATCCACATTCATGTACTGTGAGATTTATTGTATTTGAGTTTCATTGAGAAAACTGAGGTTGTAATGCTAATTTGTTGATGTGTAAAACTCCTGAACCTGTTTATTATTGATCCTATATTCCATATTAAGTCATAATGTGCTTCAAATGATAAATTCAAAATCATTGAAGGTTGTTTGCATCTAGATCTCTCAAGGCTAGCTCATTAATCCATTTTAATTGACTAGTTCTCCAGGAATTGTAATATTCAGATATCTGTGAAACCATTTTAATTTCTGAAGGTTGTTGTAGGTTTTTAATGGTGTCGATAATCCATCCCAAGTCCAAAATCAAAGATTCGAGAGCATTAGAGGTCGATTGTGTTTGTAAATTTCAAGACTAGCTCGTTGGGCATGAATTCATGACTAGTTTTGCAATAAATTTAATGAAACAAGCTTTGGTTATCTATTTTCTTTTATGCAAGTCATTACAAGTCCTTAATACATTAATGAATCCAACTTGTCAGATGTAAATGGGTCTACAGAACTAAGTATGCATTAGTTGGAAGTGTTGAAAGGCTTAAGGAAAGGTTAGTTGCCAAAGGTTTTTCCCAAGTTGAAGGAATTGACTACAATGAAACCTTTTCCCTTGTCTCCAAAATGAAATCCATATGCCTTTTTCTTTCTCGTGCATCATTACATATATGGTAGGTCCATCAAATGGATTTCAAGTCTGCCTTCTTGCATGGAGATTTGCAGGAAGAAATTTACATGGAACAACCTCTTGGCTATGTTCAAAATGACTCTAGCCTTGTCTATTACCTTAAGAAATCATTATATCGCCTTAAGCAAGCTTCTTGAGCCTAGTATGCCAAAATGGATAGCTTTGTCCTTGAAACTGATTTTTCTAGATGCCACTATAATGCCAATGTCTATACCAAGAAAGTAGGAAATCATATCACCATCTTTGTTCTTTATGTTTATGACCTTATTCTTACCAGTAGTGACCCTAAACCGTTTAGCCCATGTGAAATCCAGTCTCAAGCAAAAATTCTAAATGAAAAAAATTAGACCATTTGCATTATTTTCTTGGCCTCCAAGTCTTGCAAACCAAAGAAGGAATCTTTCTTTCTCAGTCTAAGTATGCTCGTGACCTTCTTCATCGCTTTCGCATGGAATATTGTAAACCAACCCCTTCTCTATTCTAGTCTGAAGTCAAACTTTCTTCCACCTGCACTTCATCCAAAGTTTATGCAACCTTGTATCGTCAACTTGTTGGTAGTCTCTTATACTTGACTCATACCCATCCTAATCTTTCCTTTACTGTAAATGGTTGTGTTTCCCTCTATATGCAAACACCCCATGAAATTCATTGGAAATAAGAAAAAGAATACTTTGACATATTCTAGGTACAATTCAATTTGATATTCATTACAGTTAGGGGGGGATCCTTTGTCGGGTTGTTTCATTGATCCCAATTGGGTCGGTGATGTTGATGACTGGAATTCTACTGTAGGTTATGTTTTCAGTCTGGGTTTTGGACTTGTCACTTAGGATTGTAAGAAACAACAAGATTTGACTCTTTCTTTAGCAGAAGCAGAATATTAAGTGGCAATTAATGCCAGTTAGGAAACTATTGGTTGTGGAGCCAGATCTTCTAGTCTCATAGATGATATTGTATCAGCCGTGTTTGTACCCCAGTTCTATATGATATGTAGGTGGATTGGACACTCACCCAAGCGGGGGGGTGTGGGGGGGCATCGTCCCCCCACGGGGTTCCAGGGGGGACCATCCCCCCTGGCTGGGGGGTTCGGGGGCCAGTGGTCGCCCGGCGGGGGTTCGGGGGCAACGCCCTCGAAGAAAATTTTTGGGGCTGTTTTCGCCAGCTGTTTTGCGGGCCCATGGTTTTGGGTATCCCGTGGTATTTTCCCATTGTATTTCCCTTATAAAAGAAAGACATTGTAATACGGATAGGGTTGTTGATGTATTAGGTTTTATGCATTGTAAAGATATTTGAGATCAGGAGAGAGACTGTGAAACAGAGAAGAGGAAGTGCAGCGGTTGTGCTGCAGGTTGTATCCCTTCGACTTGCTGGACGGTAATAATAATAAGGATTGGAAAATTCAGTGTGGACGTAGCCCAAGTTGGGTGAACCACGATATATCTGTGTCTCTCTTGTAATGTGTATGTGTGATTATATTTGCATTTCTGTTTATTGTTATTGCTTTGCGATCCTGTTTTTCTAACAGAAACTTTATCGCTTTGACAAATCCTTTCATAGTTTGGATTCGAGCAGCAGCATCCAAATACCAATTGCTGTGACAATCAAAGTGCCATCAAGATCGCCAAATATCTAGTTCAACATCAACACAACAAACACATTGAGATGCACATGCACTTCATCATAAAGCATGTTAATGATAGTGTTATTGAAGTAGTCTTTTTCCCTACAGATGATCAAGTTGCAGACATATTCACAAAGTCTCTTATAGAAGAAAATGTTTCTAAACTTCAATCTATGTTAGGAATTCAAGAACTTTTCAATAAGGGGGGATAGGATCTAATGCCTCCTTCCTTCTCCTAATAGTGTCACTTTTGTAAATCCTTCAATCCTATCCCAAGTTGTTCTTAAGAGGGGATGTTAGGATATTTAGACACTTAGAAGTTAAGATCAACTTGTTTAATACATCTGTCAGGTAAAGTGTGTTTCTTTAGTATGCATTTGTAAATATGCAATCTCATAGTCACGATATGTTCTATACATAGAGTGATCCGATGGTTCATCTTCTCTTAGATCATAACTACCATTGATATGTGGCTTTAACACCCGATTGGTCCATGATCTCTATTTAAAGAGCATGGAGGGTCATTTGCTAGTTGATCGATTATGAGAAGCTCATTTGTAACTCTTTCTTTTTCATAATAAATTTCCTCAAGTAGCTATCTGGCCAGGGTCATGGAGTGTTTCCCTTTCAATGGTTTAAACCACATAAAAACATTAGTGTGTTGATCTATGATATGTTTTTGTGAGCAGTTGCTTTGGGTGTTCAATCTCTTTGAAGTATCCTGTGTAGTCAAACGTGCGCCTTATGTTTGGATAATGATCCATATAGTTTGAACTTGTTCTTGTAGACCCACTTGCAACCAATTGGTTTGGTTCCAAATGGAGGGTCCACCAACTTCCAGATCCCATTCTTGATGAGAGCATAATATTTGTTTTGCATGCCTTCTTTACACTCATCATGAGTAGCAACTTCTTCATAGGAATTTTGTTCAAGGTTAGCAAGTAAATTCAACTCACAATCATATGAAACATCCATATCTTCTACATTACCTGAACTTGAATGATCTGTATCTCCTCCATCTTCTTTCCTAGTCGAACTTATGGTTCCTATATGTCCAACATCATCAGGATGGGAATTTTCAACTGTCGTTGTGACCCACGTTGGAACTTTCCATGAGGGTTCAAGTTTCTCAACTAGTGATCTTCATTCTCTTCAAGATCCGGACTTCCAATGCTCTCAATTGCACCATTCATTTAAACCTCTCGTTCTAGTGACATGGAAAGAAATTCTTCAAGAGAGGGAGACAGTGCTAAGAAAGGAAATCCCAAATATTGATCCAATATAGGGATCCCCCCTACAAGATGTGGAATCTCATTGTCAAATTCATGAAATGACTTTATGTGGGTAAACTTATCTAGACAATAAAGATTCCTCTCAATAGACTTGTCATGGTTATTCATTTCAATAAAAATGGAATCTCTAGAAAGTATAAACTTGTTTTACCTCGTTGTAAAGACGACATGCTTCGGTGGTGTTTGAGTAGCTCAAGAATATGCACTTTCAACTCATTGCACCGAGTTTGTTTATGTGTTCCTTTGAAATTAAGGCATAACAGGTGGAACCAAATACCATCAGATGCCTCACTTAAGGAATGTGACCATACCACATTTCATATGGGGTCTTCTTTCTAATAATATGAATTGTACTTTTCTTTCTCAAATAAATTGCATCACTCCAAGAAATCAATTTCACATTCTTGAAAAATAGCTTGGAGCATACCGTATTCAAGAGTGTCATGTTCATTCTTTAAGCTATACCATTCTGTTGAGGATTATATGGAATAATTTCTTGATGCATAATCCCATGTTGATGAAGTTAATTTTCAAAATCATTAGAGGTATATTCTTTTCCATTATCATTAGAAGAATTTCAATGTGAGATTGTGCTTCATTTTCAATCCATACATGGAATTTTTAAATGTTTCATATGCCTCACATTTTTGCTTTAGTAAATAGACCCAACACATCATGGTGTAATAATCAACAAAAGTCATGAGATACGTATTACCATTTGCAGAATCAACAAGCATGGGGCCACACAAGTCAAAGTGTACTAACTCTGGTTTTCTACATGCTCTGGAATTTGACTCATGGAAAGGTTGCTTACTATGTTTGCCAAGAATACAAGCATCACATTGTTTCAACTTCTTTGGAAATGTAGAAAAACCAAAGGCTAGATTACAATGTACCTTCTTCTTGATGAGAGAGCAAGGAAAAATTGTGAGCTCTTACAAATGTTCCTTTAAGCTTCAACAATTTCTCATATTCATATCCAATCATGATGGCTTGATTGTCAAAGGATCTCCTTATCTCAACTATCCCATCGAATGTGTGGATGGAATGAAATTTCTATCAAATGTGCACAAGGGATAACAAGTTTCTATGCAACTCTGGAAGATAGAGAAAATTATGCAACATGAAGTCAGGGAATCTAAGCAATTTGAACTAGATGGTGCCAATTCCATTTGGTTTGAGGATAGAATTATCTGTAAAATACACTATTCCATCTACATCCTCATTCAATTATTCAAAGAAATTGTTTCTAAATTTCATGTGGCAAGTTGCACCAATGTCAAGCAGTCAAGTATCTCTCTAAGATGCAAATGAAGTGTTAAAAATAACTTAATTTATTCCAACATTACAATGTGTAACAATAAAGTGAGCAGTTTCGGGACCAGACTCATGAGATTTATCTTTGTCTCTATTCTCATGGTTATGCTTCTCTTTAATCATCTCCCATGGATCCCAACAATTTTCTGCATCATTTCCATAGTATACATAGTGAAGATAAGGTCTCTTGTGTAATAGTTTCTACCCGTTTCCTATTAAATTATTTCTTCCATGACCTCTATTTTTGCTTTCTCCTTTAGAAGAATAATTTGTTTGATTCTTCCCTTTCTGGGCAAGGTACAAGGCCTCTCCAATGGGTTGAACTATATTTTTTCCAAACGCTTTCTCTCTTTTTGCAATCTTCTCCACCAAGGTGTCAAAAGTGAATTCTTTCAAATTACCACTAGCTTGAAGTGATTCAAGATAGTGTGAATATTAGGGGTATAGGAACTAGATGAAAGTGGCGACAATAAGGTTTTTCTTCACACCAGTAGCGTTGATGTCATGCATGATTCCTCTAATCTTGGATGTTGCAGTTGTGGAATCATTGTCCTTCACCTCTATATTGAAGAGATTCAATAGTAATTGAATTAGCTCTAATTTTGAATGTATCATGCAAATCATTTAAATATTTCAAACCATCATAATATTATTTAGTAAACAAGATATGTTGACTCACCTCTTCACTTACTATAGCAGCAATTAGTGCATATGTCTTCTTGTCTCTGCCTCTTCCATATGGCAAGTTCTTTATTTGTTGTAGGTTGTTTAGATGCAGTAAGTGTAGCACCATATATGTACTTAACAAGTGTCATCCCATAGGTCATTGAAGATGAGGGTATGTTTGATCTTCCTCAACCATTCTGAATAGTTTTCTTTTCCATTGAGCACTACTCCAACAATGGAAAACTAAAGAATGAATTTTTTACACTACAAGCTTCTACAATGAAAAACGCAATCTCTACAACAAATTCTATGATACAAGGCATAGGTTTAACTCTAAATTCCATTGTGATACAACTAGTACAATAATCTCTAAAATATAACCTTCTATAAAATAAATTTTCTATGCAATATAGTCTTAAAAGAAAATATAAGCCTCCGACCAAATCACTGTATTATAGATAGACTAGAGTAAAACAATCTAGGTATAAACTTTATGAAGGTTGTGACACATATTGAAATGTAGGCTGATAGACAACTAATCAGTGCTTAAATTGTAATGCTTGTTGACAGCTACAAATACATTCTAGGTGTAGCTCATCCCCTTTGGAATGACCCTGAAATCACTTGCACCAAAATATGTCTACTGATTTGAGGATCCTTTCATATATTATTTCACCTTATATGAACCTAAATGAGTCTTCATTGAATGGTTAAAAGTAACTATACTTGACTTTATCTCAACCTCGTAGATGGTTTTTAGCATATCAAACGAGGCCTCCATGTCTAGTCTATCACAATGGTTGCTCAAAACCATAGTAGCATAATTCAGCCATATTGGAATTTCCTGTACGAAAATTCGGAACAATTTGATTTCTTCGATATTCAGTGTAGATGTAATACGAATACGGGTTCCTACAAGTGTGCAACTAAATTTTGAAAATCAATTTTAAAAAATCAAATTTTAATTATGTAAACAATATCAAATATCAAATTTTAATTATGTAAACAATATAAAATATCAATAACATTCAATTTCATAGTCGCTTTACCATTAATCCTTTTCAAGTAAGTATATTTTTACCTTCTTATTAAAATTATTATTAATAACTAAATGTCGTCTCTCACAATATTTTTGTTTTTAAATAGTAATTTTGGTGGTAAATAACATGTGTGAAATGTACATTTATGGTATATTTTTGTATATTTGATTAAAAGTGTTATATATAAGAAGTCTACTCTCGTATTTTATTCATATTGAATTTTTCCATTACGTATTTTTTTCATATCAAATCGTATTCGTATCCATATTCGTACTCAAATTATGCTGCTATGATAAAAAAAATGCTATATATAATGAGATTCAGTATAATAATGACCTATTTGATGAATTTATAAAGAGAAACAATGTTATCGTGCTCAGTACTCGATGTAGAGTGCCCAAGGCAGAGTTGCAAACAGAATGGAGCGGACATGTATCTCCTTAGAACGTTATTGTTCTCTCCCTTTGTAGTACATATTGAGACCCATTAGTGCGTAATCGTTAGTTGCAAATTATTAAGCACTTCTTAATCAAATAAAATGAGGATCCAACATCAAAGGTTAGGTCTTTGTGTAGGATGTTGTGCATTATAACATTCATAGATTTTGGCTAAGGTTAGTTCCATTATGGCTGACCTCAACATCTATTACTATAAGGATTTAGTTCAAAACCAACCAAAAAGGGCTTTAGATTGAATCTTCATTTGCATTTTAGGGTAAGAGAACCAATTTGATGAAAATGCTTACAAAGTATTGTTGAGAAAATAAGAAGTGGTGGCCTATGCAGGTTGAAGATGTGGAGAGAGGGATCCTTTGCTTCATGTCACACTAGGGTCATGAATCAATGAAGGAGATATCATAATGTGGGGCGATGAGAGAGAGGGGGGGGTTAAGGCAATAGGGGTGAATTCCATGTAAAGGGAACATGAGGGTGCCTGGAGAGACATTAAGAGGAATTTGGGCAATGTATAAGTTTGGAACCTTAGGAGACAATGCCACACAAAGGGAATATGCCAGAATGAGGAAAAAATCATGAAGTTATGACACAAATGGTAGGGCTTTAATACCATTTCCAAGTCTTGGTTAACCCCAAGTTGAATGATTTGCATTAAACGAGAATCATTAATTTATACAAGATGTGGTGATATTTGGTTTCATATTCCAAAAGTACTTTTCTCATTCTCATATAACTCTTAATATTTAATATAAGTTATCACAACTAACTATTTAAAATATTTACATTTTCACCATAATCTTATTAGATTAAGTTTCCAACAACAACTATAAGTTATTTTAATGGTTTACAAAATATGTATTTCATGAAAAAAAAAATTAAAGTTAAATCTTTTTTATTCTATTTAATCATATATCTTTACTAATAAAATGAATGTTCTAAAATTTAATTTATGTTTCTTACAATATATTTAAACACAATATTATTATAATTTTTATATGATTATATATAATAATAGTTTTATTAATTAATAAATTATAATACATCTTAAAATTAACTTTAACTATTTATAATGAGAAAAAAGTGATCATTGAAGTTAATTTCGATTTATAAATCTTAATAATTATTTTGATTTATTAAATTGTTTTTATAAATAAACAATTTGGAAATAAAATTTCCAAATTCATTTTAATTTTCATTATTAAATAATATGAAATTCATTTCTAAATTCACTTTCATTTTTATTACTAAATAACATGAAATTTAGTTACATTCCAAAAAATGAATAATCATTCAATGTGATTTCTTAATAATTTGTGTTTTCCTCACAACAAAAACTGAATAGTTAATTAATTGAATAATTTAGAGCATATGTTTTTACAAGCCATTGGTTAAAAAGGAATTTTTTTAATTTTATGTTCAAAAATTTGAATAATCAATCTAAAAGATTTTGAATATTTTGTCTTCTCTTCACAACAAAAATGTGATTGTCTTAAAAAAATCACATTTTTCATTAAATAGTTGATCTGATCCTAAAAGAGATATATATGTAAATGTATATATAATGGGTAAATGTCTAAAAGAGGTATATATGTAAGTACATATATATATATAATAAATAAATATCTATTTATATAATAGGGATTAACTTAATAAAGAGTTTGTATATGGAATGAATTATATAATTATATATAGAAGTCAATATAGTTATATTGGCATGAACATGGAAACATGTAAATTAGACATATGAATATATTGGGAAATTGAAAGAGGTTCTCATATTCTTTAAGGAGTTATTATGTAACTCATCTCTATTACTTATTTTAGAGGTGTGCTCCAAACTCACATATTGTATACATTAAGTGTACTATAGTTTATCATGATGTTTGAAGGATTTGATATTAGGGCATACAATACTTGGTCTAGCTCCTTTGAAATGATCCATCTTACCATTTTTGTTGTGATACCAAATGTTATGAACCAAATCCTTAAAACAAAGTAATAAATTAGATTACACAAAAGATGTGAGCATGGAGCACAACTTCAAAATAGATAAGAGAGATGAGTTACACAATAACTCCTTATACAATAGGAGTACCTCTTCCAAACACCCCAATACATTCATATATCCAAGTCACATGTTCATGAACATAATCTCTCTCTCTCTTTATATATATAGTCAGTGCACATACAATCCTTTTATTAGGTCAACCTTAATACATATACATTTACCCCTCTCTCTCTCTATATATATATATTTTGTACATGTGACCCTTTTATTAGATTAACTTTATTATATATGCATTTACTACATATAGGTCTCCCTTAGAGTCATATCAATAATATTATTGATTCCATTAAATAGGACACTCCAAATTGAAAACCTCTCTTATATTTGTCTTTAAATATTTGTGAATGGTCTCAATTCATCTTCAATAAAACGGAAAAAAAAAACACCAATTAATATATGCCCATTACAAAATAACACGGTGAGTTATAAATTATTGTAGTAACAATAAGGAAATCCCATTGTAGAGGAAACAAAACCTTCATCAACCCTGCATGGGATTGTCCAAAGAAACAAAACCTAATCCCATTGTAGAGGAAACAAAACCTCCATCAACCTTACATGGGATTGTCCAACGAAACAAAACCTTCATCAACCCTGCATGGGATTGTCCAAAGAAACATGGAATACATCATTTTAGTTAATAATTGAATTCAAATAAATACGCTAACAAGATAATAGTTTGGGTCATTACCTCATTTGTTGCTGCGTCATCTTGTTTTTTAGAAACAATTTGAGGTTTCGCTGTCCATATAGATAAACATTCAGAAGCTCTTTCCACCTATCATTATTATATTTGAAGATACAATGTAATGTTAGATCATAATGATATTTATTGTGTATTAAAATTAACTTTGGTTTATGAAAATTTAAAATAATACAAATTAAATTAATATATTTTAAAAAATACACTTTCAAAGGTTTGTTTAGTTTTAATAGGTTAATAAGTTACGAAAATATTTATTATTATAAAAAATTTTGGTTTATAAAAGTTTAAAATAATATAGATTAAATTAATATGTTTTTAAAAAATAATTTTTTAAAGGTTTTCTTAGTTTTAATAAGTTAATAAGCTATGAAAATCTTTATTATTATAAATGTTTTAAAAATGATATCAAAATGTTTTATAAATGTTTTAATAATAATATCAAAATATTTTATAACTCAAATGAGAATGTTATCTTCTATTTCATTTATTTTACAAAATTTAATAATTTTATCTCTCCAAAATGTTTTAAGTTTTTTTCAAAATTTAACTTCACTATAAAATATTTTTTGTTCAATGTTTAACTTCACTATAAAATAATTTTCAATATGAAAAAACATAGATGACCTACAAAGTTTCAAGCTATTATCTATTTCACTAAAGCATATCCATTTCAGCTTTTATAGAAATATAAACCATGCACTAAGAATTTATAATGTTTTATGACATGATTTTAAGAGTAAAGAACGTCTTGTGCATAAGCATTTAGTGCGTTGGGAAAGGAAAACTTTCTCCATATTCATCGAAGTTTAAACCTTATTGAGTTTATTTTAATGGGAAAGCAATAATATATTGTTAAAATTTGCAAGTTTTTGGTGAATTTATCAATTTTGTTAAATTTTATATAAAAAAAAATAAAAATTAAATTAATTAGTGATTGTATTTTCTAAATAGCAAAATAATGGTTTATTAATACAATTTTACCTTTAAAATATATCATAATATAACTTTGGTATTTCTAACTATGGGACTCAAACTTGGCTTAGATGATGTCCCCAGCTCCATTGATTAGACTATACATGAGAAGAATATTTCCAATAAGGTCATAAATTATAATTCCTCGAGTACCTTAATGTTACTAGTCGTAATGTCATGATCAATTAAGATGGCTTACCGTCTTTTTCCACCTCTATGGTTCATTTTTGTAATACCTTCGCATTAACGGAGTTATGTGGCTTTAGTATTTTCTAGACCATTTTCTCTTACTGTTTCTCCATTTCTGGCTATCAATTATGTGAGATCGAGGCGTGTGGGGATTTCCACGTTATTGTGGTTATTGTGGGCACTGGGATGGGATGATCTTTCTTCTTTGTTAGATCATGGTTTTGTTGCTTAGCATATAGACTATTTACGATCGATCTGTAAAAATGATGTAATTATTTTTCTTGCTAATCATATATACTATCTATAGTATAAAGTTTTTTCAGAGTGAAAAAAAATATCATAATCAATTTATCTGGTCTCTAAAATTTTGAGAAAGAATGAGAGTGATCTGAAATATAACTAAATTACCAACCAACCTCAAAACATTAATATCCTTCATAATTTAATTTAGACTTAACAACTTGACTAAACGTTAACTCAATCTATTGGACTATACATCAAAGGATTTCCAAAATGTTTAAGGTCTTATTCAATGCGTAACTTCACTATAAAATAAATTCCAATATGCAAAAAACTTTAATATATTTTAGGGCATTACACCCAAATTTTAAGCTATTATCTTTTTCACTAAAGCATATCCATTCCCTATAGAAAATATAAACCATATATTAAGAATTTATAATATTTTATGACATTATTATAAAAGTAGGGAATGTTTTGCACTTGAGTATATAATGTCGTCGAAAAGTGACAGGACTTTTCCAATAATTTTTTTTTCAGTGAAAAAAACCTATACTATTGCTATTCATAAAGAATCGAATAGTACATAAAATCACAAATCCATACAATGATAGACTTATCAAATCTGTCCATAACCTGAGGACTTTTCCTATAATGTGTTGGGAAAGCGACAAGATTTTTCCTATATTCATCTAAAGTCATATTTCATTCAGAGTTGTTTGGATGAGAAAGTAAAGAAGTCATATTTCATTCAGAGTTGTTTGGATGAGAAAGTAAAGAAGTAAGGGGTATAAATTTATGATTTAATAATTGCGGGACTCAAGATTTACTTGGATGATGTTGTAAAATGGTTAATTAAATATTACTTATTTTTAACATTTTTTTAATTTCCAAGGATTAGCTTGCTGGGCTAAATCATCCATTATTAAAGGAATATTTTCAATGGGGAAGTTAAAAGTTCTAATTTGGTCAAGTCTTTGGGGTTACTAGCCATAATATTGGTGGTAAATTTGTCTTCTGTCTGAAATTTCGAAAAATATGGAAAACCGATCCGCAATAAAACCATTATTGACCTTGGTCCATTGACGTCCTTCAAGGTGATAATAATATTTCAAGTTATTCAAATATGATTTGACATTATCTTAATCAATTGAATCATACAATAAAATATTGCGTATGAAGAAATCAAAGATTCCAAATAAACTTATCCATTGTATTGAAAGAACGAATGATGAGGTTAATTCTTCTGTGAGCATGAATGAATGATCTTGGCTCAAGTAATAATCATAGAGCTCATTGAATTTTGGGTGGAATATTTTATCTAGGCTTGAATTGGGTATCCCTTAAGTGTTGATCCACTTCCCACGATCAATGAATTCTTTCAAAGGTACGTACGAAATTCCCTCAATCTAAAAAGAAATATGGTATTTTTTGGGGGTTAAGTTAGATTCTATATAACATTATTAGAAAATTTACATAGACATACAGAGGTATCTGGATTCGAGCGTTCAAAAAAGAGAAACTACTCAACCCATAATCCAAAAAGAGGTTGTAATCTGCCTTCTCTGAGATGCACTAAAAATGTTCATAGTCTGCCACTAATGGGTTACAAAGCAAAAGATTTGAAATGCTAAAAATCACTAAAATTCTAGCAGGCTTAGAAACAAACCCCATGTAATAACAATAAAAAACTACATACTTAAACGAAGAGAAGGTTCTCATGTTAAACCCCAAAAATAACTCTGAGCAAAAACAACTACTGATGCCCTGCAAGGGGTCGAGTTCCAAGCGTCGGTGCTGCTTAGGAGGCTTCTGAGGTGAATTGTTGGTCTCCTCTCCTGTCGGATCAATTTTGTGAATCACAGTAATGTTGCTCCAATGAGAGCTCAGTGTAGACTTCATATCCACCATATCATGGTCGTGATAGGATTCACGTCCTCAATTTGTATGGCTTGTGAGCCACTGCCATGAGCACTAGACGTTCTAGAAGGTATAGTCGCTGCGTCAGTTGAAGGAGGAGAGCCCGAGATTAAGATGTCCACTTCCGGCTGCATGCCTTCTTTGAATATCGGAGGAGGAAGATTGAGGAATTTTGCGATATCCATGCACCAGTCAACCACGACCTGAACCCTGTGGGCCAAATCTTGAACCCTTGTCTGCGTGTCCTCACCAAGACTGCATAGATCATTCCTTATGTTACTGAGAGCATCAATCATGGAGGCCAGATGCCTTTCCATAAATTGACCATCTACTCCTTTTCCTTGTCCACGCTGGGAGCCGCCTCGTCGGCTTGTAGC
The DNA here is from genome assembly GCA_027924585.1 of Larix kaempferi. NCBI lineage: Eukaryota > Viridiplantae > Streptophyta > Pinopsida > Pinales > Pinaceae > Larix > Larix kaempferi. The sequence continues at coordinate 627,660 of BSBM01000636.1, read as the reverse complement.
ACGCACGGGGGCTTCACTCAATAAACCGCTATCATAGCACGTTCGTTCGTCGCATATGAAACAATAGCCCTAATTTCACTAAATGTTGGAAAATACCTTCCAAAATCATTTTTTTAACCTCTTCCCAATATGCCTTCCCAATTTAAGAAAACCCCTATTTTCACTAGATATTGTATGTATCAATTTTTTCATTAACATTTTTTATACCCCTTTATATTTCTACCTAGTATATTGATATGATACCCCTCTTATGACCCCACATGCATTCTACAATGCACCTTGCTTCTTTCGATGTATATTGTGGATGCACATTACTTCACCCACAATGCAATTACTCAACCACATATCATTATGATTTGCAACATCTAACGGTCTAATGAAGAGATAGGAGATCACTTCTTGTATGCCACTAGAGGCAATGCACATAGTACAACATTTAGATTGCATGTTGCAGTTCCCCAATCGCTGACTAAGCCTGTTGTGGGCTAGGTATCCAAGACCCCAGGGCCTGTAACAAGCTCTAGGAGGCTAACTAAACCTCCCAAGGCCTGTAATAGGCACGAGTGGTTGGGTATTCAATCCTCCAAGGCCCATCAAGGGCATATAACAGGCCCTGGAGGCTTGGAGCCTCCCAAGGCTATTGGTAACAACTGGCTGAGTGCTATTGGTAAGAATTGGTTGTCAATGACCACTGTGTCTCGACTATGATCGACTGGAAACCCACTTCACCACGAAACCCCTGGCCTCAAGCATGCCTCAAGACATTATTTCCCTGCGTGCTAGTAAGCCCGAGCCTTGCCTCAACCTGACTTCGCATCCGGCCGTGATCCCGCCATCTCCATTTGGCGGATATTTGTCAGCCCGCCCATATAAAAAAGACGCCAAAGTATTTTTGTATTGTTACATTAAATAAAACAACCATTTACCCCTTAATATATAAGCAATATAATTTTTAGTTTTTCATGAATATTTAATACCGCAATATGAATGAACGTGATATTATATTTCCTTCTAGTGAAGCCCCCGTGGTAGCACGCAGGCATTCCCTTATCATGGTTGTGTTCCTCTCACCATAGAGCCTCTCATTTCTGGTTAGGCACTCGTCACTCTCGGACCAAACTTTTCCTATTGAGATGCCATCATAATGCATCATGCAATGTTTTAACCCATAGATGGAACCCATTAACGCATCCCTCAAGACCATTGTGTTGCGGTCATGCAATAATGAAGATTCCATTAATTACCAGGCTAACATGGTACGCTCGTTTGCATGACCGAGGGACGATATAAATGCCCCTCAACAACAAGTGTCACTCTTCTACCTCTCCCTATCACTTCGCATTCACTCCGCCTTGAAATCACCCCATCTGGAGAAGCAATATGGTATTTTAAATTGAAATTAAACTAAAAATTATTCAATGAAAGGGAACATCTATTATGGTGCCTTCTAACATTCGAATATGAATATATGGACTAACTATGAATACCTAAAGTAAAAGAAGAATGTTTTTCTAGCTATGGGTTCACTTTTCCTAGAAAATAACGTTTTTCTAACTCTGGGTTCACTTCTCCTAGAAAATAAGCTATATAAAATTAATAAAAATAAGCTATATGAAATTAATAAAAATTGAAATAGCCATTCATAATAATTAATAAATTAAATAATTAATTCATAATATTTTATGATCATGTTAATTAATGTACATCATGAAGTAATATTATCATAGCCTAATCAAATGGGAAAAGTATATTTTATACGTTGCCCAACAAAGTACCAAGATAATAGTTCTTTATGCTTTTGTCCACCTATGTTAAAATTTTGAAAAGTGAAGAACTAATTAAGAATCTTTGTTTTTAACATAATAATCAAATATAGTGAAGAACTAATTAAGCATCGTTGTTTTTAACTTGAAAATCAAATAATCAGATATTTATGTCTAATGTTTGGAAAAGGAAAATTTAAGTTGAAAAATCTATATTAATCGTTAGAGTTAAGATTACAATATAAAAAAAGTAAAAGTATAAAAGCCAAATTTGTGCGTATAGAAACTTTAATCCTTACCTCTTTTTCCCAATTTGTTCGGTAAGTGATCACTAATAAAATTAGAGTTTGTAAGCATGTTCCTCCTAACATCCCCAATCATATTCCCTGCAATTAAAATAAAAAAATTCAAATTGTAAATCAAACGCGCATAATAAATATGTCAAAATCTTTTCAAATAAAATATTTATGATTATTTAAAAATGTGCTATACTTATTATTCAACTCACCTTCACTTCGTATCCAAATTTAAAACCCAATATACAACCTAAGGGTATCCCAACAACATAGTAACAACCTATATTAATATATGCTACAAGAGCTTGCCATCCACAACCAACAGCAACACCTGTAAAATAATACATTAAAAAAACATATATCATAATATTGTCTTCAATTTATCAACCTATGGGTGAACATTATCTTTAGATTTGTTTAGAAAGAATAACTCATGGTTTTTAGATCTAACCAATTTAGATACTTTCATAAATTAATAATTAATTTCATAATATTAAAGAAATTATAACTATATAACAAGGATATTAATATGAATATATATTTGACATTAATTAAAAGTGATTATAATAATAACCTGAAAGTGCTGGTTGTACACCATTGAAAATAACTGAGACTGCAAGAAAAGGGGAAAGTTCTGCAACAGCATGTGATAATTCCTCCCCCCTGTAAATGCATAACTCATGACATTTCGTAGCAAAATAATAGCAATGCCAAAAATTGTTGATATTAAAAAGGACACCGTGGTCATCATTATCACTGAAAATGCTGCCGCTTTTGGGTTTCTAGCGCCAAGTTCATTGCTTACTCTAACACTGAATAGAATACATAGAATTAATGTATTAATAAAAATAATAAAAAAACTACTTTGCATTAACTATAGAAGAATAAAGTCAATTCAATTATAAATAATGTTAGAATACATATGATTCTAATATTAGTTCATATACCAAAAATAACTCTCATGGGAATCACTTCACAGTACCATTTTCACATGTCTTATTAAAAATGGCCTTTGCTAAATTAAGTACATCTAAAATCTAAATATCTTGGAATCATTTTTACAACATAAATACACCTCTCTTTCTCTCTTTCAATATATATGTGTAAGATAATTTTTTTTTAATTGGAATTTTAATTATCTATGTAGAGACTCATTTTCTATTTATGAATTAGAATATATATGTATAAGATATTTTTTTTTAAATTTGAATTTTAATTATTTATGTAGAGACTCATCTTCTATTTATGAATGAGGTTGTTAAGTCTTGGTTGATGAGATATTTTACTTTAATTAGACTTAGACTTGATCATAAATTATTTGTTTATAAATGAATATTATAAAGTTTTAATTGGGAAAATTTCCTTAAGGTCTGTGGTGGTTGAGTTGATATATGTAGGTGGTTGTTATTAAGACTTGACAAGATTATGTGTCTATTCAAAATAAGACAAGTTTGTAAAATGTAATTATTGAGCTTAATAAAAATCATTTCATTATAGGTCTTTTATTCAAGCATTTTCAAAGTATATAATTGATTTAATTAAATAAGTCAAGTTGGGAGTTAGTGGAAGAGGAAACTATGTATAGAAATCTTATATTTGCACTCAAGATTCTCAATATGGTATTAAAGAAAATCCCTTAAGTAAGAAAAAAAAAATATGCGTGTGTCATAAAGGAAGGCAATGAGATCATAAACCCATAAATAATTTTTTATTGTACAATGTGATCGAGCTTTTGTTTGTAGTTATTATTGATCTACATATCTAGGTTCATATCCTTTGGTAGAGTCATGTATGACTACACGTGGTGGTAGATATATCGGGCCACAATTGGGCTACTACATATTATGATCTCTTGGTATGATGGAATGTGTAAATTTGTTGGTTATGGTAAACTAAGCAACAAATTACTTGTATTGGGTACTTATAGTTTTATGTAATTGATAAAATGTTATTGTGAAGATTATAAGTAAAAAAAAAAATCTCTATATCTATGATAGAGAGATTATATTATATGATCTTGTGAGCCATGCACACATAAGTGAATGAAATCCTACTTTCATATCCTTTAATTTTAAAATCTCAAATAGGTTGGATCTATTGCTAAGCAACGAGGATTTTTTCACTAGTGTACAACATTCAATTCCTATGAAGAATTTCCTTGGAGCCATGAAGTCATCTTGAGGTAGTTCTCAAATGCGTGGTTTCACTTAAATAGAGTATATTAAATGATTTCATGACCTGTGTAAACATAAGTGGATCAAAGCCCACGCCCATGTTCTTCAATTTTGTAAGCCCCAAGGGCTAGCCCAATCAATTGAACCTACCACCCAAAGAATGTTGTTGATGGAGAGGCCATAGGTCAGGGGTTCAAATCTAATTGGAACCCTCGAGGTTTCTAATCATTATTGTGACTGGTGGTTTAGCCACCTTACATCCAAATATTTAGGAGAAAGGGGGATCCTACAAAGTCCATATAATTTATTACTAACAAATAATATTTTAAAAATATTACATGGAGATGGATAATATAATTTCATTGCATACCAATTGATATAATTATTTATAGATACATTAATTCCCTCATTTTTGTGTGCATTAATTTAGATACTCTTAATGGGTTGCATGTGATGAATAGTTTGCAAGTGGTGATTAGTTATTGTGCAAGCATGGACGAGGTGTAGGCTCAATAATTATGAATTAGTAAATGGTTTATGATGCAATGTATTATATACCACCATTGATTTGTTTGATTGGTGCTAGAGAATCATGCAAGTAAGTGCATACCCTGAGTGTGCATGGACCAACAAACATTGAGCTTTTAAATTTATAGCAAATCAACAAGTATGAGATTGGGTTTCTTAAAGAATTGAGATCAAAGACTATCCTTAAGAGGCCACATGTAAAAATATTTCATGTTGTTGGATTTTGTGTGTTTCCACATTGAGTAGTATTTGTGGTGCATGGCAGGGGCAGGGAGCATCAAGTTGTTTGAGTTGTTTCTTGTAAATGTTTTATAATATCCTAACTACTTCTTTGTGATAATCTACATTTTTTTTTTATTTCACTCAAACATGGAGTATTATGATCTTAACGTGTCCAAGAAGTTGGAGGGTAGCTCCAACTATACCTTATGGAAGTTTTATAGAGTTCATTTGTGATAAAAGAAGAATTGTTCTCTCAACTTGATGGATCTAACCCAAGACATATGAAAGTTTTCTAGATTCCATTTGTGATAAAAAAAGAATTGTTCTTTCAACTTGATGGATCTAACCCAAGACATATATATCTCGCTAAAAAAACTAGATAAGATCATATTTAATATGTCTAACCCAAGAAATATATGTATCTCACTAAAATTAACAATTGGATAAGATAAGTTATTAAGCACTGAATGAAAATATCCATAAACTTGATATATTCATTGATTATCCATGCAAGGAGATGCAACATAAAAAAAAGGAGTTATGGAAGAAATAAAATATTTATATAAGTCCTCAATCATGTCAAGGTATATATTTCTTATATAAGTCCTAAGCAGGTCAAGGTATATGTTTCTCATAAGAAAGTTGAATGCATGTTCGATAGTAAAAGGAGAGAGTGTTTCTTTCTATATTGATATCATTAACCAAATAATATATCCACTACTTGATGTTGGAGATCTAGTCAAGTATGAAAAACTAGTTCCTTAATTTTTTTTTGGGACACTATAGTGTGTTTTTCACTAGTATTAATGGAAAAGGACCTATCTTTGAACATATGAGATATTTTGTCTAAAAAATATGTGGAAAAGTGTTAGGAACCAAAGGGTGATGGTGTTCTATTATTATCAAAACTCTAGGAGAGACAATTAGAAGACATTGAACAACAATATTGGTAATTACATTAATTGTCTAAGGAGTGGTGGAGATCTTTGTCTAAAGGAATATTTGAGAAGTATAGATGAGACATGGAATATCATTAATTATTATGTAGAATTATCTAAGGAAAAGACAACGTCAACAAACATGGCGGAGGTCACTTCTACCAAGGTAATGGATTTGATGGGGTTATCCAATCAAGTAGATAATTTATCATTGCCGTCCTCTCTTTGCAATAATACATATAAGAGGGATGCTTGGTATCGTATCAAGTGAAAACAAGAATACATCCCTTGATAAAAAAAAATAGATGATGCTTATAAAGTATTGGATCTATATTTTGAATCATAGTAATGAAGATTTTGATAAATTCAATGAGTTTAAATCTCTAAGAAAAAATGAATCATCGTAATGAAGATTTTGATAAATTCAATAAGTTTAAATCTATAATGTAGATGAGAAAAATGGCATAATATCAAAGTCTTAAGAACTGGTAATAAAGGTGAATACATATCTAACCAATTTGTTGAATTTCTCAAGGGATCTCAAATTAAGGAGTCTTGATTATTGTGTCCATTATACTCCTTGATATCGTGACTTGCATAAATGAAGAATATAAATATTATGGAAATTTCTAGATTCACTTTGGAGTAGTTTAGTATGCCTTGCTTCCTATACATTGAAGCATGCAATATTGTTATCTATATTTTTAACAAGGATTCCGATAATTCTTTAAAAGACATTACAACTCAAGAAGCCTTTACTAGAGTGAAATTCCTACTTGATCTTTAGGGTATTTAATTTGATTCCTAAGCTTATGCTTACAATCATTTAGATGAGACGAAGAAAATCAAAGCAACAAGCAAGGATGGTGTATTTGTTGGTTGTAATAAAGAGTCTAGAGCACACAATATCTTTATCCCTAAATACAGATGCACTACTATGCAGATCAAATGTTATTTTTTATGAGTTTTGTTTCAATATGACATCTAATAATGTTGATGTGAAGGTGAAGCCTAACGTGAGTGGTGTTGTGAGTGGTGTCAAGAAACTCTAAGGATCTAATGTGGCAAGTGGTAATGAACACTAAGGTCATCAAGGGACAATTAGGGAAAACACTATATGGATGAAGACATTGGTCAAAGGTTTAGAGTTGAATCTTGAGAAAAAAAATTGAGAACCTTGAAAACTTCTAGAAGGTATACTTGACTTAGAATTCCAAATAAGAGGTATGAAACTAATTTGTTTCTTTGATGAGTACCTTGGTTTACTTTAGTAGGAATTAAGCATCACATTATAGGTAGTGGGTTAATGCTATGCAAAAGAATATGACAACACCATGAATATTGCATCAAATTGAAACCTTTATCTAAGGGGACGGATTTGACCTATAGTATATGATATTCAAATTGAAACATAATTTTGATGGTTCCATTTTCTCTAGTTGCTAGATATACTCCTATTAGATGTATTCTCTTACTAATTGCACTTCTTATGGTTGGAATCTTCACCAAATGGATATGAAGACTACTTTTTTCTATGGTGTTCTAGAAGAAGAAATCTCCATATGACAACCAAAAGGTTTTGAGGTTGTTAGTAAGGAGGATCCCAAGTGAAGGTTAAAGAAGGCCTTTTATGGTATTAAATAGGTCCCCATGCATAGTACACATACACTATCAAGTGGGTACGTGGTAAAGACAAAAAAACATCATTTCCCAATTGTATTTTTCTTTGTGAAGGAGATACCATTGTACTTCTTGTTTAGTATATGGATGATCTCGTATGCTTAGTAATTATGTTGATCTAATTAATTAGCTAAAGAATGAGTTACCTCATAACTGTGAGATGAATGACTTTGGTCTTGTTCATTATTGTTTTAGTTTGGAGGTAGGAAAATATAAACATTTCCTTATTTTGACTCTAATCAAGTTCTTTGTGGAGATTTGGAATAAGTTTAGAATAGAAAAATGCAAAAATATTCTCTACACCCATATATATATGCATGAAATTGTGAGTGGACAATTCAAGTAAACATGTGGATGCTACCTTGTATCATCGGTTGATTGGTAGTGTTTTTTAGTTATGTTTAATACTCATCTTGACTTATCATAGGGAAGGAACACCTTAAGTTAATTCATAATGAATACTAAAAAGGTGCATTGGAAGACCAGTAATAAAGTCCTTTAATATTTGAGTTGTATGATTTCCTATGATTATGTAGATGTGACCGAAAACATGGTAGTTTGTATGGATTTGTGGATGTTGGTTGGAAATAAGATGTAAATCCCACTAGATGTTATTGTTTTTCATTGGGGTTAGGTTGGGTTTTCTTTAGCATAGTAAGCAATATGTTTGTGTTTCTTATGTCATCTCCTCAGGTTTATTATATTATTTATGATAGTGGCCACTGTGAAAAATATAGATGAATAAGTTATTTTTTGAATTAAGAGTTATTATGAAGATATTTACTCTTCTTTATTGTGACAATAAATCTTTTGTCAAATTTGCAAACAATTCAATCTTTTATAATAAGTCTAAACAAATAGAGACAAAGTAAAACATTACTAGATCCAAAGTTTGAAGAAGGCAAGAAAGGACTTGGTTTGCACATACACTTAACACTATCCTAGAGAAAGAGTGTTAGAACAGATGTGACTATAGTGCTCATTTATATGATTTATTATTTTTTCATATAATTTACTCATTTTTCTAAAATGAATCTCTAATTTTATTCGTAAATAACCTTATAATTTTAGTGTGTATATTATCTTAAATTCATTTTATATTGTATATTTAATTTAATTAAAAATTTCAAATTAATAAACAACTAAAAATATTATAAATATCGAAGAAAAGACTAAGTAAAGAATTTCTAATTATTGAATAATTTTTAAGTTGGGAAAATAACTCACTTGGCTGCTGCATTGAAGCCAACGGAAACCATGAACACCCACCCTAAAATTGTCATACTACAAACAAAATAACATTTCGATAAAATCAACAAAGCACATTTAATCAAAATCTATAATATAGTCGTACCCATTCAACAAATACTTATTTTACTATTCTAGTAAAAAAATAAAAAGGTAAAGAATAATACCATATAGATAAAGAGTCTAATGCGATTTCTGCATTTTCCAAGAGCCCAGCTAGTAAGAGCAATATCTGGAAATACCATGTTTCCAAACTGGTGCCATAAAAATCTAATTAGCTAGTGAAAAGTGAATATCAAAACCTAAACATCTAAACAATTGAAAATATAATTATCTCAAGTTACTGACCTTTTTTGTCGTCTTATTTTCAAAAATCATTGTTTTCAACTAATTAAATTAAATTGAGAGAGTAACACATTAAAAAGAGAATATTGAGAGAGTAACAAATTAAAAAGAGAATATAAATAAAATAAATTAATATCTAAGTTTTCATGAGTTTGTAACTAAGTAGAATCCTTAACTAAGGAGAATGCGTGGAGGATTTTGGAAGGATGGAAGAAGAGCAACTTTAATGGAGTATTAGAGTTCTTCAACATTTAGGGATAGATGAGGAGTAGTTGGACTACTCAAACCCAATGGATGGCATCACAATCTTCATTAAAGGGGATGATTAGCTTTAGAATGAAAGAAAAAGGTTAATACTAGTATTCTAGAAGGGGGAACTGTGAAGCAAGTGTCATAATGCACTCCAATGCCTAAGTCTTGTAAGCACCAAGGGTAGGATGGTAGAGGAGTAAGTATTGATAAAGGTACAATACTTTCTTCAAAAGAAGTGTGAAACATCACATATAGTGAGTATTTTTGGAAAAAGGGTGAGTTACATTTCTTTACTATGTCAAAAGGAAGGTGAAAATATGAAAAGTCTTGTAAGCACCAAGGGTAGGATGGTAGAGGAGTAAGTATTGATAAAGGTACAATACTTTCTTCAAAAGAAGTGTGAAACATCACATATAGTGAGTATTTTTGGAAAAAGGGTGAGTTACATTTCTTTACTATGTCAAAATGAAGGTGAAAATATGAAATGGTTAACACTTTTTGTTTTTTTATTATTATGAAGAAATCAAAGTTTTCTATTTCTTCAACTTCAACCACTCTAAATTCATATTTATTTGAGAATTTCATTTTGAGATAAAAACAACGTTTGTAAAGAACAATCCTACCTTCATACTCATTTTTTTTGTTTAAATATTTATGTGCATATAATGGAATAAATATGTTGTTTATTAAGTAAGTAAGTGTCTAGTTTTTTAGATATGGCTAATCAATTTAAGAGGAAAAATTAGATTCTCGCAATCTACATAGATTGCATTAGCACCTAGACTATATTTTTTAATTTTTGGATTTGTTCATTATTATTTATTATTTATCGAAATAGACTAAAATGAAAATATAATGTTATATTAACACATTTCTATGGGCACAAAGTTTATTTTTGGTGTGATCATTACCAATAGAAATAAAAATACCCTTTTGAAGAGGACAGTGTAAGGAAGTGTAGTGTGATTTTTTCTATTTTTTGGTATTGTAATTTTGACAATATTGAAATTTCATTTTAGGTGATTTTGAAAACAACAAAATTCTCCAATGTTGAAGTTTAGAAAAAATAAATAAAAAGTAACAATTTTTAATGAAAAACTATAATTTTTATATCATTAGAAACTAGATTCAAAGATGAATACGTTGGTAGCAAGTCCGACATATGATCGTCAAACATTATGGGGGTCTCTCCCTTGTTGAACTTGTAGATTCCGAAAATGTGCTATACAATTTGTTGTTTTGGTTGACAAAGAGCTCTCAACCTAGAAAATATTTCAGCTAAGAGTTTTAAAAACTCTCAATCGATTGTTTTATAAACTCTTAGTCGAGAGTTTTTTTTTTCTTGGAAAAAAAGCATAATTTTATTTCATCTTGCGAGTACAAAATTACATTTAGATCTTCATCACTGTTTAAGAGTGTAATTGTTGTTAAGAAGTACCAAAAACAGACCAGTTTCTACCATATAAACATAGTAGTTTCCTGTGTCCATGTAAAAATTTGTGGTAAAAAACTTTACAAACTATCAAAATTACATAAAATCTTGAATAAGCACTGAATATTAGACCACAAAAATCAAAATAACAGTTTGGATCCTTGTATAGATCCATCCAATGTTCTTGCAATGTCATCAACATCTGATATCCCAAAACCGAGGTAGTACTAAAAAAAAGAAAAAGGGAAGAATAGTATCATCCAGATCTGTAGAAACCTCTCAATCTATGAAGGGCCGATGATAAAATTCCCGAACAATGCCATCTTTGTATTCTTTGATCTTCCATATACCTGGCCCCAATAGTAGCCCTGCTTTCGATGCCCTGTCCGATTCTTTGTTATTTTCCCTGTAAACATGCACGCAGGAAAAAAGTCAAAGGTTGTCAATGCATTCCTGATAGATGTCAAGATGTTTGTGAGTTTGAGATTCTGGCATCATTGAGTTCTTGTAATCCATTTAACCACATTCAAAGAGTCCCCATAAAGAGTAATATTGCGGCAGCCCTTTTCAACTACAAAGGAAATAAGAAATTTTAGGCTCACCATCTCAGCAAAATTGTTACTTCCCACCCCCAGTCCCAAGGACATTTCGAAGAAATGTTTGGACGAAAGATACAATGAAGCCCCACCCCCACAGGAATTGTTTTGACAAGCTCCGTAAAAAAATCCCCAAGGCTGGGTACGATCAATATCCATTGGTTGAATAACCCTAATGCTTCCAGCAATCCCACTCCATTTGCAGGAAATATGGAGCCCGCAACAGAAAATAGCAGTTTGTGCAGGAGAGCAAGATTTATCATTGAATATTAGTTGATTCCTGGCAACCCATACCCCCCACATGACCAACATAGGCATAGCTCTGAACTCATGATAGATCGGGTTATGATACCAATTGCGCCAAGTCACATCCAAAGAAGCCCCCTCCCATCTAAAAGGGACCTTCAACACCCTCACACATACCTCTCAAATAGATTTGATGAAAGGACAAAGCAGAAATATGTGACAAACCATTTCCTCATTCTGTTTACACAACATACACCACCCTGGTCCATGTTTATTCCTCTTCTGGAGGAAGTCCCAAGTAGGCACCTTATTCACAAGTACACACCACATGAACATGCACATCTTATGTAGGCTCTTAATATTCCACAGCAACTTCCACCACTAGACCCGATCCCCCTGCACAACATCTTCACTGATTCGCAGATAACCACCTTTGGGAGTATAGGCGGCCAAAGGATCAACGTCCCAGCACAGTTCATCTTCATGATCACCTAGAGAGATATGGTCAATATTGAGAGCCCTGAGGTACTTGACATGTTCCAATTCATCAGCTTCATCCAACCCAAGAGTGTTAGCCGGACACCAAGCATGTCTACCCAATAGAAGAGCGTCAGGATCGGCCAATTGACAGAGAAAATTACAACCTCTCAAACGCTGTGCTTTGATAGTCCCCACAGGTAACAGGTGTTGTTGATCGCATCCTACCCAAGGATCCAGATCAATCCTTACCTTGTGCCCATTACCAATGTTCCAAAAGCAAATATTTTTCAATAATGTTGAAGGATGTAACCACTGCCTTCCAAATCACAGAACCTCCCATGTGTGTCTTCGCCGGATTTTGGATCCAATCATCGATCGAGTCAGGAGCAATATACTTGTGATGCAATACCTGTGCCCAAAAACCCCTAGGCTTGATCAGCCTCCACCCACCTTTGGCTGCCAGTGCTTTGGAGAAGGAAAATATATTCTTCAAACCCCACCCCCAAGGCTTTTGGAATAGCAATCCTATCCCAGCGAACCCAAAGGGAGACAAAAGCATCTTCTTTGCCACTCCACAGAAAACGAAAGCATATATGTCTATCCTGATCCAGAATGCCCCGAGGAATCCATGCCAATGACATCCAGTAAATGGGATGGCTTCCAAAACCGACTTGACCAAAACCAATCTCGCAGCTCTGGAAAGCCACTTATAACTCCAACATCTCAGTCTCTTCTCCAGCTTCTCAATTAGCCATAACCAGTCATGTTTCTTATAATAGTTAGGTTTCAGATTAAAACCTAAGTATTTTAGTCCATCCATCAAAGTAAGCTGGGTAAAATGAAAGAATCTGGTAAATCCCTCCACCTCCTCCACACAGAGTAGATTTGTAGTCAGAGTGGATTTCCCTCCATTGATTTCCATCCCAGTAGCTTGGAAAAAAGATCCAGAATCTCCTTCAGCATGTGACCGTCCCTCAGAGAGCTCGAGCAAAAGATGAGAACATCATCAACAAACAAAAGGTGGGTAATATGTAAATCCAGGGCTATCTGTATGCCACCAAGTAGACCGGTCCTTTTGGCCTCTTTGATAGCCCTACTCAATCCTTGAGCAACAAGTAGAAATAACAAAGGAGATAAACGAAAACCCTGCCTCAATCCACGACCTGAATGGAAAAAAGGAGTAGTTGCCTCATTAATAAGAACCGAGAAAGAAACAGTAGTAATGGGGCTCATAATCCACCTAATGAAATTAATGTCAAAACCAAGATGTGTTAGCAAGGGACGAAGATAAATCCAACTTACTTTGTCATAGGCCTTTGAAAAATCAATTTTGAGAATAGATCCCTTCAATTTCTTTGTGTTAATACTGTGTAATACCTCCTGAGAAACCCCAATGGCTTCATGGATTTGTCTGCCTTCCAGAAAACCAAATTTCTCCTCATAAATGTGAGTCGATAGGATAGCCTTGATGCACCGAGCAATGATTTTGGTGACAATTTTATACACACAATTACATAAAGAGATAGGTCTAAAATCATTCAGAGAAGTAGGGGAGTCCGTCTTAGGGATTAAAGCAATGAAAGTAGTATTAATGCTGGCTGGAATCCTTCCACTTTGCCGAGAATCTTCAACCATTTTCAGTAGATCTTACGCAATGAACTCAAAGAGTCCCAAAAAGAATTCAATTTTCCATCCATCAGGCCCTGGGCTTTTGTCCTTCTGAAAACAAGTGAGGACCTCTTTTAATTCCTCAACAGTAATTACATCCATTAACATCCTGTTGTCTTCAGCTTCCACAAAGCGTGGAAACAATTGAGCCACCTGGATGACTTCTTCAATATTAACCCTGTCACTAGCCTTAAAAAGGTCCTGAAAATGATTAACCCCAACCTGAGCCAAACCATCAAAAGTATTATATGAATCTCCATGGTGATCCGTCACGCTCCAAATAGTATTGGTGTATCTCCTACCTTTAGCATAGGCATGAAATTTTTTTGAGTTTTCATCACCACTCTCCAACCATATAGCCCTGCTCTTTAATCGCCAAGTCTCCTCCTTCTCCAGTAGCAGTGTATTCCTACGACCCTCCAAACGAACCAAATTATCCTTTGAAGCTTGGGTCAGGAAACGACCTCCATCGTTCAATGCAATGCTCGCCAACTCCTCTTCAATTTGCTTGAGTTCCTGAGTTTCCTTGAGTCTTTTCTCAGCAGCCCAGTTCTTAATCGGACCCTTCACACGCTTGATGTTCTCAGCAAATTGAAAGGAAGTTGATATGTTGTTATCAAGATGGAAAGGAATCCATACTGATTGAAATAAGTCAAAAAATGTTGGATCCTTCAACCAAATCTTATTAAACTTCAATGGGCAGGGCGGTTTGACAGGACCATCTTTTAATTCAAGAAAAAATGGAACATTATTAGAGCATCCTCCACTACCAACCCATTGTTGAATGTGGAAAAAACATTCCACCAAATGATCTGCATGCAAGAATCTATCCAACCTTTTTGCAATCCTACAATCTCCCACCCGATTTTTTCTCCAATATGGGTTAAGGCAAACAGGTTCAACATCCACCAAATTTCCATCAACTAGTTTCTAAATGAAAAATCAGTAAGTGAGTCCACCTGAACACGAGGACCCCAGACTTCGGCTTGACCCAAAGTAAAATTCAGATCCCCCCCCCCCGGATCGCATAGTCACCTTTAATCACAGCTTTACTGAATAGGGATTCCCAAAAAGGAATCTGATTGAAGTAAGGCCCATAGACGTTGACTGCAGTAAGTTCCCTATCAAATTCAAGAGCCGAGAAAGACATGCCCAAAACCGATTCCATCCCCCATAAGTTGGAAACCTTGATACTAGCCTCCTTCCAACCCATAGCTAGACCTCCATATCTGCCTCTAGCATCCAAAGCCTCAAAGTTCCATCCTAGAAACCAACCCTTCAACTTAGTAGTAATCTCAACACCAACCCCCATAGTTTCTTGTAACAAAAGAATATTCGGATGCTCGATATCAAGCACCCTCCTAAGTGTTGATCTTTTAGAGGGACCAACAAGACCTCGACAATTAAAATACATAATTTTCATTAGCGCCCCTTCTGCTTGGATTGCATAGCTCTAAGTGCCCATTCAATGGATTGTTGTTTCCCTTCAAGAAGGTCTAAGCATGCTCGGGATTTAGCCTTGGAAATATACGACTGTCGACCCCTGCCCTTGGCCAATTTTACCTTTCCTTTCCCCAGTCCACCAGAGGATTTTTTAATGGATGAGCGCATAAAGTACCTGCAATCAGATGAATCAGAGGGAGACTGTGGTGTAGTCACAAAGAGGGTGTCAATGGAGGGGCCTTCAGAGGAGAGGGTAGGGGGAACCTCCTGAATGGAGGGTTTGGGAATTATAACCATCCTGGAGGAACCGACATTAGGGGAAGGAGGTACCAACAAATAAGAGGAAATATTCAGGTTCTTTAGACCCTCTACCTAATCAAAACCAAGAAATGTTACATTCTTGAAAATGAAATTAAGAGACTGAGAGCAAGGGGGAAAGACAATACCCGAGAACATGTTCGCCTACCGACATGAAGGATTCTGCGACTCACTATAAGCCACGACCGTGAGAGTCAAAGGAAGGACACTAACCTGTGCTGGTACCGGAGCATTCACAGGAGCCACAATAACTTCGTCTAGAGGAACCACATCATCCAAAACAATCTCAAGATGTTCAACAGAATCCCACAAAGGCGCCACTGGTGATAAAGGGTCTGAAACACCCCGACAAGTGTCCACCCTCTCCTTCCTTCGAGAAGGAGAACCATTACACGTACAAACTGGAAGCTTGCAATCAACAACAGGATGATCGTATTCATGGCACCGTCGGCACCGAAAAGGGACATTTTCATAGTCCAGAAGTTGTGGAAATACATAAGGGCCCCAACAAAGATCCAACCCATCCACAAGTCCATCCCTAACGTTTATGCTAACCAGAATCCGAGCAACCTTCCGGATCTTTGTTTCCATGAAAGATAAATCTGTGTCCAGATAGGTTCCCAGGAGGTTACCGATGTTCTTGAAGTGAGCCTCGGTCCAGTAGTGCAGTGGGAGACCGGGAAGGCGAACCCACAAGGGAATGATATCCAGTCATTCCCTGCTGGCGTCGAAAAGGGGGTCCAAAGTTTTCAGTAACAAGGGAATGTTCACCAAGTTCCAGTTACAACCTAGAACCTAGAGAGCATGAACCTCCTGGGTAAAATGAAATGCAAACCAACCTCCCAAGAGAGAAAAAACGTTTGGCACGTAACCCAGATGGTCCAACCAGTTCTGTTCATCCCATTTGATCACCGTCTTGTGTGCCATCGACCGTCCATAAACCTTCCCAACCAAAACCAACTTTGCCATCGTCAAGATCTGTTGAAACCCAATATCTTCATCCAACGAATAAGAAGGAGCCTTCCCCTTGTTTTTCAGCCATTTCCTTCTAGGTTTTCTCCAAGAGCTAGCTTTGAATGCTCCCTCGGCCCCTCCCTGCTGAATGATAGGACGCAGAACCCTACCAGAACATGGGCTAGGGTAACCCCTTTGTTTAAGGGTTCCCAAGAACTCAACAATAAATCCCACCTCGCTCAGGTGTGCCGATCCAAGCACAGATCTATCCACCACCCCCAAAAAGTACCCACCTGAGCCATCCCCTCCAAGAGCACGCACCGAGTTTGACCCAACAACAAAATTGTTCAGGAAGCCAATGGAGCCACCGAAGCTCGTCGGTGCCACCAAGGGCGAGAACAAGGGATTATGAACGCCTGAAAATCCCCAAGTAGAGCCACGCAGACCTTCTGCAGACAGGACCCCTGCAAGTTCAGAGGAGAAAGGTGCTCCAAGAGACAGGCCCAGGGAATCGAACTGATTCTGGCAACCATCCACAGCAGAAAACCCAGGGATAGAATAAAAAACCAATGGCACAGTTTGTCCACCAACACCATCAATGGGTGACCAAGCCACCTCTGCATCCCAAGAAACGCTAGGTGGCGAGGCCCAGATGTCACCAGGTGCCAAGTGGTCACTACTGTAGTCCAAATCGTCCAACAGGTCCATAGCAGTCTTGACAGTAAAAACCCTTGGTAACAAGGAGAAAAAAGGGTAAAAATAGGGTTAACCTCCTCAAACTAACCAGCCAAAGATTAAATCCTGTGATCACGTGGGAGCTCCACATCCCTCTCTCCATACATTCCTCCTGTCAGCAGGAAGCCATCGGCTGTTTTGCCGCCTGCATAATTCTATCCCTCTATCGGTGTCGCATGCCATCCCTTAGTCGAGAGTTTTATAAACTCTCAGGCGAGATCTTTTCCATCAATACTACAATCTTATTGGTTAGAAACTAACCTCATCGTGTTTCCGTCACCATGTCTCACTCCAAAAAGTGTTACACATCTTCACATTTTCACCTAGGAGTCTCATTTGGCACTCCTAGAGTAGTCTAGGTTGGAATTTCATGTCATGAAAAATGCCAAATCCTATTAAGGAGGTAGTCAATCCTGTCACAAAGGTGAACCATAAACTAGACTTAGAGCAATCTAGAGATAACCACTCAAATGTGTAGTAGTAGCCTTTGAAGGTAATATTAAGGAGAGTGAGGTGATAAGAAAGGAGAAGGGTGAATTGGGGGTTAAGGGAAGTGGTGTTTTGGAGCTTAAGAATGACAATAAAGCAAAAAAGTGTGTAAATAGAAAAAATATAGGGTAAGATTAATCCTAGGTGAGGACATAACAATAGAGAAAGCAGTCCACATGTCTAGTAAGTCATTGATAGGGAAGTTTTATAGTAGATACATCTCAAAGAAGAATCATTAGGTTGTTGTGGTTGGAGAGGTTTTGGGATCCTTTTGTAGTATAATCTATAAGATACCATATTTTGGTGTGTGCTTAGCTAGAGTTTCACTTGAGAGTTGAACAAGATCTAGAAAATGTTATGAAAATAACCCGACATTAGAGATTTGTGACTCTAATGTTGAAAATGTGGTCTCTAAGTTTTCATCCCTAATAGGAAAGGATATCTAAGCATCCTATATGGGTAAAAATGCCAAGTATAGCAATAGAATTGTGGTTAATATAATTTTTTAGAGAAATAGGGAATATCCTTGAAACATTTTTAGAGGTGGATGAGCAAGTATTATCCAACGCTTAAAGAATAAAGGATAGGTTACGGTTGAGTTGGACCTATTAGGAGGTTTGTTGGAGGAACTCAAAATCAAAGTGGGTAATAGAAGATATGTTGAGTCATTGGACTATGTGGGTATTCCATTACAATGTACTCATCGTCATTCATAGGGCATCTGGAAACTCAGTGTAGTATGAGCTTCAATGGAAAGTAATGAAGAAGGAATATTGTCTATTTAGTAGGGATGCAAAAATGAAGGGAGAATGACCTCGTTGAAAAATTGGCTATTCAAAGTAATAGGAATGATGACAAGTTATGTTGGTAGAAGTAGTCGGGACTAAGGAGGTCTAGCAATATCATAAAGATGCAATAAAGAGTTATTGGTGAGTGGACAAATCCTAGTGGAAGAGGAGTTTGTGTGAGTGATTCAAAAGGAGTGTGCTCCAATTTAAACAAAGCATGGAATCCATGGCAGGGAAAAACACCTCTCAAATCAATAAGATTTTGGATAACATTCCACTTTCTATTATTTTGGTTAAAGAAATAACTCCCTTCTCTTTAGTATCATGGCTTGGGTTACATATATGTTTATAAATAATCCTATGATAAAAGGGGCAGGAAAGGAAAGAATTCCAAGGGGGGATTAAGGAGGTATCTGTGTGATTCCTGGGAAGGAAAGGTCTAGGTTTCATTGTTGATCCCTAAATCTATTATGAATTTATGGGATGAGTCTATGGGGGAAGGGATTAAGATTTTGGATAAGATTCCACTTTTTATTATTATGGATAAAAAATAACTACTTTGTCTTTATAACCATGCCATAGGTTAGATATAGAATTCTATCATAAAAATCCCAGGAAAGGGAAGAAGGCCAAGGGGATATTCGGGAGGTATCTATGTAATTCCCAAGAAGTAAAATGTCTAGGTTCCATATTTGAGCACTGAATCTACTATGAGTTTAGGAGATGAGTCAATGGGAGAAGGGATTATACTTATGGGTAGGGACAAGGGAATTTTTTTTATTATGTTAGACCCTAATCGATACCACCTTAGATATTGGAAGGGCTCAAATATAGAGAATGAAAGGGGCAATGAAGGAGGGATAAGTAATGATCAAGGGTGAGAGGGGAATTAATCAGGTAAGGAAAATAAATCTCATTTATCAATTTCTCATTCTCGGGCCATTTGAGAGGTGATGAAGGGAAAGAAACATACCCTAACAGGGGTTCTTAGGGAAAGGCATGCCCCAGCTAAGGTTCCCTTATGATAATTTTGTTGCTCAATATAATATGAATGGGAGAACCCTCTAAAAAATTAACCCTATATAGACTGGTTGAGTTACATAATCTAGACATTTTATTAAGTCAATAGACTATGGGGAAGAGGAATAGGATAGTGGATGGCCTATCTAAAACCTAGAAGGAATGGGGTTTTAATAGTATATTCTATGTGTGGATCAAAAGTTTATTAACTAGGAGGAATAAAAAAATGAATTCAATTGGCTAACTCTTTGTTCTTGGACTCTAGGTTTGGTGCAGAATTTCACTCTGAGAGTTTGGGATGGTTTTCTTAGTATATATTGTTTACAAGCCCTATGAGGATAGGATTACCTTTTGGGAAAAGACTATGGAACATAGTTTCTTAAAATATGATTACTTAAAAATGGAGGCGACGTCAATTTTACTACCAAAATAGGAGAATTTAGGGGGAATGCAACTAGCAATGACTCCCTACCAAATTTTTTCAAATTTTTTTTTGATGAAGTAGGGATGGTGGATGTGGATCCCATCGAGGTGTCTCCAAATTCAAGAAATCAAAGGGAAATGGATAAATGAATAGCTAAACTACTAGACAAATGATTGGTTCTTGAATCAATTATGAGTGAGGCAAAAAGGATAAGGTCCTAGGTTGAAGTGGGAGGGGATTTTGATCATCTTCCAATATTACCTCAAATTGAGGAGGATAGTAAATGTCTAAGTTATTTTTAATTCAAGCCAAGGTGGCTAGATGATGAGGGGTTTCAAATTTGGTACAAGTGGAATGGGTAAACTCTAATGAAAATGTATTAAAATATGCAAGCATTTAATTTGCAACAAATTTAAAGAAATTTAAAAGCCTTGTGGATAATTAGGAACACATTCAGAGGAGGAAAGATGGCCGAGACTCAGTGGAGGAAAGCATAGTTGATATTTATGCCTAATATAATGAATGATTGATGTCATGATAATGATAAGGTACATGTTTAAAATGTTTGAAAAGTCCAAAAGGAACCTTTTGGAAGACAAAGAAGTCCCATGGAGATTGTAAAGTAGGGTGTTGTGGGTTGCTAATGGAATGAAAATGCTAATTATTTTCATTGTTATATGGAAATCACAAAAATAATATTAATACCATATGGGAAATGGAGAATGAGTATGGCAACAAGCACAATCATTTAAGGAAATTGCATGTTTGGGTGTATCCCATTTCAAGAGTTGAATATAGAAGGAAATGAAGTTAACAAAGTAGAACTAAATAGAGTACTAGCCTCTCTTTAGAAGGATAAGAGTCTAAGCAGAATATCTTTTTATGATTTGAGTGGATGATTTGATTAGGGTGGTGGAGGTTTTTAAGCAGAAAAAAAATAAAAATTAAAGATCCATAATTTTATTAAAGGAATCGTATTAATTCTTAAATTTCCAACCATAAAATGTTTCACAATACTTTTGTAAAAATATTCAAATTTCTAAGGATTTTATATAGTTTTTGGATGAGTTTGACAATGTTTAAAGTAAAATATTTTTACCCTATGGAATTTGGGAAACTATTTTAGAAAAAAAATGGAAATTAGCAAATCATTTTTTGGAAAAAACATAAAAAATTAGCCCATGGGATAAATTTCACCCTTAAAATTTCTGCTATAGTTAAGGAGAACTGGTAGGATATTGGGATCTTTTAACTCCAACTTCTTTGCCTTAATTCAAAAGAAGGAAAATCCAACATCCTTTTAAAACTTTAGACCCATTTCCCTCTATGATTGCATTTAAAACATTATTGCAAAAAATATTGTTGTTAGGATTAAAAAGATATTTTCAAAGGAAATATCAAATGAACAATTTGGCTTTCTACATGGAAGGAAAACACATCAAGCCATTGGAGTGGCCCAGGAAGGAAAACTACACTAAATAAAATCCCAAAATTTATATGCCATGGTTGTGGGATTGGATCTTTCTAAGGCCTATGATAGATCTAACCGACTTTGTTTGAGACTTTAACAAACTTTATTTGGTGAGTGGGTATTGTGGTAGCTCAACTAGATTAGGAAGAATTGGCCTAGGAGGTCGTGTCTTCCTCTTATTCTTTGTCATGCCTAAGTACTGATGCTAGGTAGGCCATGAAGTTATGGGGGTGGGTGGGTGGGGGCAAGGAGGTCTAGCTTCCATTTGATTTTGGGGCCTCTGTAATATTAAGAATCTGTTAGTGAGATAATTCAGTTTACTTTGCTAGACTACTAGGGTTGCACAAGTCTCCTCTTCAAGTTTTCAAAGTGTTTCATTACGCCTACTATGCTACTGTACTCTATTAATCCATTTCTATCCCCCAAGTAGTTGTTTGGTCCCACACTATAGCCACTTGGGCCTTCACAAAATCAACTTCATCCTACATTTTCTTGAGCCACCTATGTAATTCTACGCAATTAGTAAAGAGTTTCAAGAACTTAGGGAAACACTTCATGTTGTTGTCATGCTAAATTTTATCCATGAATTGTGAACATGTACTCAATGCTGAGAGAACTCAAAAAGCAAAGGCTCCATTGACCATCAATTTTCCCTCAACCTCAATCAGTTCTTCTAATTCTAAACAAGAGTGAAAGCTAGATATCGCATGAAGCAAATCGTGTGGGTGGAATTCATATCAAAGTCCTCAAGAGTTTACCTAGTGTGACATTTGAACTACCTCTTGTCATTGTGCATGAGCGCTACTCCTCCTTGTTGTTCTTGACAAACGATCTTGAATGAGCTTCGGGTGGATTTAAGTTGTCTTCCATTGAAATGAAATTTTAACCCTACAATGGACAACACATGAAGGTGGCACTTTGTGCTACCCAAAACATTTTTCAAATCCAACATTCATAAGAGAACCTAGAAGATGAAGTGCTCTACTCCATGGATCATCATAAGCTTACCTTGGGGTTGAAGCTAGCACCCTTTTGTTTTCCATTTGGCCAATGTCAATGTTGCAGTGTCTTTGGATATTGAAATAATTGAATAAAGGTGTAGCATTTTAGCATGAGCTCAACTTAATTCAATATACGTGGAAGACAAGTAGCGAGTGTGAGCCTATTGAGAAAGGATCAAAGTTATTATTTCTGAGTCACTCACTATGGATAAGTTTCAATTCAAATTCTAAAGTGCCAATGTTACTAATTGAAAGGTTGCTAGTGCCTCTAGTTCATTATTTGAAGTTTGGCCTAGCCCCTAAGTGAAGTAGCTTTTCTAATTTCCTACATGATCAAAGCGAACCTCACACCATGCTAAGAAAATAAAGTTAATGAGTGAGTATGTGTTATTAGTTATGGGAAGACAAATTGGTGCACATTTTATCTAAAATTATTGGGAGTAATCTATATAAAATAATAATAATAATAATATAATTTAAGGTCACAAATTGGTCATCTATGATGTATGAGATCCATTTTTGTATGGGACAAGGCCCCCCCTATGTGCATCGATTCAAATGCTTAGTCTATGGACATGTACATACCCTACCCTCGTCTAGATTCAAACTTGTGACCTCCAAGGAGAAAACACGTGTTCTTAAGTGTTAGGCCCACTCATGTTGTATTGATGCTCACCTTGAACTTAAAATTACTAATGAGGTTGAAAAATTGGCAACTATACAATGTGTTGATTGTGCCAAAAACGCACTTTCTACAACCCAATATGAAAGATATTGTAACATTTGTCTAATCCATCTAAGCTCAATAAACTAACACAATAATAATAATAATAATAATTCTCTTTCTCACTCCTCTTTCACACACATATAAAACAATAGTAAACCCATCTTAACTTTAAATTTATAAAATGTCGTTAACAAATCAAATCCCTCCAAGTATACACTTTTCATTATACCTGAAAGAGATTAAATCTCTCTCCATATTTAAATCTACCGCATGCAATAAACACCAAAGAAATATCGATTTATTTTTCCTTAAGGGGAAGGATTACTTAGTATCCCAACTTAATATGAATTTACGTTAATTTTTAATTAAAAGTTAAAATTATTTAGTTTGATCAATCTCTTAAATGGATTTTTTTAAAGTTTTTTTACAACATGACATGTTCAAAGTTACATAGAATTAGCTTGGTTATAGTGATTTGAGATTATTTTGAGACATAGTGGCTAAACTTAAAAAGTTTAGAACTTTTTGGTAATGATACAAAATTTGTTAGAATGGTTAATAAAAAAATTTCACTATTTAAAATATATATTTTTAATTGTAAAAATCATTAAAAATATATTTTTTATTGTAAAAACTTTCTATAAAACATTATAAAAAGAACAACTTTAAAAATGAATATTTTTATTGTAAAAATCACTAAAAAGATGGTCCAAACCATAGAACTTCTACCTTACACCTTTAAGAACTTTCTATAAAGAATCATAAAAAGAACAACTTCAAAGATGGGGTATTTTAATAGGACAATGAATAACTTTGTGTAAAGGATCACAAGGGATCACAAAAGGTAAAAGTATAAAAACTAAGGCTTAAAAATGGTTAAAATGTCCAAGTCATTAAATTTTGATTATTTTTTAAAAGTGGTATGATCATATCATTTCAGCTACTTGTACCTAAAAAGTCAGTTGGCGAACATTATTCACTTAAAAAGCCAGTTGGCCAACATTATTCAGCTTGCTGTAAATCATATAATGCCACGGAAGCAGGTCAGTTGGCCATTAGATCCATAAACCACGGCATTAAATAACCTGCAGTAGGCTAAATAATGTTCTCCTAAAAAATCAATTTCTGCACAACTATAAATCACCCATGTGTGGACTACATTTCAACACTTGCACCTAAAAAGTCAATTTCTGCACAACTATAAATCACCTATGTTTCGACCTAGTCAATAAAAAATGTGACTATGAATGGATGGCCATAGCAATTATTGTTGAGCATGCACAAGAAAGTGGATTATTCCTGATAAATGATTGTACAACAGGCCCATGCAACCCTATCAATGATCATGCCAAGCATCTCTCTTTTCCATGGACCCCACCCTTCTATTATCATCCCAGGCACTAATGGGTGGGCCCTCCTCCTTGGTAGAATGCAGACAGGTCGACACTCTCAAAATAAAGAAACAAGAAGATAATCAAAATAAAGAAACAAGAAGACAGAGGTAGAGGGTTGTCTTACCACAACATGATGGCGGAAGCGACGGAAAGTTTCAAGAATGACGGCAAACCGGAAAAGGCCTGTAGGGAGAACCCCGTCCACGTGTACCGCCATCGTGGGGTTTTCAGTATGTACACGAACTGTGCTATGACAACGATCCACCACGACAAGCTCAGCACGAACGCGGCGCCGAAGATTCCCCAACCCAGCTTGTAAATGGCCAGCCAGCTCAGAAACAGGTGGACGAATATCGTGAAAAATGATATGTAGGCGCTGGGCGCCACAATGCTCTGGGCCTGCAGGAACTTCTGGATCGGAAAATTGGCCGCGAATATCTGCGGGATGAGGCCGTAGACAAATATAGCGGCGGCCGAGGCTATTCTTTCCGACTCCCCCAGGAGGAGAAGTATGGGCTTGGAGAACACATAGATGACTGTGAGAGGTATTCCGGTCAACATCAGGAGAATGGTGGATCGCTGCAGGTAAATGCCGAGCATGTCATAGTTTTTTGCTCCGTAGGCCTGTCCGCATAGCGTCTCCACCGCGCTTCCCATTCCCAACTGTTAAAACAAAATGATCAGAATCAATTAAAAATTGATGACAAAACTGTTAAAAAAGTGATAAAAGGGTTTGAGATATTTAATTCTTGGAAACAATCATTTTAATAGCTATTTTATAGGTTATAAGTTAAATATAGTAAACTTAGAAACTGAAAAACTGAGACATTTTGATTGTTCTTTATCCACAAATATTGTTGATATTTTTTTGTAATTATCCACTGACTTACAAGTTATCACATGTAAACTAAAATATTTTTTTTATTTTTTTATATTATTAATATTAAATTTAAAATTACTATCATAAAATAAATAAAAATAATTATATAAATTAATATAATATAGTTATAATTATAATATTTTTAATTTTAAAATATCAGTAATTTGTTCCATTCATTTAACCCACATTCAAACTGCTGAATCATAAAATATTGAAAAAAAATCATCCGCCTAGATTATAAAGCAACTCAAAAATCAAGAATCTCCTGTAGCTTGTTGCAAGTATATCTTTACATATTTCTGCATTAATTAATTAAAATAAATATTTTTTTCGTGAATATAATTTGTATAACTTGTATAGTTTGAGTAGTTTGAGTGGGTTTAATGGTTAAAGAAAATGTGTTTCCTCTTCAGAGGTCATAGGTTCAACTTGAAAGAGAGATTTGTAAACTTTTAATGGTTAAAAAAAATGTGTTTCCTCTTCAGAGGTTATAGGTTCAACTTGGAAGAGAGATTTGTAAACTTTAGCAGTTACATTGCATTCACCTTAAAAATAGATTATTATTATTATTTAAAAAGCTGACTATCTTTTAAATAGAGCACTTGGAAAGGAGGAAAGTATCTTCTTTTATGAGAGCACTTGGCAAGGAGGAAAGCATCTTCTTTTATGAAGAAATGCTAAATAACTATATGATTTCTCAAGGCACTTTTCAAGTATTTGGAGGATAGCTATTTTTTTTTACAAACAGAATGATGAAAAATGTAATATTCTTAGATTTTCTATTTACTTCGTTTGTGGAAGAGTCAGCAGAACTCCTTTGTGCTGTTTGACATGAGTTTTGCTTAGATCCATGTTTCAGCAGGAAGGCTTTTTGTTTAAGTCTTAATCTGTTTATATATAGAAGAGGGAGTAAGCCCCTTGTTTTTTGTTTTGATAAGTATGTCAGATGTGAGAAGTGTTCTAAAATGAGCAATCTAACTGAAAGCTACTGAAATTGTATCAAATTTTTTTTTTCAAATTATGAATATCAAGATATATGCTTTTTTCAGAGATATATAGAGAGACCATGCATTGAAAGAATTAGATTGAAAAGCATGTAATCAAGGATATGATTGAGATGAGCTGTGTATGCGAATCCATCTGATTGAGATATCTCTTTGTTCGTGGACAAGGGATCCCCAAGTTAAAGAAATCAAAACCATAAAAAAAGTAGATCTCCCTAAAAACATTAATATAGACACTTGAATACATCTCTGTGGCAAAAACTTCAGATTTATAAGCTGGAGCAGATACACGTGAGACTGGGTTTAGGTATGCATTAGTGCTGTTGAGATATACAATGCATCTACGGAGTGTATACTGTATGATTCTTATTGAAAGTAGGCAGATAATGTTTTATAGTCAAGGGATAAAATTTGTTGAAATAACTAATTATATCTCAGGCTGATTTAGCAATCACATATAAAATTATAAAACTTAAACCAGAGAATCCATTATCATTCACAGATAACTGAACAAAAAAAATCTAAAAAATAAAATAAAAAGAGATGTTTTGAATGAACAGGGTAATTAGTATATACATACCATGAGTCCATAAGCAAAGACTTGAATCCCCGTGTTCCCAAGAGCAGCAGCAGCAAGCTCCAGGTTTCCAAGATGTCCAGAGTAGATTTGAGTAGCCATGCTCATGATATAGTTCACCATGTACACCACCACTGCTGGCAGAGCAAGGCTCCACAGCAGCTTGGACTCCAAGAGCACAGCAGCTCTCATCATTTTCATCCATGACAGGTTATCTGCATTGGTGAGGATCAGTTCCAGACGATCTATATCATCAACATGGCCACTGCTGCCATTATTGGCAGCAGTAGAATGTTCCAGGAGATGCTCCTCCACTTCCCCAGGCTCCATTATGAGAGGATTGGGATCGGACGATTGCTTCCCAATAAATATTTCTTCAGTTCCTTCTGAAAGGGATAATAATAAATCTATAGCGAGGTAGAATTTATACACGTAATTAATAGAACCAGATTCTTGGTGAGTGGCAAATATTTGATTTGATGAAATTCAGCCTTATCATTATACTCCTATAAAACGACACACACAATTCCAACCAGCCATGGCTTCTTTCGTAATCTCTATCATGGTAATCACGTGGGCCACCATATTTCTGGGGCCAAAAAAATGCCCTCATTCAACGACTTCTTCTGTGCATTGTGCAGGGCCTGCAGGCTTTTTTATATAATTGATTTAAAATGTTTTTGAAAATTTCAATAGCTCTAGATTATTTTAGGGTTTTGGGTGAGATTTTCATAACCATTAAGACCTAGACGAACTATAACTTTAAAAATTTTAACCTTTAAAACTGTATTGAACATCAAATTTCTTACCTAAAATTTGCTTAAAAAATATAATTTTAATTTTTTTTTCCTCCTAAACTCAATGTATTGCTACCATCAATGGAACCGTCAAAAAAGTGGCTGCTCTGCTTTGACTCTGACAATGTCTCCTGGAATCCTGTGCTCTGCTTTGACTCTGGAATCCTGTACAGACAGATTCTAGAAGCCTTGTCATCTTAATGCAGTTTTAGTTTTAATTAAAGAGTTTGGAAGTAAATCCAAACATCATTTATTGAAAATTTAATTGACGAGTTTATATGAAAATTTACAATTGATTTAGACCAGGGCGGTAATTAGTGAAGCAGTGATTCATGGCTTTAATGTTTAATTATTAATGAGTAAAATGAATTCATTGTCGGCCAGAATGGAATTTGACCAATAAATTGTTCAAAGCAATTTAGCCATCACTCCAGCAAAACCATTTGAAAGGTGTAAAAATTTCAATAATCTAGTTCAAACTATCAAATTTGACGAATGACAATGGTTTGAAATTCTTACTCTGATTGCCATAGTGTTTAAACCACTAATGGGTATAATGAATTCATTGCCATATGAAATTATTTTAAACCCATCACACCTCTAAACTATAAACTATAAATACATGGTAGATATAATGAAGATTTAAAAGTCTAATTACTGATATTTATATATGGAAAATTCATTTGATTTAATTTGGATCAACCACCGAGGCTTGCCTCCTCTGCTGTGGACCTGATCAATTGTTCATTAACTTTTTTTGTTTGAATTACTCAATGATGTCAGTGGTGTTGATAGAGAATAATGATGGAGGTACCGTTCTGGTTTTTGTGTTGTAGTGCTTCACTGTGATTCATTAACTTTGTCCACAGTACACAGTACAGTAAAGGGTTGAAAGCCTGTCCAGTGTCCACATTCAATTAAAAAAAATCATAATGATCTTTAAAAGTTCTGGTAGTGAAAGTTCACATCATGGAAAAATACAAGTGATATGAAGTTAGGTAAGTATGATAGGGAGTATGCTAATTTTGATAATCTTAATTTTAATGCAAAATGATTTGAAATTTTAAGTAAATTTGTCAGAAATTGACTAACAAATTGAGTAACAACATAGTCTTATGAATCAAAGTATTAAATGATTTGCATTTTTTAAAGTGGAATTTCAAGTAATAATTTTGTCAGAAATTGAGTGTTAGACATAGTTTTATGGATCAAAAAGTACCAAGAGCATACTGAAAGCTTTACAAAATCTAATAAACCTACAACTTTCAAAATTTTATAAACAATTTATAATTATACTAGATTTGAATTATTTGCTTTACAGGATTAAAACTGAAATTTTCAGGTAGATAGAGTAGTTAACATGCCATTTGTAAATTGCAATTTTATTTAGTATAAGTATATGGTTTTGAAAAAATATTTATTATACTTACAGTTGATAGTTGTTAGTTCAATTTTAATTAAATATATGTATTTTATTAAGTTTAAAAAATGGTATTTTTATTAAATAAATTAAATGCAAACATAAATGTTATAATGAGTAAAGTTTTGGTAACATTTTTTTTTTCATTTAAATCTCATGTTATTTAAAAATAAACATGAAATGTGTTGTGCATATTCAACATAATCATGTCTTGTGCATATTCATTTTCTTATTCTATATATGAGATATTTTTGGGAGGAAACACATGTTCTTAATCGTTATATGTATTCTTTGTAAAATAAAAATAATGAATAAGGGAGACAAATATAAGAAATTTTCTTATTTTGTGCTTGTTTGAGATTGCTTTCACTTTGTAGCTCTTCACTTCTTTGTCTTTAGACCAACCAACTAAGTTTTCAATGGTATTAGAGTTGTCTAGGTTTAAGAATTGTGTTCTAGAGTTCTCATTAGATCTGTAGGTGGTTCATGACAAAGTACTGAAAATTTTAAGGATCCATAAAGGTTTTATATAGCTTCTAGACAATTTTGGCGATTTTTAGAGTAAAAAAAAATTATCCCATGGAATTTGGGCAAATCAATTTAGAAAAAAATGGAAATTGGTGAATCTTTATTTGGAAAAAAATAAAAATTAGCCCATGGGCTAAATTTTGCTTCTAAACTTTTCCACGTGACAAAGGTGTTTGGCTTTAGTGGAAAAATTGAGGCTAAAGAAAAACAACTAAAGAGAGTTGGAAAATGGCAATGGTTATAACTTCGATTTGTGGAAGATAAAGATGGACGATCTATTGACATATAAATATTTGTGGACTAATGTTATTGGGAGACAAACAAATATAAGACAACATGATTTGCGATCTACATTTGCATTGAAAATTATGTGATTCTTTTAATGTCTTTGAATCCCCATTGGAAAAGGAGAGGTGGGAGAAGCCAAATGCTTTGTACTGTTAGATTATGGTAACTTCGAGATGTCCTCCATGGTTCAGATGCCTTACATGGAGGTACATTAGTTGCATAGGCATTAGGATGGAGTAGAGACACTCTACTCAGTGGCATGAGTCCAGTGGGGGTTGCATGCAGAGCTTCAGGGGAGATTGACCTTTGCATGCATGAGTTTTGCATGACCTGTCAGCATTCAGTGACTGCATGCAAAAGTGACCTTTTGCATGCACTGAGAATTAGGGTTTTGGAAAACCTAATTCATCGATGAGATTATTTATAGAGGCAGGGGGTCCCCAGATGAGGTTACTCAATTGCATTGTTGGAGAGAGATACTGCTAGAGTGAGGAGGGCGTAGCTGCACATGTGGGGCGACTTTCTGAGATGGAGAGGAGTTGTTGTAGGAGCTAGGAAGGTCAGATCTGAGCTAGGTCAGTGACCTTCAGTTCCAGAGAGGCTAGACACCCAGTACTGTGAGTTGAGAGAGGTGAACAGTGTGATTATTGCAGAGATTGGAGAAGGCCGAGTTCTCTTGGAGGAGGATGTTTTTCCTGAGGGGGGAAAAGCTCATTGTGAGCTGGATTGACCGATTCGGACTCTGTGACTTCTAGGATAGCCTTGCCTCAGTATTCGAGGAAGGTTACGGATGATCGGAGCTCAGATCTGTTGATATCTGGACCAGTACGAGCATTTGACATCCAGAGGGGAGGGCGCACTTATGCATGCAGAGGAGGACGATTTCATCAGTGGGTAGTCTTCAAAGCGAGCAGATCAAAGCAAAGAGATATAGAGAGGGAAGATCAGTCAGAGGCACTGTTAGAGCACTCAGATCCAGTTTGGCAGTTAGGGCTTACTTCTTCAATGCATGCATTAGCTGGATGCATGCAAATTTGAGGTCTATCCTGTTTTAGAGGGATTGAGTTACCGACTGAGGTAATCCTGTATTGTATTGTCATTTATACATCTATATGCTCTAGTCTTGAGAGAGAAGATAGCCCCCTAGTTAGCTGGTTTTTCTCGCAAGGGTTCCAGGGTACATCTGTTGTTTATATGGTTGATTGCATTTATATTTCAGTTGGTAAATGCAGATCTAGTTGTTTGAGTTTATGTTTGTATGAGTACTTACTTACATTGAGACTCATATCGCTTGAGATCTCAGGGCGATCCAGAGGGAGTAGTGATCTCTGGATCAAATATTTACACGGTATCAGAGCCCTATTGAGGGTCAGGGTGAGCAGTCACACATAGATCTGCAGTGTTGGTGACTAGATATGAGATAGATCTAGTAGATTTGTGGATATAGAGACCAGATATACCGGATATGAACATTCCCATTTAGATATGAGGTTGTAGAGGTCATATCTATCAGTTCAGTTGACTTGTGGTTAGATCTGAGATAGATCTACCAGATTTGTGATCAAGAGAGACTCTTCTTCATTGTGGGTTACAGTTTCTTCAGTTGGGTGAGTATGGCTTCTAGTTTAAGGGTGGAGGACCGGTTGGATGGTGCCTCCAACTATAGTGCATGGAGGGCACGTATTACTCTCTTGCTGAAAGAGAGTGAGCTATGTGATGTTGTGAACAACACAATGACAAATCCCATTACAGTTCTATCTGATGCCACTGCCAAAGCAGTGTATGACAAGAAGATTTGAAGGCTCAGAGGATCCTTCTTGATGCAATCAAGTATCACTCATCCCACATGTCTCTACCAAAGACAATGTGTTTGAGATGTGGGATGCATTGACTAGTCTGTACCAGAGCTCCAATGAAAATAGGAATATGGTACTCAGGGAGAAGCTGAGAAGCATCAAGATGGGGAAGGATGAGAGAATGGTTACCTATCTCACCAAGATAACTCAAGTGAGAGATGAGTTGGGAGTAGTCGGTGAGAAGGTAGAGGATAGTGAGCTGGTTCGACAGGCCTTGAATGGCGTAACTATGTCATGGGCAGTGTTTGTTCAGTCTATCATAGGTCATGAGAACCTTCCCAAGTTGGATCGGCTGTGGGCTGATTTCACACAGGAGGATACCCGGAGAGGGTACATTCAGAGTTCAGCTTCTGCCACTCTAGAGGAGGAGGATGTGGCTCTCGCAGCAGGCAAGAAGCAAAGAGGAAGACAGAAGAAGGATCTGAGCAAGATCAAATGCTTTGCTTGCAACGAGTATGGACATTATGCGGGACAGTGTTCGCATAAGAAGAGGGGGAAGCAGGAAAAGGACGAGCAGGTGGCAGCAACGAAGGAGGTTGATGAGTTTTCTTCTCGATTTGAGGAGGATTTCTCACTGGCCACAGTTCAGTCAGGACATGATAGTAGCTTACCAGAGACTCAGGTTGATCAGAGGTGGAGAGTGGACAGCACTCTCAGCAGTCATATGACAGGAGTACGAGATGCATTCCTGATCCTAGAGCATACTTCAGTACAATTGACTCGGGATGGTCAGGGGTTAACCATTTAGTTACTGGTGTGGGTAGAGTGAGATTTCTGCTTGACCATGGGGAGCTCCTAGAGGTTTCAGGAGTGCTCTTTTTTCCAGGACTGAGAGGGAGTGTTCTCTTAGTGGCAGCCTTGGTAGCTGCAGAATACCTTGTAGTGTTTCACAGGGATCAGTTCTTCACCTATCCTAGAGGAGTAGACCCAGTCTTATTTGGTCACAGGATTGATGGTGATTACTTAGTTGATGGACAGCTTGCTTCGGGCACATCTAGATGGTTGAGTGCTTCCTCTTTAGATGCAAAGGAGGATGATGAGCGGGATGCTCAAAGTAGAGATGAGGCTAGGATGAGTGAGCCTGTTCAGCAGATGGGTGGGCGAGATGCTCATCATGATGAGGATCAGGGCAATGATTGTGGAGTTCCGATGGATGAGCAAGATGCTCTTGACAGTGATGAGTCTCAGGAGGTTGAGCCCTTGGGCTCATATCAGATGGATGAGCATGCTGCTCATGCAGGAACTAGTCAGAGAGTGAGCTGGTATGACATGGTTGAGATGGACTTGGCTCAAGAGAGAGCTCAGTCAGTTCAATCAGTTCAGAGATAGAGGGAGTTGACTTACAGAGCTTAGTCAACTCAGGGTCATAGGCAGATGATCTACCAAGTAGTAGATCCACTTGATAGAGGTCTTCAAGGTTGGTTACAGTAGTAGAGACTCAGAGGGAGTCTGAGTCAGAGTGCAGTGGCAGAGTCAGTAGTGGTTGACAGAAGGGCTTCTTCTGAAGCCACACATATGGAGATTGATCAGAGTTCTTCAGGTCAGAGAGCAGTGATAGGAAGATCAATTAGATCAGTGTCAGTAGTAGTGGACTTGATGGATCCAGGCATCAGTGTCAGGACTTCCCTCATTAAGAGGGAGTGTTAGATTATGGTAACTTCAGGATTTCCTCCATGGTTCAGATGCCTTACATGGAGGTACATTAGCTAGATAGGAATTAGGACTCTACTTAGTGGCATGAGTCTAGTGGGGGATGCATGCGGAGCTTTAAGGGAGATTGACCTTTGCATGCATGAGTTTTGCATGACTTGTCAGCATTCAGTGATTGCATGCAAAAGTGACCTTTTGCATGCATGCATGCAAAAGTGACTTTTTGCATGCATCAAGAATTAGGGTTTGGGAAAACTTAATTCATCGGTGAGATTATTTATAGAGGTAGGGGGTCCCCAGATGAGGTTACTTAGTTGCATTGTCGGAGAGAGATACTGCTAGAGTGAGGAGGGCATAGCTGCACATGTGGGGTGACTTTTTGAGATAGAGAGGAGTTACTGCAGGAGCTAGGAAGGTTAGATATGAGCTAGATCAGTGACCTTCAGTTCCAGAGAGGCTAGACACCCAGTACTGTGAGCTGAGAGAGATCAACAGTGTGATTACTGCAGAGATTGGAGGAGGTCAAGTTCTCTTAAAGGAGGACCTTTTTCTTGGGGGGGGGAAGCTTGTTGTGAGATGGATTGACCAATTCAGAGTCTGTGACTTTCAGGATAGCCTTGCCTCAGTATTCGAGGAAGGTTAGGGATGATCGGAGCTCATATCTATTGAGATATGGACCAGTACAAGCATTTGACATCCAGAGGGGAGGGCGCACTTGTGCATGCAGTGGAGGCCAATTTCATCAGTGGGTAGTCTTCAGAGAGAGTAGATCAGAGCAAAGAGATCTAGAGAGGGAATATTAGTCAGAGGAACCATTAGAGCACTCAAATCCAGTTTAGCAGTTAGGGCTTACTTCTTTAGTGCATGCATCAGCTGGATGCATCTGAATTTGAGGTTTGTCCTGTTTCAGAGGGATTGAGTTACTGGCTAAGGTAATCCTGTATTGTATTGTCATTTATACATCTATATGCTCTGGGATCGAGAGAGAAGATAGCCCCCTAGTTAGCTGTTTTTTCCTGCAAGGGTTCCAGGGTACATCTGTTGTTTATGTGGTTGATTGCATTTATATTTCAGTTGGTAAATGTAGATCTAGTTGTTTGAGTTTATGTTTGTATGAGTACTTACTTACATTGAGACTCATACCGCTTGAGATCTCAGGGCGATCCATAGGGAGTAGTGATCTCTGGATCAAATATTTACACGTATGCTTCCAAGTCACTGGTAGGTGTTGATAAGAAGAAATGTTTATGCACTACAGATGATAGAAGAAGAAAAATATGTTGAGCACTTAAATGAGTTTAATACATTAATGAGACAATTAACTTTCGTTGGAGTTCATTGGAGTTTGGAGAATAAATGTATATCTCTCCTCATTATTATGCTAGATTCAAAGGGGAATTTGGCAATAGCGATCAATGGATCTTTTGGGGTTTATCTCAAGTTTGAGACAATTGTAGGATAGTTATTGAATGAGGAAACAAGGTGGCTATCAATAGGACTGCCTTGAGCTTTAGAGGCATTATTTACAAAAGGTTGCTCTAGAGAAATTAAAAAAAATTGATTTCATGCTAGATTCAAGCCCATGGGTAGATCAACTAGTAGGAAGAGGAAATCTGAAGTGGTGTGCTAGAAATGCAACAGAAAAGGACATATAAAGAAGGATTTTCCTATCTACAAAGGAAATAAGAAAGAGGATGCCCGTGTAATGGTCTCTACAAGCAAGAAGGACGATGAAAAAATGGACATGCATTTTACCATCTATTGTTTATCTACTCAAACCTATAGTGAATCATGGCTTATAGAATTTGGAGTATCATCCCCATATGACTCCACATAGGGATTGGTTTCATTTCTACAAAGAGTTATATGGAGGGAGGATCTTCTTAGAAGATGATAGAGATATAATGTAGTAGGTAGAGGATCCATTCCAATAATATATAGAGATAAAGAATCGTGTAATTTCCTAATGCAAGACATTGATTAGGAAGAGTATTCTTATTTGAATGACTCAATTTACTGATGTATGAGTTTATGTGATTTCCAAAAGGAATATGTGAAAACTTGTGAGAGGTGCATTGGTAAGGGCATCAAGCTTGGCACTTGTGTACATATTGGATGTTACTACTTATGTTGAGGTTAATAGTAATGACAAAGCAATTGACAAGATTCAAGACACCAAGGATACATATAAAGGAGTCAAAGGATGCATATGCTTTGGCATAGGAAGACAAGCCACATGAACGAGCAAAGTCTACAAGACATGCACTCCAAAGGAATTGGTAAGGTAGGAATTTTACTTCTCATTCCTTAAGAGTTTTTCATGATTTTGAACATACGCATAAAAAAAATCAACATATAAAAGGAAGTAAACCAAATATGCAAACTATTGTTGAAAGAAAAAATTATAAAGCTAAATGAAAAAAAGAAAATTGAAATTCAGAAGTAGCGGAACTTGAATTCTACAATAGATTAATGAAAGAAAAAGAAAATTCAAACAAAACATAAAGTAAAAACTATGAAACTAATTAATAGTGAAAGCAAAATCTACTATGTATAAGATCATTGCCTTTGAGGGAAGCTAGCCAAAGTAGTGCTTTAGGATTTTACTATTGATAGGAAGAAGGTCTAATTCATCTTCTAGATTTTGCAATTTGTATGTGCCAAGGCCAAGCTATAAGTGCTAAAATTTTGTATGTCTTCCTTGAGTCTTTCTTAGTCTGGCCCATTTGAGAACAAGATCTTCCACTTGAAAAAAATTGTTCTTGTAGAGTGTTTATCAATCCATATTTTAATTATCTATTGATGACCATCATACTTTCTCTTAGATTTCTCCCTCTCCTATTCTATCTTTAGTAAGCTATTAGTTTGGCATTGGATGGATATGCATATTTGTCCTCGAGAGTGAGAGAATTGAAGAGAGGTAAGAATATGAGAGGTAAAAAAAGTATGAAGCAAGACTAAAGTGAAGGAACACCAAACATGGTAATCAACTATTGTTCCATAAATTGGATGACTATTGCTTCATTTACCTTGAACAACTTCATTTCTTTTGTCCATCTTTGAAGTATTTTGTGGTAGTTAAGAAGTACTTGTGATGCTTTGATGAGTTTGCATTTATCTCCTTTATAATGTCTAGGATCCCACTACTCAAAAGGTTCACCAATTCTTATAGGTTGTAGTGGAATTGTTGGTTTCTTCTCACATCCAACACTTTTAATAGATCTTACATCTTTCGGCATATGAGTGTGCATCCATATATAATGTTGGTTAATAGTACCCATCTCTCAAGGTATTGTGGGATGTTGAATCACCAACAAAATTTCCTCCAATGAGTCTATCATTTAAATCTTTAAGGACCATATCAACATCCTGCTTCTCTAGAATTCTTAGTAATAATCCATCTTAATTTATTTGAAATAATATCCCATTTATCATCTAGTACTGGGTAGATGTAAGCCTTAGTGCTCTCTTTTTATTCCTATTTTGGTAATTGGGACTAATGTCATGTTCCAAATAATGTTTCATGTGAATATACAAGGAGTCTATATCTACTGGGATGTATACGACTTTTTGAGCATAAAGTGAGATTTCATTTTCCTAACCATCCTCATGTGAGTCAGATAGGTCTAGTGCATTGGATACCAGCTACATAAACCTTGGCCTTAAACTATATTTGTAGGTATGAATTCTAAATTGTACTCTTAGATGATAGTCATCTAGTTTCCTCTCCTTTTTCCAAGCTACAATTGTACAAAAAAGGATCTAACAATCAGGGGGAAGGACGAGTGGGGTATTGAATCATCTTCAAGTGTGATTTTTCAGAATGTAAGGTGTGAATTATTTACCAACCTTGAATATAACAAAAACTTGTTAATCAATGGATGGAAAATTCAACTTAGCCCCCTATAGACTAGTGCTCATAAATGAAACTAGATACTCATTTCCTTTATCATATTTTTAAGTGAGCACTTCTACAAGGGAATGATCAGATGCATAGGTATATACAAATAAACATTTATGAATCTGGGTTGTGCAATGTTAGAGAAATAATAACCATGGCATTAAATTTTCAATATATTTTTCTCAATCAGAGTCCACTTTAAAAATAACGTCTTTCTTTATCATATTTTGCAAAGGCTTGATTATTTCAGCAAAATTAGAAATAAACCTATGACCAAATTTTATCTTACGCAAAGAAAAATTACATAGCCATTTTATTAATGGCTATAAAAATTTACTTAATGGCTTTGGTTTGTTCTGGGTCCACCAAGATTCCATCTTTTGCTATGTTGTGACCAAGTTTATGAGATGATGAAAATGCTCTTCTTTGGGTTGATAGGAATGCCATACTTCCTACACCTTTAAAAATATGCTTTAGATGTTGTAAATGGTATACTCTATTCTTTGAATATTTTGTAATGTTATCCAGGTAGACCATAACACTCTAGTTGATCAACCCTATGAAAGCTATATCCATAGCTGATTGGAAGGTTTCTCTAACATTTATAAATCCAAAGGGCATTATGTGATAGACAAAAGTTCCCCATTTCTTACAACATGTTCTTTTAAGACTATCTACTTAAGCTTCTAGAACTTGGTTGTAAGTAGAAAGCTTAGCATCTAATAATGAAAACATTCAATTTTAAAACCAAGTTGTAGAATATGCTCCATTGGAGGAACATGGTAATTATTTTTATCAAAATATATTGTTGTGTCTCCATATATCATTCTAACTATGGAATGGGGTAGTTATGAAATTCATCATACAAATTTTGGTTGGTCTAATAACTCTCTATAGTATACCCAATTATAGAGTACATGATTTCACATATAAAAAATTTCCCCAGCATGGCCATAAATTAACAAAAGCATGCATCTAGGTGCATAAATATGAAACATAGTGGATTCAACAACAAATTAATACACACAACATGCATAATTTAGCCATATTCATAACTAGAAAGCAAATATAACTTTGCACATTTCTAAACAGTAAGAGTACTTATCTTTTAATTGAAAAGGGTCCAAGCAACTGGCTATGCAAGGACCTTGTTCCACCCAACCTTAGGTATCAAATAATGATACCACTCTTGAGTTGGGCTATGAGTCCACTAGGGCATATGAAACGCCTACATGATGCACTCTCTCCTCAACCCAACCCATTTTCTCCCATTCTTAGCCAACCTACTCATCCATAGCACTAGATGAATCTCACTTAACCATCACAACCATGGCACTCTGTTTCACTGCCCCACACAACACAAGGAAGGAATTTGCCTTCACTAATTTACAGTTCCCTCAGGAAATCCAACTCTTACCATGCTTAACAATGTGTGTAGTAAGAGTCCAAGCTATTGTATGCCTTTAGAGAATTCCATGCAGATTCACAACCATGGTTTCTCAAGCATCTAATGAGCAACAAAAAATAGTGGGTAAATGTTCCTATCTTTCCAAATCTCTATGCTCACTGACAACCATAATATTCCCTCTTGTTGTCTGCAATTTCCTCTTCATAATGCTAATTTCTAATTAATTTCATAGTCTAGTAATTGGCTATGGAGAGAGTAGCATGAAGGCTTTCTACTTAGTGTATGAATTATGTTAAAATGAGTGATAGAATCCAAAGGATATGACAGGACTGGTGAAAATACAACTGGCACTACTTCTGACCATAGAAGGAAGGACTCTTACAATTGTCATAGATGTATATTCATCCCATGCTTCTGTAACTACATCAGATGAATTTTCCCACCAACCTCACACATGCATTCAATGATTGGATTTAATAATAAGTCAAAATGAATTAATTTGCTCATTTAAGGCACATGGAAACACATGGATGAGCTCTAAGGATGACAATTGGAAAAAGAGGTTTAAGCTCCCATATGCCCCCTTTCCTCTTCCCCTCTAGTGGAATCATAGCCCCTCTAGTGCTCCTTACACAACCATATTGGACCAAATATTATTTTCCATCATAATATTTACATAGATTTTGAGTCATCATGACAAGCCAAACACATGATCCATATATGGATATTTACATTATACATTCCTAGCCATTCACTAGTCGAGGCTTGACCTTGAGCTCCGCACTAGGAATCCATACCAGCATATTTACATCATTTTACATATTTGATTTAATACATTCCAAGGATCAAAATTGGGATATTACATTCCCCTCCCCCTTGATGTTCTCTTCTTTTTAGCAAGGTCCCATATCCTTAATTTTCATCTACATCTGCAATTCTTTTCTCTTGAAGGCCACTTTGTCTTGTTGCTGGATATCTTTGAAAATAATGCTCAATCATTCCTTTGTACTACCTTGTAATACCTCCAATGCCTTTAGCATTTCACACATGTCGATCACAATCATCAAAGGAAAACATGCTCATCATAGCCATTATAAGCAACACTTGATCCACTCATAAATATTAAAGTTTCATAATCAAAACACATATATCCATATTGCAATTTAAAGTAGGAAAATAACTCAATACTTATCTGTATGAACATATCTCTACTCCAAATGGATTCCATGGGCGAGATTTAGATTACTATATTCTCCGACGCACCCAAGGCATATATACACATACTTCCTTCTTGATCCTAACTAGTACATAACATGAATCTCTTACAATAGATTCATTCCAGTTGCCTCTTCTTTGTAGTCACTCACCATCCAGGCTCAAGCATCCCCTTCTCCGCTAAACAGTCCCTCGATAATTCATCATTTTTACCAAGGTTTTATTACACAAGAAGAGTCCAGGATTATAGAGTCTTACTGCTAGGAAATTCCCACTGGAAACCTCTAATATGTATAGATTATGGTAATCAATGCCTATCATCGGCTTCTCGTTCTATTATAACAACATTATCCATTTCTTGCAATCTTTCAGCATCCATCATTTGTTCTCACTGGACAAATCCATCATCTCACTTGTATTATACTCATACAATTACCATGAGATATCATCATAATAATTTCAATAAAAACATTTTCAAATCTATTTCATACATAAACCATATTTCACAAGTATGATATCCTTCTCGTAATGTTTGTTCTTTGTAGGTGGTAGCACCCAGTCTTCTTTATGGACTTACACTCATTTCCATATCCAAGACAAGTCTACCTGCAATTTGAACTTTCAGTCAACCACACTAACTATGAGTATTCATGCTTATAATCCGTCATTGTAACTGATGGAATTTTTATTTACCTTCTAATTTTTTAGCAAGGCAAGTAAGAAGTCCGTGCATTATTGTCAACCCAAGTTTCTTTGGAACTTGCGAGTTACCATGCACTGTATATGCAGACCACAATCTCCTCGTATACTGGTTGATCTATTATGAAGTTGTAGTCCAATAACCTTACTTACATACATGGGTATGAACGTTTACACAATCTTGGAAATGAATTATCCAACTAAACAAGTATTGGAACTAAGTTGCAAGGAAAGTAAATCACACGACATGAAAGTAAATTCACACCATACTATAAAGTAAATGCTAAAGTTAAATTCACACTGGGCTGGAAAGTAAATGTTAAAACTAGATTCACACAATGCTGGAAAGTAAATGTTGAAACTAAATTCACAAAATGCTTGAAAGTAAATGCTAAAACTAAGTTCACACCATACTTTGATAGAACGATAAATTGCAAAAGTGAAATCTAAAGGCTATCCTCACCAAATACCGATTATTGGTAGTAAATCGGATTACTGCTTTAAGCACATTCATTGAATTCATGGATTGTAAAATGAACTTCTAAATCACTAATCTATAGATTGAAATTGTATTGCAGAGATAAACTTCACATATAACAAGAAATTAAAACTAAGCAGTGAAGTAAAACTACATCAACAAAAAATAAATAAATCACATCATATACGATCTATGTAATTATAAAAATAAGATCTATATTAAATCAAGATGAAATTGTACTTTATTACATCATTATTTGGACTATTGCTATAAGAGTCTTCCCCCTTGGAATAGAGATGGAGCTCTCTTTTATACATAAGCTTCCTTGAAACATAAATAACCAAGATTAAATGTAGATCCAAAATATCCCGAAGTGGTTTAACCAATTTGCTAATAATTAACAATTTCAAAACCAACTCATAAATAATGCCAAGATCTTTGTCAACAAATCATAGCTAATATTTATCCAAGATGTTGATGACGTTCCTTGATCCATGGAATGATTGGTGGTTGAAGGGAAATTCAAATTATTAACTTTCTATAGTTTTTGCAGCTTTCCTGTAGAGTTTCCATAACTTCTGTAGAGGATCTGCATCTTTCTTGTAGAGTTTTTGTAGTGGATCCACAACTTTCCTATAGAGTTTCTGCAACTGCTTGCAAAGTTTTCACAACTTCCTGTAATATGTCTATGGAGGATTCGTAACTGTTGTGGAAATCCTATAAAGGTTTTGCAGTTTCTGTAGTATGTTTGTGGTGGATCCATAGCTACTATATGACTTCCATAAAGGTTCCAAAACTTTGGTTATGTAGCCTGATGCAGGAGCATCGCTCCTACTGGGTCAAATAATTTATAGAACATTGATTAGGTGTTTATCAAGGATTTGGATCCTTGAAAACAGGGGTAGATTAAAGTTTGTTGCTTGAAATTAGGGACATAATATTAGTTTAATTTAATTAGCATTGTGTTAGTCGCACAAGATAAATTCGAATTTGTAAGACTGTCAGTCTGTTAGAGTTGATTTAGGGACATGATTCTAAATTAGTTCTTTTTGTTTTCCTCATTCGAGGAAGAGAGGGGATACCTCTGTTTGTATATATACTATTATAATTTCTATGGTATAGTTTGATCCAGTGAAGAATAAAAGAACGATTTTGATGGTGGAAATCGTTGTATCTCCAACTTAATTCATGTTCTTAATCTCTTGTATTTTTGGGTAAAGTGGGTTTGGAATCATTCCTGTGTGAATAAGAGATCATTAGCTCCACCTAGAGGTTCGATTTGGTAAAATGAATGGTAATTGTGTGAAACTTGTCTATTTCTTGCACATATCAATCGTAGATTTGTTAGTTGTATTGTGAATTCAAAATTGAATTGTAGGGCATTTGTTTATGAAAATATTGATGAGGAGTTTAGCAAAGTGTGTGAAAAATCCGTTTGGAAGGTGAAGAGAGAGCTGTAGTGCTCTTATTCTAATTCATGTTTCCAATTTAAAATAACACAGAACAGAGTAGGCCCTTTGGTTATTTGGTGGGCAATTTCTTCCATAGCATAGAATGGTTTTGGGATCATACAAATTTGTTGAAGACAAAAGAACATTACATAGTAATATACAAGAATATATGAGTGCATTTTGTCTAGTTATGACCACTGAAATGAAAGAAGAAATAAGTATTTTTTGTTAAACTCTTCAGCTCAGAATTCCGGTAGTTTTCCTTTGAGGGATTCTGTTAATATAGCTATTGGAAATTTGTGTTCCTGTAGTAAGGCCTACACCAAGTTTTGGTATCAAAGCGAAACAAGTTAACTGTTGAGATAGAAGTTTATCTGGTAGTTAAAATTTGACATCACATAAAGGTTAAGAGAAGGATAGTTGAATTGGGAAAGTTGCATGAGAACTTTCTTTGAAATGGCACTTAGAATTGGTGGCAGAGGAGGTAGTGGCAGAGGTCGAGGTAGACCAGTTGCAAATGCAAAGATAATGGAGGAATTACGAAATCTGCGTGTAGAAATGGAAGCCATGAAAGCTACTGGACAAAGGGATCCTGAAGCAAGTGATGTCAAATAACCAGAGCAATATATTTCAGTAGAAGAGGAACAAGAAGAAGAACTTGGTGTCAAGTTACTGAAAGCAGTAATGGGATCTAGTTCAACATCAATGGAAGAAGTGACCACTTACAGT
The DNA here is from genome assembly GCA_027924585.1 of Larix kaempferi. NCBI lineage: Eukaryota > Viridiplantae > Streptophyta > Pinopsida > Pinales > Pinaceae > Larix > Larix kaempferi. Next base: position 584,147 of record BSBM01000636.1, on the reverse strand, counting down.
GGGAGCTTAAACCCTGAAGAGTTGGTAAAATTTGCTATGACAAGATTAAAAGTTCATGCAATTTTATGGTGGGATGGTGTGCAATCTAAAAGAAGGAAGAAAGGCAAGCATCCAATCATAAATTGAGACCGAACAGTGGAAAATATTAGGGGTAAGTTTCTTACAAAAGATTATCAACTTTCTTTGTATATGCAGATGCAAAATATGAGACAAAGATTGCTAACTGTTAGAGAGTATACTGAGGAGTTTTACAAGGTGAACATTAGGGTAGGTTATGTTGAAGATAGACTAGAGAAGATAGCTAGGTATATCAATGGTGCTAGACTAGATATACAGGATGAGATAAGTCTTGTGTCTCCAAATACTATAGAAGAGACATATCAATGTGCCTTAAAGGTAGAAAAAAAGTTGAGTAGGAAGAAAACTTCAGGAAAAGGGAAAGATTCAACCTATAAAGAGAAAGAATAGGAATCTAGAAAGTCTTCATTTCAAAAGGAAGATGTTGATAAATCAAATATGCAAGAGAATTCATCATGAGAAGATGATACAAGAGGGAGAGGATCTTTCTCAAGAGGAAGAGGCAGAGGCAAAACTTATCAGGTTAAATGTTATACTTGTGGAAAATTGGGACATAAGTCATGGGAATGTCCAGAGCATGATACTCTAGGGCAGAGAAGTGCTCATATTGTTCAAGGTGAAGAAGGAGAAGTGCAAACACCTACAATAGAAAATATACTTGAGACATGTGAGGCTTTGATTCTAAAGAAGACCTTGTTGAAACCAATAAAAGAGATGAATGAACCAGTGCAGAGGAGAGCATTGTTCAAGACAACTTGCAAGGAAAGAGGTAAGTGTTGTAAAGTTGTAACTAATAGTGGAAGTACAGATCATTTAATATTTGTAGAAAGGGTAGAGAATTTGGGTTTGAAAAGAATAGTGTATCCTACACCATACAAAGTCTCTTGGTTGTATAAAAGACATAAAATCTTGGTAAGTGAATAGTGTAGAGTGAAGTTTCAGATTGGTGGCTATGAGGATGAAGTGTTGTGTGATAAGTCAATTGATCAAATGGTGAAGGTAAATGAATCATTTCAAGAAAATCTAGTTTTGTTAATTAATTTTGAAAGCATGATGACCAATTAATTGCTTAAAGAGTGGTTACCAATGGAAAGTGCAGGTCAACAAGAGATAAATACAGCTGAAGCTTTCATGAAAGAAGATATCCTAATAAATGAGCAATAAAAAAATACAGAGCATAATATAGTCTTGGAATATAATGATGGGACTTTGAGTGAAAATATTCCAATGGTTGTTGAAAGCACTAAGCATGAAGTGAAAAAAGTTAAAGAAGAAAAGAATTATTATCAAATTTCTCACAAGAGAACATACACAAAGAATTATTTTATGCAAATAATCTTGTCAATTGCTTGTTTGTTAACCATTTTTATAAATGGATTTCAACAATGAGTTAGACAAACACTTCCTTTTAATATTTTTGTCCCACAAAATATTTCTGGATATGATGGTCAAGAATTAAAGAATATTGTAGAGGAGTTAACAAATAAATTTGACAAAGGACTAGTTCAAAGGATGAATCAGTTTCCAGTGACATAACCTTTGCAAATTGACAAAAACTTAGACCAAAGGGTGATGACGAAGGCAAGGAACAAAAAGTGCTTTGAGTACTTGGTCAAATGGAAGAATTATTCAGTGGAATACTCTGCCTAGATAACTACTGCAATCCTACAAAAAGTAGCAGACTATGGAAGACCCCATGAGAAGGAGCTCATGATTTCTTTGTTCCTTGGGAGTCTGATGCAGGAGCATCTCTCCTACTAGGTCAAATAATTCTAGACCATTGATTAGGTGTTGATCAAGGAGTTGGATCCTTGAAAATAGGGGAAGATTAAAGTTTATTGCTTGAAATTAGGGACATAATATATGTTTCATTTAATTAGGATTGCGTTAGTTGCATAAGATAAATTTGAATTTGTAAAACTGTCAGTCTATTATATTTGATTTAGGGACATGATTCTAAATTTAGTTCTTTTCGTTTCCCTCATTCGAGGAAGAGGGGGGATACCTCTTTTTGTATATATACTATTATAATTTTTGTGGTGGAGTTAGATCCAATGAAGAATAAAAGAACGGTTACAATGGTGGAAATCGTTGTATCTCCAACCTAATTCATGTTCTCAATCTCTTGTATTTTTGGGTAACGTGGGTTTGGAATCATTCCTGTGTGAATAAGAGATTGTTGGTTCCATACGAAGGTTCGATTTAGGCAAATGAATGGTAATTGTGTGAATTTTGTCTATTTCCCGCACATATAAATCATAGATTTGTTAGTTATATTGTGAATTCAAAATTGAATTGTAGAGTATTTGTTTATGCAAAGATTGATGATATTTTTAGAAAAGTGTGAAAAATCATTTTGGAAGGTGAAGAGAGAGCTATAGTTCTCTTATTCTAATTCATGTTTCCAATTAAAACTAACATAGAACAAAGTAGGCCCATTGGTTATTTGTTGGGCGATTTCTTCCATAGCATAGAATGGATTTGCATTCTTACAAATTTGTCGAAGATGAAAGAACATTGAATAGTAATCTACAAGAAGAGCTGAGTGCATTTTGTCTAGTTATTACCATAGAATCATAAAAATAAATAAGTATTTTTTTGTTAAACTCTTCAGCTCAGAATTCTGGTAGTTTTCCTTTTAGGGATTTTGTTAATATAGCTACTGGAAATTTGTTTTATGTAATATCCTGATTTCGACCACATTGCATTAAAATGTAAATGATGTAATATTGTTATAAAAATCGTGGTGAGGAGATCAAGGCCAAGTCCCCACCATTGATTCAGTCATGCATATGGTTCACATGCTAGCCAGGCACAATGAAATTGCAAATATGCATGTAAATATGCATTTTAATGAAATACCCACAACTAGCTATGCAATGCAACAAGAGATGGGGCCATGATCTTTACAAGAAATTGGGGGGGAAATATTCAAACCCTTGGAGCCAATCAAGTCAAGCCAAGTGTCAATGAGAGAACCCATAAACCCTCAAATACCCATGTTGTCCTTTGTACCCAATCATTCATTAATCCCAAGAGTTGGTTGAAGTAGTTAATGCCTTGGGGAATGGAGAGGTATGGCTGTCCAAATTTGGGTATGGGAAAGCCACCTTTCATGGAAATTCGTGTTTGTCTTCCTTGGCAAGAAAAGAGCCATGAAATTGCTCCCCAAGCCATTCTTCACCCAAGATTTCGCCTCTCTCACGTTATTGGAGTCACTTGGGCGTTTTCCCTCCATGTTTTTCTGGTTTTTGATGGTTTTCTAGCTGGGAAGAGGGCATTTTTGTGTTGCAGAGCTGCTGGGAGGAAGAGAGATCGATTTCGGGGTTTCATTGAGGCCGTTTTGGCCATTGGAATGCTCATAACCTATGGGAGAAATTGTTTTTGCTCTATGTGGTCGAATTTCCCTTTTCACAGTCTGTTTTTGGTGTGCCCACGATTTGGGGGAAGCCCATGGCCATCTTGTTTGTAAATACCATTGTTAAAAATGTGTATCCATGCCCAATGATTGTGCTTGTTGTGTGTAGATAGAGTATGTTGGGGTGTGGGTTATGGGTATCCATTGTTTTGGATTGAGGTTGAGTGCAAGCATCCACAAATGAAGAGGGTTCATATTTAGCCTGATAAACCTTACTGTGGATTGGCTTGGATTAGATGCAATTATTTTTTCTCTATGTATGAGCTTGAGTGTCCCCTTTTCCTTGTATAAATCATGCCCAGCTCAGGGGTGGTCTCTGAGTGCTGAAAGAATACAGGCTGGGAAGAGACCTATGGTTGGGTGGAACGTAACAGTGATATAGCTAGTTGCTTGGGACCATTTCACAAAGAATATAATTATTTATTCTCTATGTGTATTTACTTATGCAACGTTTTAATTTGATGATTGTTTTTTTCCTCGGAATTATTTTGATGATTGTTATTGATATGCTGAATGCATATAAATGTGTGTGGATGATTCTTTATTCTACTGAGCATGTTTGCTTTGATTTGCATCTACACACATTTGTTTTTATGAATCTAATAAATCGGGCCGAGTCTATGAAAAATACCCAGAAGTGTCATCATGTTCCCTTCCTTGCGTTGGATCCACAGGAGGGGACATGACATGTTCCTTTAGTAAGGCCCGCACCGTAGATTGTAGAATTATATGCAGCTGCTATGGAACTCCGACAAAGGTTCTGTAGCTTCTATAATATGCTTATGACAGATCCATAACTGCTATATGAATTCCACAATGGTTCTACAGAAAATAGTTATGTAGGATATTCTGTATTACATAATGTTCTGTAGCAGTTTTCTAACAAATGTGTCAATAACCAAAGAAAATACATAATACACTAATTCCCCTAATATTAGTAAAACTTGAATCAAATGAAATTCTGAGAAATGTAATGCAAAGACACCTTGAGCCTAAAAACCCACATATGAGCATAAGAATGGATTAATACATGGTTATGGGTAAAAAAAAAGGATTATAAAGAAGAGAAAAATAATATAAAAATATGCCAAATCCAAGGCCCATCATCAACATTTACAATGACCCATAAAGCGATCTCAAAATTATAACATATAAATAATTCAATCACTATCAACTATCAATATCTCAAATGCAATAATACACATTCACTTAGCACAATAAAAATTACACAATGCAATCACATTGTCCATGCGATTAAACAAATTTGTCAATACCCACGATACACAATCACACTCTATAATATGTTCAAAAAATATTTCAATGCAACTCTATTCTCGTGATAGAGTGTTCTTGTAGTCCATTACAACATGATTACCTTACATGCAATCCTTTCACGACATCCCCAATAGTTCATGAAATAATATTAAAATCATGATTTACCAATAATCCCATCATTTCATATATTAACACATTAGATGAAATGAAATATGGCAAAATCATGCATTCCCACAATGCATTCTAACATATGTGCCGACATATATATGCATAATCACATATTGACACAATCTATTCATATACATCTCACTTAATGCACTCTTGCATTGATTCATGATACTATATTTCCATGTTATGCATTACATTGTGCTTATTTGGAAGGTCTGGCCAATACATCGAAACATCATCCATCCACCTCACCAATACTTTGACAACCATCTAGACACCTTCTTCATCCCAATACACACTAGGGATACACCCTCTCTCTGCTAAATAGTTCCTCTGGCATACTAGAAGGAATTTCCTTTCTCCACTCAATAGTACCTAAAGAAAACCTTCCCTTGTAATGGTATCTCTATGTTGGCAAGAAGGTTTTAGTATAGGACATCAAAACAATGAGGGATGCCTTTGGACACTTGTGTATCACTATAGCCTTTCCATATCCAACCACACTTTGGCCTCACCCATGATTATCTCACATGGTGTTCATTGCCACAACAGGACCATAAGTCTTGAATTTTATTGGTTATTAACTCATAACCAATACACACATGGCATGCTATTTAATTTCACACGAATGCATACTAGATTCCAAATATTCATATAGGTATATGGCTTCCTACCTTTACCACACCATCCTAGGTGGGATATTATTAAATCAAATGCATTCAAACATCATATTCATTCCAATTCATGATATTTAAATAGATTGGAAGGATTCTTACCTAATTCCCTCTCAACATTTATGCAATTAGCATAAATAAATTCATTACCGACATGCTCTCCATCAACACCTTTGAGGTTACTTGATTAATTGGTCTCTTGAAAAGAATTGCACAATCCTTTCACCAACCTATTGATCATATATTTATTTTCCTATCCTTTTTTCAACCATCACTTGTCATACAATCATCATTAACCACAATAATGATCATTAGTGGCTTATTGCATATCTAAAAGTATACCACTTTTACCAATATGTAATATCATATGCATGCACAAGCACATTCACATCCGCTATGAATCATCTTTTAATATGCGCACTAGTGCATAAGCGTTCCAACTATCTATGCTCTTGCATTTCTAGTGTTCCTATGCCTTAATTTTATACATATAAAACTCATAAAATATAAATATAATAGAAAGATAAGAGCTATGTAATCCTCCCTTTCCAATTTCTCTTCATAGCATGGAATTTCGTCTTCCATGCCATAGTTTCTCCAATCAATGGCCTTTCTGCCAAGCACACAAGGGATCATGCTCTATGATTTTCTCACCAAGTAGTGATATGACATAAGGGGGGCATATATAGGGTTAAATGTATGTAAAATGATCTCAAGAGGACATATATGGGGCTAAATGTATATGTAATAGGGTCGATCTAATGAATGGGCCTCATGTGCAATGACTGGATATGCATATATAAAGGTAATTTATTCATCATTGAGGGACATGTGAAATGACTAAATGAATGTTTTGGGGTATTTGGAGAATGATATCCTATTCTTTAAGAAGTTATTGTGTAACTTATTTTTATTATCTATATTCACTACATGGAAAAGGCCATTTAGCGGAGGTTTTTGTGTTACAAGATTGGTCAAAATTGACAAAAAAACCTCCACTACAACTTTCGCTAATGGTACTAGATGTTTTAGTAGATGTTTTTATAGAAATTTATTATAACTTAAAAAACGATGATTGGAGGCTTTAGCATAATTTTTTTCATTGGTGCGCTTTAGTGACTCAAGCGCATCGATGCTAACCAACAAAAAATGCACTGATGCTTTTAAAAACAATATATGCACACCGTTGTGCACCAAAAATTGAAAGCAATATATGCATTGGTGCTTGATAATACATATAGCACTGGTGTGCACCAAACTTTTAAACAAAACCAGTGATTTGTAGCAATATATGCATCGATGCTTTATACTAAATGTAGGACTGATGCTTACGAACTATTATAAAGCACCAATGCTTACTAATGATTACAAAGCACCAGTGTTTACTAACGATTACAAAGCACCAGTGCGATAAGTGAAGGAAAACACACTAATAAATTTGATTGAGACCTTGACTTTCATTGCATTTTTAAAATTTAACGGTGTGATTGATATACAATGGCGCACATGGGAATAATAATAAAAAAGCACCAGGGCATGCAACGAGTATTATGTTGCACCGAGTCTTTGTTGTTTTAAGTGCACTAGTGCTACATTGTCTGAAATGCACCGACACAATTAAAACAATCAAAAGCACTAATAATCATTTCTGTTTGGTAAACAGTGACTACTAACATCGCACTGGAATATCTATATTTTATTTTTATTTTGTTTAATTCCATTATTCATTAGAAATTGAAATATTTCTTATAATAGTATTCATATAATTTTAATTTTAATTATTGCGTTTGGATATGGTGTTTGGATTAATTTGTTGAATCATAAATTTTTGCATCTATTGTAATATTTAATCATCCATATATATTAAATTACCAATGTAACATTTCACAACGACAATGGAGAATGCAATAGAATAAGAAACTTTAATTTACTATATATGAATAAAAGTCCCTTTGTCATACTAAATGGGACAACATAAAGGTCCACAATAATCAAAATGTCAACAAAATTGTAATTGTTACACTTATTGGTAGCCCTTTGTCTTTCAATTGGGACGCTATGTCTGGCCATCACATTATACAAAATGTTTGATTTTCATAGTCAATTATTTAAAACTATACAACATCTTGCATTAACATTCAAATATATTGATCATCTTTCTTTGTTGGAATTGTTGTTAGTGCTCGGGCCACTTGCATGACTTGGGTTATTTGGATGAATGGTTTGTTGATTGCCTCGATTGTTTTCCTCATCTTCAACTTCCATCTACAAACATAAAAATAAAGTGTAATGAGTGTATCTACATTGGTGAGAATAGTGGAAATTAAAATAGATAATATACATGAATGTAAATTGAAAAGTGACATACCATAGAAAGAATTGAGTCCTAAATGATACACATTCTTTCGAAACCAAATCTCATGTCTTCTCTCAACAACTCTTTTGTTGGATCCAGTCCATAATTTGTTTTCTACAAATGTTTTCCTCCATAACAAATCATAGATTTAATATAAAGTATTTTTGTTATTCCATTAATTATAAAATGAGAAAAGTAAAAAACATAGATACTTACAAATTCCACGATTAATTTTTGATACGCCAACATATACTCACAACCCATACTTAACCCAGTGTCAATCAATTCTTCCTATGGTTCTTCCTTGTATGTTAACACTTGTTTGAAGACATTCAAGGATGGTCGGTGTAAAAAAGTTAAAATATAAAGATCACAACCAATGTGAAATCTCAAGCTATTATAAGGAAATCATAACTACTCACAAAATTTTCTATTAACCCTTTTTTTTCTTGTCGTCCTGTCTTATGTGTTGAATGGGTTTCATTTTGTTTTCTTTTCTACAACAAAACAATTGAAAATTAAAATTTAATACTAAATTAATTAATTATATTTACAAAATAGAAAAATTCAATGATTTCATAGATTTGAAGCATGTTGTTGTTGAGATGGTTTCTCCTGCAATGCAATTATATCCTTTCCTTGACCATTTCCTTGTACAAAGTTTTGGACATTTCTACTGGCATATTTCGGATATCACCTCATTCATCCTTTGGGATTTTCATAATCTTCCTGAAAATTTAAAATGACATTAAATTATTTTTATACTAATATGAAAATTAAATATAGCATAATTAATATTATTAAAGGAATGCTTTGTAATAGTAGATACATATTCTATAAAAACATGTTTAGGAATATTACTTTTTGAATGATTGTTTTTTGTTGTTGTACGTTTTTGCTATTGCAAGTCTGATAGGTGTCATTGACCATTGCTCTGGAAACACCTCATGTAGTTTAGATGTAACTCGATTCTTCGAATCATTGGATTGATTTCTGTAACATAAGTGGAAAGTACGTCTATATTTTCTTTTCACTATATCCCTCATAGTTATATAAAAGTTTTTTCCTCTTTCATTAACTTCCAACACCACTCCGGATGAGCTAAGGACCAATTCATCATCATTTACAATCCATAATTTGTTTTTTTCTTATGATGGAATTCCCTTATGTTGTTTTCAATCCCTGTAGAACATTCAAAATATGTTAAATAATTGTTTGAAACATGTTAGTGAATATTCTTAAGTACAATATAACTAAAAATTCAAGAAAAAAATCACATTGATTACTTTTTGATTCACCTAATTTGTCCATCTACAACTTTTCCATCAAGGTTTTATGCTCTTCTGCACTAAGATTGCAAAGAATCTTATCAAGCTTCCTCATTTTTAGCTCTGCATGACACACATTAACCAATACATATTACTTAAATTTACATATAATTCAAACATATTGATTTAATATAGAAATTACAAAGAACTTGCCTTCTTCAAATTTTTGTATCTGCTCTGATCATGCCGATTATAATTATTGCTCGTTGAACTCTTATCACATGTTTTCTATCAATAAACAACCTAGATAGTTAAATAGAGAAACTATTAAATATATTATACAAATAAATTACATAATTTCCAGATAAAAAAAGTAGTCTTCCATATCGATGCTCTTCATGAATTAAAATGCCCGATGTGTCTACGTCGTGAACACATTGGTGCATCAAATCAAAATGCACTATTAACGAAAATAGATTAATCATATGACATACACATGTGTCGGTGTGATATATATAATCTAAAGCATCGGTGATTACCAATGCACTTTTATTCCTAAAGCACCGGTGCTGAAAACGATTCCACCGAAAAATGTGAATACGGTTTTTGAAGAAAAAAATAAAAAACTGACAGAGCCAACAAGGTTTTGGATCCGACGCAATAAGTGGTCCAGTTGATCCCAATGCCTTATGTATAAAACCAGAAACCCATTAAATCTAAAATTCCTAAAAAGACAAATCCTAAATGTGAAATAATAATGGGAATTAAATGCTAATATGAAATTTTGAAGCCACATAAAATGAAAGGAAGCAACAACAAAGAAAGGGTTTGAGCATTGAACGCAACTATGAAATCTTTTTTTTTGAGGATTTATTTTAAATATTAATAGGAAATAAATAAATCGTGCATTGAGATCAATAGTAATAATTTACATACTTGAAATTTCTACTATGCAGGGTTTTGTGTGATCCACCATACCTAAAAAATCTTGATCTTCAGAATAATTTGGTTGTTCCAAACTCCTCCACTAGTAAGTGTCTCTTGCAAAACACTTATCTTGAAATTTTGGAAAAACAATAAAATAATGTTTATGTTTTTTTTTTAAACAATTTATGAAATTAGTTATTTGAAAAAGAAAATCCCGCTCTATTAGTTTATGGGAAAAAAATCGTGGCTTTTTTTTTTTATTTTTGATTTTTTGGGAATCGATGCACTCATGTATCCAAGTGCACTAGTCATGTGACTCAATAGAAAACAAACCATTCAGATATATTTTGGATTCAATTTTTTTTGGAAATTTGGTGCACAAGGAAGATATACATGCACCGGTGTGTTATAATTTTTATAATGCACTGGTTTGGCATACAGATTAAAAATCAAATTTAAGAATTATCATTCACAGGTGCATATGATAAATATGATCGCATCAGTTCGCTTATGTATACTAAGCACAACGATGTCAATTATATTGAGAAATGTAGAATTAAATATACGCTATAAAATATAGAAGATATTTTCTTTCGCAAACATTTTTCCGAATGTTTCACAATGGTGCATACGTGTTTTAGATGCCCCAATGTGTTTTGTCCGTGCAGTTTTATTTTTAAGGCGCACTAGAGTAATTAAAAATCCCCATGATTGTATGTTTGAACTTAAAATGATATATTCATCTCAAATGTTCTTTTTGGATTCATTCACACCAATTGCAATACTTCATAATATACATATGCTACATAAACTCACCTTATTATTAAAAAATGGTTGCAAAACTATATTGGAAGTGAGATTGTGATATGGTTCTCAAATTTTATTTTAGGATGGTAGACACGGATTGATTGTTGATTTGGATCAAATGTAGGGAGAAAAGTTATACTATTAAATGGTCAATTATTTAAATTCCATCTCATTCCATATTGTTCAAAGTTCATCGAGTTCTCCTTATCCATCTCCAATAAGTTCAAATTTTATTTATATTTTGTTTATCTAATTGAATTTATGTTATTTATCCACATGAATATGAATAACACTGTATTCAATTTTGCAGGATCCCGATTTAGGAGCAAGTTCAGATGTACAATGGATTGCAATAGTTGCAAAACATCATAATCTCTTAGTAGGAGCAACATACCACAAGAAGTTGGTAGATGAAAATGGATAGTCGTTTTACGCTGCCAATTGTAACATGCTATCTATTAACACCAAAAAGTTGCACATCGTGCTTATACCCTAGTCACATCATCCCATTCTTCATTTTTCCAACATTAAACCTTCACTTTCCCAATATCCTAATGTTAAAGACCAAAATTGGCCCATCATTATTATTTCTAGATATTTCCCTCTCCATAAAATAGAGAAATGTGGCATATTCCCCCCCAAAAGAAGGAAAATCCCTCAAAATAGGCATAATTCCCCCAAAACATAAAAAAGAGAATAAAAAAGGGAAAAAACATTCAAAAAGTAAAAAAGAGCAGGAAACCAATAAAATGCCACCCAATACCACGGGCCAATACCAAGAGGCACCCAATACCACGGGCTATTACCTAGGGACATTTTCCTATATAATAATGGTTAAGGTCCCGCATTTTGACATCATAATTTTCCATTTACGACCTTACTGTCACTTTGATGAAATTTTTACTGGAACCCTTGAAGCCCCTTTTGTACCTTCTTGTTTCACCCATTGTGGAGATTTCCCCTACCTTGTGATGTTTGATTGGAGAACAACCAAAGCTGCTTGGAGACTAAGGATTTGCTACTTTGGACAACTGCAATGGCCTCTGTCTACATTCTTTCAAGGTAACATCCAATTTATTGTAAACATCATTTTCTACATAATGAAAATGAAAATTACTCTTTCCCTTACTTGTTGTTGTGAAAGAATGAAAAATATTAGATTAGATTTGTTTTCCATGTATTTGCTTGACATAGTTTACATTTTATTTATTGTTATTTATTGAATTTTTTCTTTCCATTTGAACTCCTAATAATATTTCCCTAAGTCTAAGTAGGTGTCTTTTGACACAAGCTAGTGTGAAAACACTAGCTACAGTTTTGGCAACTCCACCAGGTTCGATCTCTATTGATCTCTAGTTTTGTTTAGCCATACATTGTATTTTTGTTTATTATGCATTTTAATTTGGCATATTTGTTTTTGTCTATTTGTAGAATGTTGGTCTCTACATGTTTGTTCCATACCTAAGAACCAACCTACACTCGCTAGTATGGCCCTTGACGACACAGTCTTTTTAAAAAAAAATCTTCCCAGCCAAGGTCGCACCGGTCTGGCCCTTTGGAGTGACCCATTCACCCAATTTTCTTGGAGAGCGTGATCCAATTTCCCCCAGAGGATCAATAAGAGAGACCTACCTCCCCCAGGCCATGTCACTCTTGCTTCCTTGATTGGTGCGACCCAGTCACTAAATTTCTCCTGGAGAGTGCTACCCAGTCGCCCCTAGAGGCTCAATAAGAGAAACCTGCCTCCCCCAGGCCAGGTCGCTCCTATTTCCCTGTTTGGTGTGACCCAATCGCCCAATTTTTCCTGGAGAGCATGACCGAGTCGCCACTAGAGGCTCAATAAGTGTGGCCTACCTCTCTCAGGAAAATTCACCTCTATTTTATTGGTTGGTGCGACTTAGTCACCTAGTTTGGCCTGTTGTGTGTGATTCAGTCACCCTCTATTGCTCTATAAGTGTGGCCCAGTCTGTTTCTAGGTTTTCCTATCCCAACCGTGTCTTTTTTTATATTTGCGACTTCTAGGTTTCTTATGTGTCTTCGATAGGAACGACCTGTGACTGTTTTTGCACTTCTCAGTTTTTTTTCATCCCCTTCAGCCCTCTATTTAGTTTTTTCCCCTTTTAGTCTACTCTAATTTTCTATAGACTTCTATTTGCAACACTCTATATGTTCTGTTTGCAACCCTTTTTTGCTTGCTGTATCCTTCTTTGGATATCGTTTTATGACCATTCTGTAGGAAAGAGAATTCTATTTGTAAATATTTGCTGCATTTCATGAAAGCCATATAGATCCATTAGACTTGCATCTTTTTTGTTTCAGCAAGCTGTGTGTTTTAAAAATCAGTGCTTTCTTTGAAAATTAGATGCTTGATTGTAGCTGAAATGAAATAAAAAAGAAAAGAGTTTATTTCTGTTTTCATTTACATTTTAGCGTTTATTTTTTCAGTCACATATTTGGGGAACACACTACACATGCACACATCCCAAAACTTAATACTAAGTGCTTGGTTCATTACCCAAATCCCAGCCTAAAAAATTAATCCTAACTCAACAAACATTAACCTCATTTGAGGAACAAAAATAATTTTGTAGTTAGGTAAGACACTAGGGATAAGAATCCAAATAATTCCCCTTTGTCATTCACATGTGAGACATAGTTGTTGTCATTTAAGGTAATAAAATCCTTGATTATTTTTGTGCATAGTTGAGACCGATTTATGGGGGGGCTCTCGTCTAATGAAGGAAAGTGGCAAGAATTGGAACCAGAGGACTGGGTGGAATGCTGCTCTCCACTCAGTGCTAAAGGAGTTCAACTCATAGTCTTCGGACTAAAGCTGTAGGAAACCTTTTATGATGTGTCCTAAATGAGGTATCCTAAAAAAATTTCTTCTTAGGACTCTTTTACCTGAGATCCCTCTTGGTAGGGGGATATCCTAGAGTCTTATTGGTCTTCTGTTTCATTTTTTCTAACTGCAGATTTCTTCACCCTATAGAGGAAATTATTTGTGAGGGTTTCCATCTTTTAGTTAGGTGTTTGCATGATCCTTTATCTGGTAGGTTAGAACATCTTTTCATTTTATAAGAGTGCTGCTTGTTGGTTTTCTGGCCACTTTGTTTCCACTCACCTGCTGTAGCACATGGTTGCAGTAGGTTTTTCAAGCTTGTTTTTGGCCTGAGTGCCTCTTTGTTGTGAGCTCTCCTCTTGCATGCTCGGTTGCATTAGAATTTTTGAGCCATTTGGCTCGAGTGCCTCTTTTGTTGAGAGATATCCTCTTACACACTCGGTTTCATTGGGATTTTTCAGCCTATTTTCAGATCGTACCCATTTCACATTCACACACCTTCCACTATTTCTCCCTCGAGATACTCTCATAGACTTCGGGGGAAGTCACCACAGTATGGATTTTTAGACCAACTCGTTGGCATTCTGTTCGTAACACTTCAAAGTTTCAAGAACCTTTTTCCGAGATGTCTGATTCTGATTTGAATCCCCTCAGTCAGAGTCACCTACACGCTCACCCACACACTCACTTACACCCAACAAGATGGTGAGCAATATCTTGACTCCTTTTGTTGGGGGCGCTGTTGGTGGTGGGAGTGGAGGAAATATGATAATTGCTGCTACAACCAAAGCAGTCATTGGTTCCACTGGAGACACCATTCCTAGTTCTATTGTAATTCTGATTCTAGGGGGACATATACCCATGATCTCAGTCACGACCACCACAATTAGTGGGTCCAAAATTGCAACCACATCCAACACAATCGTTTGTCCTATCATGTTGTTTCCTACAACTAGTTTTCCATTCATGGCCAATACTAACCTACTGGATTTGGCTAGACTGACCAATGATCCTATTAGACATGAAAGAAAATCATTCAATGGATGGAAGAATTTATGTTACAAAGGAGGAACCTCATCTAATGGTGGAACATGAGGTACATGTTGATATGCAGGTGCTTGAAGATGATACACTCAAACAAGAAGGAAGACAAACACTTGTCTCTGTTCAGAGGGATTATGAGTTGCCTCGTGGAGAGAGTTGCAAAGCCTTGGAGGAGGCACATGATATCAGAATAGTTGGACCAACCAATTATGGAGAAGATGAATTAAATATTTCGATGGGTAAGAGTTGCAAAGAGTTATTGTTGGTTCATAATTCTTCACCCCCTACTTCTTTTCAAGCCACATCAATTGGGGATGAAAATTCGGTGAAAGGTTTTTTTCTAATGGTGCCACATGAGGAGTATGAAACTCCTATCTCTCCTTTTGATGATGACATGACTAGAGAACCTTATTATTTACATTTACAGCAACATCATTTTTTACCTTATGATGATACATATCTTCAAAGATGCACTTATGATGTTCACTTGAGTCACTTGAAGACTCATGATTTTACTTGTTCCTTGCTTAGTTCAATTGATGTTGGAGGAACTTCATCAACTACTTGGGTGAAGAGATATATGATTGGATCAAATTTTTATTGGAATCAACATCCTTTGCTATTTCTTGATGATACACATATCCATGGTTGCATAAATGGTACTTATGTGAGCCCCTTGAAGGATCATTGTTTTCTTTGCTCCCTAATTGGTTCAGATTTGAGTGGAGGTTCTTCATTCATTTCTTGGATAAAAGAGCACATGGCTGATTATTTTGATGTATATTGCATCCTTTTGGAGTAGCACTATAGGGCATGGGATCCTCACCTATGTCATCGGAGCAGATTTGATTGGTCACTTGATGCTTGTATGCACTTGGAAAATGGTGGTCTACTTACTTGGAGGTACAAGCACTTTCATGATTCTTTGATGAGGCACATCCTTGATGTACATTTTTATTATGTTGTTATGTACTTTGATGATCTATCCTTTGTACTTATGATGTTTAGAAGAATGCATACAAGGAAATGGGATCCAATAATTCTCTTGCTTGATGGTATGGGTTGGAGAGCATGAGTGCAATACAAGCAATGGGACCCTGGGATAATTTATAGTCTCATTGGCTTAAATTTTTTCGGGAAACAAGTAGTATGGGATATTGATTCCCCACTTAATAAAGTGATTTTAATCAGAGTAGTGCAGCAACAAGCATGGTGGTTCCTCTCTCAAATTTTCATGGAATCTTGAAGACTCAAAGTTGGGAAACTCAGTGGCAACTTCAAAGAATTATACAGTGTGTTATCAGAAAGTGTTTCCAAAATATGAAAGAGGTAAAGAGTAATTGTGAAAATTTTGTTTTGATGGATTTAATTAATATTTTGGTGTTTAGTGGTGATGTTACAGGGGATATCCAAATGAAAAATAAAACCCACATCTCCTTGCTTTTGGAAACACACAATTGTAGTGCATGAGTGCCACTACTCAGTTTTAGAAGAGAAGTTTTGGGAAGCAAAGTTTTGGAAAGAAAGAAGGTTATTCAACATCCATGTGTTGAAATTGCTTGGGAAAAGCAATATTGGGAGGGGAGGATTTGTCATGTCCCCAAATTTTTCATTGGGTCACAATGGCCTAAGCCCCTTGGCCATACTCATGATAGTTTGTCAAATTAATGCTAAGGGTCAAATGATTGCCAAGAATGATGTCCAAGTTAGTAATAATGTAAAATTAGATCCAAATGGACAAGGTGGGTCACATTAAGAGAAATTACCAATTCAATGTTTGTAATATACCCCATCCAAATGAACTATCATGGAGGAAAATTACTAGTTCCCTAGGTTGGGGGTGGAAGCATTAAAAGTTGGAATAAGGGAGCTACAAGACCGAAAATGACCTTAGAATTACAAATTCACATTAAATGAGTATAAAAAGAAAAAAGAAAAACAAGGTGGCATTGGATCATGAGGGAACATAAGAGGTTGTGGGACCCACATGTGGCAAGATTCCCCACTACACTTGGCATTATTCTCTCACCAATTTGAGTTCAAGATGAAGGGTAACATACTTGGGGGAGTTGAAGAGGTATTATTCATGGAATGAATCATGTAAGGTCGAATTGGAGTCAAAGAGAAACTCCCATGGAAGAGGAAGAGCATCCTAGAAGAATGGTGACACTTGGAGCTAGATTCCCTAACTACTATGACAACAATGATGAAGATTCTATGACACTTATGACAAATTTCAGACTTGATTGCTGACATATGACATATATGACATGGCAGGGCTAAAAATAGCCTCCAAGAGTGCACACAAGGGAGTTATGGCAGCCAATAAGCTTCCCCATTCGAATTGAGGGAAGATGGAGACTAGGAATTGTTGGACAAGTGACACACATTGTAATCTCTTCCCAACTTGAGTTGGCATGAGGATTTTGGAAGGAATTTGAACCATGGAGGACTTGAGAATTTTATAAAAGACAAGAAAAAATAAGGAGAGGAGCTTTTGATCATTTTTCATTTTGCAAATTGGAGAGCATAGCTTTTCCATGCTAGTGGAGTGTTTACTCTACTTGCCTTAGTACCAATTTCGAGGGTGCAAGATTCTCATCCTAATTGGAAATTGGAGAGGCCATTCAGACCTTTCATTTGGAGATACAATTGAGTCATTTGTTGCAGGTTGAAGCTATAGGGATGCTCATGATATTCTCTTCAACTTTCTCCCACATCTTTGTCACATTTCTCTTCATATTTTGGCTCTTGGAGGAAGGGCGCACTTGCTGAGATGCTGATCTCTTTGGGGGATCTATTGGGGCCCCATTTATTTGTAATATGATGTCTGAAATATGTATTTGTTTCTCATATGAACCTCAGGTCGAATATCCAAGTAAAACTATGTAAAAATGCCAAACTATGTATGAATGGTGCCATTCCCCACCATAGTTTTTGCATAGTGCACTTGTTGTTGCACATAGTTAGTGAAGGTCTGCTATTTTGACTTCATGGACATGTTAGATGCTATATATATCTGTAATAATCATATCATGAGATACATATCTTGAAAAATTATGTATTTCAAGTGATATTTACATTCAAGGAAGAGATTCGAGCCATTTTCCCATATATCTTGTTGAGAGAGCTTGAAGTTGTTTGGTATCGAGTTGTATCAATAAATATATGTGGTTTTATTTCTGTTTGGAGAGACATTAATATACTTAAGAAGTTTCATACACCTTATGCAAGTCCTTGTAACATTTCTCACAAATTTCATTGCAAGTTATAGAGTTTTTCTCTCATTTCCCCCTATGTTAAGACATGTTTACCAATCTTTGATTTATGCGAGTTGCAATAGAATTTAGGAAATAATTAATGATGCATTGGGTGCCCATTGAAGTAATATAACTAATCCATGTCTAGTTTCTGAAATTTGGGAGGTTCATACTACATTTGGGAATATAACCTCAAATTTACTAGCAAATTTCCCTATTTTATCCTAAACATAAATGAATGTTGCAGAAGTATTTTGATAGTGTATAAGCACCCATTATGTTAATTTTTATGTCCTAATACCCTTCAAACACTTTCATTCCCAATTCTAACTCCTTAGGAGTCTTTGGAGCCATCTACCCTTGGGGGTTTCAATATCGATTTCCTAGTAGTTTTTTCTTTCATTCTCTAATTGTAAATGCAAGTTGCTAAATTACTTAAAAGGTGTCCAAGAATATAATATCTGTATTAGGGTGTCCTAATACACCTAAATCCACTATGGGCATAATTTTAAAGCATTTGGTATCATTTGGGGATAGCTTGGAGCTTCACTAGTCCAAGGTTCAAAAATTGGCCAAATTGGGAAAAACATCAAATTGGGGACATTACACAATCAGGGAGAGAGATCAAGAAAACATAGATATCTCATGCAAGCAAAGAAAACACATGCAAACGTAGAGCGCATAAGAAAATGCAGGCTGCATAGGCACAAGGGAGGTTGCACATGTGAACGAAGTGTAGAGGTAAACAATTATTTTATCTCTATAGGTTAAACTAGAGCTTAGAGGCTAATGGGTAAAATATTAGAGGTAAATAATTAAAGGACTTAAGCGATTTATGGGTTAGGGTATTTACGGGTAAAGGGATTTAGGGATTTGGGGTTAGGTTTTAAGTGTTCAGGCATGAAGGGATTAGGTGTTATATTGTTAAAGGCTTATAAGGGGTTAAGGGATTAGGGTGTTAGAGGATAAGGACTACAAGCATGGGAGATAAGGGGTTAATTAAGGGACTAGGGGTTTAAGTATTAGTATATTTATAAGTTAAGGGATTTAGGGATCGACTATTAGTGGGGTAAGGTATAAAAGGTTAGGATTAAGTGTCAAGGGGTTAAAGTGGTAAGGGATTATGTGTTAGGGGCTTGGGTTCTTAGGGGTTTAGGGATTTAGGTTGTTTGGGCCTTATGACTTATGGTTTTAGGAATTTAATTTTCTCCCTCCTCATTCCTCTCTTCACCTCCATAAATTTATGTCCCTCCCCCCCTCTCGTATCCCCTTTGTTTCTCTCTCACCCCTTATATCCACTCAACACTTAACACATAGTTTATGTGGTTTATAACGCTAGAGCATTTTGTAACTCCAAAATGCTCGAGCGTGGGCATTTTGGAAAAACAAAACATTAGAGTGTTTTGGAGAAACAAAATGCTAGAGCATTTTTGTTGACAAAAAGCACGGGAATAAAAATTTGAATTTAAACATAACATGTGAGCATTCCTTAACACCTAAAACATGCCTCCTCATACGCTCGCATGTCATCCACAGTCTAATGTGGTTGGTTCGGACTTACCAAACCTCTACTATGGAATATGCTAAGCCATAGCTAATTGGGCATTTCCACCATTTTTCTTAATATGCCTGTCCTTCACCACTCATTACAGCATGACATGCACAACCATTTTTGACGAAATTTTAGGCATAGATAGCATTTTTTATTTAGATTCCAAATATGTAATTTTTTTTTTAAATATTATTTTTTCTATTTTTTTCCTAATTTTCTTGTATAATCACTCAAGTCAAAAAACATGTTGTTAGTGTTTCTTCCATAACCTTTTCATTTCACAACCATTTAAAAAAAAAATGCTTCACTAGTAGACACTGACCTCTACATGCTATAAAAAATACAAGTCGAAATGATTGTAGTTAGACCTTCAAATGTTGCATCCACATTTGACGTACCATTCTCTAGGTTTGATCACATAGATAATTAAAAAATAAAATAAAAATTAAACATTTAATTTTAGAAAAATAGTGCTGTGCTAGTGCTACGTGTTCTCTACATTTCTACCAATTTTTGTTTCCTGAAACTACAATTTAGTCACTCAAAGGTTGCACCCACAAAAACATATACCTTATCATTTGCCAAAAAAATAAAAAAGTGACTATTAGAAAAGATGAAATTTGACATAGTTATGTAAATTTTCAATACATAAAACTTATATAATCGGAAACGTGATTCAATTTCCTACATTTCATCATTTTTACTCAATGCAAGATATCTTTTGTAAGTATCTAAAAAAATCCAAGTAATTTGAGGGATGCCTGATTTTTCATTTTTCTATTTCATCTAACGTGCCAAATGTGACCCTCATTAGCTTGCACTCACATGTCAAAGATAAAAGGAATTCCTCATATGTTATGCAATATTGAAGAAACTAATGCACATGATAATTATCTAAGAAGGGAGTTCACAATTTTTGTATGTGATGCACTATTACCCATGCAACCATTGGCTACAACTTGCATGGAAATGATTCTTGTTTTTTATTAATGTGTTGGGAACATGACAAGTTGATACAATTGATCTATATTCTCTATTGCTCAGTATTCTCTCTTATCTAGCACCTGGGGTGCCGAAAGCAATATGCTATTTTGTAAAAGACATTATTTTCTATCTATCATAATTATACTTTGAAGATTTGCTGCGGTTTTTATCCTCATTGTTTTGAGGGTTTTCCCTAGGGCACATCTTGTGTTATGGTTGAATGTTTCATGTGATTGAATGGCCCATTGATTCAAGTATTCACTATTTCCACACTTAAAATTTTTAAAGTTCAAATATCATCATATTTGCTCAAAAATTAACACACACTAGTTCACGTGGTCTCAGAAAATGTAGACATCATGTCCACGAGCAGCTACAATCCATCCAATGGGCTCATAGGTTGTAGTCTCCAAATATATTGAGATCGCAGCAAAGGATTAACATGAGGGAGGAAGAAAGGACATCAAACTGGCCACGATGGAGGCAGAGGGATTAGCACTGTAGGAGAGAAGCGTTAACTCCAGGAAGAGTGGAATGCACATGTACAACAAGTAATATGTCACGTGGGAATCTTGCAAAAGGCATGCCTGAGAGCCCGAGGGAGGGCCTAGGAACATAATGGGAATCCTGATAGACTATGCAAGGAAAACCGTTACACACCAGGCATGAGTTATGGTAGCAACCTGCTCTGATACCACTTGACAAGTATACCTCCCAGATTCACATATTTCATTCATCAAAGTCCTTATTTATACATTAGCTAGGTGTCTCCTGGGCTTTGGAATCCAAGAGATCCGTTGGAGTCTCCAAGACTCCTCATATTCCACTTATTATAATTGTTTACATATTTACATTATTTACAATATAAATGAAATCATAATCTGAGAGGATTAGATTTCCAACAATCTCAAATGGCCCATAAAATCTATGAACCAATTTTAGAGAGCTTCTTTTTGGTGCTTTAACTTTTAAATATACATGATCTCCAATCTAATACTCTATATCCTTTTTGGTTTTGTCAGCATAGCTTTCATGCATGTCCTATGCCTCTTTCAAATTCGGTTGTACCTTACTCACTAGTTGTTCTAGATATTTTAATATATATGGTCCCAACATTAATTAATATGTGCACTCAGATGTCCCAAATCACATGAGTCTTGCATTTCCTGCCATATAAAAAATCAAATGGAGTCATCTTGGTAAATTATGCTGAGTGTATGTAGTCTTCCTAGTGAGATGGATTATGCATGACATACATCCTAAGCATATATTCTAGGATCTAATTGATATGTTCTATTTTTCCATCTCTCTATGAGTGATAAGTAGTGCTGAAGTTTAGCTAAGTGTTCAGCTCAGAAAATAAATATTTCCAAAAGATCCCTCTGAACTTTGTATCTCTATAAAAAATGATAGTTTTAAGTATGCCATGAGGTTTGAAAATTTATTTTAGGAAAATATGTGCAATATGTATAGACTTGTAGGTTGATTTCACAAGAATAAAATGTGCATCCTTTGAAAGTTTATCAACTAGTACTAAGATTGAATCGTTTTAGGATGTTGGTTTTAGTCTTAATTACTTGACATTCCTAGTGACCTTTCATTTACAACTTCTAATCTCAATTACTTATTACTAATTGCTCTACCCCATGGACAATATAAATTTGTTTAAAAGTAAATTAAGAATAAATAAATAATTATAAAAATGGTAATATGACTAAATTATTAAAGTCTACTGTTAATTAATAATAAATGGAACTAATTAAGATAAGTTTACATAAACTTATCTAACATAAATTGTTTTTTTCATTTTCTTTTAATTTAATTAAGAAAAATTATAATTAAGTCTATTTTAGTGATTATTAAATCTATTTAAATAATAATAATAATAATTTAAAACAAAACAAATAATCTCTCTAATGTCCTTTCTTCAAAAAAGCATCGATATTAATAATTATTTTAATATAAAAAGTTTTAATTGATAACTTAAATTTTATAAATTCTCAAACATTTAATACCCCAATTTTCCAGTATTTAAATTAAATATTTAGTATAATATTGGTACTTTCAAATGAAAATGTCATTTTGTTACCATCTTGTTATTTCTTGTCATCCAACTATTTATCTATCATACTTTTATTAAAAGAAAAGAAAAAAAAAACAAATGGTTAATCTAACTTGTTTTAATATTGTTTAATCTTTAGAACATTGTTTTGACATTGTTATGTTTGAAGTTTTATAACTGTATAAAAACATTAAATTTTTTTGTTTATAAAAGTTAAAGTTCCTATATTAAACAATAAGTAAACAATTAGAAAATTATTTTTAAAAGTTTTGAGTTTTTCTATCATATGGAATTTTGTGACTAATCATTGTTGAAATCTCTAATTTTAATGATTGAAATTACTGAAATTACATTTTTAATTGTATAAATAGATTATCTAAAAAACCCTTTTAATTTATTGATGAATAATTTATTCATGAACGTAATGAATTGCAAGAAGCAGTTGACTGCGGCCATTAAACATTATTTACTGGTAGATGATATATCGGTACGTGGTGAGGTGAATTTGATTAGGTAATCCACATGATGCCGACCAGATTCTGAAAACGAATTGACAGGGAAGCGACTGATCTCCATCCATATGCGTCGCTTTTGTCTTTTAGTTTCATCTATCATTCTTCCTTTCATCAAATATTCTTTCTTTGGGTTGCAGTTTGTACGTATACTGGCTTTAATCTTTATCATACTTTATTCTGTCTGCATACACAGATCTTCTCTGCTCATCTCGGACTCGAAAACCTAGAGCCTGGAGATCGCTGCTGCATCTCTTGGGAACAAAGGGATCAAAGCCTACATCTCTTGGTAGATCAGTTCCTTATAATCACTGTATTCTTTATTCATATTGTACACTGAATCATACCTACTGGATTTGCTTGTTCAGTTTGCATGTGATATTTCTCTAACATCACATACCGCATTAATGCGCTGGGTTTGGTCAGTGCATCGAGTACTCAGGTGTTATCATGTTTGAATTGCCACGATCAGGGATGAAAATGGCTTGGGATAACTGGCACTCAAATCGCCTTGCTTTTCCAGCAATTTGTTCCCTAAATCTTGTTATAAAAACCAGCCGAATCGTAGTTTCACTTCATTTACTGCAAAACTATGCCATGGAACTGTGTCTCTAGCAGTTTTGGCCCATTTTAAGACAAAAATAACGAGAAGGGTGGAACCGCCTCAAAATTTTCCATTGCCAGCAGGGGGCGATTTGAGTGCCAGTCTGATCAAAATTTAAAGGGTTGGTCTTAATTTCGGCCTTGTATAAGGGATAACTAAAACGCCCCTAGTTGCCGGAATCCAGCGGAGCAATTTTGGTCAAAATCGCTATTTGGAGTGCTCACATTGCAATCTAGTTTAAAAAAAATGAAATATATATAATTATATAATGAAATGAAGTGTATATAATTATTATTGTGAAATGAAATGTAATTAATTTCATGTATATATTTATATGGCAATTTTGTCATGAAAAGCTTTAAAAATCACATTTCATTTCACAATAATAATTAATTACACATTTTATAAAAAACATGTGTTAAATAGAATATTATATTTTCAATTAAATTTATGGCACTAAATAAATCAATAAATCCATAATTATCACATCTACAAGAAATATTGTTTCAATACAAGCTTTTTAAATTGTATTAATTATTTCAAAATTAAATAGTACATTCTATCTTCAAAATAAACATTGAGTTTTTTTTTAAGGAGAAAAGAAAACAACTTGATATTCAATTTGAATTAAAGTTGTATATAGTCTATATACTTTGCTCCAAAAATAGAGTTTTTTTGCATTCACCACCTTGACCCAATTCTAAAAATAAAATTTATGTTTCGATCCAATTTTCCTGGAGCTGAAAAAAAAATTTCTATAGCCTATAATCTATAAGGAGTTCCATGTACACTATAACCCTCCGAAGTGGACATTCATACTTATATGCAAAACATAGCTCTTTGGAAAAAAATGGTCATACATTAGTAGGCCACCATAGTGCCCTCATATAAGCAGTCATCATCCTTGAACACAAAGTAAAAAATGTGACCCTCCAACAAGTTAACAACAATATTGGATAAGGAGTCTACCGTATCATTATATTTCCTGTATATATTAGAGATGGAGAAACTCTCATATTTGTCAATCAAACATTTGATGTGAGCATCCCAATGATCAAGACAAGGAACATTAATAGAGCATATGCCATTCACCTAGTCAATGATGACCTTTGAATCACCATAAACATGAAGAGCATTCAATTGAAGTTGTCTCACAAAAAATAAGAGGCCCCAAAGTACCATAAGCTCCACCCGGGTTACATTGGTACCTTCGCCACAAGCCATATTGAGTAAAGAGAAATGATTTGGAGTGATATTAATAACCATACCACCACCACAAGCTTCGAGGAGAGAAGCACCATCGAAATAGCTGCAAGGACATAAAAATTCCTTATGATTAGGGTTCCTCGAAATGATAGGACGTTCGTTCGAGGGCCAGTAATACGGTTTGAAGCCTGAAAGAATCCTCTGTACATCCACCTGAAACCGTGGCTTTCTGGCATCCTCGAAAATGATTTTGTTCCTAATGTTCCAAATCATCCAAAAAAACGAAGAGAGGAAGGGATAGCCTATCAGGAAATGTTGTAGCCCACGCTAGTAGGTTTTGTTCAACCCGCATCCTGTGCCAACTGAAATGTAGACCAAGGGAAGAAATTAGACATTTCCAAATGATCTGAAAATAGTTGTAGCTAATAAAATGGTGAATCACACTTTCGCTCTCGTGATTGCAAACACGATAATTGGGTCCCATAAAGCCCCTTCTACATAAGTTACCCTAGGTGAGGTCACAGTTCTCCGATACCATCCAGGTGAAACAAATGATCTTCAAGGGAGCTTTGTATTTCCACAGCTCATTACTCCATCTACAACTCTCAAAAGGTTGAACTGATATGATTGCCTCATAGGAATTTTTTACAGATACTTCACCATTCCAGTTTCACCAATCCCATGCAATAGCATCATCCTTATGCTCGATCCGGATACCCAAATGTTTTAGTCGAGAGATAAAGGCATCCCATTATGTAGACCAATATGTTGGTATTTGTATGGTTGTGACAGTTAACCAAGAGAGATTGGATTTGCATCATCTGATATATCATCCAGATAAAAAAGCTCTATGTTGTGTAGGAAAGATAAAATATCTTTAGATAGGACATGAGAATTCCCTCTGTCGAGGAAAGGATCAATACCAATAAGAACCAATTTTTCGTTTCCAATGCGCCATGATAAAAACTTCCCAGGCCATGAGATGGATCTCCCAAGACCGTTCCAGCTGTTTGATCCAAAATGAATCGAATTGGACTCATTCCTAATCCAATCAATAACAGAACTCCCCTTGAGATATTTTTCCCTAAATATCGAGATCCATAAGCTCGTGCCAAATAAACCCCGCCATAAAGATTTAAGACAGAGCACCAAATGAAAAAAGAAGATGTTCTTTAACCCCCAACCCCCAAAAACTTTAGGTCTGCATAACCTATGCCAATCAACCAGATGAAATTTTCCTCCATCACTATGACCAGACCATAATAAATTGAGAATACGTTTCCTTATCACATCCAGAATGCCAAAAGGGATTTTTTCCATCGTCATCTAGAACACAAGAATACTTTCAAATACCGATTTGGCAAGAATCAGTCTGCCTCCCAAAGAAAATTTTCTATAACACCAACACCCAATGCGGCATTCAAATTTCCTTAAGAACTAGAGCCAGTATTTATTTAAGTATCCATTGGGTTTGATAAAGAAACCCAGATGTTTAAAATCCTTTTCCAAAGGTTCATAATTGAAAGGGAAAAAGCATTTAATCCGTGCCAATTCCTGTTCGAAACCAGATTGTAATATACGCATGATTTATGAGCATTCACCTCCATGCCTGAGGCCCTGCAAAAGGTCTGTAAAAGATAAGAAATGACATGCCATTCAATCTCAAAACCCTCTCCAAAGAGTAAAGCATCATCGAAAAAGAGGAGCTGAGTGGACCGATAATTTATGGAAATCTTAACTCCTTTGATCCTTTGAGGTAAGTGACTGAGCCCTTTGATAACAAGGAGAAAAATCAAAGGTGAAAGGGGACATCCTTGTCTTAATCCTCGAGAATTTTGAAAAACCTTTGAGGGGAGTCCATTAACTAACACTGAGAATTTTGTGGAGGTAACGCAGGTGCCTGTTGACCATCTGTAGGGGCATACCCACCTATAAAAGAACAAGGCATAGAAAACACCAATCCACGCAGTCATATGCTTTTGAGAGATCCAACTTAAGTAGGATCACATTTAGTTTTTTAATTTTGATAGAATGAGCACCTTCTTGGGAAATCCTGATAGCTTCTGAAAATTGTCTAGAAGGAATAAAACCAAATTACTCCAAAGACAATGCATTAGCAAGAAACGGTTTGATCCTATTAGAGATGATCTTCGAAATAATTCTGTAGATCAAATTACATAGAAAAATAGGTCTAAAATATTCAAATGAGGCAGTATTGGATGATTTTGGAATGAGAGCTAGATAAGTGGAATTTAGAGATCAGGGTACATACCCTTTTTGTCTTCATTCTTCAACCATCTCTAGAATATCATTACCAACCAGATTGAAGAAGTGAGTGAAGAATTCGATTGTCCATCCGTCAGGGCCTTGAATATTCTCTTTAGCCATGCTTTTGAGGACCTCTTCAATTTCCTTCAAGGAAACTGGCCTATTAATATCAGAACCCTCCATCTCTGAGAACCACCTGGGGTATCATCTAAGAACATTGAGTTTTGCTTCCAGATTGGCGAGTCCCAAGGCTTTAAATTTTTTCTCAAAATCACAAGTTGTTGTTGCATCCAAATCTTCTTGTTTGTGGATAACTTGACCTTCATCATCCAGCAGATCCCAGATAGCATTGATATTTTAACACTGATTGGCGTAACCTTGGAAGAATTTTGTATTAGAATCCCTACTTTGGATCTAGATCGGGCTGCTCTTAAGACGCCATCTTTCCTCCTCAAATTTCAGAATCCAGATCTTTTTTTCCTCCAAAGCCTATAGCTTAAATTTGCAATTTATGGAGAAACTACCATTGGTATAGCTCTTAAGAAGTTGAGATATATTTTTTTTCCAGTTCGATCAACTCTGGCATGTCGCAACAACATTTTTTTATGGCATTCCCACTTATGAACCTCAAATTTCAGATTGTTCATTTTTCCAACTATCATGTACATGACCGATCCATCCCTATCCTTATTGTGAGAACACCAACAAGAATGAACCAACACTATGAATTCAAGGTCATTGAGCCAACCGTGATTAAATTTGAAGGGATAAGAGTGTCTTAAATTTGAAGGGATAAGAGCCAACTCAATGTTTGTTTAAATCAAACATTGAGTTTCAAAACAAACACACTAAAAAAATAGCAAAAAGAAATTTGGAGGGGAGATACACATCTACCTTGATTCTTTTCTTAGAAATCATTGGCCTCCAACTCAGGAATCCAAGCTTGTAAATAATTTATGCCCAACTTAGGAATATAGCACAGCTAAACCCTACCCCGTTTTGCTTTCTTTTCTTCTTAATTAACCAATACCAAATAAAAAACTCATTCTTTGCAACCCTTTATGTGGAGGAACATATAGTGAAAACCCCAAGTCTTCTTTGAACCCTATCTCAAAACCGATGCATCCATTTATCTGGGATTCTTACTTCAAATTAAATGGAAGTTCGGATCCAGGTTTCTGATATCTAAACTTGAACATTTATAATATTATATAAATGCTCATATATTTAGATGGTCGAACCTCATTCCAGCTCTACAACTTGATATTTTATTCAAAATCTCCTTTGCGATTACACACAGCTCCTTCTAATATCCCTCTCTGCACTCTCGACTCTTCCTGTGCATTCCTCCTAGAGGAAAGATATTCATACTTATATATCATTTGGGTGGGCGCACAAAAATGCTCCCCAAAACTATTGCAACAAGGCCATGCTAGCGGGGAAAAAACAGGAACGTGCATGCACCTAAGGTAGCGCGCATGCGCCATTAGGTTCGGTACCGAACCGAGGTGCGTGCGCTTTCCTAGCATGTACGTGGACAAACACGCACACGTGCCCCTGTTAAGGTTTAAAAAACAACAACCCAATTTCTTTTCATTCTTACCATTCCGACTGAACGTGGATGAACCAGCGCGTGTGCGGAGCTACAACAACCCAAGTGCACTATTTCCAATCAAAAAACCACCTTCATCCATCCACCAATTGCATTGGATAGGTAAATGCCATTGTTTTTTTCATTTAATTCATTGTTTTTGTCATTTAATTCATTTTTGTTTGTTTATTAAATTTGTAATAATCCCCAAATTATTATAAGAATAAATAATTTTTCAATTGCAGATTGTAAACCCACACAATGAATGAAAAAAATGTTAACACAGAGTCCGGTGGAACCAATGAAAATCCTCAACCAAATCCAAATTCCCAAGAAAATCAAAACTCCCAACAAAATTTTGACCAAGATAACTTGAACCATTCTCTAAATGAGATGAGAGTGCACACTCGAGAACTAAGAAACACAGGGGAACCATCTTGAATGTCCCTTGCCACCTCAATTGAGAGCTCAATTGACTCCATCATCCATGGACATCGCTAATTGACTGACATGACTGAATATAGAGCTAGGATGTGGGAGTATTATTGCACGGGAATTTCCAAGGAGGAAATAAAATATTTGAATATTACAAAGGCCCAATTGTATAGTATGTTCACTGATCCAAGAACACAACAACCACCGGACATTAAAAAGCCACGTGTTTGCATGGATTGGTGTCATTTCCAACCATGGAGGGATAATTGGATGCATAGGTGGGTCATGGTTTATGATAAACATCCTTGCAATAATAGGGAGGTTCCACAATACTTCCTTTGGCAACTGTGGGTTGAGTTTTCCCTTGGTTTACATGTCAACTATTTTGACATAATCGAGTTCCAGGGTGTTGGGCGTGGCTCTGCCCAAGATCAACCTGTTGCTAGGAGGAACCCACTGAGAGGGCCACCAGCTCCTAGGCGCGAGCCCAACCCCTCTCCCCAACCGCCTCAGTTACCCCAAAACCTTGATCAGATCGAGGATACGATGAGGAGTGTTGCACAGGGACTGCTTAGACACACTTCCTTTGTAACAGCTACTACAGTGGAGAGACATGATGACCCTGATAGAGACGCGGGTGCAGG
Source organism: Larix kaempferi (assembly GCA_027924585.1). Classification (NCBI taxonomy): domain Eukaryota; kingdom Viridiplantae; phylum Streptophyta; class Pinopsida; order Pinales; family Pinaceae; genus Larix; species Larix kaempferi. The sequence continues at coordinate 554,172 of BSBM01000636.1, read as the reverse complement.
GCCTTCAGGAAAGATTTAGGATAGACCTGTCACCAGTGGTAGCCATGTTGGGCCTTCTAGTTCCACAGGGACAATGCCACATCTTTGTCCCCATTGCGAGCACACTTGCCCTGCCCCGATCGATGGTTTTTATATGGAGTAGGTTAGCACTTTTTTTAATGTGTTTTCAATCATCACTTGATAATTTGTAAAGTAATTTTAAAGTATGTGTGCTTGGATTAAACTATTATTTCAATGTACAACTATTTAGAGTTGACACGCCATCATGGGAGAATGCAGCATCTCCCAACTTGGCTGCAGCAATGGTAGCTACAACTGAGTTTACGGCACCTCACAGAGAGGTATTTTCAGTACCCCACACAATATTGTTATTACTTATGGCATTTCTATTTTTATGTATTTATATTTATGACATACATGATGATAGTTCGTACAATATTTTTTAATATTTTGATTGACTGAATAATTACTGGTTTAATATGTTTATAATGTGCATGTGTTTTGGTGTCCACAGGTATGCACGTAGTATGATGACCAACCATCTCCACCAGGGGTCGGAAGATCACCATATACACAGGTACAATGTTTAGTTAAAAACACACTTTTAATTTGAAATGTTACGACATAGTAAGGTTTAATTTGTTTTTTATTTACTAAACTATGATATTATAAATTTGTATGCAGGGGCCGCCAATAGCTACAGGCCTCTTTAGTCCCATGTTTCCACCCTCTCCCATGAGTCGCCCCCATCGCATCCATCTATACCCATCCCTCTGTCCATCCCCTCCCTTCCATCCACCCTCCCCTCTCCATCCATACTCCCCCCTCCGTCCATCCTCCCCCATTCGTCCACGCCCCCCCATCTATACATCCTCCCCCATTCGTCCACGCCCCCCCATCTATACATCCTCCCCCATTCATCCACGCCCCCCCTTCCATCAAACTTCTCCCCTTCTTCCACAAGCTCCCTTATATCCATCCTCCTCCCTCTATCCAAGACTAACCTCCCATTCACCATACCTCAACATCCCCCCTATCCCTTTTGGGTCGATACGCCCTATTGTCTAGCCAGTAGGGCTTTATCGTCCATGATGTCCTCGTCCACCCCATACCACCATGTCCTCTTCCACCACATCATCTCTAGTTCCCACCACTATTGTGGCAACTACTATGGTCGCATGCACAGTTCCTCCATCTACATCTATGCCCCCCCCCCATGACTACATCAAAGCATGTTGTCCATCCAACTGCTCCACCTGCTAGCCCAGAAGCTCAGCCATGTCCATTGTCGGAGGTGTTCATGGTGAGAATCAAGTTAATTTATGAAAAACATTTGATGCATTAACCAAAATTAATTTAAGCAATTATTATTTTTCAATGAGATGATTGTCGTAAATGTTGTAGGGTGGAATTACTGAGAGGCTCAACAGATCCAGGACACCTGCTTCTCGTCTCCCACTTGCATTAGCAGTGAGTTATTTAAGATTTGAATTGTACATTCATTTTATAAATGTGGTAAATGTTACAAATGATTGAAACTAATGGTACCTTATATCATTTTTTTCAGAGCGTGGAGAGACGGTCTACTCCTAGACGAAAGAAGACCCAAGGTAATAGTAGCTCCAAGAAGAGAAAGATCGATTTTGGAGATGCACCAGGCAGTGACCGAGGTGGTCACAATGCTTGAAACGCCATGTTTTCTACATTAGCCACGATGTGGCACCTTTGGGCACCAGTTTCCGTGTACTTTGTATCTACGGCACGGGTTGCCATGTAGTTTGGATCTACGGCATGAGTTGTCGGATTTTGTATAGGGCACTAGTTGCGATGTATTTTGGATTTACGACACGAGTTGTCGGATTTTGTATAGGGCACGAGTTGCCATCGTATGTACATTGGGAACCATGTTCCACTATTTTCCTGAAAATTTATATATTTGTTCGAGTTTTGTTCCACTATGGTTTTATCTCATGGATTTATATATAGTTTTGTTTGAGTTTTGTTCTATATATGCATATAATGATTTGGATTCAAATGTATGTCATGGTTATTTTGGATGAAACCTAGAGCACCATTTTAGGGTTTTTATTGCAACGAAAACAATTATTAAGGTCAATATTTCAAACAAGATGTAATTTTAACCCTGAATAAAAACGAAGGTGATTTTGGGAGGACCATTTTTTTATTCGGAGATAAGTTCACTTGAATCCAAGACAAGTTCTCTCACAACTAAGTTAAATTATGAATACATAGTACTCTAGGAAACTCATCCAACCATAAAAAATCATAGCACTCTCTTCCACTACCCTACTTAACACAATGAATATATGCTCTTTCTCTACTCAATAATCCCTTAGGGATATTGTTCCCTTACAATGGTATTTAGTATAGGTAGAAACAATCAAATCCAATAAATTATTTTAGGAAATAACTAGATAAAGAATATAACTTGTTTCCTAAGAAACCAATGAGAAACATTAACCAACAGGTGAAGAATTTCTACATTTCCTAAGCTTTAATATGTTCATCTACAACCCCTCTCTCTCTTTCCCAACATCTTAAAATTCCTCTTTTATACTAGTAATTCTGTCATTTTCAAATTTGGTTAATGGGTAACAAATATAGAGAATACAACATGAGGGGCAGAGAGTATGAACTTGACAATTGGAGAATAATGGGATAATGATCCCCAATGAGGTAGGAGAATGAAGTACTCCTCACACTTTTACAAACTAATTTTACTTTTCCCAAGCTTGCATAACTACACAAGGTAGACTTCCTCACCAACTTCCACATGAATTTATGCTTGGATTCACAGGTAAAGGAAGTGGATGAAATTTATTGAAGGCACATGATGAAAATGTGGGAGTTCTTAGAATGAAACTTGGTAATGGATTAATAATTTCTCATAAGATCCCTCTATGTTTAATCTCCAGTGGAATCACAACCCATCCTGTGGTCTTTGCAACCATATATTAAATTCTAACATTAATATTTTCATAGCTTTGAGTTCATCGTGGTAATCCTACCACATCGTTCATACAAGTGTATTTACAACATCTACATGACTATCCATTCATTAGTCGAGGCTTGGCCCTGAGATGCATATTTACAACATTTACACATGGTGTCATTTATTTTAGCTTACATGGATCAAACCCATTTACGATATGTACACAATTTGATACAACACATTCCATGTGTAAAAAACAAGGTACTACATGAATCTCCTCCCCTTTGAAATAACATTGGTTTCAATGCAGCTTATTGGGCCAAAGTGCTTCAAATTCACTTTTACCTATTCATTAAGAACATTATTATTATTCTTTTAAAATGGTGGAATCACATACAATCGATAAAATAACTATTAACTCATTTTAATAGGTCATGGGATTACCCCATAAACAATTAGTAAAATTGATGTTCTTGCATGAGAGAGACCATGAGTTGGTTGACATGTGGAAATTAAAATATGGTATAAATCAACTATCATCCACTATCAACCTAATTCCCTTTGTCTCATTGTCATCGTCACCATATCTATCCTCTTGTCCATTATTACCATCCTCATCATTGTGCTCATTGTCAGCATTGTCACCATCATGCTCATTGGAGTCTAGGCCATTTAGCCTCTTTGTTTATTGGGAAGAGCCATCCACAAGAGGCATCGGATTTTTAATGGCACCTCCCATTGCCAAACAGAACTGTGCCACCACTGATGTGTATGGTAAGTGGAAGAGTCAGGAATAGACCAATAAGCATGACAAGTTTGTAATACTTATCTCTAAAATAACATTTGTAGCATTCATGATAATTTTTTCTTGATCATATAAGGATCTAGACTTTGATTTAAAAAATTGAATTTGATTTAAAAATTTATTTAATTTTAGAGATTGAAAAAGAATTAAGTTTAATATTTTCAAACAAAAAAAATTAGTTGGTTTTATTAAAAAGTCAAAATAAATATATATATTTTTTTCAAGAGAAAAAAATACCATTTTCTTGCTACTATTGTGAATCAAAGAAAATGTGAGAGTTACATAAAGTCCAATCTAGCTTCAAAACCCCCCCAAAACTAGTTACAATCTCAGCCATACTGTGAAATACATCAGTACTGATAATAATAACTACATATAATCTGCCTAAAGTATATTAATAGCCAAACGACAAAAATCTGGATAAATACTGAGCAAAACCCTAGTTTCTGAAATGGACCTACAAGATGACACTTGGGCCATGGGACTGGAGGAGAGGGGCACCCCTAGCACTATCCTGATGTCCGAAATCCAACGAAGTCGCCGGTTTGTCGATCCGAGCCATGGTCATCATTCTATGGCTCATTTTGTCTCGCATCCAAAAGGCCTTCACGGACACCTGTTGGATACCTACCGGGGCCATATAATTCCAACCGTGCAACAAAATCGGGTTTCGGGGAGTCCTACAAGTGTGTCTAGGAAGGTTCTAGCGGGGAATTCTAGCCATAAGTGCTCGGTCGACGATTTTGCAAATTTGACCCCAATGTGCAAAAATTGCACACTCCCTTACTGAGCAAAACCCTAGTTTCTGACATGGACCTACGAGATGACACCTGGGCCATGGGAAGGGAGGAGAGGGGCACCCCTAGCACTATCCTGATGTTCTGAATCTAACGGAGTCAACGATTTATCGATCCGAGCCACGGTCATCATTCTATGGTTCGTTCCGTCTCGCATCCAAAAGGCCTTCACGGACACCTGCTGGATACCTACCAGGGCCATAGAATTCCATCCGTGCAACAAAATCGAGTTTCGGGGAGTCCTACAAGTGTGTCTAGGAAGGTTCTAGCTGGGAACACTAGCAATAAGTGCATGGTCGACGATTTTTCAAATTTGACCCCAATGTGCAAAAATTGGACACTCACGTACTGAGCAAAACCCTAGTTTCTAAAATGGACCTACAATATGACACCTGGGCCATGGAACCGGAGGAGAGGGGCACCCCTAGCACTATCCTGATGTCCTAAATACAACGGAGTCGACGGTTTGTCGATTCGATCCACATTTGTCATTCTATGGCTTTGTCTTACATCCAAAAGGCCTTCAGGGACACCTATTGGATACCTACTGGGGCCATAGAATTCCAACTGTGCAAGAAAACCGAGTTTCGGGCAGTCTCGCAAGTGTGTCTAGGAAGGTTCCAGTTGGGAACACTAGCCATAAGTTACCGGTCGATGAGTTTGCAAATTTGACCCCAATGTGCAAAAATTGCACACTCCCGTACTAAGCAAAACCCTAGTTTGCAAAATGGACCTACAAGATGACACCTGGGCCGTGGGGCCAGAGGAGAGGGAAACCCTTATCACTATGCCATTGTCCTTAATACAACGGAGTTGATGGTTTGTCGATCCGAGCCATGGTCATCATTCTATGGCTTGTTCTGTCTTGCATCCAAAAGGCCTTCAGGGACACCTGCTGGATACCTACCAAGGCCATAGAATTCCAATCGTGCAACAAAAACGGGTTTCGGGGAGTCCTGCATGTGTGTCTAGGAAGGTTCCATCTGGAAACGCTAGTCATAAGTGCCCGGTCGATGATTTTGCAAATTTGACACCAATGTGCAAACATTGCACACTTCCTTACTGAGCAAAACCCTAGTTTTTGAAATGGACCTACAAGATGACACTTGGGCCATGGGATGGGAGGAGAGGGGAACCCCTAGCACTATCTCGATGTCTTGAATCCAACAGAGTTGACGGTTTGTCGATCTGAGCCACGGTCATCATTCTATGGCTCATTCTGTCTTGCATCCAAAAGGCCTTCTTTATATCCATGAGCAAGATGATCATTAGGAAATGGAACCACATGAGAGAGGTTCCCCTAGATCAAATGCATTGTTATGGACTCAATGAATTTGATGGGTCATCGATATGATCCACTGTCATTATTTTATGGCAACTTGTAGGTCGCCTTCTAAAGCCTTTTAGGGACACATGGGTGATTCTGTCATTAGGGAATAAAAATTGAACCAGGCATCGGAATAAAAATTGAACCAAGCATCCAAAGGTCAATGGGTTTCAATACTTTACCAAATCAAGAAAAAAGTGTATAGTCACTTACATAGAAACACCCTTGTTCCTAAGATCAATCAAGCAAGACAAGCATTGGGTGATGGACCCATGGGAGAGAAGTTCCTCTTAATGGAATGCATTGTCATGGACCCAATGTAGTTTAGGGTTCGTCGATATTAGCCATGGTTATCATTTTACGGCAAGTTGCAGGTCGCCACCTAAAGGCTTTGAGGGACACTTGGTGATTCTGTCATTAGGGCATAACAATTGAATTCTATAAGATCCTACATGTGTGCTTGGCCATTACCAACATGATAACACAACTCATAGTCCCAAGGTTGAGGGGCTCAGCTTTTGACCCAATCATCCAAAATGTGCATAGTGAGTTATTGAACAAAACCCTAGGGGTTCAGTACTTGACCCAATCATCCAAAAAGTGCATAGTCACTTATTGAGAAAAACCCTAGTTCATGAGATCAATAAAAAAGACAAGCACTAGGTGATGGACATGTGGGAGAAAGGTTCCCCTAGATGGAATGCATTATCAAAGACCCAATGGAGTCAATGGTTCATTGATACAAGCCACAATCATCATTTTATGGTGAGTTGCAGGTCACATCCTAAATCCTTTCAGGGACACATGCATGTTAATAACACGTGTGATTTATTAGAGCTAAAAAAAAATGATGGGATCACCTCTATTTTTCTACATGTTGGGTGACATGTCTACTTTGGTTTTAGATTTGGGATGACAAATCTATTTGTTTGGGCTGCATAAACAAAAGCAAATCCATTTTCCCACCTCCCTATTCTTAAGGTCATTTTCAACCACACTTTTAAATATGAACCATATTTTCATAAACAAAAGCAAATCCATTTTCCCACCTCCCTATTCTTAAGGTCATTTTCAACCACACTTTTAAATATGAACCATATTTTCATTGCTTATGGAATTACACACTTATATAGAGCTTTGTATATTTTTTTAAGAAAAAAAATTGTTTTTTATTGATTTTTATTTGTACATGTATTATATTTCTAAAGTATAAAGTCTTTTATTTATAGTGTAAGTTTTTATTTGCTTGCACATGTTTTTTTAAAGAAATTTCATATTTAAAAAAAAATAGCATCCCATTGTTTCAAGAAAGTGAATTTCTATGAGTTATACACATCTTGTGTAAATAAAAATTATATTTTCCTAAAATTTATTGGATTGTTTCATATTTTTACATTAGTTTATAATAAGTTGTGCATGCACTTCTAAAATTCCTCCTAATCTTTTAAAATTCTTCCTAATCAATATATTGTTATTTTTGAACTTATACGAGCTCATATTTTACTATAAATATATTTGAAGAAAGATAAAATTACTAATTCAATCTCTAATAATAAAAAAAAAATCAATTTAAATTTAATTCAATGTCATTACAAATACAATATCTTTTTTAAAAATCAATTAAAAAAAAACCTTTAAATTTGGATATCTTCTTATATGAAACTATAACAATAAACATCTTCTTCAACCCTGCAATTATGTAGAACAAACATAAGACACCACAAGTTATTAACAAGTAAACTTCTCTAATCCAAAAGCTAAGAAAAAATAATAAAGGATATAAGTTTAGCTAATCACCCCATTTTTTTTTGTTGTGCCTTCAATTTGATGGATTGTCTTGCAAATTTTGAGGTCTAACCCTCCACGTAGATAACCGGTGAGAGGCCTTTTCAACCTAGCATATAATATAAGATAGATAACTTTTAAACAATAATTTTGGGATGATATTTAATGAGATTAAATTAAAAATATACTGTCATCGTATATTAAGATTTTGAGTACTTACCTCTTTGTTCCAATTTGTTTTGTATGTGATAACTATTAAAATGAGTGTCTGCAAACATGTGCCTCCTAACATTCCAATCCATATTCCCTGTAATTAAAATGTTAAAAAATTGAAGAAGTCAGATTTGAAATATATTTAATATCTAATAATTTAGAAAGTTAATAAAAAATGTTTTTATTATAAATATGTAATATTTAATATTTTTATTTATTTGTTATTTATAAAAAAATAGTATAATTTTATTTTAATATTAATATTAATACATAAAAGTTATTATAAATAAACATATATTTAATAAACTTACCTTAACTCCAAATCCAAATTTAAAACCTAATAAGCAACCTGAAGGTATGCCAATAATATAGTAACAAGCCACATTAATATAAGCCACACGAGCCTGCCATCCACAACCAACAGCCACACCTGCATGTCAATACACAAACAGAAACATTCATCAGAGATGATCATTAATTTCATAATTTCTCTAATCTGAATCCATTTTAATAAAATGTAATTAACCTGAAAGCACTGGCTGTACACCGTTCAAAACCACAGAGATAGCCAGGAAAGGACAAAGTTCTGCCACTGCATGAGCTACTTTCTCCCCTTCTGTAAATGCATAGCTAATGATGTTTCGCAGCAAGAGAATAGCAATGGCAAAAATAGTCGAGATGATGAAAGAGACCGTGGTCACTATTATTACAGAAAATGCTGCTGCTCTGGGGTTTCCGGCGCCAAGCTCATTGCTTACTCTAACACTGGACACATCATATTGAAAGAATGTATTCAACAACAAATTATTTTAACAGTAGAGATTTCATTGAATAATGGATAACTACTAACCTTGCTGCTGCGTTGAAGCCAACTGAGATCGTGAACAACAATCCCAAAACTGTCATACTGCACCCAAAAAAATTTAAAACCTTTTAGTGTTTAGGGGATTTGTCAGGCCATTTACAAGGATCTGTTTTATGGCCCTGTAATTTCCAAGGATCAGTCGTAAGGTTATCCCTTTCATTTCCAATATAACGACGAAGATTTTCTAATATCAAAAACTTGAGTTAATGGATCACGATCTTAGTTTGATCTGCATCAATCTGGTAAAAACATTTCTATTAATACAAAGATTTGAAAAAAAAGAGAGGAACGTACCAGATAGATAGTGAATCCAATGCAATTTCTGGATTGTCCAGAAGACCGGCCAATATAACCAATATTTGGATATACCATGTTTCCAAACTAATGTCATAGAAGACAAGTCGATCAGCGAAAAGTGGATTCAAAAGCCGAAATCAAGCTAAAAATGACATATTTCATAAACTTAAATCAAGAAAATCAAGAAATGCTAAAAATGGCATAGTTCATAAACCTAAATCAAGAAAATCAAGAAATGCTAAAAATAGCATAAATCATAAACCTAAATCAAGAAAATCAAGAAATGTTAACAATGACATCATACAAAAAAATGAGAGCCAAGCTCACCATAACATGATGGCGGAAGCGATAGAAAGCTTCAAGAATGAGGGCAAACCGGAGAAGGCCTGAAGAGAGAAGCCTGTCCACGTGTCCTTGCATTTTGGGGTTTTAAGGATATAGACAAACTGGGCAATGACGACGATCCACCACGACAAGCTCAGAACAATTGACGCCCCGAGGATCCCCCAAGCGAGCTTGTAAATGGCCAGCCAGCTTAGAAACAGGTGGACAAATATCGTGCAGAATGATATGAAGGCGCTGGGCATGACGATGCTCTGTGCCTGCAGGAACTTCTGGATCGGAAAATTGGCTGCATACGCATATATCTGTGGAATTAGGCCGTAGACAAATATAGCAGCCGCAGAGGCTATTTCCTCCGACTCCCGCAAGAGCAACAGTAAGGACTTGGAGAACACGTAGATGAGTGTGAGAGGTATGGCCGCTGACATTAGGAGGATGGTGGATCGCTGAAGGTAAATGCCGAGCATATTGTAGTTCTTCGCTCCATAGGCCTGCCCGCATAAGGTTTCCACTGCGCTTCCCATTCCCAACTGTTCAAAAACCAAAAAGAGATTATCAAAATTAAAATTGAAAAAAATTACATATAAGAAAATATTTTTTAATTAAATATTACAAGAATGAACTCTGTACACTAAAAAGATCTTTTCAACAATGTAAAAATTAGCTGAGGCCTTCACGAAAAATTTAAAAATTAAATGTTTATGATATTTATGACTTTCTGTGCAGCGGTGAAAGAGAGCTTATGTGGAAGAGAATCTATTAACCTCAGATTAAAAAACCGAAGTGTAATTTTGATGCTTGCATGGACGAGAATCTATTAATCTCCAAAGGATTAAAAAACTGAAGTGTAACATTGATGTTTATTATTCTGTTCTATTTTAGATTATAATTAAATTGGAGTTTGTGATACTAATATAAATATTTAATGGATATAAATAAAGGTTTAAAAATAAGGTTTAATAGAATTGAATTTTTGGATTTGACTATACAAGACAATATCAATTTTTTTTAATTGATTTTAATATATATATATATGAGAGAATTTTATGATATTGTTAATTTATATGGTATAATAAGTTCATTCACAATAAAGTTAAAATTAATTTACAAGTACCATAATGCTTTATAATTATATGTATATATGATAAAATTTCTATACATCAGGATGCAATCGGTTCTATATAAATTGACACACATAGATGTAATATGTTTGTTGGATCTAACAGCCACAGAACACAATATGTAGCAGAAGCAAATAAAACAAGAAAGACAATAAATATACACACATGAGATAACAATATGTAGCAGAAGCAAATAAAACAAGAAAGACAATAAATATACACACATGAGATATACGCAGAGATTTACGTGTTAAAACCCTCTCTTAGGGAAACATCCATGGAGCAATGGTATCGGTTTCTTATTATTCAGAATCTGAAGATTTACAACAACTCACAACTCTCCAATATCTTCTCTTACGAGAATCCATGAAACATATACATTTCTTAAACGGTTACTAATAACTGCATATTTGGTTAGTCAGTTACATAATTAGTGTCATAGCCGGTTGTCACCTGTTTCTAACAATCTCCACCTTGACAACAATTTACCTGATACCATTGCTCATTGCTCTATTGATCACTTTTCCTGCAAGCCTAGAGAAGCTAAGCACCACCGTAGCTTCTCTGAAGTAACTGGCTTCGTGAACATGTCTGCACTATTCTTTTGAGTGTGGACCTTTTCAAGAACCACTCCACCTTCATCAATAACATGTCTTACAAAATGATATTTTACATGAATATGTTTTGTCTTACTGTGATAAGCTGGATTTTTAGCCAAATGAATAGCACTTTGACTATCACAGAAAATATTTATAGAGTTCTGAACCTTTCCTAACTCACCCAGCAAACCTTTTAACCAGATTGCCTCTTTGCAAGCATGTGAAGCAGCTATATTTTCTGCCTCTGTAGTAGATAAAGCAACAATATTCTGAAGCTTTGACATCCAACTAATAGCTCCACCTGCAAGAGTAAAAACATAACCTGAAGTGGACCTCCTCTTGTCCAAATCACCTGCAAAATCAGAATCAACATAACCACAGACTTTATCACTGCAGCCATCAAAAGTGATACAATAGTCAATTGTGCCTCTAAGATACCGAAGCACCCATTTCACTGCTGCCCAATGCTCTTTTCTTGGATTTGCCATATATCCACTAACAACACCAACTGCATGTAAAATATCTGGTCTTGTACTTATCATCGCATACATCAAACTTCCTACTGCATTAGCATATGGTACACGAGACATATACTGCTTTTCTTCATCATTTTTAGGACTCAAACTTGAAGAAAGCTTGAAATGAGAAGCTAAAGGGATACTAGAAGGTTTCACCTTATCCATACCGAATTTTTGAAGTATTTTCTCCACATACTTCTTTTGTGATAACCACAGCTTGCCATTTTTCCTGTCTCTGTGTATCTGCATGCCCAAAATCTGATTTGCTGCTCCTAGATACTTCATATCAAACGTCCTAGCCAACTGAGCCTTTAACCTGCTGATTTCAAACATGCTCTTGCTTGCGACAAGCATATCATCAACATACAATACCAAAATAATGAACATGTCATTTTCCAACTTTTTAAAGTATACACAATGATCATACTCACTCCTGGTAAAATTCTGACTCACCATGAAGGAATGAAACTTCTTGTACCATTGCCTGGGAGACTGCCTCAGGCCATACAATGATTTTTTGAGCTTGCAAACAAACCTCTTGTTGCGATTTTGAACGAACCTTTCTGGTTGTTCCATGAAAATTTCCTCATCTAAATCTCCATGTAAGAAAGCTGTTTTGACATCTAGCTGCTCTAACTCCAAATCTAACAAAATTCTGGTAGAAACAAGTTTTACAACTGGTGAAAAAATCTCATGAAAGTCAATACCTGCTTTCTGAGAAAATGCTTCTACAACCAGTCTCGCTTTGTACTTCGGAACAGTTTCATTAGCTCCTTTCTTCAGTTTGTACACCCATTTGCAGCCAACCACTTTCCTACTCTGTGGAAGTTCCACAATATCCCACGTTTTGTTCTTTGCCAAAGAATCCATTTCTTCTTTCATTGCATGCTTCCATTTGTCACTATCAGACACTTCTAATGCTTCCTTATAACTGTCAGGTTCTCTTTCATTAGAAATGAAAACAAAATCATCATACCTCTTTAGAAAAGTTCTGTTCCGCGTAGATCTCCGTAGAGTTTGCTGTGGTATTTCCTCTGTTTCTGTCTGCTCATCCTCTTCCTGAGGAGTGTCCTCATGAATATCCTCTTCCTGGACATCCTCATGAGTCCCCCTCACAGATGACTGAGTATCAAACTGAATTTGCTGAAACTATGGTACATTAGCCTGTTTCAAATCATTACTTACATCTAAATTTGTCAGAGAAAGTTCATCAAATTTTACATCTCTGTTTATGATGATTTTGTGGACACTAGGATTCCACAACCTATATCCCTTAACACCATCACCATATCCAACAAAGATCAATTTTCTTGACTTAGGATCTAGTTTGGAACGCTGATTTTTCGGAATAAGTGCATAGGCTTCACAACCAAATACTCTAAGATTAGAATAATCACATGATTGACCTGTCCATACCTCTTCTGGAATTTTGCAGTCAATTGCTGTTGATGGTGATCGATTGACCAGGTAACAAGCTGTAAGCAATGCCTCTCCCCACAATTCCTGCTGCAACTTCGCATTACTGAGCATACTCCTTGCTCTTTCAAGAAGAGTCATGTTCATGCGTTCAGCAATGCCATTCTGCTGCGGAGTGTAAATAGTGGTCTTATGTCTCTCAATCCCATCCTGCTTGCAATAATTATCAAACTCCTTCGAAGTAAATTCGATTCCATTATTTGTTCTAAGACATTTAATGAACCTGTGAGTGCTCTTTTCAACCAAAGCTCTAAACTGCTTAAATATATCAAAAACATCATCTTTTCTCTTTAATAAATAGATCCAAACTTTCCTCGAGTAATCATCTATAAAACTGACGAAATATGACGATCCACCATAAGAAATTTTTGGAGATGGACCCCAAAGATCAGAATGTATGTAGTCTAGGATACCTTTACTAGTGTGTTTTCCAGATTTAAATTTTTGTCTAGCCTGTTTACCATAAATACAGTGCTCACAAAACTTCAAATCTACAGATTTTAAACTAGGAAGCAACTTTCGATCAGCAAGTACCTTCATACCTCTTTCGCTGATATGAACTAAGCGCTGATGCCATAGACGAGTGATGTCTACTGCTGCACCAACCGATGCTACTATTGCGTGATCAACTTCCGTCCTCCCTTCAAGTCTATACAGGTTCCCAACTCTGTTTGCTTTCATAACAACCAAGATACCTTTCGATACCTTCATAACTCCACCTTGAACTGTAAACTTGTAACCAGCATCATCAAGAACTCCCATTGATATCAAGTTCTTCCTTAGTTCAGGTACATGTCTGACATCTATTAGAGTCCTAACAGTCCCATCATACATTTTAATTCTGATACTCCCTACCCCAACAGTTTTACATGTAACATTATTTCCCATATAAACTACCCCATCATCTATAGATTGGTATGACGAATACCAATTTCTATGAAGACACATGTGGTGACATGCTCCAGAATCAATTAACCAGACAGAATGGTATTGCGAAATAGTAGATGTAGATAATACCTCATCGATCATACCTGAATCATTCTCAGCTATGTTCGCCTCCTTTGTAGAGTCCTCCTCCTCAGAAGCTTGCTTACGTTTCCAACAATCTTTCTTAAGATGTCCTGCTTTATTGCAGTACCAACACTTCAATTTACTGTTTTTGTCCTTCGACTTTGACCTTGATGTACCCTTTGAATGTTGTCCTCTTTCACTGGTTCTTCCTCTGGCCACCATTACTTCTGATGTCAAGGTTTCAAGACTAGATTTCTTTCGAGTTTCCTCAGAAAGTAAGGCTCCCACAACTTCATCGAAGGTAATAGACTCAGTAGAACTAAAACTGATAGAGAGCAGAGAGCACAACAATAAAATCGCCTTGTCTTCAGATTTAATAATATCTTCCATACTAGTCAACTGACAAATAAGAGTATTCAATGCATTCAAGTGTTCAAAAATCTTTGTACCTTCTTTCATACGCAAGGTAAACAACTTCCGCTTCAGGAGGATTTTATTCGTCAAGGATTTAGTCATGTACAAACTTTCCAACTTTGTCCAGAGACCTGCTGCTGTAGTTTCAGACACGATGTTAAATAAAACATCATCGACCAAGCACATACGAATAGCATTGAGAGCTCTTTCATCCATCTTGCTCTAGTCTCCATCTGAAATATCTGCGGGTTTCTTTGTTTTCCCTGCCAGTGCCTTCGCCACTCCTTGCTGCACGAGCATATCCCGCATCTTGACCTTCCACAACTCGAAATTATCGATTCCATTGAACTTCTCAATTTCAAACTTAACACTCTGCGTTTTTTCCATTTTCTCAAGAAAACACCAGGTCAAAAAACTTTATAAGAGAATCCCTTTTCGAAATAATGAAATAAAGGTTTTCAAATACAATAATATATAAGGTTTTCAAATACTCAAAATATATTAAACCTTATAACTCCCGCCTCAAGCCTTTGTTAAAACAAACTTTATAAAACATCCCTTATAACTCCCACCTTTTAAAACATACATCCACTTTTAAATATATATTTTAATAAGGTTTTAAATAAGCCTCCCTATATCCATGTGAAAAATTCACTTCTTTTAAGATAAACCTCTTTCCCTATATCCACGTGAAAACAAAAAATCACTTAAGCTCATTACACATTTCATGCTTTACCTTGTTTAGCTTTCACGCTTTAAACTTCAAATGAAAATAGGCTTTAATTTCAAATGAAAAATAGTACCTTGCTCCTCGATGAAGGAAGGTCGCGGTAGTTGCAAACGTCGTAAGCATAAAATTATCGCGCCTCACCAAGCTTTAAACCCGCGGTAGTTCAAGATTACCGCTCCGGCTTCAAGTTTTTCTCTTCTGATAACTCTTGATCCGAAAAATAAATTTATATTTCTCGAAACAATGATCACTCAGGTTTCTAGTTCTTTGTGGCCTATTACCAAGCTCTGATACCACTTGTTCGATCTAAGAGCCACAGAACACAATATGCAGCGGAAGCAAATAAAACAAGAAAGACAATAAATACACACACATGAGATATACGCAGAGATTTACGTGGTAAAACCCTCTCTTAGGGAAACATCCACGGAGCAATGGTATCGGTTTCTTATTATTCAGAATCTGAAGATTTACACATCTCACAACTCTCCAATATCTTCTCTTACGAGAATACATGAAACATATACATTTCTTACACGGTTACTAATAACTACATATTTGGTTAGTGAGTTACATAGTTACCATCATAGCCGGTTGTCAACCGTTTTTAACAATATTTTATATGAATTCACATGTTATATTTGAGATGATATACACCATCTTATTTATTATAATGGAAATTATATTGCATCATGTATTTTTTAATAATTATTGTATATACTTGATCAAATATAATAATATAATTGAATGTGAGATGTTATATATATAAAATATAATTAAAATACAATATATTTTACATAATGTTTATTATTTGAATTTGAAAATATTTAATCTTTAATTTATCAAGATTATATTGGCTTATATAAAATGATATATATATTTAAATTGAATAATAAATATTTTATCTTATTACATATTAATTGTTAAATAAAGCATTGTTTTTAATAATTTACTATTTAAATCTAAAATACATATTACTTTTTAATCACTAATAAATATAAGATTAAACAAAACATTAAAAATGTAAAATGTCTATATATAAAATGAAATATATACATTAAAAATATTATATATATATATATATATATATATATATATATATATATATATATCCTACCTTATCATACATGATTTTAATGTTTACTATTTAAATCTAAAACACATATTACCTTTTTAATAATTAGTACATATAAAATAAAACACATACACTAAAAATATAAGATACTTACATATAAGATAAAACATATACACTAAAAATGTAAGATGCTTACATAAAACCATATATATATCTTTTCTTATCTTACATTGTCTCTAATGTTTATTATTTAAATCTAAAACACATATTAATACTTTATAATAATTAATACATATCAAATAAAACAAAACATATACAGTAAAATGCTTACATAAAACAATACATATATCTTATCTTATCATGCATTGTCTTTAATATTTACCATTTAAATCTAAAACACGTATTACTTTTTAAAATTAATACATATAAAATGAAACATATATATTAAAATTGTAAGATGCCTTCATATAAAATGAAACATATAAGTTAAAGATGTAAAATGAGCCCATAAAACAATACATATATATATTATGTCTTATCATATATATATATATTGGAATGATGACTATACTTTATTAAAGATGTAAAATGAGCCCATAGAAGAATACATATATTATGTCTTATCATATATATTGGAATGATGACTATACTTTATTGTAATTATTGGCATATATAAGATAAAATATATAGTTTTTTTAT
Organism: Larix kaempferi; assembly: GCA_027924585.1. Taxonomy (NCBI): domain Eukaryota; kingdom Viridiplantae; phylum Streptophyta; class Pinopsida; order Pinales; family Pinaceae; genus Larix; species Larix kaempferi. The sequence continues at coordinate 537,145 of BSBM01000636.1, read as the reverse complement.
AAAAGATAATAGATTATATTTGATGATTAGATGTTTTATATGAAATGAAATAGATTTTATAATATTGAGAAAACTATCATATGATTATTAAAGGATGGAAAGTTTATTATATAAGTTTATAGATTTGAGATAAGAAAAAACTCCTCTTTGAGATTTTTGTCACTTATGTTATCCTATAAAAAAATAACTAATAATAAAACATAATAAAAACAAATTTCCACATTATTAAAAAGATAGAATAAAAACCATAAAAAACAAACAAAAGACTTTCTAAGATTGCTTTATATATATATATAATCTCATGGCCATTCAAACATGATAACACAGTATGAAATGCCAGCGTCGTGGCCATTGAAACATGATAACACAGTATGACCTAACCCTTGTCTTCTATCTTTCATATTGAATGCGGTATGTGATGTTACAGAAGTTCACCCAAAAGATGACATGCAAACTGCAAACTGAACATCCAAATCCATTATGAATCAGAGTACCAGAAATAAACAAGACACAGTAATTAGAATGTACCATGACTCCATAAGCGAAGACTTGGATCCCCCTGTTCCCAAGAGATGCAGCAGCGAGCTCCAGGTTTCCGAGATGGCCACAGAAGATCTGTGTAACCATGCTCATGGTATAGTTCACCAGGTACACCCCAACGGCCGGCAGCGCAAGGCGGCACAACAGCTTGGATTCCAAGAACAGAGCGTCCTTCATCATCTTCATCCATGGCTGGTTATCTGCATTGGACAGTATCACTTCCAGACGATTTTTATCATCAATATGGGCGTTGCTGCCATTATCCAGCTGATGCTCCTCCACTTCACTAGACTCCATTGAAAGGCCTTGCCTATTCCTGAGAGGTAGTAAGCAATATAGCCAACGAGAAACGAATAAATTAATATTCGTCAAGTGAAAAGAGGACCAAGCAAACAGGATAAAGTAAGCTGAAGAGAATAGAACCGAATATTGGAGGAAAGTTAAAGACGAGACGGAAGCATATGAATGGGGATCGGTCACTTTTCTGTCAATCCGTTTTCAGAATCTGGCAAGCAACACATGGACTACCTAATCAAATTTACCCGATCAGGTAGCGACCTATCTACCAGTCTAATGGGCCCATTCAACTACTTTTAATTTAAACACTCAATGCTTCCATGAATCGATAAAAATGCAAACATTCCTTTTCTCAAAGTGACTGGTCATTTTGGTTGTTTTCAAACTTGCCGACAAAGATGCTGTTACCATCTTGGTACGAAAATGACATCTTAGTACGAAGGTGAAGAACATCTTGGATGTGGTCCTTAGGTTAGTTTAATTTCCTTTTAGGTGGCGTTTACTCTTGAACATGTGATTTGTGATAATTGAATCTCCACAATTGCCAATTTTTCTATCACAACATGTAAAAATAATAAACATTAGTTATATACAAAACTTAGTAAAATTTTACATACATTATATTGTACTTAAAAATATATAAGTCAATGTTTTATAAAAACATATCTTAATTTATCATTAAACATATTTTTGTAAAAATATATTAGAGTAATCTAAGTATTCTATTTTTTTTACCTTTTTGAATATGGTTTGTTTTATGAAATCCTCAAAAAAATCTTAATCATATGTATAATGTAAGTGTTAGAGATGTGTTTGAGAGTGTTGAATCCATTTATATATTTAAAAATACAATTAAAAAATTTCTAAATTTAAATTTTATAAAAAAAATATCTAATTTTACACCAAAATCACTTGAAAAAAAAAATAAAAAAAATCAACAACTCCAAACACATTTATACAAAAATATGAATTAATAATATATTTTATACAAATTTTTACATTGTAATAAATAGAAATCAATGCAAATATAATAATAAAAATAGTATATCTTGTAATCTTACTAAAAACTAAATATTTGCAAATATATGATTTTACTTTTACATGTTATAAATCTCTTAACACATGTATTATAAGTAAACATTAACACATATTTGTAAAATTAAAAATATTTGTAAATATTAATACTAAACTAAAATATGTTAATTTTGGTTAATTTTTATTTGTTTACTTGATGTGGGTCATGTCACCAAAACCATTTGAGTTCAATTTTTCTTAGGAATAAATTAGTTGAGTGAAAAATGAAGAAAATTTTGAACAAGCAAAAAAATTAAATTAAAATACAAATAAATTTTTAATATTTTATTAAAAATTATTTAAATTTTAAAATAAAATTTATCAAACTAATTCAAATTTTAAAAATATTATCAATTTCAAAAATCATGTTGAACAAAATTGTAAGCAATAAATTTAGTATATTTAATTGAGAAAGAAATGACACATATTTCTAATTTTTATGTTAATTTTTTTTATTAAAACAGAAAACAAATTTTAATGTAATATATTTAATTTGAAAAGTAATGACATACGCCATTTTTTTATATTAGAAAGAAAAAATCTTATATGAAATTTATTTTAGAATCAAATTTTATATTATTTATAAAAATAAACCAAATATACATATTATAAAATTTAAAATTAAAATCATAATAAAATTAAATGTTTTTTATATTTAAGTTTATTTTACTATAAAATATAAAATTATTTTATTATATTAAATAGAACTATTTAATTTTTATTTCAATATATAATTTAGTTTATATATACAATCAAATAAAATAGTAAGTTATATATATATATATGGAGTTATAATGTTATACTTAATATTTTTTAATCTTTAATGAAGATGATGGTAGGTAAAGGAATCACTTGATTTTTTTTATAATTTTTATTAAGAGAAGCATTTAAAAGGTTGGAAAAACCAATATTGTAATAGATATTTTTGCATTCTAATGTAGTATTTTTTTCAAAGTTATGTTTTATTCTTTATACCAACTTAAAATATAAATATAATTTTGATATTCTCAATTAGAATTGATCACATCCTTATAGTATCTCAATTTCTCTTATTCTTTATGGCACCATGACTTCTCCTCAAATTTAGATGTAATAATACTTTTAATTAATATTATGACTATAATGTAAGGTTTCCTTATGTCAAGTTTGCTTAAGCTTTAGGTGGTTGTGACTAGAGTATAAAGTTATCTTATAAATCCTTTTGTCTCCCATGTGTTTTTAACTTGTTATTAGGTACCTAGTGAGACACATGCTTTCAATAGAGGAGAGATTTGCTTTGACGAGGATAGGATAAGGTGTATTTTAATTTTGAGATTATATGTTTGAAACCCTTTTGGATTTTCTATATCCTTCTACACTCTCAAACTTTACATCCATTGTATAAGATAACTTAGTGGAAAAAGTCTTAAAAAGAGGAGTTTCTTATTATCCCAAAGGTATAACTCTATTAATCTTCTATGTACTAATAATTAGAAGGTAATATGGTGCATACTCTTGATTGATTAAATAGTGAGTGTTTTTAGATTTAAATGGTAAATCCTAAAGACAATGTCCTTTTCCATCATTAAGATATAATAAGATGAATTTTCTATAGTCTAATTTAAGTATATATTTTATTTTAAATATCAATAATTGTAAGTTAATATAGTTTTAATAATTATATAATAAGTGTTTTAAAAAGAATTAAGATTAAAAAATTATACCTCAAGAAATTGGATCTCTCTCCATATTTAATAAATCTCAGTGTAAGATATATCTATATTGATAATAAAAACAATTAATTTAGATATATTAAACTTTAAATTTATTAAACTATAATTTTTTAAACTAGATAATATAACCTAATAACATTTCCTCCACACTAAAATATAAAACTAACTTATTACTCTACATAAAATTAAATAAATTTAAAATTTTGTAAAACTTTTAAAAACATCACATTGCATTCTATAAATAATATATTTTACTAACCATATAACTCATTCTTATCGTATTTATTTAAAATATATTTTAATTAAAATTAACTTACTTCGAATTTAAAAAATTCAGAGTACAAAAAGTTTTGTATTTTTTTTTTTTAATGTCAATTTTGATAATCTCATTTTTGTATTTGAACACTTGGGAGTTGGTGGAAATCTACCCTGTGCGGGCAGGCCTACGGAGTGAAGAACTACAATATACTCGCCATTTACCTACACTATCCACCATCCTCCCCATGATGGCATTGAATTCACTATCGATATGGTATTATTCTTCTTTTCTTAATTTTTTATATTTAAAAAAAAATGTTTTTATCAAATTAGTTGTAATGTTCCAAACTCCTATTTTTATTATGTAGCAGCATACATCCATCTTAAACCCGTATCTATTAAGCACCGACAGGGATCCAATTTCTTTAGGTGTATTTCTTTTTTTAAATTTAAACTCAAGAAATTTGATCTCTCTTGATTGATAGATCCGTGTTTAAGTTTTAAGTTTTTATTTTATAAACGAACATCTATTTTTTAAATACTTTTCATAATATTTTATTTTATGAACCAACATGGATTTTTTTAAAATACTTTCCATAATTTTTTAGTGGACATGATACTTTACTTCTTTTTACTTTACTTTACTTTACTTCTTTTTACTCTACTTTACTTTACTTTTTTTTACTTTACATCACTTTTTACGTTTTATTAGATGTAACGCTACATTTTTAGGTTTTATTAGATATAACGCTACATGACGTTAGAAGATCTCCCCCATACTGGGTTGTAGAGCACCTAGTTTCACTCGATGCAATTAAGGATACACATTATCCAATTAAGATAGAAGGTAAACAAATAAGTTTTAATTATTATTTTATGATTAGATTATAATCATATTTTTAAATGCTAAAAGAATGCAGCAATGGAAAATGATACATGTGGAATCCCATTCGAGAGAGGAGATTAATTAAGGAAGAGATTAAAGAAATCAAATGAATGTAAAAACAAAGATAAAGAATTATAATTCAAAAGATAAGCAACTGGAAGAATGAGTAAAACCTAACTTAACTAATAGTTGAACATAACTAAATTAAAAGGACTAATAAAAGAGTAAAGGATTGAGGGCTGTGAGAAGATATGAATGGGACCCAAAGAAATTTAAACAAAAGAAAGAAATTATGTAGTTACCTGCCATTACACTTACATCAATGTCTGAAGTCGGAGGCCCCCCAATTCCTCTCTAGGTGAGGTCCACGCCTTATGCACGAACATACATTGATAATTCACCATAAATATTCTTAACCCCTTCTAAGCACTAATAAATACAAATGCAGAGATGGAAGCTAACATGAACACAAAGGAATATCATACTTTGTGCACAGTTAAGTTACAAATATATACACATTTAGAGGACTAGGCCCTTTAATTAGGTCCATAAAGATCTTGTGTTGAACATCTTCATCTTTATAATACTTCGCATTTAAGTTACAAATATATACACATTTAGAGGACTAGGCCCTTTAATTAGGTCCATAAAGATCTTGTGTTGAACATCTTCATCCTTATATATTTCAAAGTATTATTGTCTCATAATGGCATGTCCTTTTTAGTTTAAAACGAGCTAGATGTTAAGAACATAGATAACACTACTCCATTATTAGTAAGTATAAGATGGAACTTAGATGCTCCTACTTGTAGGACCTTCTATGTAGTTGAACATTGCATCTTTAGATACTAGGAAGAATGCAAATATAAAATGATTTTTTTTTGGAGATATCAATAAAAAGGATACAAAAGTATTCCCTAGAAAAAATGTCTTTGTTGGAACCTAATGGGAGAGGTGGCATTGAAAAATATGTAATTTGTGCAAATTGGTTGTACACGGTGTGGATCTATTTCTTTTATGCTTCATTAATAACAAAATCAAGAGAGGTGTTGATGCTCAACATCGACGTGCTTTCAAAGTAATCGGAGCATGATGCCAAAGGTGAACCTACTTAACTTTGTCACAAAATCATTCCATTTACTCCATCATGTCCAGGGAAATTTTATTGTCATGTCTAGACCTTGTCTCACATATTTTGTTTCCTTATGACCTTTTTGGAAAATTCACCAAGTTGTGTCTTCGTGTCGCCATGTCATTGTCGAGTGGAGCCTTAGATATTTGTTGTCTTTCTTCACGCATGTCGTTATGTTGAGGTTTTATACTGTTATATTTGGCTTGTCCCTTTGCTATTGTCCATATTTTGTTTGGAAAAATTCGAGTCCGTTTGACCCTTTTGGTTGTCTATCGAGCGTTTGCCAAGTTGGTATCCTTGCATATTGGTAGTATGATTTTGCAAAAGTTTGTCGCTCATTAATTCATTAGTTGAAGTTGTCATTGGTCATTGTCACCATGTCTTAGTCCAAAATGTCAAAAATACCTCCTAGGTATCTCCTCGCTAAAATTCACCTATATCCATAGTTGTGAAACAAATCAAAACCTCCCCCTAAATTTTTCTCTTATACATTTATTTATCCCATATTTTATTCCCATATCCCATTTACCATTTTAATTTCCACATATGTTATTAATATGAATATCTTTTTCTTAAATCCCTACCCTTTCACTTTAACTTTTATAATATTTTTTTATATCCCTTAATTTCCTTTACCCTATCTTAATTAGCCCATAAAATAAATCCATCCTAACCCACCTTATACCTTATCCCACCTCCCTCCATTCTCATTATTACCCTTTCCCTTTTTATAAAATATTAAAATATAAAAGGCCAATGTATGTCCAAAATAGCTCTCCCATAAAGGTAAATCCCTATCGTAAATTTTGAACCTTGCATGTGTTCCTAAAAAAATTAAAAAATAAAAGGAGCCCCTTTTATAATGTCTCGATTCCACCAATAAAGAGGAGAGGCTTTTAAATGTTTTCCTTATATTTTAAAAATGAAATATACCTTCGGCAAAAGCCTACGGCTACTCCACATATGGAAAGGATGGAAAGGTTATGGTAAAGGGGGCCAAGAACAATGGATGGGGCGAAAGAACAATTTATGATCGTTCAAAATTTCCAGGCCTCATGTATTTATTTTAAACCTGCTTATCATGACTTAAAAAAACCGATTTAATTTCCCATTTTCGAAAATAGAAAGGTCATGTTCATTTATAAGGAAGAGAAAGATAATGCTTGTACTGGAATATGAATGGTAGAAGAAATGGCCCAACACCAGAATGTCGGCGAGGTGCAGCAGGACTATTTTGTGCACAACAACTTAGGACAATGTGAATGCGTTACACGTATTATTGGAGGCAACGAATAGGGATAGAGTGCAGACAACGTATTAACCTCCATGGCCAGAAATCGGGCGAATGGATAATTTTACAAGAATTTATGGAGGCGAAAGCAATTTTCGCCCATTTTCTTAGTAAATATCATTGGGCTAACCTCATTTGACCATTTTTGGGTAAATAAATTGTGGGTTAAATCTTAATAATGCAAAAAGGAGATTTAATATAAAAAATTTGCCTACTCAATTTTCAAAACCCCCTAAAATTCGCCCCTAAAATCTATGCAGAAGATGGAGAAGCCTTTGCCATCAGAGTGACGCATTTGGGACTCTTATTCCTCTTTCTTGGAGCTGATTACAACTCTCTTGCTTCGATGATGATGCTTTAGAAGCCTTATGATTCGCTTGGGGTCACTTATTCTCAAGCATCTCAAGTCTCTTTTGGACCTAGCACCCTGGTTGGTTCGAAGATCAAGTTTGAAGAGGAGCCTTCGCTCTACTATCGGTGTTACTTAATTGTTCTACATGGCTTCAGTTTCCATCATGCAGCTGTAGATATACATTATCTAATTGAGCACATTCCTCTTCTTCCCAAGAAGAATATTCCTTCAGACATATTCATCTAGTTTGGAGAGTATTCCATTTTTGGTATCTCTTTCATGTCCATTTTTTATGGAGGATTTTCCCCATGTGGTTTTTCCTCTTTCCTCAGTTCATATGGATTAATAATGTAAAGGGTGACCATAAGCCTTTGTTGCTTGGGCCCTATTTCTCATGCTCACTACCATTTTTCCTTAAAGGGGGGTGTTAGAACAATATCACCATCATATTCATGCCATGGACCTTCATGTTGTTCTACCTAGTTTTATTTGGCTCATTAGTGCCTAGTCTAGTGTCTTGGACCATAGTTTGTCCACATTTGACCACCTTAGACTAGTGATATATCCATGAAGCCTCGTTTGTCCACTTATCCACTAATTTCCATCATTTTAGGAGTCAATGTGCCCCACTACCTTGCACTTATGTGGGAGTTATTGTATTTCTCTGTTTTAAGGATATGGAGTGCACCCTCTTAATGGTACATTTCACACTATTTTGACTAGCCTAACCTCCTCATGATCCATCTATGTTCATTGAACCTCATTATGGCCCAATCTATGAGTTAGACTTTGTCTCATGTCATTGATGGGTGAATTGGTCCAATATAAACCTCATTATTGTGAGCTACTCAACTTGTCACTAAGCCTCTTGATTTTGTCTTTTGAGAGCATCTATATATTGTACTCATGTTAATGAATAATATCAGAGTGGAATTATTCCCACTAGAGTGATTTTCCTCTAGAGTTCTGTTCAAATCTTTCTTCTCTATTCTTGCTATCTCTTTGTACAAATAATTCTAAGTGAGATTGTTTTTGCTATCTAGATCTAAGTTGGATTGTCACATGTATCAGAACCTAGTGTTGTGATTGTTGTGCAATCTAAATTCTAATAAAAACTTTTATAAGTATTACATATAAAAAACAAAAAACAAAATATAAAAGCCAAACATTGAACAAAAACAAAATTTCACCATGGGAGGCTCTTCGCTAGAACATTGAACAAAATTTATCTTTCCTGTATATCCTCTGTATATTTAACATCTTGCTAAATTTCCATGTATTCTTCATCTAAAACATCATTTGTTGATGGAAGTTTGGTTGGTGATGAACTCGATGTTGGAATATCGATGTACTTCATTGGATGCATACACTTCACCTATGGAGACAAAGTGGTGACCACCACGGCATCCATTGTTCAAGGAATTGAGTTTCCCACTAATGGATGCCTATCTTGTGCCATACCCAAATTACACTTTTCTCTTATTTCATCTGGGTTTTCTCCTTCCTATTAGACTTTTTTTCTTGATTTCGTCTATTACCCATATTTAGAGGGAAAAAATGAAACAAGAAATCCACAAATTCTGAAGAATAATCATAAAAAACATAAAAAAATTGTATTGGAACAACAATTGTTTCCCAGGAGATGTTTGTGTATCAGATGTAAGTTGGTTTTGGTTCACAAAAAATAAGTTTTGTTTCTTGCTCTCTTTTTTTATAATAGTAGTACAACATGCCCATTATTAACACACAAGTGTTACTATCGCACAAGCATTACTAACACATGTGTTAATAGTGCACATGTGTTATTCTGACAATAAATATGGCATTAAGTAGTTTTTTGTGGTAGGTAGAATTCTTAGGGATATCCTATGCATGAATTCTTGGGTGTATCCTTAGCAAAATATATGGTTCTTGAGGCCTTTGTCCCTTGGAAAGAGTTAGGGGAGGAGACATGAACTGTAGGACCTTAAGGGATATTCTAGCCATCCAGGTCCAAGTAGTTTACCTTTAACAACCACACATGGCCTCCATAGCGTATCATTTACTTATGATTAAGGATTCCATTTAAATTAGGTGGATTTAAGTAGTACAAATGTGTTCGAGGGCCATGGAAACGATTGGGAGATGAACACCATGCCTTAGGCCCAAAATAAATCATTATGGAATCCAAATACATGAACAATGCTTCAAAGTACAACACATGACTTCTTGTGGGTATCCATGGAACTTTGTACAGGTATCAGGGCCTTTGTTCCTTGGATATGATTAGGGGATGAGACTTTAACCTTAGGCCCTAAAGGAATATTATATCCATCTAAGGCCAATAAGTTTTCCTTGAACAACCACACATGGCCTTCTAAGGGTATCATTCAACTATGATTATGAATGCAGTGCGATTAGGTGGTTTTGAGTATTATGTATGTGTATTAGGAAAATGTAATATTATAGGGAATAAGACCATATATTAGGCCCTAAAGAAATGGTTAATGCACCTAGAACAATGAATAATTCCTCAAATCACAATGCATGGCTTATAGGGGGAATCCATTGTGATGTATGCGTCATGGGGACTTAGACATGGTTAGTAGAAGAGACCTGGACCTTAAGCCCTAAAGGAATATTATGACTATCCAAGGACACGAAGGTTGCCTCAAATAACCACACATGGCCTCCTTTGAGTATCATGGCCTATGATTAAGGGTGTCAGTGCCATTAGGTGGATTTAAGTCTTATGTATGTGGCTCAAGGCCTTGGAAATGTGTTATAGGGAAGAAGAGCATGCCTTAGTCCCTAAAGAAACTATTTAGTCATTCATAGCAATGAACAATGCCTCAAAGAACCACACATGACTTATTGGGGGTATGGATGGCACTTTGTATGGGTCTTGAGGCCTTGGGGCCTTAGACCTGGTTAGGAGAAGAAACCTTAACCTTAATCCCAAAAGGAATGTTCTAGCCACCCAAGGACAAGAAGGTTTCCTCGACCAATCACACATGGCCTCCTAAGGTTATAACTAACCAAATTTTTTAGTATATTGCACCATTAGGTGGTTCAGAGTATTATGAATGTATCTCAAGGACTTGGAAATTATTTAGGGAAAAACAACATTCCTTGGGTTTTAAAGAAAACATTGAGGCATCCAAAACTATGAACAATGCCTCGAAGAACCACACATGACTTCTAGGGGTATCCTTGGAACTGTGTATGGGTCTTGTGCCCTTGGTTCCTTGGATATGGTTAGGGGAGGGAACCTAAATCTTGGCCCTAAAGGACTCTTCTAGACATATAAGACAATGAAGGTTTCCTCGACCAACCACACATGGGCTCGTAAGGGTATCATTGACCTATAATTGAGTGTGTCCCTACCATTAGGTTGTTTTGAGTAGTATGTGTGTCTCTCATTACCTTGGAAATTTTATGGGGGATAAAAACATGCCTTAGGCCTTAAAGAAATAACTAAGGAATCCAAAGCCATGAACAATGACTCGAAGCACCAGACATGACTTCTTGTAGGTATCCATGCAATTATGTATCGTTCTTGGGGACTCGAGGCTTGATATTGATTAGGGAAGGAGACTTGAACATTATTCCCTAAGGAATATTCTAGCTATCCAAGGCCAATAAGGTTTCCTCAAACAACCACATATGGGCTCATATAGGAATTATTGGCCTATGATTGAGGATGGAAGGCCCTTGGGTGGTTTTGAAAATTATGTATGTGTCTTGAGCCTTGTAAATGTTCTAGGGTATATGCTTTAGGCCCTAAATATATTATTGAGGCATCCAAAGCCATGAACAATTGCCCATTCATGACTTATCAAGGGTATCCATGGCACTATTTATGGGTATTCTAAACTTGAGGCCTTAGACGTGGCCAAGGGAGGAAACTTGAACCTTAGGCCCTCAATGAATATTCTAGTTATCCATGGCCAACAAGGATTCCTTTAACAACCACACATGACCTCCTAAGGGTATCATTGGCCTATTATTAGGGATATCAGTGATTCTAGGTGTTGTTGAGAAGTATGTCTATGTATCAAGGCCTTGGAAATTATATAGAGAATAATAACATGCCTTGGGAACTAGATAAACTGTTGAGGCATCCAAATCCACGAACAATCCCTTAAAGCACCAAATATGAATTCTCAAGGGTATCCCTAGCACTATGTATGGTTCACGAGGTCTTATAGCCTTCTATGTGGTTAGGGGAGGGGAATTGAACTTTATGCCATAAATATATGTTCTAGAAATCAAGGGCTAAGAATTTTACCTCAAGCAACTACATATGGCATCCTTAGGGTATCAACTCCCTATGATTGAGGATGCCAATGTCATTAGTTGGTTTTAAGTAGTATGCACGTGTATGATGTCTCAAACCACAACAAATATAGTATTGATCAATATTTGTCCTGCATATGAGCATATTCAAATACAATTAGGAGGTTATGAATACCAGGTATGGGTGTTGAGGGCCTAGATATGGTTTGGAGAATAAAACCATGCCTTGGGGCCTAATTATAAGTTTGAGGACTCAAGGGCTATGCATGAGTCCTTAGACCACTATGCAACACCTATCTAAGAATATTTAACTTATTGGTGAGGATATGGACACATTTTGGAGGTTATCAACACCAAAATTGGTTATTAGGATATGGAAGTGATCACTGATCAAAGGATGAAACATGGGCCATATGTCCTAAGGGAAGCTTCTAGGGCTTAAGGACCGTGAACAAGGTCTTGGACCAAAACACTTATCCTGTACTAGGTATATGTTTCCTCTATGTGGGGATATGATCACCATTAGGAGGTTTCGAGCCCCATATATAGGTTACGGCTCTATACATGGTAAATGTAGGAAACCTAGGATTTATTCCCTAAATATACACACTTAGGGCTCAAGGCATGGGAAGGAGGTTTAAAAAACCACATAAGACATGTCTAGGGGTTCTTTGACTTCCAAGTGTGGATACATACTCCATTAGGATGCTTCAAAAACAATTTATGGATATTAGGTCTATGTACATGGTTGGAGGGAGGACCCCATGCCTTAATAATAATAAAATCTTCTAAGGCTCAAGGGCCATGAATATTACCTGAATTACCAAACATGAACTCTCTAGGGGATCTATAACCTCTAAGTGGAAATATGACAACCATTAAGAGGTTTTGAGAACTAATTATGGTATCCCATGGGACATAGAATAGATGGTGAATGGGTGTATTGTTAAGGCACTCCCTGTGTAAGGTCACATGTTCAAAACTCCATGGGTAGGAGCCTAACAAAATAAAGAGAACTAATTATGGCTCCTAGTGTAAATATTGGATCCATTGATATGATCTAAGAACTAACTATAGCTCGCACGACCTTGGAAATTGATGGGAGGTAAAAAAATTAGGCCCTAAAATTAGCATATAGGGATTAAGGTTATTGGAAAACATCTCGTACCTTAACAAAATACCCCTATAGGAGTATTTTAGTAACAACTTATATGGGTTCCGAGTCCTTGAGTCATTGATCATTTTTTAAGGATGAAACATTGGCCTTGGGTCATAAAGGAGTATTTTATTGATTGATGGGCTTGGATCATGTTTTTGACAACCACATAAGATCGGTCTAGGGGTTCTTAGTCCATCGATTATGGATATGGACACCATTATGAGGTTTTGAGAACCAAATATGGGTTAGAAGGGCCCAGACATGGTAGGACAAGGAAACTTGAGCCTTAAGCCTTAAAGGTGTATTTAATGGTTTCAAAACCATGCAAGAAACTTCAAACCACAACATCGGATCTCTATAGGGGATCCTTAGCATCAAAGAAGGGATATGGGTGCAAATAGGAGTATTTTAGCACTAGGAATGGGTTTTGTGGCACTAGACATGGTCAAAGGATGAATCCTTAACCTTAGGAAGAAAAATAAGTTTCTAGTGATAGGGAAAATGAACAAGGCTTAATGAACCACACAATATTGGTCTAGTATATCTTAATATTTAAGTGCTAATATGGACACCATTAGTAGGTTTTGATCTTTAGGGATGGGCCTTGAATCCATAGACATGATTCAAGGAGGAAGACCAACGTCTCAAGGCTTGAAAGATATATTTATGGTTTAGGGCCAACGATCAATGCGATGGGTCATTTGTGGTGCTCCAAGGAATCATTCATGAACCTTAATCCCTTGAAGCTATCTTTAGATCCTAATGCATATGTTCTATCTGATATCCCCACTTAGAGATCGAGGATACTCTTAGGAGATCATGTGTGGTGGTTCAATGTGATGTTTTTTGGCCTTATATGCCTAGAAGCTTTATTTAGGTCCTAAGGCCTAATATTTCTAATGCAACCATGGCTATCCCCCCATGGCATGTCCATAGTGCTAAAATACTTCTAATGTATCCCATATGCCTTTCACAAAGACAACTTTTCCAAAAGAGGTGCTATGTGGTGGTTCAACGTCTCATTCTTAGACCTTGAGCATCAAAAGCTATGTTTAAGAGAAATGTTTGAGTTTCCTCCTCTAAATATAATTAAGGCCCTGAGACTCATACCTAGTAGTGAAAACATGCTAATGGTACCCATATCTAGACCTAAAGGAAAGTGATACTCACAAGAGGTTAGGTGTGGTGTTTTAATGCCTCGAACCCATACCTAGTGATCAAACCTCAAAATGTCATCAATATTCCCACTCAATGGGTAACCTTTGTTAGTTAACAATTGCTTCCAAGGGTGATTTTCATGCCATCAAAATGTTAGTTTTGCACCAAGAATGTGTCTAGAGGTCTATCTAATGTCATAAGAGGACAATGATGGGCCTTGTGCCCTAAATTCCACTTCTTGGGATCAATCACAACAAATAACACCTGCAAACTATAGTACAAACCCTTTCTCGAGGGTCTTTGGAATTAAGGTTGGATATAGATGCCATTGAGAGATTTTGCACATCAAGGATGGGTCTCAGGGACTTAAACATGGATGAGGAAGGAAAATGAGCACTTGAGGGATATTGTTGAATCTTTTCAAACTCAAGAGCCTTGAATGATTCCTTGTACTATCACATCAATCCTTTGTAGGGGTTCTCTAGAGGACTTCGAGTGGGATACATGTGTCATAATTAGGTTTTGTCACCTAGAAATATGTTTGGACTATGCCACATGGTCAATGGGATAACCAAGGGCTTTAATCCCTAATTGAACATTCTAGAGCTCAAGTTCCATGACAAACCCTAGATACAATAACAAGATCCCTCGATAGGGGGTCTTTTCCCTAGGCATTAAACACATATGGATGGGTGTTTAGGACTTAACCATAGTCATGGTGGAGAGATACAACATCCTTAAGTCTCCCTATAGGCTCAAGAACGGAGAACACATGTTTTAAGACCGTCAAACAAGAGAGTGTGTGTTAATAACGCACACATGTTCTTTTGAATTAAAAAAAAAATTGTAGGATTACATGTATTCATTTCACATTGGATGACTTGTTTGCTTTGGTTTTAGCTTCATGATGAGAAAATTATTGGTTTGGGTTGCATAAACAAAAACAAATATATATGAGTTGCCCCCATCGCCTCCATCTAGACCCGTCCCTCTGTCCATCCCCTCCCTTCCATCCACCCTCCCCTCTGTCCATCCCCTCCCTTCCATCCACCCTCCCCTCTCCATCCATACTCCCCCCTCCGTCCATCCTCCCCCATTCGTCCACGCCCCCCCATCTATACATCCTCCCCCATTAGTCCACACCCCCCCATCTATACATCCTCCCCCATTCCTCCATGCCCCCCCTTCCATCAAACTTCTCCCCTTCTTCCACAAGCTCCCTTATATCCATCCTCCTCCCTCTATCCAAGACTGACCTCCCATTCACCATACCTCAACATCCCCCCTATCCCTTTTGGGTCGATACGCCCTATTGTCCAGCCGGTAGGGCTTTATCGTCCATGATGTCCTCGTCCACCCCATACCACCATGTCCTCCTCCACCACATCATCTCTAGTTCCCACCACTATTGTGGCAACTACTGTGGTCGCATGCACAGTTCCTCCATCTACATCTATGCCCCCCCCCATGACTGCATCAGAGCAGGTTGTCCATCCAACTGCTCCACCTGCTAGCCCAGAAGCTCAGCCATGTCCATTGTCGGAGGTGTTCACGGTGAGAATCAAGTTAATTTATGAAAAACATTTGATGCATTAACAAAAATTAATTTAAGAATTATTATTTTTCAATGAAATGATTGTCGTAAATGTTGTAGGGTGGAATTAGTGAGAGGCTCAACAGATCCAGGACACCTGCTTCTCGTCTCCCACTTGCATTAGTGGTGAGTTATTTAAGATTTGAATTGTACATTCATTTTATAAATGTAGTAAATGTTACAAATGATTGAAACTAATGGTACCTTATATCATTTGTTTCAGAGCGGTCTACTCCTAGACGAAAGAAGACCCAAGGTAACAGTAGCTCCAAGATGATGAAAGAGACCGTGGTCACTATTATTACAGAAAATGCTGCTGCTCTGGGGTTTCCGGCGCCAAGCTCATTGCTTACTCTAACACTGGACACAACATATTAAAAGAATGTATTCAACAGAATAATATTTAAACAACAGAGACTTCATTGAATAATGGATAACTACTAACCTTGCTGCTGCGTTGAAGCCAACTGATATCGTGAACAATAATCCCAAAACTGTCATACTGCAACCCCAAAAATTTAAAACCTTTTCATTTCATAGAGAAAAGGATATAGCGACAAAGATTTTCTAATATAAAAAAACTGGAGTTATGAATCACAATCTTAGTTTGATATGCATCAATTTGGTAAAACAAATTATTAATACAAAGATTTGAAAAAAAGAAGAAGACGAAGCGTACCAGACAGACAGTGAATCCAATGCGATTTCTGGATTGTCCAGAAGCCCGGCCAGTAGAACCAATATCTGGAGATACCAGGTTTCCAAACTAATGACATAGAAAACCAGTGAATCAGCGAAAAGTGGATTCCAAAGCCGAAATCAAGAAAATCAAGAAATGCCAAAAATCACATTATTCATAAACATAAATCAAGAAAAGCTAAAAATGGCATAGTTCATAAACCTAAATCAAGAAAATCAAGGAATGCTAAAAATGACATAACTCATAAACCTAGATCAAGAAAATCAAGAAATGCTAAAAATGGTGTAATTCATAAACCTAAATAAAGAAATGTTGACAATGGCATGATACAAACAAATGACGGGGGCTAGAGAGACAAGCTTACCATAACATGACGGCAGAAGCGAGAGAAAGCTTGAAGAATGAGGGCAAACCGGAGAAGGCCTGAAGAGAGAAGCCTGTCCACGTGTCCTTGCATTTCGGGTTTTAAGGATATACACAAACTGGGCAATGACGACGATCCACCACGACAAGCTGAGAACAATCGACGCCCCGAAGATCCCCCAAGCGAGCTTGTAAATGGCCACCCAACTTAGAAACAGGTGGACGAATATCGTGCAGAATGATATGAAGGCACTGGGCATTACGATGCTCTGGGCCTGCAGAAACTTCTGGATCGGAAAATTGGCAGCATACGCGTATATCTGTGGAATTAGGCCGTAGACAAATATAGCGGCCGCGGAGGATATTTCCTCCGACTCCCGCAACAGCAACAGTAAGGACTTGGAGAAGACGTAGATGAGTGTGAGAGGTATGGCTGCTGACATTAGGAGGATGGTGGATCGCTGAACGTAAATGCCGAGCATATTGTAATTCTTCGCTCCATAGGCCTGTCCGCACAGGGTTTCCACTGCGCTTCCCATTCCCAACTGTTCAAAAACAAAAAAAAGAGATTATCAAATTTAAGATTAAAAAAATTAAAAAAACATAGGAGGAGAATGTTCTAAAGTCGAAATAAGTCAATTTCGTCTTATCATGCATTGTTTTTAGTTAGTGTTTACCATTTAAATATAAAAGACATTTTACTTTCTGATAATTAGTACATATAAGATGAAACATATACATCGAAAATATAAGATGCCTTAGTATAAGATGAGACGCATACATTGTATAATACTTACAAAGAACAATAAATATATAAATAAATATATATATATATATATATATATATATATATATATATATATATATATATAATGCTTTATCATATCCTATCATATATATATATAATGTTTTATCATATATTGTGATGAAGACTATATATTTCATTGCAATTATGGATATATATATAAAATATATAGATGTTTTTTATATAAAATATATATGATATTTTATGATTAGATGTTTTATATGAAATGATATAGATTTCATATCATTGAGAAAATGATCATATGATTATTGGAGGATAGATAGTTTATTATGTAGATTTAAAGATTTGAGATAAGAAGAAATTTCTCTTTAAGATTTTTGTCACTGATGTTATCCTATAAAGAATGGTAAGATCATAATATATAATCTCAAAATTAAAATCAATACACCTTATCATATTTTTGTGATGGAAACAAGCCTCTCTAAGATAGAAAACATGAAATAAAAAACATAGAAAACAAGAGGCTTTCTAAAATTGCTTCATACTTTTATAAAAACAACTTAAAACTTCATATATATATATATATATATATATTATACAAAAATTAACCCAAAAGATAACATGGAAAATGAACATCCAAATCCATTACGAATCACAGTAGAAGAAAACAAGACAGTAAAGATAACATGGAAAATGAACATCCAAATCCATTATGAATCACAGTAGAAGAAAACAAGACAGTAATTAGAATGTACCATGAGTCCATAAGCGAAGACTTGGATCCCTCTGTTCCCAAGAGATGCAGCAGCGAGCTCCAGGTTTCCGAGATGGCCACAGAAGATCTGTGTAACCATGCTCATGGTATAGTTCACCATGTACACCCCAACGGCCGGCAGCGCAAGGCGGCACAACAGCTTGGATTCCAAGAACAGAGCGTCCTTCATCATCTTCATCCATGGCTGGTTATCTGCATTGGACAGTATCACTTCCAGACGATTTTTATCATCAATATGGGCGTTGCTGCCATTATCCAGCGGATGCTCCTCCACTTCACTAGACTCCATTGAAAGGCCTTGCCTATTCCTGAGAGGTAGTAAGCAATATAGCCAACGAGAAACGAATAAATTAATATTCGTCAAGTGAAAAGAGGACCAAGCAAACAGGATAAAGTAAGCTGAAGAGAATAGAACCGAATATATATTTCTAAGATTGATTGCTTCATACTATAGTAAAAAAGTAAAAAACAACCTAAAGCTTCATATATATATATATATATATATTACAGAAGTTCACTGACATGCAAGCTGAACCATAAACAAAGACAAAATGTACCATGAGTCCATAAGCGAAGCCTTGGATCCCCCGGTTCCTAAGAGATGCAGCAGCGAGCTCCAGGTTTCCGAGATGGCCACAGAAGATCTGTGTAACCGTGCTCATGATATAGTTCACCATGTACACCCCAACTGCCGGCAGCGCAAGGCGGCACAACAGCTTGGATTCCAAGAACAGAGCGTCCTTCATCATCTTCATCCATGGCTGGTTATCTGCATTGGACAATATCACTTCCAGACGATTTCTATCTTCAACATGGCGACTGCTGCCATTATCCAGCAGATGCTCCTCCACTTCACTAGGCTCCATTGAAAGGCCTTGCCGATTCCTCAGTTACTAGTAAGCAATATGGCCAACGAGAAACGAATAAATTAATATTCTTCAAGTGAAAGGAGGACCATATCTACCACGTAGGGACACATCTACCAGTCAAATTTACCCCCACCACGTAGCGACAATCTACCAGTCAAGCAAGTACTGGCGCCATTCAGATGATTACCATTTTGGATTGTTTAATTTCCTTCCTGATGGCTCCCACTCATGAACATGTGACTTGTGACAATTGCCCCCACCACTAGTGCTAGAAAGCCTGGCCTCTCACCCTCAAATCCTCAGCTGCAGAAATTGAATACTTATCCTCCACATGTGCCAATGCATGTAAAAATGATAAACATTTAACTACATACAGAACTTAATAAAACTTTACATACATTATGGTATAATGAAGAATAAATTAATAAAACTTTACATACATTATAATACAATGAAAAATAAAAATATACAAGTGAATGTTTTATAAAAATATATATTTTTTAATTTTATGATAAAATATATTTTTTAAAAACATAATGGAGTAGTCTATATATTCTATGTATTTATTTTTTGTTTGGATATGTTTTTTGGTTTGTTTTGTTTGGATGTTGGTTAGAAATCTTCAAAAAAAAACTTTGAGTCACATATATTAAATGTGGAAATTGCATAATGTGAATGCCATAAAAGTACTTGAGGGTGCTGAATCCATTTATGCATTTAAAAACACAATTAAAATGCTTCCAAATTTAAATTTTACCAAACAATATTTATAGAATTCCCAAAAACCACTAGAAAGTCCAAAAAGTAGAATAAATCAACTACTCTAAACATATTTGCACAAAAATATAAATTAATAATATATTTTGCACAAATGTTTGCATTCTGATAAATAAAAATCAATGCAAATCTATTAGTAAAAATAATATATCTTATAATCTTACTGAAAATTAAATATTTGCAAATATACCAAAAAAAATTTACAAAATTCCCCAAAACCACTATATAGTCCAAAAAGTAGAATAAATCAACTACTCCAAACATGTTTACTAAAAAATATAAATTAATAATATACTGTATTGCATGGGTACCCGTACTAGGGGTCGGGTACATGAACCGGTACTGGGTACACGTATCGGGTACTTGGGTACTTCGATGGTACATTCCCAACCGTACCTAGCCGTACCCAAATCCAATCTCACGTATCGGGTTCTTCATTTATGAAAACAGGGTACTCGCACGGATTTCGGTATGTCGTACCGCATGATTGGGTACACGGGCGATACAGCCGTTGGGAAATTTACCTTAGCTCGCCAATTGGGGGGGGGGGGTCAATTTGCAATGTTTGAAGTTTAAAATTTTAAAAATTAAAAATTAAAACACTAAAACACATGTTATGTGGGCCCGTGCCCCTTACCTAAACCCTCGCGGCATGCCATTTCTCACTGCTAGTGCTCCGTGTTCACTTCTCCAGCGATGCCTATATGGAGATCTGGTTGACAGGGGACCTTAGTGATGCTGATGGCATTGATCCTGAGGATGTTGATGACATGGCTCGAGGAAGCCAAATCAGCTATCTTGTTCATTGTTCAATGTTTATTGTTTTGAACTTTCTTTTTCATGTCTAGAAATGCCATTAGGCAAATTTTAAATGTAGTATGACAATGAAGTTTGAACTCATGGCATCATGGGCATATAATATTTCATGTTATTAATTATATTAATATAACTTCAGTCTTCCAGTATTCCACTTGATATCTATTATGAGTCTATACCACATGATTTATCAAATTTATTATTTTATGTTTCAAATTTTCAATGTGAATGTTTATATGAATCATTGAATTTATAAATATCAAATATACATGTATGATGTGACTGTGATATTTTATTTTTATAAATTTATTTATATATATATATATATATATATATATATATAGTACATAGTATTTTTGATGTATCCAAGTACCCTATTTCAAAAAATGGCATCCCCGTCCTCATCCGTATACCAATACTTATCCCATACCCACATTTCTTAACAACTTAAATATATTTTGTACAAATGTTTACATTCTAATAAATAAAATTGTAAAAATAATATATCTTATAATATTAGAAAATTAAATATTTGCAAATGTATGATATTACTTTATAAGTTATAAATCTCTTAACACATGCATTATAAGTAAACATTAACGCATACTTGTAAAATTAAAAATATTTGTAAATATTAATAATAATTTAAAATATGTTAATTTTGGTTAGAAATGAACTTTTAGTTAATAATATTTATTTTAATATTTTTTATATTTTATTAAAAAATATTTTAACTCTTAAAATAGAATTTATCAAATTAATTTAAATTTTAAAATATTATTAATATCAAAAAGTACATTCAACAAAAGTTTAAGCATTAAATTTAGTAAATTTAATTTGAAAAGCAATGACACATATTTCTACTTTTTATGTCCAAATTTCTTTTTAAAAAGAAAACATATTTTTATGAGAAAAAATTAAAAAGCAAATGAAAAGGAATTATAATTATAATTATAACACATTAAATAAAATTAAATGTTTTTTAATATTTGAAAAGAAAATGAAAAAAAAATTAGAATCAAAATTTATATTATTTATAAAAAAACTAAATATACATATTATAAAATTTAAAATTATAATTATTTTTTTCAAGGAAAAAAACATACTATTGTTATTCATTGCGAATCAAATAGCACAAAGAGAGTTCTGGGGCTTTCACCAAAAACAGAAGTCAGTGATCACTACACACTTAGTCTTAAATATACTTCAAAAAACACAGCCTCAACACCTCGACCTAGGCGAACAGAGATTTCCAAAAACAAACTACAAGAAGCTTCAGAAATCAGTCTAATAAAAAACATCAGAAAATGAAAAGACTTATTCAAAAAAGGAGCAGACCCCCTCATCTTGCAGGCTAGAATTCCACCATTCTTCCCACACTAAGTGGCCTTCAATACCATCAAGATCCTGCTTAGATAATTTATCTGCCTTAGAGTTAAATTCTCTGTAGATATGCTCAAAAACAATGTAGCCATGTCTTTCAATTTCCAATCTTGTACGCTGGCACTAGTGACGAAGAGAAAGAACATTCAGTTGATAGTCTCCCACAACCCATTTGATTGTTACACAAGAATCCCCAAATAATTTCAGATCAACCAACCCAAAGATATTAGCCACCCTCAAAACACGCCATAGTGCCAACAACTCATCCTTCATATTAGTTCCTTTACCACAATTTAACCGAAGAGAGAAATAATGATTATCGTTTAAGAAAATTACTCCACCAGCTGCAAATACTCCATTTTGCGCAGCTCCATCAAAAAAGAGAATGGGTTGATTGATGACAAATGAGAATAGACCAACCCTATCAAACCTTTGAGCAACCTCCTCAACCTTATAAACCTGAACCAGCTTCATGATGCTTACTACACAAACCAGCACCTTAGGCTTTTTCTCTTGAAATATAGCACAATTACGAGTATACCAGATTACCCATGAAACAAAAATGGGTAAGAAGGAAAAAAATTTACAATTTTTGAACCAATTTAGAAAACACTACTCAAAGTTTCCCAACATCCCAACAAACACCCAATTTCAAGTTTGTATCACAAACTTTCCATATTTCCTTAACAAACCTGCATCGCACAAAAATATGGTTAACTGATTCCGAGTCAAGACTGCACAGAACACACTAGTTAGGCTCAATCCAACCCCTCCTTATCAAAGAATCCCAAGTCTTGAGACTTCCTTGAAGAACATGCCATAAAAAACATTTAATTTTGAGAGGAAATCCCCCCCTCCACATTCTCTTATACCACTAGTTCTGCGGATATATACATTTCTCCTGCACAATTCTGGAGTAGGTTGTCTTAGCAATTACTATACCCTTCTTATCATTACCGATCCACACCAGTTTGTCTTTATCCAAAGTTAAATGGAAACCAACATAATAAAGAGAATTAACATAACAGTCCCACTCCTGGGCATCAGCTCCAAATAGTCCCAGATCAATTGAGCTCAGTCACTAGTTAAAGGAATGGTTTGAACCACCCCAGTTTTTAATTCTATTCAAGGTAGACATACCACGAAAATGCAGGAAATTCAGTAAACTTTCAGATAAGAGAAAGGAGTCATCCATTCCTAGGATGGGGTCCTTACCAACCACAATATTCTCACCATTTCCAACCTACCACTAAATATCCTTGGCAATCCAATCATAAACCTTCATGAAGCCTCTCCATAAAGGGGAGACACACCACCCGAGCTTTCGAGGTTTTCTCATCCATGATAGCACATGAGACTTTAAATATTTAACCTGCAACACTTTTGACCACAAAGAAGTACCAAATAAACCTCGTCAGAGGCTTTTAAGCCTAAGAGCCTTACTGAAGATATCAATATCTTTAATTCCCCATCCTCCATATTTATCAGGCCGCGAGAGCACTTCCCAGCCAGCCATTACCAGCTTTGCACGCTCACCATTTCCATTCCACAGGAAATTAAAGAATAACCTCCTTAACATAGTCGAAATAGAGGATGGAATTTCAAGCATATACAACCAATACACCGGGATTCTTGTCAACACTGCCTTAACTAGAATGAGTCTGCCACCTACTGAAAGAAGCCAATAAGACCAGTGGGAGATCCGTGCTTCAATTTTTCTCACCATCCATTTCCAATCCTTAGTAAGATAATTATTAGGATTTATAAAAAACCCCAGGTATTTAAAACCGTCTTCAAGATTGCAACTTTTATAAGGCAATACCAATTCAATTTCTTGTCTTCTAAGATCGTCCACCATATAATGATAAAAAATAGATTTAAGAACACTCACCTTCATCCCTGATGCTTTGCAGAAGATTCCTATAAGGTTCTTATACACAGTCCATTCTGCAACAGAGTCTATACTAGCTAGAAGAACATCATCAACAAAGAGGAGATGTGTCAAAGCACACTCACCACCCAGCTGGATACCTTTTATCAGTCCAAAATCCTTTTCCTGCTTGACAAGTCTACTAAGCCCATCAATAACAAGCAGAAAAAGAAAAGGGTACAACGGGCATCCCTGTCGTATCCCTCTAGAGCACTGGAAGAACGCTCAAGGAGCTCCATTAATTAAAATAGAAATACTCATCGAGGACACACAAGCCATAACCCAATTATGAACCAAAGGTGGAACGCCAATTTGGATCAAAATGAGTCTGAGGAAGGACCAATTCACACGATCATATGCCTTTTCTAAATCCATTTTCAGCAGGAGGGCCTTCAACTTACGAACTTTGATGGAGTGCAACAGTTCCTGAGTCACCCCAATAGCATCATGAATTTGTCTATTTTGCAGAAAGTCGAACTGTTCCGGGGAAATATGAGTGGAGAGAGCAGCTTTTAACCTTTGAGCAATGATTTTAGAGATCAGCTTGTAAGCAACATTGCACAAGGCAATAGGATGAAACTCACCAAAATTTGCAGGTTTATTACTCTATGGAATTAAGGTCACAAAAGTAGAGTTCAGTGCCCCTGACAGAGACCCATTAAGCCTTGAAAATTCCACCATCTTGTGGATATCTTCTCCCATAAGATCAAAGAAATGAATATACACTTCAACCCCCCACCCATCAGGTCTAGGGCTTCTGTCTTTCGCAAAGAACTTCAGAGTGCTTTCAATTTCTTCCAAGGTCACTTCCTTACCCAATTCAGGAGCATCCTGCTCATCAAAAAAATGGGGATAAAGTCTAACAACATTGATCTGAATGATCAAGACGCACTCACCCTCCTCCTTATAAATATTACCAAAGAAGTTAACAGCTTCAGTTTTTAAAGGCTCTAAACCAGAAATGAAATTCCCTGAAGCATCTTGCATTTCCCAAATAGCATTCAAATTCCCACGAGAAGAGGCATATGAATGGAAGAATCTAGAATTCTTATCCCCAAGGTCAATCCATAACACTTTACTCTTCAATCCCCATTCCATTTCCTCCTGCAATAAAAGTTCTTCTTTCTTTTGTTCAAACTTCTTTAGGGCATCAACCCCACCCTCATCCAATTCACCAATGAAGTTATCAAAATGGCCCGACTGAATATTCAGCTCCAACTGCCTCAATTCTGCTTTATCAACAGCTTTCCTATTTTTTATCCATCTTGTCACAACTTCCTTAAGGTTTCTCATTTCTATACAAAAATAATCCAACAGATTATTAGCCTCAATACTGTCAGAGTTCCAAAACTCCCAGACCATATTACAAAACTCATCATTCAGCAACCAAGAACTGTTCAATTTAAATGGATACTGAACCTTGAAACTGAAATTATCCATTTGAAGGAAGATGGGCCAGTGGTCTGAAAACTTAACCTCGTGAACCCAGGTCCGATGCTTCTGAAAAACACCAAGCAAAGCCTATTTAACCAGGAACCTATGAAGTCTTTTATGGAATCCTTCCTTCCCACATCTCCCATTAGTTTAGGTGGGAAGTAATTTAACAGGTACTACATCCACCAAACTATTAACTACAAAAAGTTGCATGAAGAAATCGACCAACGGGTCTTCTCTAGCTGAATCCCCCCAAAATTTAGATGGCGACATTGTGAAGTTTAAATCTCCTGCAATAACCAGGTTTTCGAAGCTCAGAATTCCAGAAGCCTCAAGAGACTCCCAGAAGCTACGTCTTTCACTGTATGGAGCATAACAGTTTAACACACTTATATGCAAATTTATACCCACGCACACACCCTTCAATAAAATGCACCAACAGGTTTTGAAAGATTTGAAGGAAAATAAACTAGGATTCTAGGCCACCACCAATCCTCCAGACAACCCATTAGAACTGGTAGCACAGACTTCCCAATTAGGCAAAATACCGCCCAATTTGGAGATAGCAACATCACTTACACACATTGTCTCTTGAATCAAAACAACACCTGGACTAGTAGCTTTGAATAGGTTGGATAAGGCCCTAGCCCTAGAAGACTTACCTACCCCTAGAAGCCTTACCTACCCCTCACACATTCACAGATAGAAAAGAAATTAAGAACCTACTTCCTTGGGCTCCTCTACTCTAAGGCCCACACTAGTCTCACCATCCACCTCCTTCAATCTATTGGACACCGAATCATAAGGAAATTCATCATGAACGCATTCTTGCTTCTCAGATTTCTTTTTTCTTCCCTTCCTAATTGTCACATTTTGAAATTTCAGAGAGTGAAGAGGAAGAGAATCAGAATACCCACCCAGATTTTTAGAAAAGATAGGAAGAGTGGAAAACACAGTTGAAGCCCTTTCATCCTTATACCCACTATCCTCTAAAAGGGCCCTATCTTCAGTAACAAAACAGTCATTTGCAGCCTCTACCTCAGCAAATGGATCCAACCAAAGGTGAGAAGAAATACCCGAAATAGGCCCAACCAAGGGAGACTCCCCGGGATCAATAACATTTCCAACATTTTCCAAATCATTGGCCAGGATTCTAACAACTGGAGAAAACCCTAACTCCTTCTCCTCTTCAAGAACATAACTTTCATCCAACAAAGAGGGATTAGAAAGACCATGTCTCAAGACAACTTCCCCCATAGAGATTCGCATATCTAAAACTTTCTCCATATTAGAAATAAAGATTAAATCATCTCTATAAACATCAGAATAGGTAGATTCCAGATTAAGAAAGCCCTTACCTTTTCCAGAAACCGATGGAGCAGGGTGAAAAGCTTCTGTAGTTTTGAAACCCTTCAAAACTGGCAGTGAAGCCTGTCTACCCAGCAGAGCTGGGCATTTTTCCTGAATATGCCCCGTCTCCTTACAAGCAAAACAACGAAACAGGACTTAAAAAAAATATAAATGCTGCTTCCACACTCTAGATTCCCAAACAATTTCCACACCCTCCAGGAGGCCTAGCCTCATCTCGAATTCAACCATAACCTTTGCAAATATTCTATCCATACCAAACATAGTTTTTCTATCAACTCTGATGAACTTGCCCACAGAATTTGCAAGGCCGACAATCACTTCCTTCGTCCACAATTCAATGGGCAGCCCAGGGATTAACATCCACAGGTGTCGAACACCTTGATTCTCCTTGAGGGGGTCAAAATCCAAGTGCCACCGTTTCAAAATAAGAGAAACCTCCTTAAATAGCCAGATACCATCTAAGATCTGGGCCCTGGACTCAACATTCAGGAAGATGAACAAAATCCACCTGTTCATAAGAAGATTAATCCAAGGAACCAATCCCGTCTCAGAAACCCAATGTTTATGAACACAAGCCACAATTTCCTCCTTAGAGCCAGAAGTGAACTCTAGATGCCCCACCAGGGCACAATCAGCTAAAAGCTCCACCCTATCCATGTTAGAGTTCTCTGCTATCACAAAACGGTCCAGATATCCCCTTGCCTTGATGGATTTCCCTTGCCTTCTGCATTTATCCCTAGCTTCGAAAAGATTAGGGTTTTTGGGATGAAAGGGTTTAGCATGCTGTTGCCTTGAAAACCTCAACTCTGAGTAGAAAAAGGCCCCCGACGCAATAGCAGAAGGAGAAGTCATTGAGAAAAGAAAATCGACAGGGCCAGTGAAGCAAGGGAGACCCCACACCTGGCAAACTGCAGACTCCTCACAAAAAAGCGACACCTGACTTACTGCAAGACCCCTAAGCAAAGAGTACGCCAGCTAGATACCGCCAAAGACCTAGGTCAAGCGGCCAACCAAGCCAAAACCCACCACCAACCTTTTCACTTAACTAAAATCCAAACCAAACCAACCCAAGCATCATAAGCACACCAAAGAGCTGCAAACTAGAAAAAAATGGTTCGAGAGCAGTAACGAAAGCCTAAACTTCCCACTTTTTTTATACTTGGATGGTACTGGGCCAGTTCTATACGAACCAGCTTGACTCCAAGTTGTTACTAACTCAAGAAGTGCCTCTCAGATCCCCATTACAGCCCAAAAACTGCAGAAAACCCTGCAAAACCCTACATAGAACCAGATCCATCCTCACGACTCCCAAAAAATTATAATACATTAAATTAAATTAATTTTTTTTTTAATCTTTACGTTTATTTTAGTATAAAATATAAATTATTTAGTTATATTAAATATAACTATTTAATTTTTAATTCAATATATAATTTATAATTTAGTTTATATATATAACCCAATAAAATAATGATATATATATTAAGAATTATATTGTTAAAGTTAATATTTTTTCTATCTTTAATGATTACGATGGTTAATTTAAGGAATCACTTGATTTTCTTTATAATTTTATTAAGAGAAGCATTCTTAGTCACCCTAGTTTTGATGGGTTAAAGAGTTGGAAAAGCCAATATTGTAATAAATATTTTTGCATTCTAATTGAGTTTTTTCTTATTTTAGTAATGTTTTATTTTTTATAGCCTAAAGGGGTTGGATCCATCATTGAGGAGCAAGGAGTTTCTCATGGGTGGGAAAGATTCAATTATAGTGAGGGTCGAACCTGGAGCCGTGGAGGCACCTTGAGGCAGTGGTCGAATGAGTGGTTCCACCCAGAGAGATTATATTAAAATGATGTTGTGACCCATGGACACATAAGTGGATCAAATCTCACCACCATGTACTCCTTTTAAGAAATGTCAATTCATGCTAGTTCACTCGCTTAAAGTGTGGGTCAAGTTGAGGTTGGTGCGGTCTAGGCCAGGTGTGATCCCACAAGTCAGGGAGATTCTAGCAAACAAAAAAAATATCTGTTTTATAATACAAACTTAAAATATAAAGATAATTTTGATATTCTAGATTGGACTTGATCACATCCTTATAATATCTCAATTCCTCTTATTCTTTGTGGCATCACTACTTCTCCTCATATTTAGATACATAATAATAATTTTAATTAATATTATCACTATTATGTAGAGTGATTGGCTTAATCCCTAGGTGATTTTCACTAAAGTCCGAAACTATTTTATAACTCCTCTTGTCTCCCATGTTTTTTTAACTTGTTACATACTTAGCCATACCAATGCTCTGAATAGAGGAGAGACTTGCTTTGAGAAAAATAAGATAAGGTGTTTTTTAATTTTGAGATTATATATTTGAAACCGTTTTGAATTTTCTTTATCATTTTCCACTCCCAAACTTTGCATCCAATATATAAAATAACTTGAGTGAAAAAAGTCTTGAAAAAAAGAATTTTGTATTATTCTAAAGCCATATAAGTCTACTTATTTGCAAGTGTTTTTAATTTCATAATAAAATTTCCACATTCAACTAATCCCTTTTTGAATAATATGGAATCTACACAATCTTATATGAAACAAGAAATCATAAAACATAATATATATTGTTTTATGGAAAATATTAATTAATTATATATAGAAAGGGATAGTTTTTCAACTTTAATGTTGATTTTAGTCTTTGGTGGATATCTTACAATTTTTTTTTTTAAATATTTTATATTTTGAATATATATATTTAATCTTCTATATATATTAATAATTAGAAAGTAATATGGTGCATAGCGTTGATTGATTAAATCGTGAGTGCTTTCAGATTCAAAAGCTAAACCCTAAAGATAATGCCCACTTTCTATCATTAATACATAATAAGATGGATTTTGCATACTTTAATTTAAGTATATATTTTATTTTAAATATTAATAATTATAAATTAATATAGTGTTAATAATTAATTAATAAAAGTTTTTTAAATTTAAATAATAAATATTTGCAAATTTAAATAATAATACATTTAAATAATATTTAGATAATACATTTTGAATAATATCATATAAAATGTAAATATATATTATATTATATTAAACATTTCATATTTTAATAAAATACAAACATTTCATATTTTATTATATCTATTTTATTTTATATAATAATTAAAGATATATATTTCAATATAATTTTAAATATATAAGATGAAATATATACATCTTATATATTTTTAATATAATTTTAAATATAATATAGTATATAAAATAAAATATATAGATCTTATATAAAATAGGTCACGTCATCCATATATATGTTATATGTATATTTATTTTAGCATATATCAATAATGGTAAAGAATTATGATACTTGTGAGTTCGTCTCAACCTTATTTATCATTAAACTTATTTTACAATATATACACCACATAAATTATTATTATCATAATTTTTTTTTTAATTCTTTGTTCATCTTCTCTCTTCCTCTTGTTTCCCTATTCATATTGTCCCTTCAGTGTTCCCCTGTCCTCCTCTGTCTCCTTGGTAGCTTCACTGGTTGCAACATCTGCTGTAGTTTTGCTTTCTTCCTCTTCCACTCATAGATGTGGGTAAAGGGGACAACGCTACATTTCGTTGTTTACAACAACAACCAAGAGAACTTGATCTTAGTAGAGGTTGTCAAGAAGATGAAGCTTCCAACGATGTTGCACCACTAGCCATAACCATTGGTTGACTAAGTCGAGGACATTACATCCACGTTAGTTAATGGTGTTGCTTGCAATACATCATCAAGCCATTAAAAGATGAGGTATTGTTTTATGTTTCCCAACTTGAAATTTGTGATGTTATTTTAGAACAACAATATATGTGGAAGCATCATGTTGTTAACTAGTATAAGCCCCATAGCATCATTGTCACCTTGGGAGATTCTCTTTATAGGATTTCAGAGGTGGCCCTGACTACCTCAACTCTCTAATAACTACTAAGCAGTGCAGGAAGATACTCTTTAATATTAGGAAATTTTTCCTCTTCATGGTCGGTAGGAAGGAGCAAATAAAATAATCGCGAGCACTAAGGAATTTACAAGGGATCCCTCCATGCAGCAAAGACAGGTAAATAAACTGGTGGAAGAATACAAAGATATCTTCACCTAACCTACAAAAGTACTTCTATATTGTCAAGGAAAGCACACAATTTATTTGACACTGGGTGCCCCTCTGCCCATTGGACCTGTATACATGCTCTCTTCTGGAAAACGAGGAGATAAAACACCAAATTAAAGAGCTAATAGAGAAGGGCCACATTTTACCAAGCTCCTCACCCTACGAGGGCCCTATTGTGCTAGTTCACGAAAAGTATGAGACATGGAAACTATATATTGACTACAAAGCCTTGAATCAAATCATAGTCAAGAACTGATACCCAATCCCCCGAATTGATGATTGCTCGATCAACTCAAAGGTGCCAAGGTTTTCAGCAAGATCGATCATAAGTCAAGCTATAACCAAGTGACAATCGAGCCAATCAATGTGTGGAAGACAGCCTTCAAGTATAAGGAAGGTATCTTCACATGGTTGGTCATGTACTTAAGCTTGACTAATGCGCCAACAATGTTCATGAGGATGATGGACGATATTCTACTACCATTCACCAATTATTTTGTGGGTTGTATCCCTAGAAAACATCCTCATCTTCAGTAGAACTTGGGAGGAGCATCTGAAGCACATTCAACAAGTATTGAGCACATTGCGGCAGCACAAGCTATATGGCCATCTAGAGAAGTGCTCATTAAACATGCAGAGAATACAATATCTGGAGTACATCGTGGATGACTGTGGTGTGCATGTGGATCCATCAAAGATCCAAGTCATTCGTGACTGACCGACCTGAAGACATTAACGAAGCTTCAAAACTTCTTGGGCCTCACTAAATTTTCCCACAGTTTTCTAGACAGATAGAACAGAGGGCTATTATGAATCTTACCCTTGGCGATGCTAATAAAGCCATCCATCCCCTTAATAAATTATAATATTCCCTTCAGAAGCCGTGTTAGCACTAATCGAACCATTCCCTTTGTGAGAGAGAATCCTCCCTTTATTCACTGTGGTGGTGCTAATCTGGTAGCTGTCTGTCTATGGCTCATTCACGAAAGAACTCATATCCCCGAGTACTTCTTTATAGAACAACCGCCATCTTTTCTACCCCTAATAGTAATCTCGTAGAGCACTAGGCGGAGAGAGTATAACCATGCTACTATAAAGCTCTCCAAATGTAATAAACCTAAAAGTATAAGATAAACCCACCTAAGGGGCTAGGGTTTAACCATGCACCCCACATCAAATGAAGGCACCCCTAGCATGGCATGGTGTAAACACTTTCGAAGCGACCCAAAAGCTAAAAGGAGAGTTACCAGAAGATGAGACCGTCATAGACGAAGAATAAAGCGTTGGGATGAATTGAATAAAGTTTATGCCAAGTAAGAAGCTAGAAGAGATTGCACTCTTTATATAGAGAGTCTAGGTCGAGCATCTAAATAAAGAATACGCTAAGGTAGGTTTTTAATAAACAAATCCAATTCCTATGCCCGATGAGTAATTTATCATGGGTACCTCGTAAGTAGCACTGTAGCACATTTTGTTACCAATGGAGTGCGGTTTATCCCTCACGCGTTACAGAAAGTAAAAAACATGTATACAATAACTATCAGAGTATAACCAGGCATGACCATGCTTCCCCATTATCCTTGGCCTTATTGTACCTCATCCCCTAATGATTGCTCTATTTTAGTGTTTTTTCGTTTCCCCCTTACTTATGTGAATGTTCGCGATTCAATTATGTCATGGATCGGGTCAATTTATGATAACTAGTATTTCGATAGTTTAACAATAAGATCACAAAGTGTGGGGGTTACCATGTTCCTTTTAGTGGCCTTATCTAGAAGAACATAACCCATGTAATATAAATAAGGGATTTTTTGCGGTATGCTTAAAATTAATAGCATAACCCGTTTTCTCCGTATTCGCAAACTTAACTCCTCCCTGTTGTACCGAAATGTAAGTATGATATAAACGACCGAGTACAACACCACATTTGACACCTAAGGGAGGTACAACCCAACTATGAAGTGCATAAGCCGATGTGACAATCGTACGTAGATCAGATCCTGGATCCT
Organism: Larix kaempferi; assembly: GCA_027924585.1. NCBI lineage: Eukaryota > Viridiplantae > Streptophyta > Pinopsida > Pinales > Pinaceae > Larix > Larix kaempferi. The sequence goes on along the minus strand of BSBM01000636.1, from coordinate 504,054 downwards.
TATTAGGGAAGAAGTCACATAAATTACACAGTTTTCCTTTAAGGTAAATAATACCCTTAGAAACAACAACAATGTCATTGTCAATATCCTTCACAACAAACCTATCAAGCAATAATTCGACCTTATTGCAAGTGTCGATTAGTTGGAATACATGCAACAAATTGGCACTCAAACTTGGCACATGATACATATAAGTAATTGCAACATTTTGACATTTAATCCTAGCACAATCAACAACAATATGAGCATGATCATATACAACAAATTTGGTTTTCTCTATAGCTTTGCTTGCTAAAGAAAAGATAAAAGCATTGTTAGCCATGGGTACAACTAGAGTTTAATATCCACTCATTTTTGGAAATATGAGAATGCAATGCCTGATAAGTACTAAAAGAGAAAGTGTTTTTATCTCCCTTACCTTTTTAAGGTCAATGCTATAGTTCGATTGGTAAACTAGTAAACACCTCACCTTCAAGCATATTTACCTTATCCTCAAGATCTTTGATCTTTTATAGTAAACCTTTTTTACATGTTCTATTTTTCCACAATATAAATAGGTATTATTTTTATTACCTTTCTTAGTTGATGACTAATCATCATGCTTATTGCGGTTAGTCTGGTCGACATAATCCTTATAATGGTAACCTCCATGTTTTTTTTCTAAGCTTGTTGCTTATTATAAAGTTTACTTTCATCAAGCAACTTTTCCTGTGCCCTAATTAGCAAACCATAGGAAGACTCAAAGTATAGTCCTTCTTGTCTTCTTTTCTAGGGACCTAACTAGCATGGAATGTTGAACATAAAACATCATAGAGTGTCTTCAAATTCATCAATATAATTTATATAAGCTGACCATCTTTCTTCAAAAAATCCTTTCCACATTCACCCAATTTTAACAATTTTAACTAAAGCTCCTTCAACATGATCCAAATAGTCTTTAATCTTATCAAAGGAGAGAGCATTAAGATAAGTAAACATTTTATCAATCTGCATAACTTTTAATTAATCGATATTGTCAAACAGGGTCTTGAACTTCTTTCAGACGTTATTTGGACAGTTAATCCCACTTGTTTGAAAGCAAAAATCCCTAGAGATGTAGGTCATCATGACTCCTACAACTTTGTCCTTCTTCCCATTAATAATGAATTTATAATTTTCATCCTTAGGGTTAGGAACCACAATTTTGGTAAACTTCCAAAGTGATTTACTCTCTCAAAGTGTTTCCATGTCTTGTGCCCACATGCCACGGTTGTGCCGATCCAAAACCACATGTTCTTTCTTAGAACTAATAATAATTGTGAAAAACACTAATCCAATCTACAAGTTAAAACCCAATTAAATCTACTAGAGAGATCTGACTCGACAAGAGCATGTATATAAGCAACAACCTCTAGAGTTACTTGTAAACAACAACCTCGGTCTCAAATCAACAGCTCTGATACAACCAAAGAATTGTAGCATTTAATCATTATTATTATTATTAAAAATTTTGTTTGTATTTTCAAAATTTAAATTTTAAATTTTTGTTTTTATCCATTCGATTCAATCTTAATAAACTTTATTTTTTAAATGTTTATATTATTGTCATTTAGTTTATATTAATTAATTATCTATATTGATATAATTAATTTTAATGCAAATTCCAATTTAATTATATATTCTAAACTACTATTTTTTAAATGGTGGTTCATCGTTTGTTAGAGTATCATATCACATACATTAATTGAACGTGGATGGGGAGGGAAACACTCATTCCTCTCAACCAACCAAGTTATAAGTAATGCATTCCTCGCAACCAACCAAGTTATAATTAATGGACATATTCTAAACTATTATATAATAATAAACAACAAATATGTACACTTAAATATTTTTTAATCCTTTGCAAGTTAATATATTTTCTTCCACCTAGAAGAGTCATAAACATCAATGTTAAATTTAAAATTTTAAATGTTTTTGGTTAATGGACATATTTGTTTTGATGAGTGTATTTTTTTTTAAAATTATTTGATTACACCCAAAGTAGTGAGGTGCTCTACAATGAGTATGGGGAGATGTTTTCAAGTTACTAATGTAATGTTACCAAAAATAAAAAATCATTTAAAAAATTCATGTGGGCTCATTAAATGAAAAATTAAAACCAAATAAAAAGTAGGATCATAAAATAAAAATTTTAAACCAAATAAAAAGTTATTAAAAAAATCCTTCTTAGCTCATAAAAAAAACATAGATCAATCTCAAACGTGGATCTTGTAATATTCTCTCTCGACCCTACTTCTTTTGTAACGGAAATGTAAATGTACAATGTTAAAATTTCTTGGCCAGGAGCTCAAGGCCAAGGCTCCACTAATGAAGCACTCTAAGTATTGTTGTACCTACCTAAGTTGTTTCGAAGTTTGATTTGTAGATTTAGGAGACTGAAGGACTTAACGCAACTAAACAAAAAAGAGAAACGAATCTCTAGAGAGAAAGGTTAAACGATTGAAAACCATAATGATCTAAGTTATAGGAGAGAGACATATTTTAGAAGAATGGATCATACATATCTAAACATTTTCCCCTTTGTATTTTTGTGTTTAATTTATTTATTGCAACGTAAATTAAAAGATAAACTACATGTGTAAAGGGGTGTGCCTATGGTTGCTAGAGTTTCGTAAGTTGAAGTTGGTTAGCCTTGATTTTTAGGAATAGATTTTATATATTAAATGAAAGTAACAAGGGATATCAAAGGCACATCCTCGGTTGGCACTCCCAAGATAAAACTACACTCATTCTATGGTTTGATTAAACCAAGAAAGATTTAGTCCATGGCTTGTATGCTCTATTAATGTTTGAATTAAATTTATAAAACATGAGGTTATGGTTATGAGGTTAAAATGTGTATATAATGTATAAATCAATGGAGTAAGGGTATAGTCCAATACCAAGTCTTTAAACTATACAAGACTATAAATATCTATATAAGAAATACATTCTTGGTACATAACTAAGGATTAGTTTTAGCTTGTTATGATGTAGGTGAGTAGAATGGCTCTTCACGAAGTGAAAACTTCTATTTAGTAGATCCATTTCCTAAATGAGGAGTGGTTTCTCAGCAGAAGTAATATATGTTAAACAAAGATCCAAAAAGTTGAGTGGAACGTTGTAGTCAAGCCTTCAGTTATCTTCAGTCACACCAATCTTCTAAATTTGATAAATATCTTTCAAAAACTAAATTATATCAAGTTTTATAAGAAGTCATTATTGTTGTGTTGAATTGATGAAATGTGTTTAATTATATAAAGTCTTCTGAACTCTTAACTAAGGCAGAAGTATTATTGAGAAACCAGGTTTATGTTCATTGTCCAACCTATTGTAAGCATAACTATTCATATATGCGTAATTACTTTAATGGAAATTGAGATGTTACATACACCATGTTACAATTGTTATAATTCGATGATTTGTTATGAATGTTATAGAAATCAAATGCACAAAGTAAAGTTAATTTCACTTTTCTTTTGAATAATTGAAATGGCAAGGTATGCTATTATTATAAAAATTTCATATAAACATGGCTAAAATATATGATAATATTATCATACATTAATGTAAAATGAACTCCAGTCTCCATGATCTAGAATCCACCTAGAAAGGTATGATATAGAATCCACCTAGAAAGGTATCATGAATTTATATTGGTTTTTTACAATAAGTCATCTCAAATGATGTAATAAGTAGATAAGAATTTGTTAACTTAAAGGATGAATACCATTTAGATTAATAGTATTTATATTGCTTGTATGGAAAAGCATAGTTATTAGATAAAATATTTGATATTGAGTTATTTTTTAATAAGGTGTTAATATTATGTTGGAACTCAAGGATATATGTTTTATTCATACTTAATGGCACAATACAATTACTATTAGTTTAGAAAAGTAAGTTGTAATTGGGTTTAATAATATTAGATATCTAATGATATGAACAAACATACTTAATAGACATGTTATATGTTATTGAACTATGATAAATGAGAAGAATGTAAGAGCCAAGTATATGACCTTCACTTGAT